>OX101826.2:35286247-36486247 GCA_944452925.2 Chrysolina oricalcia
CAAATAAGTAAATTATGGATATCATGTTTAATTTCAATGGATACATATCGATTCTAATCATTTTTATGGATCGAAATTGTCAGGTGTACAATTGACTCGAATTTCAAAAAAGCGTCGACTTTCGGACACGGCCCCGATATTCGGTGGCCCGACCACCAGCCATTACGGAACATGGAGATTCAGCCGTCGACCATCTCTGCTGCAAGCAGACACAAGAGTTTCTTTTAGAAGGGCAGAACCAAAGAAATATATATTATATACTTACTCTAGAATGCTAATCCCCATGTCGAAAGTGTTGTAAAAAGTTCAGGCTGGTCCGCAATGCGCAAGCGCGTCATTAGTGATTTTTGTAACAGGCCCGGTAAACCGACTCTGTCTCTGACAAGAGTGACAGATCTTAGTGACAAGTCTTCCTGTTGATGAAAAAGCACTGTTGCACGGTCATTAAAATTACAGTAGCATAGGGTACATTATTGTTTTAAATAAATATATTTCGTGCCTAAAATTCGGAGTAATCTATCTCTAAAAGGTTCTTTACGGTTTTAAAAAGTCCTAAAGGCTGTGTCAAATTTTTATCTTTCAAACGACATGTGTTTCATTGCCTCATAACAAAAAAACTCTTTATTGGAACACCAAACTATTTTCAAGCTTGGCAACGATCTACCCAAAATACACTGATGACGCGCATGCGCACATCGTAAACGGGTCGCATACGCGGCATGCTTTTCGCCGTGAAAATTGGCAGGATTAGCATTCTAGAGTAAGTATATGATATATATTAATATGGGCAGAACCTAGTGTTGTTTTCAGAATAATATGTAAAAGTTGCCAATGATTGATTAAATATATCCACAGAGTTACAAACCCTTTATAAAAACACTAAAACTTCTCCATTAATGGGTTCATCATTCAAAATTACAGATTACTGTTCTGCCAAATACTTCTTAGTCACAATATATACCTACCATTGTTTGATCAATACAATTTTCAAAATGGGGTATCAATTTGAGGTACTGCTAATAACTCAAAAACCAAATATCGATTATCGAATTTGAATCTTACAGAAGTGCCTAGCATTCGTGAACATAACACTTGTCAAATATATTTGCTGAATGCGTCTCAGATGAAATCAAGCTTTAGCAAAAAACTTAAGGCAAAAATTAATACCTATCAATTTTGAAAATAGGCGTGGGATCCCGCCTATTTTCAAAATTGATTAATAACATGCTGAATCTTCTTGAGTAGCTTCATTTTGCCGAGACACCCAACTTTTTTCTCTACGAAAATTCTCGATAGTGGTAGCTAATGAAATGCGTAGGCGTCAATCATGTCGATTTGGTGAGTGAAAAAAATTCATTAAAAACAAGCGGATTTTTTTACCATTGTTTGGTTAATATTTGTATATTTGAATGGTCATATTGTCCTAGAAATTGAATGGTATATATATATATATATATATATATATATATATATGAGTTGGATCAGTGACAGCAGTGCTCATCAGAAGATTTTGGGACTTGGGACAATCTGCTTTCTTTACTTTGAATCTGCTAAAACTATTTTTGAAAACATTTCCAGTGACGGCAATGACATAAAAATTGACTTTTGACATGTGTCACTAGTTCAAACATCGGACCTAATTTTCGTGGTGTTTTTGGAACATTGGAGCTATTTAGACTCCACCCATTGGCCATACCCGTAAGAAGGCCAAAGCCTTCTAGGATTCAGTGACCCTAAAAAACATATCTTGTCAGTGTCATCTTACAGATCAGAAACGCGAAATATTTGACTATATATGAACCGTAATAGTTTTTTTACGGAATGTACTCGAAAAAATATTTAGTAAAGTGCGAATCTGGGACAAAATTATACAAATGGTATAACCGATACTACTTTTTGAAGGAAGATACATTGAAATTACTCGAAAAATGGTGCTGGGGTCACATCAACTAGAAAATTTCGAAAGGCAAATTGTGAAATTAAGTATGAACGAAAAATCAAAAACGTATGAACGAAATCAAAAAAATTTATGAAATTGAAAAAATAATTTTATGAGTCAGCGAAGTATTGGCAAAAATGGCATACATGAATGGAATATTCACAGGATAAGTGTTTGAAACATCATTTTATCCACTCATGAATGTTTAAACGCTACAACGCCAGTTAGAGCGTTTAATTTTCGATAACATATCCAGCAGAACGGTAAAATGCAAAACTGCAATTGCCAATGAATCAAAAGCATGAGAATAGATGTTAAAAATACGAGGCCAATCATAGGACATCGAGAGAGAGAGAAATATACTTTATTGTCGAAGAAACAAATTCTTATAGACAAAGCTTGTAAAATTAAATGAATATTGAAAATGAAAGGTTTTCAATTTGAACGCAGTTCCACGAATACGTCATGAAGTTAAAAAATATTGGTGAACACATAAATGTAAAGACAGACAATATTCCAAAATCATCGAATCCTTGGGGATCAGATATAGGCAGCATATCTTAAACAAATGTACCAGAGCCAATAGAAGAGTCAATACCAAAAACTCATCGGAACCCTGCAGAAGTATGGAGCTGATGTAGAACGACTCATTGATTTGGCATATCTGGTAAGCATCAAACGAATTCATAGTACAAATTGACGTTCAGACCTTCATCCATGGTTTGGGGGATACTGACATGCAGCCAGCTATTGGATTCCAAAATTCAACTAAAAATTGAGTATGGGTTTCATATCGACCCAATAATATTGATGAAATTGACGATGCAAAAGAGGACGATGATAATACAAATATTCAAGGATATTATTATACTTGCAAGTCTGTAGCTCGTACTCTGAATGCATGCTAATCAGTGTTTTGTGGTTCATGGAATATGCTCAACATAAGCAAAATATTCACTACTTCTCAACAAGACTCAGATAAGTTAAATCTGATGCTGCTAATAGACGCGAGCAAGTTAAGCTGCATATGTCATATATTGAACAGTTTGTACACAATAATGCATTTCACTGGTTCAGGTCTACTTTGCTTATCGTTATTTCCATCATTTTTGTATATTCAGTGTTTCCTATTCCATTTTTTCTTTCAAATATCTGTCCACGGAATGTGGCTCGCCCCTATAACTTTTTTGTTTTCGAAGATAATGGAACGAAATTTCGAGGATCAGGTTAAGGCATAAAACTGCATTTTTGACATTTAAATCAACTTCATGCAAATTCCGGATACACAAGAAGTGGCATCAACTTTCGAATTTTAAATGGGACACCTGGTATATTTTCAGTTTTTTGTCTCCATATAACATGAATTTTACAACCATGTATCATTTGTTACTTTTTGTAACCATTTTTGATTTTTTATTTTAATTTATTTTTTATTCAAGCGGGCTATGGATACGTTCAAATAACTAGTTTCTGTCCTGAAATGTTTTGAAATACATAACTTTACTGTTTTCGGTTAAATTGGAAGTTGAATTTTGAAATTTTCATAACTTTTTTTTTCAAACTGCCACATGGTGGCTCGTCGGGTTAGAAAAAAAGAGCATTTCAATACGATTAATTTGATACCGCACTCTATTAGGTTGTTATAGACCATTTGATGAAAAACTAAAAATATAACGAATAACTTTGTAACCTTTGTTAAATGAAGAATCTTATTGAGGTTAAAATAAGATTTAAAATCATCGAGTAGCCTGTGACCAACACAACTGGAACAAAATTATTCAGTTGTTGCGGTAAAAATTGACGTGTCGATATATTAATTGACATCTCTTCTACAAAGTCAATTAGCTAGTTATTGTTTAGCTTATTGTTTGAAAAACATGAAAAATAACAATATTTATTCAAGAAGAGAAAAAATTGATATGTTATTAGTTTTTGGAGAGTGTAGGCAAAATTCAACCGATGCTGTTCGTTTCTACGCACAAAGATATCCTAATCGGCGTCACCCGACCCGGAACTATTTTCCAAAACTGGTTAAAAAAAAAAAGTGAAATGAGCCTGATAATGATGGAAACGATTCGTTTGTTATGAGTGAAAAAAAAAAAAGAAATAGATGTTCTGGCATATATTTAAGTAAATATTAATAAGTCACTCAGGGAGATCGCAAGATAATGTGACATTTCGAAGTCTTCTGCAGCTAACATTATGAAGAAACATAAATATCATTCATTTAAATATCAACTACACCAGCACCTGTACAAAAACGATAATGCAACGGTATTGCAATGGACCTTTCCAAGAGATATGAGGTAACACTGAAATTAGAAAGTAAATACGCTAATATCACTCAGGATTTTTTATTTTATTTTTCTGACCGCTACTTTATCTATAATCAGAAGAAAAGTGGTTACGTGACGTCACGTTCATAAAAACTAAACTTGGCAACGTTGTTAAAGTTGTGCACCAAATTCTCATTCAAATATAATGTGTCGTATGACAGTTGTCATTTGATACCAGATGGGTTCTTTCGTCTGTTTCACGGTGCGATCAATAACAATAGTTTGTCTCTGTCTAACTCATTTGCCTACCCATTTGATACAAGTGAAGCAGTTCCATCAGATCTAAACTTCAACGAACACTACCTTGATTTATTTTTTGAGGTTAATGAGGTTTTTTAAGTTTTGATAGCTTTTGTTGTTTGTGTTCTAAAATTTGTTATCAATTCCTGTATCTCCAGTACCTGTATCCCTGCAATAACTGAACATGTCGAAAAGGTGCTTTTTACCTCAGTAAATTTTCCGAACTTCCCTTCACGAAGCCTTGTTCCATATTTTTAATACACAATTACACAAATAAATTCACACCAAATCGTTTAGTATAACGTATAACGTCACTACACTATTATCCAATTTATCAGTTGAATGTTGATTGTGGAATGTAAATAAAATAAACATTAACCTCACATCTCCATATAACTTTTGACAGTTGAGAACTGTCATTACGATTTGCTGTGTTGTCAATGCTCGTTCTTCATCAAAAGGATGGTCTGTTCAGAAAATTTGAAATTTACAAATACAATAAAAAATAGCTAATATGTGGATTTTTATCTATGAGTTGATCAAGTGACAATGTATTGATTATTTCTCAACGGCTTATATCTTGCTAGAAGTTATATTTTTAAGGAGAACGGTATTGCCTGTTTCGGAACGTGGGTTATGGTGGGAATATTTCCGATGAACGTGACGTCAGCGGCACACTTTCAAATGTGATATTTTTTTAAAATGAAAGAAAAATAATGGAACTTTTTGTTAAATGGACTTTTCAGACTAACAAACGAGTTTTGTAGTTTATTTTCCGTAAATGTAAAGGTCCAATAAAATATTTGGAGGATGACACATTGCCATACAAAATTCTGTATACTGACGAAAGCCGTTTCACTAATTTGGGACATTTCAACAGAAATAATAAGCGATATTGGTCCTATGCAAATTTACACTTGATGGAAGAAGGAAATTTCCAAGAACGGTTCGGTTTCAATTGTTGGGTTGGGATTTTAGGGAACAGAATTTTGGGCCCTATAATGTTTGACGGTCCCCTGACAGGGGCTAGATATCTAAGGTTCCTGACGCAGGAAATTGAACATTTCTTGGACGAAGTTCCATTAATAAAGCGAGTTGGATTATTTTATCAACAAGATGGTGCTCCACCACACAACATGAGGGCAGTTACGAAATATCTTCATGAAACATACAACGAAAGCTGGATTGGAAATATGGGTCCAGTTAAGTGGCCGACGAGGTAATATAGGGTTGTTTTCACTTAATATATTTATTAATTTCTTTCTAAAAAACGTTTCAGGTCACCCGACCTTACGCCTCTAGATTTTTTTTATGGGGATCAATTGAAAACGAAGTTGATGATTCTCCTGCCACACGACATGAATTAGAGGACAAAGTAAGGGCAGCTATTCATAGAATTACACCAAGACTGTTGAGAAACGTTGTAGGACCAATATTAAGAAAAGTTCGCCTTTGTCAGCAACAAGATGGAGGTCACTTTGAACATCTGGAGATATGTAAATGGGTAGTTTCAATATAATTATTTCAATTTCAACAGGTGCTTCATTTTCGAAAAGTTATAACGTAATTTTTCTAAAGGGTTTATCAGAAATTTGTTCAAAACAATGGTGTGCAACATGAAAATCATCGTATTGAAATGCTCTTTTTTTCTAACTCGATGAGCCACCATGTTGACATTTGAAAAAAAAATAGTAATACAAATTTCAAAGTTCAAATTCACATAGGTGAATCATTTTGACCAAAAACAGTAAAGTTATGATTTTGCAAACATTTTAGGACTGAAACAAGTTATTTGAACGTATCCATATACCTCTTGAATAAAAAATAAAAAATCAAAAATGGTTAAAAAAAGTGACAAATGATACATGGTTGTATTCTTAATGTTATAGGGAAACATAAAAACTGAAAATATACTGTTCACGCCTAGTATTAGTTATTTTTCAAGTTTATATTTTCAAAGAATATTTCTTTTATTTTTATTAATATTTACGAACTATTCAAATTTCAATATATTAACGAACTGAGAGCAATCAAAAGTCGTTCAACCGTATTTTAGTATTTCGCGTTACAAATACAGTTGAGGTGAAATCTACGCCCTCTACGGTCGACGGAGAAAAAGAAAAGGCAGTTTCAATCAAGACACCAAGGTGTTCGCCTCGGTCTAGTGCTATCTCGCTAATTTTACTCGCATTCGTTACGATTTCCATTTCCGCAACTTCAAGTAAACTCAGTCGGAAATTCACCAGGTGAGTTGTCTCTTTCAACTGTCGCAAATTTTACACATTTATTTCGCAACCAGCGCTACAGCCAACATATACCATGTGTCCCATTTAAAAATCGAAAGTTCATGTCACTTCTTGTGAATCTGGAATTTGCGTGAAGTTGATTTAAATTTCAAAAAATGCAGTTTTATGCATTAACCCGATCCTCCAAATTTCATTACATTATCTTCGAAAACAAAAAAGTAATATAGGGGCGAGCCACATTTCGTGGACACTCAGTATATTCCAGCAGAACGGTAAAATGCCAAACTGCAATTGCCTGTGAATTAATAGCATAAGAATAGACGTTAAAAATACGAGGCCTATCATTGGACATCGAAAGAGAGAGAGAGAAATACCTATACTTTATTGTCGAAGAAACAAATTCTTATAGACAAAGCTTGTAAAATGAAAAATTAACTTAATATTAAAAATAAACAGTTTGCAATTTAAACGCTGTTTCACGAATACGTCATGAAGTTAAAAAATATTGGTAAACACATATATGTAAAAACAGACAATGTATAAGGTAAAAAAATAATAACTTATGATTCAATTCTCCGAGAATATTCCAAAATCATCGAATCCTTGGGGATTAGATATAGGCAGCATATCTTAAACAAATGTACCAGAGCCAACAGAAAGGTCAATACCAAAAACCCATCGAAACTTTTTCAAGGTTGGGACCAGGGACACTTTTGATTATATCAAAAATTCAACGAGTTTCACAAAAACCTATTTTCCTTAAGAATGGTGTGGGGTTCTTCGTTCAAGAAGGAAAACCGAAATGGCGTTTAAACTTCATCAAATACTCTAGAAACGTACAGCGTACTCGTTTTCGTTATAGATAAGATAAGATAAGATAAGATAAGATAAGATAAGATAAGATATTTTTATTTAACTACGTACATATACAATGTATATTTGTAGCAGGTCCAGGAAAAAACATTCAAAATTAAATTAAAATTAGAAAAAACATTGAATCAGTCACATAAACATGTATACAACGTGAATCTACTATTACACACATATATATATATATATATATATATACATATATATATATACACATATATACACACACATATATACACACATACATATATTAAAATAAAATGAAATTATTGACTGTAGTAACTTCACATATCACTGACCGGTGTGTCCATATACTCCTGAATTGAATAAAACCCATTTTCTATAAGATATCTTTTCAATATTTTTTTGAAGCGAAGCTTGTCTAAACTCTTCTAAAACCTCTTATTTAGTTCATTCTCCTAGTCTAGAATTTAATGGATGTTCTATAAATTGTATTTCACTACATCAGGAATACGATTGTGAGATTTGACAGAATATGGTAAGTATTTGAATAGTTGGAGCATTTTGTTTTAGGTCAACAATCGAAGTTAAGGCGGATTTATGCACACCGTTTTTTCATTAATCTGTAACTTTCATCAACTGTCATTAAACTTAATCCACTTTGAGAATTTTGATTCCTTCATGCACCCGCTTTACTGAATTTATCGGGCTTTTTCTCGAAACAAAAAGAAGTGTTACTTTTCGAATTATGACCTTCTGAATTTTGAAAAATGACCATTATCAAACTTGATTTTCTCAGCAAAAAATCGCACAAAATGCATCCTTCTTTTTGTTGACACTTTTTTGAAACCCTAATCTGGGATTTATCATAAGTGTAATGATGCACTAAATCAATTACCATACCGTCGTCGTACATATTTATAATTTTAAAGGTCTCAATATTATTATTTATAGACTGAACTGTGATTTTTATTTAATTTTGACAGGTCGTTATAATTCGCGAAGGTTATGTAACTCATGTCTCAAGTTATATTTGTATTTTCTTTTTCCTTAAAAGATAAAAGTTGGTAATGTCTTAAATAATAGGTGAAGAAAGATAAAAGTTAATTTGGATGCATAAATGGTTTCTTGAAAATGCATAGTTTCATCTTAGTGAAAGGGCTTAATGAAAGTGAAGATACAAATTAGAGAAACAGCGGTGTGCATAAAGGTATGTTCATGCTCATACGAACTTCGGAAAATGTATGCGAACAAAATTTGACGTTCATAGTCATGCGACAAAATTTGATGGTCACTGTCATTGCGGGTATGTCAAAGTAACTAGAATTTAATGTTTTGTGGGTTTCTTTAGTTTTGTTAATAATGGTTATTCTTTGGTATTAAAAAGTATTCCTTGCCGAATCCTAAAACAAGGAAAATAATATAAAAGTGATGGCCTTTCTGCGGGAGGAATGGGTTTTGTTGTTATATATGACTTCTTTACTTCTGGTCTCACTGTTGATAAAAGTTCATCAAACTAAGAACACGTTACACGAAAATCATTAAAATATTCATTGGGATCATTCAGTCTCATTTCTCGAACGAGGCTGTGATAATCACCATGAAATTTTCGAGTTTTTAAAAATGTCGAACACTACAACTCCTTTTTTGTCGTCTGCAAGCTTCACGTTCCTTCCAAAGCCGATACAACTGATGGTAGAATACAATGAACCCATCCAAATGGGCCGTGGTGGTCGGCTGGTAAAAGCGTACGCCTCGCAAGCGTGGGGTCGTGAGTTCATTCCACCGATTCACCGGTCTCGTGCATGGCATCACAGGTTAAAAGGCAAGGGCTGCGTCTTCCCTAGCTCACACAAGTCTATCGAATACTTCCGAGGGTTGCGCGTAGGGGTGCAATCGGTTGACGGAAATAACAAATTTAACAACAACAACAAAAAATAATCCATATCCAACGATGCGAATAACAACCACATCAACGAACTTTCCTATTGTTTTTTTTTTATAAAATGAGAACTGACGAGTTATGAAGTGATATGATTGTTCACCTGCATGTGTATTTAATTTTGAGGATTTGAGGTTAATAAAATAATAACACAAACACATTTTACGCATTCTGTGGCCTCGTGATTTGATACGAATTCGCAAAAAAGTTCAAATATTTCAACTTCATTGCGATTTTGTCGACATTGTATTTGAAGTGTCAACTGAAGTACGGTATGAAAGCTGATTTTTGGCTTGAGCTGACGAAGACAGTTATCCAAGGCCAACTCAACTGCATCAGTTAGTCACAAACGTAAAAACGTAATATCATTATGGTTCAAGAAGGACAACGAAAATGGTGGTGATGTTATTATTCGGGACAATTACTGTAGGAACGTTGTCGAACATTTAGAAAACTTCTAAACTCTAAGAATACAGTGGAAGCGCGTAGAAACACTCGTTTTCATTAATAATCTCTAATTTTTTTTTTGTAGAATCCGATTGTGAGATTTGACAAAATATAGTACATAGTTGAATAGTTGAAATATTTTGATTATTGTTCGAACAACCGAAGCCATAGACATTACAGCCGACATTGTATTTGAAGTGTCAACTAAAAGTAACATCCACAATATAGAAAAACTCGAAGTTATCTCCACAATTTTTAATAATTTCAGCTGGTGTAGTGTGATGGCGAATCCATCAATCAAAAAAACCAGTTTATCGAACATGTTTCGAGCCTATATAGGTTCATCATCAGCGATTCAGACAATTCTACAATGAAGAAGAAAAACATAACTATTGGTAATCCAGTGAGGTGTAGTGCTACTTACATGGAGAAGAAAATTTGATATGGATTTATGAAATTAAGTGTCCCCACATTTCAACAAAATTAAATGAGGTTGAATAAAATTCTACAATAAAGAAGAAAATTATGGCTGAAGGTAATCCATTGAGTTGTGGTATTACTTACATGGAGAGGAAAAATACATAATTAAGATTATAATAGAAGAAGAGAAGAAAATAACTACATTCTACCCAACAATGGGGAACATGGTGACAGGGTTAAAGCTTGCCCAAGTGACAACAACTCCGGAACAATAAGGGGGTTTGGGGGCCTTAAGCCCTTTATCCATATCAAAATCATAATTGGGCAACTACATGGATTAATGATTAAATACAGGTGAAACTACGACAGGTTAACTGTCAGTGTCAAGTGCCAAATTCAAAGTCGAAAGCAGCACAGAGAATAACAGGAGAGCCAAAGACACAGAACGCAAAATTGAAGATACAAAATCTTCCACCTAGCAAGTAGTGTTGTGAGCAACCAGGTCTTATGTCATCCGTCTAAGCCAGTAACGTACAATAATACTTAATAAGAAACAGTGTGCGTAAATAAAAATCAGCCCGCCCGGTGCAAAATCACTACCTCCATCTACTCCACGGAGCAAGGCAACCATCACCTGTTCATGAAATGATGGAAAAACTTTTTGCAGTCGAACTGTACCTGTTCATTAAGAGAACTGACGTTAGGATTATTAATGGCAGAATTAATTTCGTTAATTTCAAGAAAATTGAGTAATGAGCCTTTCTGACAAACATGTAAAATGTCTAAATCAGTGTCAATATCGAACTAGTGATTGTAATTAAGAATATGGTTGGCGAAAGAACTTTTATTATTGTATTCATCTATATGTGGGTTTCTAGAGCTCTTAATTAGTTTAACATGTTCCAAAACTCTTGTTTTAATTTTCCTACCACTTTGTCCAATGTATTGAGCTGGACAATTTGGTTGTGTACAAGAAATTCTATAAACACCAGATTTATGTGAAATGGGTACTTTATCTTCATTGTTGAATAATAATTTGGAAATAGAGTCAGTAGTATAAAAGAAAAAATTGGTATCATTGCTGAACCGTTTGAAAATATTTGAGATACCAAGTGATACTTTACCTAAGTAAGGAATTGAGCATTATTTGCTGGAATTGTTAAGGGGGGTTAAACTCCGATTCAGAGATTTCATTTTATGTTTATTATAGATTCTATTAATTAAATGAGGGGGCAACCGTTACTCTGGCTTATTTGTCTAATGATATTCAGCTCATTGTTGAAATTTTCAGGTGACATAGCTGAATATTATTAGACAAATAGGCGAGAATAGCGGTTTCCCCCTTCATTTAATTAATAGAATGTATAATAAACATAAAATGAAATCTCTGAATCGGAGTTTAACACTCAACCGATTGCACCCCTACGCGCAACCCTCGAAAGTCTTCGAGAGACTTGTGTGAGCTAGGGCAAACGCAGCCCTTACCTTTTAACGTGTGATGCCATGCACGAGACTAATGACCATGCGAGACTTTGACCCTTCGCTCCGAAGATGCTAGATGAATACGATACTAAAAGTTTGTTCACCAACCATATTCCTAATTACAATCATTAGTTCGATATTGTCTCTGATTTAGACATTTTACATGTTTGTCAGAAAGACTCCTTACTCAATTTTCTTGAAACTTACGAAATTAATTCTGCCATTAATAATCCTAACGTCAGTTCTCTTAATGAACAAGTACAGTTCGACTGCAAAAAGTTTTTCAACTCGCTCAAGTTTTAATAAATTTCGGTTTTGCCTTGATCCTCCATAAATCCGTATGTGTTGTGTTATATTAGATTTGTTCGGCCGTGCACATGCTGTTTCATCTGTTCCGCGCGGTGATGTTTCCATCATTTCATGAACAGGTGATGGTTGCCTTGCTTCGTGGTGTAGATGAAGGTAGTAATTTAGCACCGGGCGGGCTGATTTTTATTTACGCACACTGTTTCTTATTAAGTTTTATTGTACGTTACTGGCTTGGACGGATGATATGAGACCTGGTTGCTCAGGACACTACTTGCTAGGTGGAGGATTTTGTATCTTCAATTTTGCGTTCTGTGTCTTTGGCTCTCCTGTCATTCTCTGTGCTGCTTTCGACTTTGAACTGGGCACTTGACACTGACAGATAACCTCTCGTAGTTTCACCTGTATTTAATCATTAATCCATGTGGTTGCCAATTATGATTTTGATTTGGATAAAGGGCTTAAGGCCCCCAAACCTTCTTATTGTTCCGGGGTTGTTGTCACTTGGACAACCTTCAACCCTGTCACCATGTTCCCCATTGTTGGGTAGAATGTAGTTATTTTCTTTTCTCGTATTATAATCTTAATTATGTATTTTTCCTCTCCACCACAACGATTACCTTTAGCCATAATTTTCTTCTTTATTGTAGAATTTTATCCAACCCCATTTAATTTTGTTGAAATGTGGGGACACTTAATTTCATAAATGCATGTCAAATTTTCTTCTCCATGTAAGTAGCACTACACCTTACTGGATTACCAATAGTTATGTTTTTCTTTTTTATTGTAGAATTGTCTAATTTGCGGATGATGAACCTATGTAGGTTCGAAACATGTTCGATAAACTGGTTTTTTGATTGATGGCTTCGCCATCACACTACCCCAGCTGAAATTATTAAAAATTGTGGAGATGACTTCGAGTTTTTCTAAAGGTATTGTGAATCAATACCACTCCACTTCGAGATACAATGGACTTCTACCACAGGTTAAAGTAACACGTTGTAAAGCTGATTATTGACTTTAGCTAATAAAGACAATTTTCCAAGACCAACTATATCCCTCATTTAAAAACCAAGGAACGGAATTTTGATATCGTTCATCAGAATAATTCAAGTGAATAATTAAGATCTTTCACAAGAAAGGAGTTACGGTTGATAAGAAAAGTTAGCGATATTTCAAAGCGAGTCTTTCAATCTCGAGTTTGTCATTCATTAATTCAATGTGTCAAGCAGAGATAAATTAATATTCTCTTACTGTTACTGAGATAACTTCAGTCATGTTCCTAACTCAAACTGCGATGAAAAAGCTACCCGAATGAAATGCTGACTCCATTTCAGAGTTCCACACTAATTTTTGATGGACAGTTACACAGACCATGCTTTGAAGAACAAGAGAAACGAAATGAAGATTTATGATAGGGACATTTCCTGATTCATATTAAAACTCTTTACCGTTTCAGTGATTTAGTTGAAGAATCGTGACTTTTATCCCTTTAAACGCAGTCGAGAGGGTGAACTCTTTGTTAGTTATATTATTCAGTTCATGAAATATTACGACCATAATCTACACCGAGCACTTTGGGGAAAGTACACAGACTACTACCGCGGATCCAATTCAAACCCTGAAGCATTTTGGGCCTCTGACTTCCACGCATATTATATAAGTATAGAACTTGGCATTGGCTTCGTCAACATTTCATAAGATGAAATTACTGAATTTCCAATAGAATTCCACATTTATGGATACCTAATAATGGGATGATGTTGATGTAGAGAGGAGAAAAATAATGGAAATGGGAGAAACACGATTCTGCAGTGCGAAAGGCCCGAATATGGCAGGAACCTGCTTTACAGAGTGTTTATGATTTGGTCCTCTCATTTGGAGTTGAGAAAAAAAGAAATACAAAGAAGGTAGAATTGAGGAAAAGTTGCGCTTTTGAGAAAGTTTTAAAAATTTAAGTATATCCGGTTATATCAGAAAAAATATTAAATATTGGAAAATAATAAAATCGTATTCAAATTTGCCATCGGACATCTTCTTCAACGTCTTTCGGCCACCATTACCTAGTAATTTTTAATATGGGATCATTATAATTTCGAACCTCTCAATACCTTTATATTCTTTGAAATTGATGCAACAACATTGTGTATGTGCTATCACATCTTTATGTTTTCATAATTTCATATATCACCCTGTGAGTAAGAGTTTTGTGTATATCGATCTTGATGGAAGATGTCAGTCCATAAATGAATATCAATTATCAAAGTCTATTATTTATATTTCAGTTATAACTTAGGAACCTTCAAAGATCGCTTTCACCTCTCATCATGCCCAGAGCTACAAGGAAGAAGAAATCAGGCCAAGAAAGTGGTGATTCTACCACTGACGCCATATCCATACATTTATTAGAAGCGTATACGAAGCAGTCTCTTACAAACATGGAATCATCGTTCAATGCAAAAATGAAGCAACTTCAAGATATCGTTACAAACTACTCCAAACACAATCTGTTTCTCCTCAGGTACAGACCGATTCGGTTAACACATCTGATGAAATTGATGTAACAGAGAATATAATACCTTCTCAGCGCATATCTGATGCTATTCCGCCAGATAAAATAACAGACGATCTCACATTGGCTCAGTTCAAAGACTGGAGAAGAAGATTTGGAAATTTCCTGATAATTCAGGGTTTACACATTCAACATTCTTTATCAAAGCAATTAGCAGCATTGCTATCTTCATTTTTTAACCAGGACATCAGACGTAGTTCGTTTAGTTTTGAAGATAGAAAATATTATAGATCAAGCCCCAGAAACTGTCTTGGATAAACTAGAAGGATATTTCAAAAAGAGAGAAAATAATTAGACGCAGCAAATTCAAGTCAAGAATACAAGAAGCTGGAGAACCATTCATGTCCTTTGATAGAGAGAAATTGAAACTTTTCCGGTTGAGTGATCCTTACAAACATTGTTATAATTCTTGCCTCTCTGATCACATTATTGAATCACATTCTGATGTAGATGTTCGTAGAAAATGTAGACTTTTGCCAGATTCTACCGAAATTGATGAAATTATCAAACTTTGTGAATCTGAGGAAGCTGCTTCATTCGAAGAAAATCAATCTCAAAAAGTTTTTAACAACGTGAACAAAGAAACACCATGAAAATAAACTGAAAAATGTCCTCGATGCAATCAAAATTGGCACATGAGTCTTAAAGATTGCCTGGCAAAGAATACAAAATTTGTAATGAATGTCATAAAAAAGGCCATCTGACCCAGTTTTGTCGCACTAAATCAGTTAAAGAAGTTGGTGTGGAACTTACTGAGGAGAATAATTCATATATAAGCATGATTAAAGTTAATCAGATATCTTCCAATCAACGACAAATTGAAGTATGTGTTGGTACGCTGAAGAGAGGAATGAAAAATTCTTTCACGTATATGGCAACACCTGATACTGGTGCAGAAGTATGTGTAGCTGGCGAAGACTTCTTAGATGAAACGTTGTTTCAAATCAACCAGTTGAATCCTACCAAATTCAAGCTGCAATCTGCAGACTGTTCGTCATTGGATGTATTAGGCTATCTGGAATGTAAGATACGGTATGAAAATTACCAGACTGATCTTACCATTTACATATGTAGAAAAGAGGAAGAACTTCTGCTCAGTAGATATTCCCTTATACTGCTTGGAATTATTCACATCGACTTTCCAAAACCGCTTCCAAAAGACTATTTGAGTAAAAATCTTGTGAAAACTCGGAATACTCCTAAATTTCCAACGGAACAAGAGACAGAAAACATCAGAATGCAATTATTGAAGCAATACTTTGATGTTTTCAGCTCTGAAACGGTTTTAAAACCCATGGAAGAAAAATTGGTTCATATATGTTTGAAAGGAGTTGTTATATATCGTTCTATATCGTGCCCACGGAAAATCCCATTTGCCAGTAGAGAAGCTGTGAAGAATGAATTGGATAACTTGGTGACAAAAAGTATCATTAAACCTATCGGAGACATTCCATCAGATTTTGTAAGCCCTCTTGTAGTTGTTCATAAATCTAACGGGAAAATTAGAATCTGTATTGAATACATATGTCAAACGTCCATTACATCCATTCAAGTCACCATGGGAAGCAGTTTCCAATATCAACAAGGAGAGCAACTATTTTTCCACTCTAGATGCCAAATGTGGTTACTGGCAACTTGGTCTTGATGAGGAGAGTCAAAATTTAACAATAGGATTAGTTTGTTCAGGTGTTGAATATTGTCGTCAAGTTAATTGTTATAATTGTTATTTCCGTCAACCGATTGCACCCCTACGCGCAACCCTCGGAAGTCTTCGAGACACTTGTGTGAGCTAGGGAAGACGCAGCCCTTACGTTTTAACGTATGACGCCATGCACAAGAGGAGATGAAACTTTAATGGGTATTGGTAATATTGAAAAGGTTGTTGATGATATTTTAGTTCACGATGAAACATTTGAAGGCCATTATAATAGAATTTTTCGGTTACTAGATTGTTGTCGTAAGAAAAACATCACTCTCAATCCAGGAAAATTTAAATTTGCAAGGAGTGAATAAGCATATGTAGGCTACAGAATTGGACAACAAGGCATTAAAGCCGATCTTATAAAAGTTAAAGCCATTCAAGATTTCCCTAAACCTGAAAATATAACTCAACTGAAATAATTTTTGGGGCTAGTAAATCAATTAGGGAATTTTTCTACCGAAGAATGAATACTTCGACTTGGCGTTCGAAAAAATAAAATTATGTCTTTCCCAACCACCTATACTACCCCTAAACTGCATACCTATTTCACCATTTTGAGTGTTTTCGTGTTTAAATATTTTTTTCCTAAAATTTGGAATCACAACAACATTCTCCACCCAGTCCTCGTCTGTTACCTTTTTTCTACAACTATTGAAAATCATTGAAAATATTGAGAAAATCATGATTCAGAGGGACTTGTCGGTTTTTCTTAATTTTAAGCAGTTTAACGATCAATCAACCCCCAAGTCACATAGACCATTTGAAAGTAGACATTCCAACAATTGAAATGATTACTTATGAACTTTCGAAATACAGAAAAACACCAGAACCATTGTTCGTGAAAGAAAAGGGTATTTTTTTCGAAAAATGTAGATTACTCCAAAACTAGGAGTCTTCTGAATTGCGAAAAAATCATGCTCATTTGACACCAAAAAAGACATGAGCTCACGAATTTTCATGTGAATTAGATCATTTATACGCGAGACAAAAATTAAATATTGAAAAATCGGCTTTTCACCATTTTGACGGTTAGTTTGAGGTAATGTCTAAAAGTGTTTGGAGTAGAAATTTTCAATATCTCCATTATCTTCAATTTTGCCATCGAAAATTTTCCGCTAAGAGGATAAGTTTCGACGCAAATCGCAAATAAACATTTTCAACCCCTAAACTGCATCCTCATTTCACCATTTTGTGTGGTTTCATGTTTAATTATGTTTTTTCCTCAAAGTTCAAAGTTGGAACCTCAGCAATATTTTCCACCTGGTCCTTGCCTGTTACTTTTTTTTCTCACAAAAATTATAGGCACTAGGCTATTTTCCACCAGATCTGGCTCCGTCCGACTATCATCTCTTTCCTCGAGTGGAATTTTTTTTTAAAAGGTCGTAAATTTTCTCCTAACAAACACGCTATAGAAGCTGTAGAAGCCTGGTGCAGAGCAAGAGAACTTTTTTTAAGGTCTAGAGGCGTTGCAGGTTCGTTCTAATAAATACATTGAATTAAGAGGAGAGCTGAATGAAAAAATATTTTGACTTTCTAATTTGGTTTCCTTCTGTTATAGGCTAAGAATTTTCTATCCTCGCGAATAAAGAGAAAGTTATAATGCTTCACCCTGAGCATAAATAGAAAAGTTTGTTGCATAAATTGAAACAATATGCTCGAAGCATGCTTCGCATATTTCAGTAAACAAGTTAAGCTACAGCTTCACAACACGTTTCGAACAAACTTTGTAAGTGATTCAAACTCTGAAAATACTGAAACGCTGATATATTCCATAAATCAGACGTTTTACCATTTTCGATTCTGTGTCAGAATAATAATGAACATGAAATTAGTAAGTTGTTTGTTTTTCATTGCAACACCACTCGAGTTAATGTCGTTTAAATGGAGTATTGCAAATTTCGACTGCCAAACTAATGAACTACTTGATATGTTTTAATACTCGTTTTAAATAGGATTGTATGTGAATTTTGAAAATCTGAGAGATGGAAAGTCGACCGAAAAGGTCTATTACTAACTCAAAAATGTATTTCACTTTCAATTTCGTTCATATCCGAATATACCAAAGAATGCTAAACGGTTTCAAATCAAACGTTTTGTTTTGTGGGGCCTCCTTCATTACGTTATAATGTTGATAAATATTGCATTCCATATTCAGAAGTAATTGTGTTGATATTAGTCTTGAAAGAACAATCCGAAAGCAAGAAATTGGTAATTTGTAATTTGAAGGATGTCGAAAGTCATTTGGCAATCTAAATACGTCTATCTCTAATCCATATTTGTTTCAATATCTAGAGTTTTCAGAAAATACTAAATTCTTCTTGAAGACCTACGCTTCAAAATTTGCTGTTGGGGGTTTTATCAAATTCAAATGACCAACCCGTAGCGTATGCATGCCACTCATTCATTAAGGCAGAGAAAAATTACTGTATGATAAAAAAGAGTTACTTGCTATGTTTGCAAAACATTTCCGACCATATCTGTATTGTACAAAATTTGATATTTTCACAGATTATAGACCGTTAGTATTTTTTCGCAATCCCATACTGTTATTTTGATTCAACGGTATTCAGATGACAATTGAAAAGTTGATGTTAACAGCCTCCGGTTAAGATTTTTTAACGACCGGCGGCCGTTAAGAAATCACTTTTTCAAATATTTTTGTCAAAACTTTATTCTGCTTACAATAACAATAATTATTATAATACTATTTATAAATTTGAAAAATAATTTGACAAATGCTATTATTTGGAATTTCTATTCCTTCTATGAGAGATTTACCCTCTATGTTGTCGGTGTTGCCTCATTACTATAAAATAGTTTTCTCGTTATCTTCATTCTCTTTGAAACTGAATTTTCAATATACGAGTCCGCCACCGCAGAGGAGTTCCAACCTCCAAGTTCTTTTACCGATAGTAGATCGTCACCATTTTCTACAAGCATAGTGGCCGAGGATCTGCGAAACGGGTGCTCTGTGTAGAGCTGAGGATTATCCAATTTTTATAATGCTGCAATTTTCGTTAGAACAGCTACAATACTATGAATGCCCTTAACTTATTTTACACGAAAAGAAAGTCCTTCTTTGGGAATGACAAATACCCTGTTCTTTTTGTTTTTAGTATACCTCATTGTAACCAAAACTATGGTACTAGTGCTTTCAAAATCAGCCACATTCAGCTCAACAGGTTCGTCACGCCTATGCGCCAAAATTACCACACATTAATACAACCTTTTCAAGCAATCATGAATGATCATCTGCCTCCAACAAAAACTTAGTAACTTCTTCAGACAAAATATTTGCTTTCTTTGGTATGTATCCATCAAACTTTCGTATCAAGAACAAAAATAGTTTTCCAAATTTGAAAATACCATTTCAGTAGGTAACACTCTAATGTGGTGTACGATTTAAAATAGCTAACCTTGAAATGTCAATGTTGTCATAAACTTTCGAAGCACTTTTCAACTGAAATCTTGGTCCACAGCGAGTTAGGAGAATAAACCTCTGATTTTCCTTTCGTATAGGCTGATAATACATCTTCATTAAACACCTTTACATTCTTGCTTTTACGCCACTCTTCAAAATTTTCATATTCTTTTTGATATCGCTCTTGAGTTATTTTCGGCAGTAAATCAACACTTGCTGCACATGATTCTCAAAATATTTCTAAAGAAATTTGATTTTGTTCCCCAATTTCTTCAATTTCATCCACGGTCGTTGTTAAAGCGATTTCGGGAATACAAAAAACTGACGACGTTTATAATATTGTTAAACTGTTTCATGACAACACTATGTAGGGATTTTTCTGTAGAATTACGAGGTACGTGGTTTGTTCTTTCCTCGGAATCAAAATGTAATCTTTCAGCGGGATTCGGTTGTTATAATCCTCGGCTGCGCCTAGAATTACAATATTCAACCTCACCTGTTATTTGCTACATATCGGCTTTGTACCTTTAATAACTATCATTCAGGATGACTAATGCATCTTGTCGCCTAACCAAGTTTAGACTGACATTGAAGGAGTATGACTTTACAGTAACGTACCTGGAAAGTACCTAAAATGTTGTTGCAGATGCTCTTTCAAGAATTAGGAGGGCACACAGGTATGAACAGGATATAAAAAATATAAAGAAAAAGTATTTTTACACTGGGTTGAAAAATCATTTTGAAAGGTTTGTGAAGCTTGGTGAAGATTGTCAAAGGTACAATCATTCAAGGCCGAATAAACAACTGTTCACAGTCACTACTACGACGGGAACATCCTTGCAGAAGATTTTTCTCGATCTTGTAGGTCCTTTGGAACCAGATGAGAGCAATAATCGATATATTCTTCACTTTACAATGCGAACTTTTCAAATTTGTTGATGGCTATCAACAAAGAAGCGGTTACGGTAGCAAAGGCTTTCGTAAGGAACTATGTTCTGAGATTTGGTATACCTAGAACAATAGGAACCGATTGAATTTACTGCATATTATCACCACGAGACTTTGGGAGCACTTGAGAATACCCATAAGAACTTCGGTGCATATTTGCTTATTTAAGTGGCGAAATATCCGGACGGTAGGAGTTTTTGGGTATGCCCTATTGGTAATTTTCTTACAATAACACAGTACATGCAGTACCTACATGCAGCAACATATTACACACCGTATGAACTGGTTTTTGGAAAGAGTTGTCCATTCCCATCAAATGTAGTAAACGTAATAGACTCTGTATATAAATTTGGGGATTACCTGATAGAGTGGAAGTACAGGTTACAAACAGCATGGTATGATGCTAAAAATAATCTACCAAAATCAAAAACTAAGAGAAAAGAAGCTGGGATGTAAACATTAGAAGAGCTACTTATAAAAAAGTTGACAAGATATCGAAAAAAAATAATAATCCTTCCGATAAATGAAGCTTTTATTTGAACGACCATTTGAGTGTCATAAGGAAATAAAATTAGAAGATAAGTAAAGCCCAGCAAGGTATATAAAAGTAGAGTGGAGTCTTATGTTAATTAGTCAATTCAAAAGTAATCAAATATGCAAAAAAAGATTTTTTGTTGTAAAAAAATAATGAAGTTGGCTAACAACTGCATTTTTTTCTTTAGACGGGAAGATGTATTGTATTAATATACAGTGCGGTTTTTTTTAGTCTCCCCCCCCCTTGTTACTTTTGAACGGTTCGACGTAGAAACATGAATAAAAAACCGTTTGGAGGGTTTCACCGATACTACTTTCTGAAATAAAAAATATGGTGATTGCTCGACAGGGGGCGCGGGGGGCACATAAACTTTAAAAAAATTTTAAACAGCATGGGGTGTCAAGTGTCACATCGTTGAAAAGAGAATTCAATTCTCTTTACAACTATCATTTTTTTTTAAATTTAGTTGAAATTTTTTTCACAATCCAAATTCGAAATATCACAAATAAATTTCGATAAATTTGAACGGTTTGTTGTGGAATAATGAAACCAAAAATATTTTGAAGGGTATTACCGATACTACTTTTTGAGAGAAGAAACATTGGAATTACTCGACAGATGGCGCTAGGGACAGATCAACTTGAAAATTTGAATCGATATTGAGAAAAAATTTCTCAACAAAATTCAAAAATATTGATGGTTGTGAAGAGAATTGAATTCTCTTTTCAACGATGTGACACTTGACCCCACATGCCATTTAAAATTTTTGAGTTGATGTGCCCCCCCGCGCCCCCTTTCGAGCAATCACCATATTTTTTGTCTCAAAAAGTAGTATCGGTGAAACCCTCCAAACAGTTTTTTATTCATGTTTCTACTTCGAACCGTTCAAAAGTTATCAGGGGGGGGACTAAAAAAAGCCGCACTGTATATTAATAGTTATGAAACATATTGAATATTAAATTTCACATTTGAATAGGTAATATTGTTCGAAATATCAGTCAGTTTTGTCCTAGTAAGATAAATTAGATCAAGAGAACAAACTTGTGTGGTACGGAACTCAATTTGACACAATGAATATAGTAGTGAATATTATTAAAAGGAAAATGGGACACCGAAGGACCATCCTGTAACAGTGTTAACTAACATACATATGTATTGTATGCCCTTTGGGGAGGTTGATACCTTTTGAATTGAAATGGAGAAGTGGAAACCGAAATTAAATTTCAAGTATGAAATTCCTCAGTGACTACAGAGATATGCGAAAATTAGAGCAAAATGCAAGAAGTTAATCAAAACTTTAATTTTGACGTAGTTACTGGAGAAATTCAATTTAAAACTAATATAAGAATATTGCTTTCGTCTCATAGAAAGAATAGTTTCAGAAATTGCCCAGTTTCCTGTTTATTTGAAAATACTTACTTTGAAGTTGACCTGACCTAATTGGAGAGTTTCTATCGATTCCTTCTGCTACATTGATTTTGAATATTCAAGTTGCAGACAATTGAATATAAGTCGAAATGCGGTTCAGGATTCTGTGAATATATAGTGGAGGAGCGCTATACTTTCATCTTTGATGTTCTCATTTTAATAAAGGTAATGAAAAAATTTAATTCTTGATAGTTTGAAAATTGACAATATTTTTATTTACCTTTCATTCATACTAATTTTTTTCAATATTATTGATGAAAAATAACATTATCTATAAAAGTATAACTAGTGGTCCTGGACATCAGATAATGTGATGGAAAACCCTTCAGAAAACTATTGGGTTATATGAAGAAACATTCGTTCAGTTTATTGACTAACGATAGTTATTAGCTACCGTTGTTCAACCGTTTTTACTCCCATACACCTACAGTGTATTTTGGCAAAGACCTTCAAGGAACCAACTCAAGTAAAGTTAAAATATGGAAGCTAGATTTATTTTCAAGTTTATGCTTATCTCACTATTGTTCATCTAAGAATCAAACAAGCAGATAGTTACATATATTCGGATCTTCTCATACACGTTTTTGAATTGGCAACATAACTGCTCTTACTCTCACAACTCAAACATTTTTCACATTCAAATTTGGTTAATTTGACAGTGACATTTTTTTTTTGTTTTTACTAACCTCCCAGGTTTTCGGAGAAAACCCCTCAAAAGCAGAGCTTGTGCGAGCAAGGGAGATCCGGGACCTACAGTTTGAATAAAAGTGGAATCCGAACCACTTCAGCTCAGTGATACACGACCGGGGATCGAACCCGGACCGTCTGGGTGGAAGCCAAACGCTTTAACACATCGACCACTTCGCTAATATAACACCTCGACCACTTCGCTAATATTATACATGAAGTTGAATTGCAGTACAACCCGGAAAAAAACTGCACTCTCGCTTCTACTCGAAAAGGTTTACTGAGGAATTTAGAATCTGATGAAAGCTCTCAGATTGATACCAGTGCAACAAGAAACTGTGGGTAGACCCGTCATTTCAACGAATGCCTAGGTCGTTTGAATCGAGTCGGGTAGTCAATACTATAATCTACTGCGGCCCTGAGAAGCGGGTTTTCGTGAGATTTCGCCCATTGGAATTCCCTCTGAGTGTGCGCTCTGATCTCACTTTGTATAGTAACAAGACCCAAATCTTCTTGTATACGAACGTTACCCACATACCATGGAGCGTTCGTAATCATTCTCAAAATTTTGTTTTGTAGTCTTGCAATAACTAGAATATTTGACTGACTAGTATGGACTCAGGCTGCTGAAGCATACATAATGACAGGTTTGAACACCATTCTGTAGATCATCAGTTTGTTCTTTGAAGAAAAAGAGTATTGGTCAAGTAGGCTCTGGAAATGAAAAATGGGCCCAACTCATCGGTAAAATTAAGTAGACTTGATAATTATCTATCGATTCAAATAAATGGGACATCTATTTATAGCAACTGAAAAGTTGTTCACATAATTGTACGTAACTTTTTTTAATGGAAAGTACCACATTTATTATGTTCCAAATTACGAATGAACTATATTCTGAAGTCTTGCTCAAACAGAAGCAACGTCTTGTAATTAATTTTCGAGACATGTCCCAAAGTGGATCAGGGGGAACAAACTCTGCAGGAAAGTCAAACTATTCAATATCTAGTAGGCGCCTGTCAGACAGACGCTATTCCCGTAGTTTGCAAAACTCATTCATTATTTGCATAAATATTTTATAAATGAGGGTATTGGTTCTAGTCTAAGAGCTGAGGAACCAAAACTGCAAGAGTTTAATAAAAGCTGATATTTTGATATTGGGTCATGAATAGGTTGAATATCAATAGCCTGCCGTCAGTCATCCAGTTTTTGGGACAACTGGCGTGGGGGTGGTTCCAAACTTGTAAAAAAAACACGTATTTCGCAAGTGTTTTATAATATCTGAAAATTTGTCTATGGATAGCTAGGCAACCAACAAACTGTGTGGACATAGTCAGTCAGCAAAATATTGGAACACTACGCGTCAGCGCTCCAGCAAACCCGTCAAAAAAAATGGGTTCGTGAAAGAGTGTTATAAAATCTGAAAATTAGTCTGTGGATAGCAAGACATCTAACAAACTGTGTGGACATAGTCAGTCAGCACAATATTGGAATACTACGCGTCAGCGGTCCGGCAAACCCGTCAAAAAAAATGGGTTCGTGAAAGAGTGTCATAAAATCTGAAAATTAGTCTGTGGATAGCAAGACATCTAACAAACTGTGTGGACATAGTCAGTCAGCACAATATTGGAATACTACACGTCAGCGGTCCGGAAAACCCATAAAAAAAAAATGGGTTCGTGAAAGAGTGTTTTAAAAACTGAAACTTAGTCTGTGGATAGCAAGACAATTAACAAACTGTGTGGACATAGTCACTCATCAGAATATTCGGACACTTCGTAAACCCGTCAAAAAAACGGGTTCGTAAAAGAGTTTTATAAAATCTGGTAATTAGTCTGTGGATAGCAAGACAACTAACAAACTGTGTGGACATAGTCAGTCAGCACAATATTGGAACAAGACGCGTCAGTGGTCCGGTAAACCCGTCAAAAAAATGGGTTCGTAAAAGAGTTTTATAAAATATGAAAATTTTCGTGTAAGTAGTTCATATAACCTAAAATAAGACAAATATAATGAGTCAAAAGTTTCATGGAACAAACGCCGACAGCAGGCAATAGAAAGGCGCGCCGCGCGCCTGATTTATATAGCGCACTCGACCGCAAAATGGTTTTATATTTAGGAATATGCAATATTCAATACATTATTCAGTCTGCCATATTCTGTATATTATTATATTCCAGTGGTGCCATGAGCTTTGTCTCGAGTGAATGCATCATTGATTTTTTTTGTGCATTCTGAGTAAGCTTGTCTTCAATGTTTTTTTTTAAATATTCTACATTCAAACAAGTTTGATGAGGTTGTATTGTATGAATTTGGGAACCAAAATGAGAGAATAGAGAATGGCGAGTTCAACATCGCAGTGCATACATATCCAATATTTGGGCCAACGCTCACCAAAAGATACCGACCACCAAGTTAGCAGTCGAAAATGGTTGGCAGGAATCAGAAGGACGATACGAATTGGATTGGCATGAAGGAGAGCAACTTCCTACCTTTGTTAAAGACGTCGTACTTCAAACAAATGTTGAATCAGGTGATAGACCATCAGATAATGACAGTTTTTGCTAACTCATTTTCTCGTTTCTGATATTTTAACCACTGAAAATTAGGTCAGTGTTGAGCTCAAACAATGAAAATTTAGCGATGGGACGTGTTCTAGGCATATGGAAAATGAATTTTCCTTGTTCAGAATTTTTTATTTCAATCTCTCATTAATGGCATTTTGACACACAGATAGGAACAATCTTATACTGAAAAAAGCCATAAGGGCGCGATCTTGTGAAAGAATACCCGGTTGCTGATCCATTTTCTTGATTATGGCAAATAACAGAATTAAATATGATATCGTTAGGAACCCGAAAAAAAAATCCTATGAGGCGGTCAGCTGTTGAGATAAATTTCCCGGTCTGAAAATTTTGTGAACATTTTCTTCACATGCCTAACACACGTTCGATCGCTAAATTTTCATTATTTGAGCTCAACACTGACACAATTTTCAATGAATAAAATCCCAGAAATCAGAAAATAGAGAGATATTGCAGTTCCCCATAACGTCAGGCAGTAATAAAGTCGCCGTTATTTTGACATGTACTCGTGAGAATACGGAAAAAGAACAACTTTACTAAAATATTCTTTTATTAGAGGACGTATAAAGACGAGGATTGCATTTCCTGTAGCTCTTTTCTGTTCCTTCATTTGACATGACTCATGATTGATAAATATATAAGATGTTCAGCAGGAGTCGATGTTTCAACCCATATCTATCATTAGAATTATTTTATTTAAATTTTTAAATTAATTATGTAGAAAGAAAAGTCGAAGTTTCTAAGATTTAATTTAGGTTATGAATTATGAACGCCCCATATAAACTGGCAGAATAGCGGCAGTCACTATTAAAATAAAGTTGCCTTAAATACTGCCTGATGTTATTGCAATATATCTCTAATGAGTCAGCAAAATCTGTCATTATCTGATGGTCTGTAAAAAGTTAGTGCAAGCATAATATTTGTCAGCCTTTTTTTCATGAACAAACTAGTCAAACGTACTTAATATACGTTTACTAATTTACAGATGTTGAGTCGGAGGTGACCGACACCGAAGAAGAGTCTGATGAAGCCTATTGTAGCAGCGATTGTGATTAGAACATTTATTTTTAAAGTATTGATTTAAAAATAATATTGAAATAACATTATTTTTTTTAAAGAGGTATATACGACATTCAAATTGAGACGTTTGTTTTTCATATTTCCAATCCCATAAACACTCAAAGAAAATAATAGTTTAAATTAACCAAAAAGAGCATAGGTACATGAAATGGCATCTATCTAGTTTAGTATTTATTTCAAGTAGCTAAAAATAATGTTCAGGCGTATATAGCTACTATACTATTTGTATAGTTATTTCGAACAGTAATATTAGTTCTTTATGTAAGTAAGCATTTTTCAGTAACATAACAAATGTATTTGATTACATGAACACACAATAGTTCGTAATTACTACCATCTTGTTGCTCAACAAAATTAGAAGTACATAAACCACTTCTTCTTTGTTTTCCAATTGTCAATTCCTGGAATTGTTTTCTAACGTTACCATATAAAGGTTGTTTCATTCAACAAAAACAACGATATTGTTGACGGAACATTTATTTGCATTGAATTAACCTGAAGTACTATTTCTTTGAATGAACTAATTGTTTTATAAAACATTTCTCTAACCACATTTTGTCCCATTGTTTATTTGAATGTTGCATGTTGAACAAAATATAGATATAATTTGTTGCATCATTAAATATCTCTTTCCTATCGTTTCTTATTGAATATATTTTCATCATTGTATTGTAATATTGAACAACATAGTCTGCGCCATAAAACACGCTATATGAATTAGGCGCGCGGTGCGCCTTTCTATTGCCAGCTGACGGCGTTTGTTCCATGAAATTTCTGACTGACTATGTTAGTCTTGTTTAAGGTACTATGAACTAGTTTCTCGAAAATTTTCAGATATTATGAACACTCCACGAACCAAATTTTTTTGACGGGTTTAGCGGGCAGCTGACGCGAAGTGTCCGAATATTCTGATGACTGACTATGTCCATACAGTTTGTTAGTTGTCTTTCTATCCACAGAATAATTTTAATTTTTTATAAAACTCTTTCACAAACCCATTTTTTTTGACGGATTTACCGGGCCGCTGACGCGGCGTGTTCCAATATGGTGCTGACTGACTATGTCCACACAGTTTGTTAGTTGTCTTGCTATCCACAGACTGATTTTCAGATTTTATAAAACTCTTTAATGAACCCATTTTTTTTGACGGGTTTACCGGACCGCTGACGCGTCGTGTTCCAATATGGTGCTGACTGACTATGTCCACACAGTTTGTTAGTTATCTTGCTATCCACAGACTGATTTTCAGATTTTTTAACACTCTTTCACGAACCCATTTTTTTTGACGGGTTTACCGGACCGATGACGCGTCGTGTTCCAATATGGCGCTGACTGACTGTCCACACAGTTTGTTAGTGGTCTTGCTATCCACAGACTAATTTTCAGATTTTATAAAACTCTTTCATGAACCCATTTTTTTGACGGGTTTACCGGACCGCTGACACGTTGTGTTCCAATAAGGTGCTGACTGACTATGTCCACACAGTTTGTTAGTTATCTTGCTATTCACAGACTGATTTTCAGATTTTTTAACACTCTTTCACGAACCCATTTTTTTTGACGGGTTTACCGGACCGCTGACGCGTCGTGTTCCAATATGGTGCTGACTGACTATGTCCACACAGTTTGTTAGTTATCTTGCTATCCACAGACTGATTTTCAGATTTTTTAACACTCTTTCACGAACCCATTTTTTTTGACGGGTTTACCGGACCGCTGACGCGTCGTGTTCCAATATGGTGCTGACTGACTATGTCCACACAGTTTGTTAGTTATCTTGCTATCCACAGACTGATTTTCAGATTTTTTAACACTCTTTCACGAACCCATTTTTTTGACGGGTTTACCGGACCGATGACGCGTCGTGTTCCAATATGGCGCTGACTGACCATCCACACAGTTTGTTAGTGGTCTTGCTATCCACAGACTAATTTTCAGATTTTATAAAACTCTTTCATGAACCCATTTTTTTGACGGGTTTACCGGACCGCTGACACGTCGTGTTCCAATATGGTGCTGACTGACTATGTCCACACAGTTTGTTAGTTATCTTGCTATCCACAGACTGATTTTCAGATTTTTTGACACTCTTTCACGAACCCATTTTTTTGACGGGTTTACCGGACCGCTGACGCGTCGTGTTCCAATATGGTGCTGACTGACTATGTCCACACAGTTTGTTAGTTGTCTTGCTATCCACAGACTAATTTTCAGATTTTATAAAATTCTTTCATGAACCCATTTTTTTTGACGGGTTTACCGGACCGCTGACGCGTTGTGTTCCAATATGGTGCTGACTGACTTTGTCCACATAGTTTGTTAGTTATCTTGCTATTCACAGACTGATTTTCAGATTTATTAACACTCTTTCACGAACCCATTTTTTTGACGGGTTTGCCGGACCGCTGACGCGTAGTGTTCCAATATTGTGCTGACTGATTATGTCCACAGAGTTTGTTGGTTGCCTAGCTATCCACAGACAAATATTCAGATTTTATAAAACAGTTGCGATATACGTGTTTTTTTTACAAGTTTGGAACTACCCCCACGTTAGTTGTCCCAAAAACTGGTTGACTGACGGCAGGCTCTTGATATTCAACCCATTCATGGCCTACTATCAGAATATCAGCTTTCATAAAACTCTTGCAGTTTTGGTCCCTCAGCTCTCCGACTATTAAGTAGGCATTGGAAATAGAAATCATCTCTGGAGGGAAGTCGTGTCAATATCAATCTAGTAAGCGCCTGTCAGTTTGGCGGTATTCCGTTTGTTCAAGTAAAACTGAGAATTTTCGTTGGATAATCAGATAAAAAATGATTTTCTATACACAAAATGAGAAAGTCGATATGTTGCTGATATACGGGGAATGTAAAAAAAACTCATACGGCGCTGAAAGGCTTTACGCAGAGAGGTATCCTAACAGACGCCATCCTTGTCGAGAGTATTTTGAAGAAATTGAACAAAAGTTCAGGAGACAGCCAGATGAAGAAGAAAAGTACGCTATTAGTGAAGATACTGAAATCAATGTTTTGGCTTACGTAGAATATGATAAATCAGCTATTCGTCAGTTAGGACAAATGTTTGATATTAGTAAAAGAATCTACCAGGAAGATTCTGAAAAAACACGGGTACAAATGCTACAAGTACCAGATTCACCAATATTTGTATGGACATTTTGTAATTGGTTAATCGATAATCAGGCTTGAATTAATGTAATCACGTTCACCGACGAAAGTAGATTCACTAATCAGGGCTTATTCAATCGTAATTATACCAGATGTTGGTCTAAGGGAAATCAAAATTTAATGAAACCCGGAAATAATCAAGAGAACTTTGGTGTCAATGTTTGGGCAGGCATTATTGGAAATATGATAATTGGTCCAATTTTATTTCACGGAATTTTGAATGGACAGCGATACTTAACTCGTCAACGAAATATCACATTTATTGGAAGAGTTGCCTTTGGCTGTATATTCAGACATGTATTTCCAATAAGATGGAGCTCCACCCCATAACTCATTAGACGTTAGAGATTTTCTGACAGAAAAGTTTGGTAATAGAGTGATTTCAACTAATGGCCCAGTCAGATGGCCTGCTAGGTCTCCCGATTTAACGCCCCTTAACTTATTCTTGTGGGGACAGAGTTTATTTATCACCATCTCGGAATTTAAGGGAATTGGAAAACAAAATTATGGACTCTTTTAGATCAATAACACCACTGATGTTGGATAAAGTTTGCAGATAATCTATAAGAAAGGCTTACAAATCCCGAGAAGTTGGAGGAAGACATTTCGAACAATATTTATGAAATATTTTTCAGTATTAAAGTACTCTGTGAAAATTGTACCGAGTAAAATTTGTTCATAACTATGCTTGTTGATAGTCTTTTTTAATTACATCATTTCTGAAGTGAATAACTATTTCAGGTTTAATGTAGTGATAATTGAATTCATTTATTAGATGTACCGAATTTTTCGCAATGTTTCGAAAACAATAATACCTAGAGAGATTCGCAAAAATAAAGAAATCGAAGTGGAAAATCTTGACTGGTAGTAGTTTTCTAGACAAAGGTATGTTTTATAAATACTGAATTTCAACATTTCTTTACTTTTCTACTGCAAGGAAATGACTGATTGAAACTCTTGGTACTTCTGACTAAGAACACGTATAAATAAAAAAAAATTAACTAATGAGGTATGATGTTAGGAAGTTGGTGTGCAAGTAGAAGTATACATATGATGGCTAAGCACAATAAGATGTAAAGGTATGTAATCAGAAACAGAAATCGTAATTCCGAATGGGAGTTTCAATGAACGGAAAAAAAAAGAGCGTTGACATTGTACCCACCAGTCGACCGTCTCGTAAAGCAATGCAACAATACTGATTTGCACGCACGCGCGCAGCCAGTAAGTGAGAGAGTAAAAGGGATATGTAGTCAAGATCACGTGATACAATCCAACATATGAATGAAAAAAATAAGCTTTTGAGGAGACAACAAATAACTTCACTATTAATTTTCTACCCATGAACTAACAAACTGAATGCCAAATTTAGTATTTCACCTTCTGAAGTCAATGATAATATGAAATATCTGGGAACCTAGGGAGGTAAGAGGTAAAATGAATGAGATTTGCAAACCATCGGAATAGCGTCTATCTGACAGGCGCCTACTAGATTTTAAATGGTTTTTCGACTTTCCTGCAGAGAATATCCCGCTGAATCATTTGTTGGAATTTCTCTCGAAAATTAACCACAAGACGTTACTTCTGTTTGAGCAAGACTTTAGAATATGGTTCATTCGTAATTTTGAACATAATAAATGTGGTACTTTCCATTTAAAAAAAGCGAGTTACGTACAATAATGTGAACAGCTTTTCAGTTGCTATAAATAGATGTCCCATTTATTTGTATCGATAGATAATTTTCAAGTCTACTTAATTTCACCAATGAGTTGGGCCCATGTTTCATTTCCAAAGCCTACTTGACCAATACTCTTTTTTAATTTGGCGTTGTGAAACTACCTCAGATTTTCATTTACTTCAAATTGTGACGCAATCTTGAGAACAAATTAAATCATATAGCATATGGTTGGATTCAGAATGGAATAACAAATTCAAATGATGAAAAAAATTGGAGCATTCCATTTGAAATTCAAAAGTTGATGTCACTCGTATTTCAACTTCCAATACAGAAAATAATTGATATTTACATCTCATACAACATATCCAAAGCTCAAATTTCCAACTTAAGAAATAACAAAATAGAGTAACGTAACAAATCTCGTGGCTGTGGAACCCTAGCCTCAATTGCTTTCCTGTCAGAGACGGTATTCTCGACATTTACTTGAAAAGTCCTTCCAGATAAAAAAGATTTCAACCATTTTATCAAGTTAGGAGAGATTTTGAAATGACGAAGCTTTTGCAAGAGGCCTTCATGTCAGATTCTATCAAAAGCTTTGGACATATCTAATAATAAAATGTGGGCGCATGCACCAGAATTTAGGGCCGAAATCGAGTCTTCAACAAGTCTCAACGCTTGCAATTCTGTGGAGTGTTCTCTACGAAATCCGAATTGCTCATCTGGAAGGACATTCTTCTACATCTTCATCTTCCTCCGTAAGTCTTTGCAATACAACTTTTTCAGCAAGTTTAGCCGAACTGCAAAGCAGACTGATGGGGCGATGATATTGAGGGGGAGTCGGATTCTGTCCCACCTTGGGAAACATGACCACCATGGCCTGCCTTCACCTGAGAGGGAACCACCTAAGGCCCAACGAGTTATTAATTATATTTAAAAGTGACTGTACCTGGTTTTCAGGAAATTTTCTAATTGTATTGCATGAATCAAACATGAATTAAGCTCGTCCATCGTATCCGGATGAATGACACCGTGGTCAGGCATTCCGAGAGCTCGACGAACCCGACCCTTGGATCTACATTTAGTCTAAAGTGCTGTTCCATTGCATTCGCAAAGACATATAGGGGGGCACTTTGAAATCAAAAGGACCCTGGCTCAAATTCGAGAATTATTTTATTGGGTAAACTACCGTCGAGATGTGGAAGAATGGTGCAGGAGATGTGACCTATGTTCTTCAACTCAATTTAGTTAAAGTCGAGGAAAAATGACGCAGTATCCATCTGATGAAACATTTGGAATGTCATTCAACGAGCTGTGGGGGTCGTGAGAAGGTCATACCCGTTGATAGCCAAGAATTCCAAGCTGTCCATGTCGAACAAAGCGTTGAACTACATGCAGGTCATGATACCAGCAACATATGCATGTCCAGTATTCTGCAGCATCCCCAAGACTTACATGTTGAAACTGGAGAGGATGCAGAATAAAGTACTCCGTATCGTCACAAAGAGTGACCGATGCATTCGGCTGAACGCACTGAGGGAGCTGGTCGATATTCCCACCATTGAAAAATTTATCAAACGACAGTCGGATGAATTCTTCAGATTCTTCATCCGTGAAAGCCCACTGACTAGAGGGATAACTGAAGTCTGAGCCCACCATAACAGACCAAAAAAGCATGGGGGGCTCATTTTCCAGGCACTGGATATTTTCCATGAAACTCCAGAATAGGAGTACTGACCACCAAGTCACATACAATGTCTCAACCTGGTTATTACTGCAGGTTTCTTCCCGAGACCTCATCGAAATATCAATAAGGACAGTCCAATGATCTGATTTCAAACATGTACACCATAACCATCTTCTGCATAACTTGGAGGAGGCAGCCATGCGACTTAGCAACACAGCATCCGCCTATATTACAACGTAGGATCTCTTCTAGGACAGACGGGAGCTGGTTCGGCCTGCCTACTGAAAGCCTCAGAAGGGCAGATCTGAACCGTCTAGCCATTAAAAACACTCAAAATCCCTCTCTTATCCCACTCTTTGGCTGTATCAAGATTGTTTTAGAATACTTTTATCTAAACACGTATACGTCCTATTTATATTTTATATACAGGGTGTGGGGCACCGAAAACGAAACAGATCGAATATCTTCAAAATGCATGTGTTGTGAGAAAATGCAAAAATAAGTAAATTTTTAATCCAAGAGAGACATCTTCCTATCATAACCTCAACTGTCATACTTCTTTCCCCACCACTTGGTCACTATCACCCAAACAATTTGAATGGGGAAAGTGGTGAATGTGACACGCCATTGAAAAGGTAATTTCATAAGGAATTCAGCCATGTCAATTTTTGCTACCTAACTTTTTATTTTGGCGCCATCTTGAGGAAAAAATAACTGTCAGTATTCCAAATTATGATACTTCATTTGCAAGCTAATTCGACATAAATTCGGTGACAATGCATTATGGAATTTTTCAAAGAGAAAAAGCAAAATGGTGGCTCCAAAATGGCGGAAATGATTTGATTCGATTCAAAATTGATATGTAGTGATTTTCAGGGTCGAAAATTATGATTTTTTTGTCCATGCAAAAAACAATATGGCGGGCGAAATTTGAAATTATGGTTCGATTCGACCCGGCACCGAAAACGAATTATCCAAAACATATATGTTATAAAAAAAAATGCAAAATCACGTCGATTTCAAATCCAAGGAGAGAATCTTCCTATCATGACCTCAACTGTCATACCACTTTCCCCACCCCTTGGTCACTCATACAATTTGAATGGAGAAAGTACTGAGAGTGACACATCATTGAAAATATAATTCCAAAAGTAATTCAGACATGTGGGCTAACCTAACTTTTCATTTTGGCGCCTTCTTGCGGGAAAAACAACTGGAAAAGAAAACTGTAGGTCACAATGAGCTTATGACAAAAGGCATAAGATGTCCGGAGGACTGCTCACTGCTAATATCCTATACAATATCAAAAAGTTGGTCGAAAATCCATCAGAAAACAACTACTTTCCTGGCTAATGCCACGACGAACATTGAATTACATCTGATAAAATTTCCGTGCAGAGTTCCTACAAGGTTATCTCTGCAATTGCTTGGTTGCATGGGAATGTTCATCGAAACATTCGGACCACCTATATATCGATTTCGGAGTGTTGCTCCTCATCAGTATAGAGTAGGTCTAGCAGTCAATAACTAATGACTGCAACGAATGAATCGACAGCCAAACGCATTTAAAGACCGAAACTGAGATCGCGCCCACACAGTGGATGAACTCCAAACTGCGAGCGCCATCTTAGCGCCGGAAGCCCAACCAAGTAATACCATGACCACGATCGTCAAGACCGTATATAAAACGGAAAAGAAAACTGTAGGTCACAATGAACTTATGACAAAAGGCATAAGATGTCCGGAGGACTGCTCACTGCTAATATCCTATACAATAGGAAAAGTTGGTCGAAAATCCATTAGAAAACAACTACTTTCCTGGCTAATGCCACGACGAACATTGAATTACATCTGATGAAATTTCCGTGCAGAGTTCCTACAAGGTTATCTCTGCAATTGCTTGGTTGCATGGGAATGTTCATCGAAACACACTAATTTTGATTCGAATCGGACCGTAATTACAAATTTCGTCCGCCATTTTGGAGTGGCTCCATCTTGTTTTTTGCATTGACGAACAAATCATAATTTCTGACCCTGGAAACCACCACATATCAATTTAGAATCGAATCGGACCAAATTTGCAAGTCTTGTCCGTCATTTTGGAGCCGCCATTTTGTTTTTTCCTTTAGAAAAATTCCATAATGCATTGTCACCGAATTTATGTCAAATTAGCAAATGAAGTATCATAATTTGAAATACGGAACAGTTGTCTTTTCCGGAAGAGGGCGCCAAAATAAAAAGTTAGGTAGCGAAAGTTGACATGGCTGAGTTCCTTATGAAATTACATTTTTATTGATGTAGCACACATACTACTTTCCATATTCAAATTGTTTGGGTGATATAGTGACCTAGGGGTGGGGGAAGAGGTACGACAGTTGAGGTTATGATAGGAAGATGTCCCCCTTGGATTAAAAATAGATATGTTGCATATTTTCCACAACACATGCGTTTTGAAGATATTCGATCTGTTTCGTTTTCGGTGCCCCACCCTGTATTTATATGTCTGTATGTGTATATTTTGCTGTATAATGTTGCTATACTTCTTATTGTTAATTCAATACCTGAATAAATATTTTGGTTTTGGAATGCCATCCAGAAATGTAGAGGACAAAGTTCTTCCAGAATACGTGATGAGTTCTGCGAACGTCGTATTCAAATGTCCAGCAAAATGTTTCGTATAGTAAGGTGGGGTGAGTGTGTATTTGGGATAAGTGTGTTGAAGCGTCGAACAAGGAGACTAAAATTTAACAAGGACAGTTTAAGCCCCATAAGACAATGGACACACTAGTAGAAAGAGATGAAAGAACATTTGTGAGGAAATGTGACGTACTTGGAGGTGTCATGGCCGCCGTTCTCTATAGACAGTGACGGACTAGCTCTTGGTATATGAGAGTTACTGCTGCCAGTTTTGTTGCTTGGTTTGAGTTCGACTCTGTACTCATATCCAAGTACGTCACTATGACGCGTTGATGCTACAAGATTGTGATTGGCTACAGCTTATAAACCTTCCTTGTTAGTTTAGTCTCTTTGGGCGTCAAACTTATATTCGGTGGTTTATTGTGGCTCCATCTATGAGCAGGGAGTACAACTACATGTTATGACATATTGTAATGCAGAATGCTAGAGTTCATATAATTCTTAGTCAAGCAGTGGTAATTTTTTTATAGCATGTTAACATCGCGCTCTTTTCAGACTTACACACATGCTCCTGACTTCTCCAAATGCATAGGTATGCAAAATATACGTACCTTTTTCAAAAAAAAATAGCACAAAATGAAAAGTTTTAACATTTTAATGAGATCTTGCTACTGCGGTATATTAGGAAGACAACAAGGAAGGTACTGATGTCCGTAAATTCAATTATTTCCTTTTGGTTGAATTTTTTCGAGTATACATATACAGTGTGATCCACTAAGTGTGCAACAAATGGGAAACTTGTTTATTATCGATTTCTCAGAAAAGGACCCCGCACATTTCTTATGGGAAATGGCTTTCCGTGAATTTGGCTGAATTTTTGGTATGTTGTATTTCTTCATGAGCTGATCAAAAGTGTTCATAGCCACAAACCTCAAAAATTGACAATTTTCGAGATATGGAGCTTTCAAATTGGATTTTTAAAAAAAATTTGTATAGTATTTGCCCGTCAATCGGAAATCTTTTATTTGTTTTTGGTATGGAATTTAAATGTTCGGCGCCCAGAACCCGACTGAGGAATGGTATTTCTCAGTTACATTTGGCACCGCCATCAATAATTTTTCATACACTGCTCCACACTGGACATGAAATGAGGTACTAATTCCAAGATGTTCTATCCAACTTTTCATGCTACAAGATAACGCCAGAATGATTCATATTTTCAAAAAACAACATGTGTTGGGTATTCTCTGGAATAACTGATTCTAGATATATCTGATGTCTAGTAATATCAAATATGCTTTCCAAAATTTTAATAACGAGAGAGCTTTAATGGGGGAAAACGGAAAAATTATAATCATGTATCGTCAGAGATAATAATTATATCTTTATTGATGTCATTTACATATAATATGTCATTTATTCCACACAAATCTCGATAATCAGACAATGGTGTGCCAAGACATTTTTCTCAGGGTGGCTCTAAATGGATGATAGCATCTCACATCCAAACGAATCCGTGAAAATGTCTGCATCTTTGATACCTTGTAGTACTTTACAGGTAAAATAAGGAAGTTAAGATGATGGAAGCAAACTTCCGATATTTGCCCCCGAGCTCTTGAAACTACTATAATTTTTTATAAATTTTGCATCAAAGTTTACATAAATAAATAAAATCTATCAGTTCATATGATTTTTGGTAAATTGAATGAGTATATCATTCAAAAACATTATATTAGTAAAAGTAGCATTCATAATAATACTAATAATAATAATATTATATAAAAAAAAAAATAAACTATCTTCGCAATCTCAAGAAATCATTTAAAATATTATGAGTCAGAACATGGGTAAAGTGATTTACTGGTAACATGTAACTATAATTATATCAACGAACCTAACACAGTCATAAATTATTTCAAGAATATAAAGCAAAAATAAATCCACTGCGCTCATAATATTTCAAATGATTTTTTGAGATTGCCAAGATAGATTATTATTGTTTTTTATATAATATCATTATTATTATGATTTTTACTCCTACTATTACATTGTTTTTGATTGATCTACCCATTCATTTTGCAAACGATCATATGAGTAGATACTCAATTATAAGTGTAAACTCTAATGCAACATTTATAAAAAAATTGTATTTTCAAGAATTCGGTGGTGAATATCGAAAGTTCCATTCATAGTTTGCTTCCAACACCTGAACTTCCCTATTCTACCTGGAAAGTACTACAAAGTATCAAAGATGCAGACATTTTCACGGATTTGTTTGGCTGTGAGATGATATCATCCATTACGAGGCACACTGAGGAAAATGTCTTGGCACACCATTGTCAGATTATCGAGATTTGCGGGAAATAAATCACGTAATCTCATGTAAATGACATCGATAGTGATCACATTTGTTGTCTCTGTGAACACAGTGTTATGATTTGTCCATTTTTTCCATCGAAGCTCGCTGAGCCCCGTTATGAAAATTTTGGAAAACATGCTCGACATAATTGGACATTAGATATAATCAGTATCAGTTATTATAGACTCTCTTGAAAAACTACCCAACATATGTCGTTTTTTGACAATTAAAATTATACTGGCGCTATCTTGTAGCATAAAAAGATGTATGGAAGATCTTGGAAATAGTACCTGATTTCATAACCAGTGTAGAGCAGTGTATGACAATTGTTTGATGGCGGAGCCTAACATAAGTGAGAAAGACCATTTTTCAGTCGGATTGGGGGCGCCAAACATTCAAATGCCATTCCATCAAGAAATAAGAGCTATCGGATTGATGACCAAATACTACAAAAATGAAAAAAATCCATTTTCAAATCTCCATATCTCGAAAACTATCCATTTTTGAGCTTTGTGGCTATAGACACTTTTGATCAGCTCGTCAAGAACTACAAAATACAAAAAATTCAGCCAAATTCACGAAAAGCCATTTCCCATAAGAAATGTTTGGGGTCCTTTTATTCTTGACAAAAGTTGGTGCATGTTCCAAAACTATACCAAATTTACCTAAAATGGCTTTATGACAAACACCATACAGGATAGGCCAAAAAATATAAAGTTCGTTCAAGAGTAAAGTAACCTTATTTAAAAAAATATAGAAATATGTTGAAGAAGAAAGTTGCTTAGAATTAAAAGTTAAGTTCAGATACGAAGTCATGGCCTGCTATTCGATTTTTTTTTCGTTTGGAAAATATTGAATTATCCCCGTATGATACATATTTTTACTATTTTGATTTAATATGTATGTGAAGTAGCCACAATCAAATCAGTATTTTTTATCAAATTAAAGTGTATTTGTAAAATTTACTAGGATTTGTATTTTTTAGGTGACCGTCAACTTCATGTTTGTTGCAACGATATTCAACAGAACAATAAAACAAATACTCTTTTTGACGAGGCAAATACTTTGCTAAGTAAATGTTCATATGAAGAAACTGTCAAAATCTATTGCGGATAGCCATGAACAAAAAAAAAAACCAATAAGCGATAGTACAGAAACTTACAGTAGGTAACTGAACAGGTGCTAACAATAAAAATTATCGAAGCGTCTCTGTATGTCCACCTTCTCTTCCGATGCATCTTATTGTTCGCACATGAAATTCGTTTACTGTAGATCGCAACACATTAGCGGAAATATGTCTGCAATGAACTCGTATTGAAGTTTCAAGCTCAGCAACATTATTAAAGGGGCGATCTCTTTAGACTTTTTGTTTTAAGTATCCCCATAAGAAATAATCCAGAGGTGTAAGGTCTGGAGAACGAGGAGGCCATCGAGGATCGATATTTCGTCCAAACCATTTATTAGGAAATGTACTATTCAGCCACTGAGAAACATTTTTAGTAGAATCAGCAGGACATCCATCATGTTGGAACCATACTTTTTGCCGTTCTTCTAATACCATATCATCCAAAAACTCTCCTATTTCAGTTTCCAAAAAGTTCAAGTACCTGTCACCATTCAAATTCTCTCGAAAAAAAAACGGACCTAGTAATGTATCATTTAATACCACACCAAACGTTTGTTTTCTGGTAGTATTGATTTTTGTTGTCAATAATAAAATTGGGGTTGACATCAGACCACCACCTGTGATGATAGAGCCCCATTTGTTGTAAAAGTCGATTCATCTCCAAACAGAATACATCGATGAAAATCTCTTTGTTCTTCTATTTCACCCTGAATCCACATGGAAAAATCATATCTCAAATCATAGTCTCTTTCTTGCAATGTACAAATGAATGTAGGTTTGCAAGCATGGTACTTATGTTTCTTGAGAATACGCTTCACAGAGGTTTTTTTATGCCGGCATAATCACTAATTTTTTGGGTGGACCTTCTAGGATTTTCTACTACCGCTGGTTTTCTTCTGTGCATACAGGTTTCGTACTCTCCGTATTATGTTTATATTCTAGTGAGCCGGTCTGTTTGAAATTCTTTAAAATTCTACTTACACTTGAATAGCAAATTTGTTTGTTTGGATGCCGCTCGTTGAAAATATTTGCAGTTTCGCGCATTGTTTTATAACCATCACCACACATTAAAACTAATTCTGCCCTTTCAGTTAACGTTAATTCTACTGGGCGATGCATTTTTAATTAAGGACAAATATGAAGACGTTTGACAGGCAAGTTTCAAGATGCCACACTATCAAACTACAGTATTGTTTTCGGGCGTATGTGTTTGTTGTTCATAGCTATCCGCGATAGATTTTGGAGTGTTTTTTAGTATCTGTTCTAGCTGAGGCATTGTTGTCAAAAGAACAGAAATTTTATAGTTTTATTGATAGTTTATTCATGTGAATATTTACTTAGTAACGTATTTGCCTCGTTGAAAGGAGTATTTGTTTTATTCTAGAGTTCTATATCGTTGCAACAAACATGAAGTTGACGGTCACCTAAAAAAATACGAATCCAAGTAAATTTTACAAAAACACTTTAATTTGATAAAAAATACTCCAAACTGATTTGATTGTGGCTACTTCACATACATATTAAGTCAAAATAGTGAAAATATGTATGCTACGGGATTAATTCAATATTTTCCAAACGAAAAAAAAAAATCGAATAGCAGGCTATGACTTCGTATCTGAAAATAACTTTTAATTCTAAGCAACTTTTCTCTTCAACATATTTCTATATTCTATATAGGGTACTTTACTCCTGAAAGAACTTTATATTTTTTGGCCTATCCTATATGGTGTTTGTCATAAAGCCATTTCAGGTACACTAGGTATAGTTTATAAACAAGCACCAACTTTTGTCAGGAATAAAATTTTCTGAGAAATCAATAATAAACAAGTTTCCCATTTGTTGCACACTTAGTGGACTACACTGTATGTAAACTTGCATAATTTCACTAAACTCTTACCCCACTTTACATTAATTGTTTTATGTCGGTTTTCTCGTAAAATTAATGATCGGCAAATTTAGTTCTTTGAAAAAATAAAATTATTCAGATAAAAGAGAATAATGCCAAATACTCTTCTCTACCTATTACATCGTTCCCCCTTTAACTGGTTATGTTGAAAAATTGTGACTGTTATCTTCTCAACGACAACCGAGAATGAGGACGAACGAATTATTCGTTGATCATATCATTTACTGCTTGAAATATTACAACTAAAATTTCCACAGAGTTCCCTGGAGAAAGCTCTCTTAGTGAAGACCTGATTTATAACCTAATTTTTACTGCCGTTACGACTCGCATACATATTTTATGGAGCTTGGAATTTGCCGTTTCAACGTTTCACGAGATGCAAAGAGGATATTGGAAACCTCCCAATTCGCGAATTTCAGCAGAATTTAGCTGCGTGAATAATGAATGCCTAATGTTGACGCGACGGAAAGAATAGTATATTACGTAACAAGTGTTATAAACGTCTTTTTAGTAACGAGTATTTTATACAGCATAGCGAAGCAAGCGTTCAATAAATGAATGTCTACATAGGTTTATTACCGTAGATTGTATGGGTGGGGGGGGGGCTTGTACAGGATATTGGGCCTCACAAGCATTTTGACGTGTGAGATCATTTGTGCCTTAATCTATCCGAGGACCAGGATTCCGAGACTTCGAATGAAGTTCATCATTGTCCTGGGAGCTGGCAAGTTATCTGTCGGTTTAGGCTTCTGGCCACAAAGTCTTCAAATTTACTGTCTGGGTTATTCCGAAGACACTGATTGCTGCTTCCTCCGTTACACACACGTGCAGTGGTGGAAGGTTAAGTATTACATATAATGCTGCAATAGGGCACGAGAATATCACCCCTCCAGCTTGACTTGCACCATATCTGTGAAACATAGATGACCATGGGTTTGATAATCGTTTGGTATGACCAGTCGATCATTTTTGGAACACTTTAGAGAACATTTTAATATATTTTTGGCGGGACTGTCTTGACTGATCGATTATTTGGCTACTCAAACCTCAATTATCCCATTTCAAGGACACTTCCCCTACCTGGATTGATCCGGTTCAAGAAGAGATGAAATCAATTGCCAGCAGGAGTTGTGTATCTGCATACTCCATGAAAAATTCCACCATTGTGTTGACCTTATCAGATAGTCCATGGCAAAGGATACCTTTTGACTTTGCAAGTCCAGTGTGTGGCTACTTCTATATACTATTCATCGATTGTTATTCTAAGCGGCCTGAAGTATTTTCTACAAAAACTATAACCTCACAGTTCAAAGCATGGAAACTGGGTGAAGAGTTGGATTTCCTGAAACACTTGTCACAGACAAGGGAAGTCAGTTCACAAGTGAACTTTTCAAATCGTTGAGCGTTTTGTGGATACGTTCAAGAGAGCAAAAAGAATTCAAAGTGGAAGGACAACCCAGGAAAGCTCACATACAGTAATTTTGAGTGGCTTACAGATCAACTCCAGTTCGTGCAGTGTCTACAGTGTGTCCAGAAATGAAACCGACAAAACTTATGGGGTTGAAGCGACTGCCCATACGATTGCAAAATGTCATATACAAATGTCCAAAACCGCTTCGTTACCGACATACAGAGTGATTTGTGAAGTTAGACAGGAAATTCAATCCGTCATATTTAATACAGGGATTGGCCGATTGGGTTCAAATTTGGTACATGAATCACACTGAAAGGCCTCAACAAGAAGCCCTTCGAACGAAACCAATATCAGGACTGACCGGAATATAATTTTTTATTATGTTAAAGTCCTGTAAGAATAACGCACCCTGTATAATGATTATCATAAATCTGATCTCAGATTCGAAATCTACGGAGAAAATCCTGTGGGAAATAGTGGAAAAAGTTTTTGGTACCATTTCTGATAAAATATTATTTTCAATTTTTCTCTTAAGAAAGTGATTGTTGGATAAGGTACCACCAAAAATTGGTTAATATGATGAATAATCACGAAACCAAGACAAAAATATTGCTATTCTCTTCAAGAAGTACGTCATGAAATTTCATAAAATACTCTCATAACCCAAAGAAATTGAGAAATAAATTCGAATCAGGGCCAGACTGAGTATTTTTTATGTTAATTCCCTTCGAGCATAACTGTCCTAGTAATAATTTTAATTACCGAAATCTAAATCTACTAAAACAATCGTTTAGAAACTTGATGAAATAAGACTGGACTAATTCATTGTAAATTATATTTGCTCACTAATGACATGCATTACATGCAGCAGTAATTTTTTCTAATAAATGTTCTCTATTTCTAATTTCTTCATTATAAACTTCTGATTTCGAATGACCCCATAAAAAGTAGTGTAGGGGTGTTAAATCAGGGGATCGCGGTGGCCAATTTACTGGACCTCAACGGCCAATCCATCTGTTGGGGTGAGTTGCATTAAGATGGTTTCGAACTGGAATTGAAGAGTGGGGTCCTGCACCATCCTGCTGAAACCACATACCACGGGTATTTAGACCTTGCAATAGATCCGGTAAAATGCAGATAAACATCACCAGTTAACAGTCCGTCAAAAACGTGAGGTCCAATCAAACGATTATCAAGGATTCCACACCATACATTGAAATGAAATGATTGGTTGGAATAAACGGACCAACCAATCATTGACGAATATTCTTCCTTATGACTTAAAACTTATGACTCTCTGAACTATATCACAAAGAGTACTCTCGAATTTGCCTCTCGCGATTATGAATAGCGTGTAGGGGAATAACCGGCGCGATGAGGACGACCCCCTCGGCAGCCCTAGACGCCCTGATGGGTCTGCCGTCGCTTCCAACTTGTATAAAGAAGAAAGCGATGGCGTCCTATCTGAGAATGCGTGACTCAGGGAGATGGCGAGGAGAGGGATACACAGGGCATACCGAAATCGCTGTGGTAGCGGAGAAAGAAATCCCACTATCCGCTAACAAAGTGATACAGGCAGGGGATAAAATTAGGTGGAAAAGGACGATCTCGCTAGAGATCCCAGACAGGAGAGAGTGGGAAGAGGAAAGGGAGCGATATTTCTCCCAGAAAGCCTGGTCTGTTTTACAGACGGGTCCAAACTGGAGGAAGGGCAAGCCGGAGCAGGAGTTTACCTGGAAAACGGAGAGAAAAGAGCATATGCGCTAGGTTCTCTGACAACAGTTTTCCAAGCAGAGGTGTATGCCATCCTGGAGGCAACCAGAATGGAAGAGGTGAGGTCCGACCTAGAGAGACATGTATATGTCTGCTCGGACAGTCAGGCCGCCATCAGAGCTCTGAATGCAACAAGGACTAGATCAGTACTGGTTCAGGAGTGCAGAGGTGCCCTGGAGAGTCTTGCGACTGAAAAGGAAATAACGCTGATGTGGGTCCTGGACCATGCAGGGATTGAAGGCAACGAGCAGGCGGACCAGTTAGCCAAGCAAGGAGCCGGACAAATCTACTACGGGCCCGAACCCGCACTTGGCATAACAAGGAGACAAGTAAATACGGCACTGAATGAGTGGGCCGTTGATACATTAGGAAAAGAGTGAAGGATAGACGGATGCAGGCAGTCAAAGCAGATGATATCGGGGCCCGATATGGCAAGGACGGCCAAGATACTGAAGCTAAGCCGCAAAGAACTCCGACTGTTGGTGGGAGTTCTTACAGGCAACTTCGGCTTCAGGAGGCACCTGGCTCTCATCAGAGTTGAGGCAGACTCACTATGCACAGAATGTGGGGAAGAGGAGGACTCCTTCCACTTCCTGTGCGAATGTGGTATTTATGGCAGGCTCAGACAAAACGTCTTCGGAGCTGCCACTATTGAGGAGGAAGAATTGCACTCGTTGCAATGGAAGGACATTTTGACTTTCATAAGAAGGTCGAAGAGGTTCGAGCAGGTATCCGACATGGGATGAGTGAAGATGCCGGGGATTGCGAAAAGGGCCCACTGGGGCCTAGTCGCTGACGCTTGCGTCCCCCACCCATTACCATTACCATTAAAACTTATGACTGCTTCATAAATCCACCTCAAATCTCGAGATCACTTTTGTTGCATAAGAACTGTCATAATGATTTGCGGTGTTGTCAATACTCGTTATTCATCGAAAGGATGGTCCGTTCAGGAAATTTGAAAGTTACAAAAACAATAAAAAGTAGATAAAATGTGTATTTTTTTTATGAGTCGATCAAGTGACGAAGTTTTAATCATTTCTCAATGGCTTATACCAAGGTAAAATCTATATTTTTACAAATTGTGAAAGGCTTTCGCGGCCATCGTTGAATGAATGATGGTTTTTCGGGTTTTTAGGCCGACGTTTATTTAGAGAAAAACTCGACGTTTCGCCAACACGAATGGTTGGCATTTTCAAGAGAAATGATTACAGTTTCGATCACTGAACACTACGAGTTTTTCTCTAAATAAACGTCGGCCTAAAAACCCGAAAAACCATCATTCATATATATTTTTGAGGAGAACGGTACCTATTGAATGTTTCGGAACGTGCATTGTGGTGGGGGTTGTTTTCGATGAACGTGACGTCAGCGGTACACTTTCAATTGAGATATTTTTTCGAAATGAAAAAATATAGTGGAACTCTTTGTTAAATGGACGTTTCAGACTAGAATCTATCGATTCAAAAGAGTTTTACAATTTATTTTTCATAAATGTAAAGGTCCATTTTTGATGGTACCTCATCCAACAATCACTTTCTTAAGAGAAAAATTTAATATAATAATTTATCAGAAATGGTGCCAGAAACTTTTTCCACTATTTCCTACAGGATTTTTTCCGTAGATTTCGAATCTGAGATCAGATTTGTGAATCATTATACAGGGTGCGTTATTCCTACAAGAATTCAAAATGAAAAAAAAAAAAAATTCCGGTCCTGAGATTGGTTTCGTTCGAAGGGCTTCTTGTTGATGCCTTTTAGTGTGATTCTTGTACCAAATCGGCCAATCCCTGTATTAAATATGACGGATTGAATTTCCTGTCTAACTTCACAAATCACTCTGTATGTCGGTAACGAAGCGGTTTTGGCTATTTGTTTATGACATTTTGCAATCGTATGGGCAGTCCCTTAAACCCCATGAGTTTTGCCGGTTTCATCTCTGGACACCCTCTACTTGCAAATCACCCTGAAATAAAATACTAGGATAAAAATACGAACCACACTTTATCTATTCTTGTTGCCAGCCAGCAGAATAAATCAACCCAGTAGTTCTTACATATCGATTTATAAGTGAGCCGATACCAATCAAGAGTACAATCAAACTGTGATAATTCTTGCGAAGTCACATAAGTGAAGAAAAGATTAAAACATGTGAAAATTAAATATTCCTTTGTGAAACAATGTGTTTCCAAAAATGGAACAAATTTGCATTATGTGAGCACTACAGAACAAACAGCAGACATTTCAACGAAACCTTCAGGTTTGCCACTGTTCACCAAACATAGAGATGCAGTGATGTTTCAAATTTAAATGAGTATATATTTTGTCGATATAATTCACATTTTGAGTAAATATTTGTTCTTTTTTGACTGATTTAATTGTTTACATTCACTGCAATTGTGAATTTCCATTTCCAGTGTTAGGTATGGTAGTGTTGATGACAAGATAAACTTTTATTCAGTATAAAGGCCGTTTCTTTTATCATGTGGTAACATTGCTATATTCTAACCGTAACAGATACGAAGATGAATAAATGGGAGAAAAGGTAACTATTGTGGAGAACAGTACAATGGTCAAAGAAAATTTACAGGGAGTCTCGCTCTTCCCGAGTTATACAGGGAAAACCAAAAATGCTGTTATTTGTTTTTTACGAATTGAACTGTTATTTCTGAAAATATAAAAAAATTTATAAGGAAAGTTTTAATGTATTTAAAATGTACTATAAAAATGTAACAATGAATCTTTGATTAAACGTTTCGTGTCAACACGGCCACCATCAACATTTTTTTTTTCAAATACGGACCTGTCTATTTTAGTACAAATATTGATAAAGCGATAAAATCACAATTCAGTGGTATATCACACTTGATATTTTTATAACGTTTCATTTAAAATAACTAGCATCCTCAGTGACAACAATTTTTAATTACGGTCCTGTCGTTAGTTCTTTTGTAAATTATTTTGATTTTTTCAAAACCTATTCAACTATTGGCATACTTCAGACTTCACCCAATAATTTCGATAAGAAGATACCCCAACACAACGAACATTCGTATTTTTCCTTCTTGGGCATTTTTGTATTACAGAAATCCTTGTTTCAAGGCTGATTTCTTCTGAATCAATTATCATACTGAATATTTCTATAATACTCAATCCTGGAAGTAACGAAAATATTAGTTTTTGGTCAAAATACGACTATTGTGTGATATGGTACAATTAAATAGCATCTCACTTCATTTACCATTTTTAAACAAGTAGGCTTTGCTTGGTTTCTATGGCAGGACAAATAAATGAGTTGTTGATACGTGTTAAGAACTGTCAGTCGTTTATACACTCAGTCATATCAAAGATGTATTCAAATGACGAAAGGACTGATATGCTATTTGCTTATGCAAAATCAAATAGAAATCCTCTTTTGGCAAAAAATATGTATGGTGAGCTATACCCAAATCGTCGTATTCCAAACATTCAAATGTTTAGACGATTAGAAAGAAATTTGAGAGACTGTGGTGCATTTGATAGAAATAAAACTAGAAAATGTGTTGTTACTGGAAGTATGCGGAACCAAATAAATGTTTTAGGTAAGCAAATATTACTTCATAAAGATTAACAAAGTGACGAAAATATTTTTTTTCAATTTAGGATTGGTCAGTTACAAAAATATTTCTAATCAAGATTGTTCTTTACGAGAAATTGCCCACGAACTAGGGATTTCTGTAAAATCTACCAGAAACATTTTGAAAAAGAACAAATACAAATGCTACAGGATACGCAAAGTTCATCACCTCAATGAAAGGGATTACGGAAGGAGAGTACGATTTGCGATGTGGTTGAGACGTAGAAATAGGGAAGTTGGAAATATTTGTAATAAAATAATTTGGACGGACGAATCAAAATTAACCAACAATGGTTGGTTTAACAGAAACATCCATTATAGGTGGAATAATACAAATGAACATTTACATAGAGAAACCAATTTCCAGGAAAGGTTCGGAATAAATGTTTGGTTGGGAATTTTGGGAACAAACATACTAGGTCCTTTCTTTTACGACGAGCATTTGAATGGTGGAATGTATTTACATTTTTTATCCAATGAGTTTGATGGCTACTTAGATGAATTGCCACTGAACATCCGCCGTGAAATACAATATTTTCAACAAGACGGTGCGCCTCCCCATAATGCAGCAATAGTAAGGGAACATTTAGATGCAATATTCCCAAGAAAATGGATTGGAAACAATGGACCAATTGCCTGGCCAGCTCGATCCCCAGACCTGACTCCTTTAGATTTTTTTGTCTGGGGATACATAAAGGATAAAGTTTTTTCGACAACTAGTAGAGATATCGACCATCTGAAACAAAAAATAAGAGATGCATATAATAGCATTACACCCATCATGCTAGAAAATTGCCACAGAAATTGTATGGACATTCAACAAAGAAGTCGGCAATTCGAGCATTCAATGTAGGTTATCATGAAGAATTCATTTTCTGTATTGGTTTTATTTTCACTCAAAAATTCAATATGAAATAAATTGTTTTCTGTTTGTTTGATTTCTTCTACTCTTAAGTAAGTTTATTTCCGAGGTAAATTGCTATCGTTCGTCTCTGAAACTACAGATATCTTTTATTATAGTGTAAACATAATTTTAATAGATACATTTATTCAAAGCGTCACTGATAATTTTTATATCGGAGAGTTAGGTTTTGTGGAATCCATAAACGACCTAACGACAGGACCGTAATTAAAAATTGTTGTCGCTGATGATGTTACTTATTTTAAATGAAACGTTATAAAAATATCAAGTGTGATGTACCACTGAATTGTGATTATCGCTTTATCAATATTTGTACTAAAACAGACAGGTCCGTATTTGAAAAGAAATGTTGATGGTGGCCGTGTTGACACGAAACGTTTAATCAAAGATTCATTGTTACATTTTTATAGTACATTTAGAATACATTAAAACTTTCCTTTTCCATTTTTTTATATTTTCAGAAATAACAATTCGTAAAAAACCAATAACAGCATTTTTAGTTTTCCCTGTATAACTCGGGAAGGGCGAGACTCCCTGTAAATTTTCTTTGACCATTGTACTGTTCTCCACAATAGTTACCTTTTCTCCCATTTAATCGTCTTCGTATCTGTTACGGTTTAGAATATAGCAATTTTACCACATGATAAAAGAAACGGCCTGTATAATATAATTTCAACGACATGTGTCAAGTAGTCTGCCTGAAGTTTGAATCACTGATCTGTAATTTGAAACAAAAGTTGTGAACTTGCTGGGACCTGAATTTAATAACTATAATACTAAATACTTATCATTTATTACAATATCTTCAAAAGCTGTTCGGAATATTCCGAGCCTGGAGATTTGTTCGATTTCAGTATTTCAACGATCTCTCTAACCTCAGCTCCATCCGTTTCAGAATTGAAAGTTGGGTCATTCTTAAAATCTTTGGTGGGTTTCTCTCTTATACAGAAATATAATTGAGTCACAAGACTGTTGTATGTTCTGAACAATCTCGACGGTTCATGCAATATTCACGAGAATCCTCATGAACTGATAACCTTCCAAAACCTTGTGTTTAGTTCAGTGAATTTCGAATGAAGCTTCATTAAATATGTAAGTCGTTAAAGTGGTTTCTGTGTAGACACATCCTGATGGCATTACCTCTAGGGATATGGATGACTTGGCTTGAAGATTGTCTGTAGAGATCCTCAAATTACGCTCATTTTGTGACATATTCAGGATGTCCCACAATTATCTTAGTGAGCATAATAAAGTTAAAAGAATCTTGAATAGCATGAATTTGTACCTTTGATTGAACCTCAAACATTTTTTGCTGCTGAGAGAGGGAGAAACCGACATTATCGTAACTATTCGTTCCATTTCTTTTTTATTCTCAGACAAATTTTTGAACTTGGTCCGAATTTTTCTATTCACTCTTCCTGGAGTCATTGCTTTCGAGAAATGCTTCTTGCTTTCACCATAGAGTGGCGCTGCTGTTTACTTACTGTATTTCGCGACATGAACACAAGAAAAATATTATCAAACAGAGCTGATAATGTATTTGGTATGGCACGGATGACTTCAATGTTGTACGACCTTCTCTACCACTGAGGAGTGGCAAAAACATTGAAACTATTTATGCATATAGTTATCCCCAGTCAAATTAATGAAGAATCAGGCATGCTGTTTATATACAATGAGCACTTGCAATAGTATTTGAAGAACGGTTCACAAATATCATTGAAATTGTCTGCAAAATCATCGGAATTTTCAATTAAGTTGTCTTCTACATTCATGTGGGATAAGGAGCTATTATTTTCTGTAGGCTTGAGGAGTTCATTTATAGTTTTCCATATGTTCTTTGAGTTTCCACATTTTGTGTAATAATGAGTTTCAGCATTTTCTATTTGTTTTCAATGGGTAACTTCATAATCGTTGAATTATTTTTTTACTATTTCATTGTTTGGACGTTGCTTATTATATTATTATTCTTGTTGATGAATTAGCTTAACGAATTTCATATTCATTCCTTTTTCCTGAATTTTTTATCGTTTATTTTTCTACTCTTTTTAGAGTATTATAATTGCATGATCTCTCTTGCATAAAAATAGCCGTCCTTGTAGAAAATTCTCATAATACATTCATTAGAACGTCTGGAGTTACATTTTTTACTCAATTTTTTTTTTACGAATTCCTCGGTTTTTCGATGAAAACCATTATAAGCTCATTTGATAGCTTGTGCTAGCTTTGGAGATCCGGTATATACAGTTTTTGCGAGAGGTAAAACCAAACCACTGCTAGCTTGGTGACTACGCTGGGAATTATAACTGTAATCGTCTTGGTCGGATGCAAACGCTTCAGCACAACGTTCACTTCACTTCAACATATTTGACGTCTCCGTTATTATCCTTTCCAGATCATTTTGAATGGCCAGTGTGCTCTGACCATTTTATTAAGTAATCTGGTGGCCTTGCTGGGCAAAATTACTCAAAAAATCTGTGTATTATTCTTCCGTAAAAAATATTATCATTACGTCTCTTGTACTACTGTGCCATCTATAAATTTAAACAATGAGATTTCTTAAGAGAAAATAATTATGTTGTAACATTTTGCTCGACAATCATAAGTTTATTTTCCACCACTGTACATGACAAGTTAATATTTGATACTTGAATATTATTTCCTTTAGGCAGCAAAACTTTAGAAAAAATCAGATTTTTATTAAAATCAATGCTTTTTCAAAAATGTTTTTTTCCTAACAAAACTTGTATTTACAAAATTATTCAACTAGGATATGTGTGATTATCATTTTGAACTTATTTATGAAATTCAATTCTTAACAACTTTTCTGAGTAGCAATTTTCGATATTCTTCAAAATGAAGGCACTTTACTCTGAAGCTGAAATGATATATCCTTCTCTGCATATGAACTTGACTTCAAATCTACACACATCATTTGGAACAACTTTTCCGATTAGCATTTTTCGTCAGCTTTCGAATTGACGGTCGTGAATTCTGGAGCCAAAATAATATTATGGTTGTTATGTTGAGATTTTTACATTTGCGTTGAAGCGCTCCTAGTGTTCTGATATGCAGAACTTCTTATTAGGAGTTTTTTTTTTCATATACCAAGTATTAAGAAAGTTTTCTGAGGACAACTTATAACCACTTGTACCAGTTGGGCCGTGATGGTGATGGTTCGCTTCTCTATCATAGGGTTTAATTCCCAGCATGGTCACTTGTCGTATTTCTTCTAAAGCTTGCACAAGTCTCTCGAAAAATTCTTCTGAGGGCTGTCGTGAGGGTACAGCAGGTTGACAAAAAACAATTTTTGTAGTTCTTATTTGAAGGGGGTGAAAAACTTCTAGTGTTTGATGTAATTTTGGAATATTCAACTTTTTAATGTCTTAGTTTTTCACCGATATGGACTGCAACAAAATCCCATGAACTCTTTTGGAAAACAACACAAACAAATTTGCTAAGATAAGAAATGAAAATGACTCTCGAAATTGACAAAGATTCTCAAATAATTAGCTGTTTATTTTCCAAAACCTTTGTCGCAGATATGCATTTGGGTTTGCACGTTCTTAAACTCAAGCTGAAATAATGAACAAGTACAATGATAAATATTACTGTGAGTCCATTCTTCATTTATTTTCCAACTTACTTTACTATCAGCACACCTCACCCCGCAAACAATGCTCATTGAAATTCTGCAGCGTTGCCGTATTTACACAAATTGAAGGACGCCTGGAAATCGGCAGTCTAAAAGTAAATCATACTCCGAGAAATATACAGACGGTGCTCTTTGCGCCGTTAGCGGTAAACCCGGTGAACTAATAATATACAAAAGTATACAAAAAAGGAGGTCCCACTATCAAGACGGCGTCCGATAAATTTTCAAATCTGTAAACTACTATGATGATTTGAGTACATTTTCTACAGGCGTTCAACAGAGCGTCCGTATACGGACGCTTGGAAGATAGTGGGATATATATATATATATATATATATATATATATATATATATATATATATATATATATATATATATATATATATATATATATATATAACAGAAAATTACTTATGACATCTACAGTCACTAGTTGAAACTTAATTTGTATATATAAAAAAAGAAAAATCATCTCAGAATAGCCCGCTTAATGTCGATTGGCTTACAATGAAAAATGTCCACATTACTCTGAATTGACAAGTGGTCTCGACATATAGTATACAGAGGCGAGAAATGAAGTACATTCGTTAGTGGAGCGGGAAAGTAAAATGTAGAAATATTACGTACAGGTAGCCGAGGCACATGTAAATTTATTTTTGAGATCAAAAATGGACAGTCAATTCGTGATACAAGGATTTTATGCAAAAATTTCATTCCCAAATATTCACGACGTTTATATACCGGGTGGCTTCGGAAGTATTGCCTACGGAATATCTCAGTTATTGTATGAAGTAGGTTTGTGAAATTTGGAGCGTCGGTATAATGACATAAGAGCTAGAATTTGAGCATATTGACATGTCGAAGTTAACTTCCGGTCTGACCGGAATCAACATCAACTTTCTTATTTTAAATGGACACCCAATTTTTTTCTTTTCGCTTTATTTAATTCACTTTCTAATGACATATCACAAGTTGGTATCTAACCAGAAACTAGATCAGAACAAAAATATTATTGAAATTCACCGAGTAGGGTGTGGAAGCAAAATGAAAGCCAAAAATTGAAAAGTTGGCTATGGAAACCATACGTCACTTGATAACAGTTGCTACTACTGTGATATTTTATTTTCATTCGTCGGCGTTATAAAAAGCCGCCAAAAAAAATATTGGAAAAATTGGGAAAAAAACAATACTCTGTAGGTCCATAACTTAAATAGGAACATACAACTTTTTCTTGCCTGTACTATTCAGCATAACCATTCCTTTCTAATGATATAATAGAAAATAATTTTTTGAACTGAGATACCGAAAAATCCAATTATTATTCTTCAAATAACAAAACAGATTATCGCCATACGCAAAAATAAAATTAAAAATAATGTGGAATGATAAATTATATCCTGTAGGTTCTAGGTTAAATAGGAACATAAACGTACTTGGTCTGTGCCATCGTCCATAGATATTCTAATATCTACCTATGGAGGATGTTTGTGCTATTCAGAATAATCATTCCATTGCAATAATCATTCGAACCAAAATATTAACAAGTAGGCTGATTAGGATGTATTTTGGAATGAAACAAAAAAGAAATGAGAGCTGTCACGAACGCTGCTATCCATATTATTTTGACGTTCGAAGTAGTGTTTTTGATTGTGCCATTTTAAAAGGGTTTGGAAATCGAAATCAGTTAGAGGAATATTCAAAAAATGCCCCGTTATTCACTAACCGAACAAATTGACATGCTTCTCATTTATGGTGAATGTTTAAAAAATTCTTATGCCGCTGAACGATTGTATTTAGAGCGATATCCAGGGAGGCAGCAACCGTCAAGAAGGTATTTCCAGTGGCTTGAAGAAAAATTGAGAACTGAGCCTGATGTTCACGAAGACCAAGAAGCATTTGTTATTAATGAGGAAACTGAAATTAATGTATTAGCTTTAGTACAATATGATAGCACAATTTCCTCAAGGCAGATTGGCGCCGAATTAGCTATAAGTAAGGACTCTGCTAGGAACATTTTGAAAAAAACATCGATTGAAATCCTTCAAGTATCAGTTTCATCAACATTTGTATGAAAATGACGGTGGAATATTGTAATTGGTTTCTTCGACGAAATGCTGAGAATCACCTATTTAACTATTATATCTTGTTTACGGACGAGTCAAGATTTACCAACAATGGATTATTTAACAGGAATAATACAAGGTAGGTACTGCACTTTATTTGGATTATTGTCGATAGTCGAAGTGTAAAGTGCTAAAAGTGTGAACGGTATTTTGTTCCAGGTACTGGGCAATAGCAAACGAGCACAGGTTTCGACAAGGCGGCTTCCAGGAGAGATTTGGTGTGAATGTTTTGGCAGGAATAGTTGGAACTCATATTGTTGGCCCCATTCTTTTTCAAGGCCAACTAACCGGAGAGAGATACTTTAAATTTTTAACGAATGAAATTTCGGAATTCATTAACAACCTACCAGCGGAAATAACTGAGAGAATGTACTTCCAGCAAGATGGCGCCCCTCCGCATAATTCAAGAATAGCGAGAAATTATCTTCAAAATCGCTTTCAAGAGAGACTTATAACCCATGGTCCAGTCAGGTGGCCACCAAGGTCACCTGATCTTACTCCGTGCGACTTTTTACTATGGGGGCATCTTAAAAATAGAGTGTATTCCACACAGCCTACAACTCTACATGAGCTAGAAGTAAACATTCGTAGAGCTTTCCAAGATATCACGCCCCAAATGTTGAGAAACGTTTTACATGAAAATATCACCAGAGTCAATAAATGTATTGACGCTGAGGGAATGCATTTCGAACATTTGTTTTGAATTTATTTTATCTTTAATCCTATCAATTTGAATTTTTTTTTTCGATAAATTTGTTTTTTCGTTATTTGAAGAATAATAATTGGATTTTTTTGTATTTCATTTCAAAAAATTACTTTCTATTATATCATTAGAAAGGAATGGTTATGCTGAATAGTGCAGGCAAGAAAAAGTTGTATGTTCCTATTTAAGTTATGGACCTACAGAGTATTGTTTTTTTCCCAATTTTTCCAATATTTTTTTTGGCGGCTTTTTATAACGCCGACGAATGAAAATAAAATATCACAGTAGTAGCAACTGTTATCAAGTGACGTATGGTTTCCATAGCCAACTTTTCAATTTTTGGCTTTCATTTTGCTTCCACGGCCTACTCGGTGAATTTCAATAATAATTTTTTTCTGATCTAGTTTCTAGTTAGATACCAACTTGTGATATGTCATTAGAAAGGGAATTGAATGTTGAATAAAGCGAAAAGAAAAAAAATAGGGTTTCCATTTAAAATAAGAAAGTTGATGTTACTTCCGGTCAGACCGGAAGTTAACTTCGACATGTCAATATGCTTAAATTATAGCTCTTATGTCATTATATCGACGCTCCAAATTTCACAAACCTACTTCATACAATAATTGAGATATTCCGTAGGCAATACTTCCGCAGCCACCCGGTAGAGAGTTGACTTGATATCTTGAGAGCAGTTGATCGTGTGGAACGCCACGATTTGGATGAACTCCATCACATCTGAAACTCATGTACTTCAAAAATCGCCTCTGAATATTTTCTATGTTATTTATATAAGTGCTATATCTAGGATTCCATACAACGCTGCCATATTCAAGTTTCGATCTCACAATTGCATCGAAGAGGAGTAAGTGAGTTTCAGTTTCAATAAACCGTTTGGAATTTCTAATAATGAAACCAAGTATTTTTAAACCGTTATTAGCAATGGTACTTACGTGATGTGAAAATGTTAACTTTGCATCGAAGACTATTCCTAGATCGTTGAACTCTGCCACTTTCTGCAGATGATGGCCATTTACGGTGTAGGTGGATTCAATTGGTGTTTTTTACGAGTATAGGTGACGACATTACACTTTGTTATATTCAGAGGTAATGAATTGACTTTGCACCATTCATTCAATATATTTATGTCGTTCTGAAGACAGCAACTATCACCCAGAGAGGTGATCTGACGAAACAGTTTAAAGTCATCTGCATATAGGAGGATTTCCGAGTCAATGCCCATACAAATATCATTTATAAAAATTATGAATAATAATGGACCAAGTACAGATCCTTGAGGGACACCAGAAGATGGCCATACTTCGAAGTCTAGAGTTCTTCAGAGATCCATACTGGGCCCTTCACTGTTTACAATGCATACCGCAAACATTTTGAATTGTCTTGAATACTGTTCTGCACATTTTCATGCGGATGATTTCTCACTGTCCAATGTAATCGATGCTTGTGAGAAAATCGATATTATCACCCGACTCTAACCACCAACTACAAACACAAAATTCAAAAAGTACAGAACTTATGTCTTCAGCTCGTACGCGGGATTAGGAAGCGCCAAAGGATTTCACATAAATTGAAAGAAACAAAATGGTTGAGTATGGAAAACAGGAGAAATCTCTTGTATCATAAAATACTCACTAACAAAGTACCTCCATATCTTTTTCATAAACTAGAATATCGCAGGTGTGTCCACAAGTTAAACATTACATTAAAGGGAATTTTGATTCTCCCTTCATTCAAAACACAAATGTTTATGCGCTCATTACCAGGTTGCAAAAATATATAATATTGTCCTTTATGATTTGAAAAAATTGAGCCTTGCCTTAAAGTGGCATTAAGACTTCATTGCCAGAATCGATATAATAACAGGTGAACGGTTGAATTTATCATTAACTGTAAGTATTTCATCAGATGTAATTCAATGTTCGTCGTAGCATTAGCCAGGAAAGTAGTTGTTTTCTGATGGATTTTCGACCCAACTTTTCCTATTGTATAGGATATTAGCAATGAGCAGTCGTCCGGACATCTTATGCCTCATGTCATAAGCTCATTGTGAACTACAGATTTCTTTTTCGTGTTATACGGTCTTGACGATCGTGGTCATGGGTATTACTTGGTTGGGCTTCCGGCGCTGAGATGGCGCTCGCAGTTTGGAGTTAATCCACTGTGCGGGCGCGATCTCAGTTTCGGTCTTTAAATGGGTTTGGTTGTCGATTCATTCGTTGCAGTCATTAGTTATTGACTGCAGGACCTACCCTATACTGATGAGGAGCAACACTCCGAAATCGATATATAGGTGGTCCGAATGTTTCGATGAACATTCCCATGCAACCAAGCAATTGCAGGGATAACCTTGTAGGAACTCTGCACGGAAATTTCATCAGATGTGATTCAATGTTCGTCGTGGTATTATCCAGGAAAGTAGTTGTTTTCTGATGGATTTTCGACCCAACTTTTCCTATTGTATAGGATATTAGCAATGAGCAGTCCTCCGGACATCTTATGCCTCATATAAAATTTGATTGTGAAGACAAGTGAATTGAACTTCTCCTTTTATTTTCAATATTTCAATACCTAGAAATATGCGATAAGAAATATGCCCAATTTTGTATTGAAAATAATAAAGACCATTATAATTATTATCATTATGAATTATAACCCTGTTAGAAGAAGTTGTAAATTCACGAAACCCTTACCCTGGAGATTCTTGACAAAATTGTACATTTTTATGATAATGTAAGGAATATTAAATGTTTTTCTTTTATTTTCCATAACATGGCGTAGGATCCACTGTTATTATACACTTTACTTCTGATGCATTACAGCAAGAATTCGTAATGGAAATGGTAATACAATTCATAAAAAAGTGATATAAATCCGACGTGATGGAAATTGATAGAATATGATCCTAGAATGCAGCCTCAACTCGTTGTTCAAAACGTACGAAGCAATAAAGTCGGAATGGAAACAAGACCTATCAATTTCAAATAAATGACACGAAACGAACGGAGGTGGGAATTGTCTGGAACGCACAGAATTTCCTCGGTTTCATTGGTTGGGTGAATCACTGAATTGACTGGAATCGTTCCAGACAGTAAACGAAGTGAAAAATTTTCAGTTTTCCACGACCCGTTTCTGTTTCCAGCAGTTCTCGCATGAGGTCACACACACCTGACGGTGATGGGTATTTATGGGGATGTTTGTGTTTTTGTGTGTGTATTGGAAATATGAATATACAGGGTGTTAATTAAGTACGTTGACAAACTTCGGGAGGTGATTCTTTGAAGGTTTTCAGGACGAAAAGTTCATATAAACATATGTCCCAAACGGCTTGGTTTTCGAGATACAGGGCGATAAAAATACATTTTTTTCAAGATTTTTTAGAGTTAACTTCGACATTTTCGACAATAACCAGTTCAAATTAGGCAAGTACAATCCATTCGAAAGGGCGCACGATACAAAATAATGCATTTCTTAAATAATTCACAGGGTCCTCCTTTTTTCAGAGTCAAGCTTTGTTCAACCCTTCAGAATTTTTTTTTCCGCCGCCACTGACATATTATGAGAAAGGAATAATCAATGTTGTTTCATTTAACATCTTTTTGATATCTTGCATTTTTTCATTTACTTGTACGGTTCAGGGGCTATAATGAAAATATTAATTTAAACATTTTCCAGTGTGGCATAACATTAGAAAATTTGAAAATTAACCATTTTCAATTATTGTAAATTGATGGAAATATTTTTTCAGAATTAGAAAAATCTACGATGAATAAAAATTATACAATAAAAAATATAAAGACAAGCTTTTATACAAATGCACTGAAAATGAAAAAATAATTTGTTTCATTTTTTGTAGGTTATTCTGTGAGTATCAAAATCTTTCTGTAGAAGATTACCTAGATCAAACAATGAAATGAATTATTTTTTCCTTTTCAGTGTATTGTATAAAAACTTTAAAATGTTTTCTTTTTATAATTTTCATTTTTAACATTTTAGTTTATTTTTTATGTGAAACTGAAAATCTCCAACCGAAAAACCATCACATACCAATTTTGAACAGAATCGGATCATAATCACAAAACTCGTCCGCCATATTGGAGCCGCTATTTTGTTTTTTAACAAACATTTTTTTAATGCATTGTCACCGGAATTACGGAAACCTGCCAAATTTCAAATTAATCGGAGTATTAGAAGTGGGTCAAATTCAACTTTTATTAAATTGTTTGTTAGTTAGTTACAAGTGAAGCTAAATAAAAGCTTGTTATTGTAAAGATGTGATTTCTTTTTGTGATATCTAACAGAAAACTACTATCTCCCCGTCACTGCGGTACGCTGGATATTAAACTAGATCTGACAGATATTGGGAAAACCTTAACTTTCAACCTGAAGATTCTTATGGTAAAAATGTGCATTTTCATTGAGATATTTGATTAAAAATGTTTTTACCCATCAGTCTTGATAGAGAACTCATACAAATTTTTTGTTATTTTAAAAAAAGACATTTTTTAGTTTTCAATTGAACGTTTCCTTTTCAACATAAAAAACTTCCGAAAGGTAATCCTGTAATGGAAGATAGTTAATAGGGTTTATCTAATAGTTGCAGATCATTACACATTTGATTTTCATTTATGAATCTCTGGTCATAACTCCGAAAAACTAAATCAAACAAATTTTTGTTTCCGTACGGAGTACATTATTTTATCAGAAATTTCGGTTTGTTTTTTATTCTGCAGTAACGCAGAAATTTTTTAATCAATTTGAATTCATAAAAATAGCAAAGTGGGCTTTGATATTAATTCATTTATTTAAATATCAACAACTTGACAGTTATCGAAAGTTGAGAAACTGTCTCATTGTTAATTCTTCATTAGTGCAAGCTATAAAGCAGATTCATTCAATATTCCTTTGGATAAAATGGTTGAATATACAAATTCAGAAATGGCAGACATGCACTTAATGTATGGAATGGCTGATGGTAACGCTCGTGCAGCCAGACGAATGTATCTAGAAAGATTTCCACAACGTCATATTATTCCCAGCACACAAATGTTCATCAATATTCACTCCCGTCTTCGTGAAACGGGTACTTTCAAGAGGTCTGCTGTTCTCATAGGAAGACCCAGGAGAGTTAGAACAGTTCAGATAGAAGAAGCTGTACTTAACGAAATTGAGCAGCATCCAGACACCAGTACAAGACAAATTGCGGCACAGTTTAACGTAACCCATGTATTGGTATGGCAAATTTTAAAAGAGCAACAACTTTATCCCTATCACATACAGCGTGTTCAAGCTCTTCTGCCAAGGTATTTTCCAAAGAGATTAACTTTTTGCACTTGGATTCGAAATAAATTGTTGGAAAATCCATGGTTTTTATCTCAAGTGTTATTCACCGATGAGGCATGCTTTTCCCGTAAAGCCATTATTAATTTTCACAACAATCATATGTGGGCTGATGAAAACCCACACGCCGTGATTGAAAACCATTTTCAAGAGACGTTTTCTGAGAATGTTTGGGTTGGAATTGTAGGGAATTTCCTTATCGGGCCACATTTTCTGCCTCATAGACTCAATGGTGACCATTATCGACATTTTCTTGAATTCATCTTACCTGGACTCCTATAAGAGATCCCACTGAGGGAAAGAATTGGAATTTGGTTTATGCATGATGGTGCTCCAGTACACTTCAGATTGGTTGCACGCCAATATTTAGATGAGAATTATTCTGATCGCTGGATTGGGCGTGGTGGGCCACAACTTTGGCCACCAAGGTCACCCGATATGAATCCACTTGATTTTTTCCTCTGGGGGCACCTTAAATCATTAGAGTACCGAACTCCAGTTCAAAGTGAAGAAGACCTGAGGAATCGCATACAGGAGTCATGCGGAATTATAAGAAACACTCCTGGTATTTTTGAGCGTGTCCGCCAGTCTATGGTTAGGCGCATAAACGCATGCATTGAAGTTGGCGGTGGCCATTTCCAGCAGCTGCTCTGACATATCAATTTCAATAATGGTCCTTTTCTGAACTTAATTTTATTCCTAGGGAATTTATGTTACTTTGCTCTAGTATTTGATAATAAAGTTATTCACTATTGAAAATGTCCAAAATTATTTTGCCATAATTAACTTTGTGCAATACATATTCAACCTGAGTTATGGTAAAAAATATATGGGAGCTCCATAACATTACATTTTCTCTACACGAACAGAAAATAGCTATTTGTGTAATGAGAACAAAATGACGTATTGCGTCACGCGCTAATCTTTGGAGAGTGGCAATGACACTTCGAGAAATGAATTATTTTATATCATGCACACTATTGAATGGATTGTACTTGTCCAATTTGAACTAATTTGGATCGATTATTGTCGAAAATTTCGAAGTAAACTCCAAAAACTCCTAAAAAATGTATTTTGATCACCCTGTACTTCGAAAACCAAGCCACTTGGGACATGTTTAAATGAACTTTTCATCTTGAAACCTTTCAAAGAATCACCCTTCAAGTTTGTTAGACTATTTGCTTCTCAAATTTCTTTATGTTATGCGTTACTGGAAAATGTTGCGTTAATATTTTCATTGTAACTCCTGAACCGTACAAGTAAATGAAAAACATCAAGAGAGCAAAAAGATGTTAAATGAAACAACATTGATTATTCCTCTCCCATAATATGTCAGTGGCGGCGGAAAAAAAATTCTGAAGGGTTGAACAAAGCTTGACTCTGAAAAAAGGAGGACCCTGTGAATTATTTGAGAAATGCATTATTTTGTATCGTGCGTACTATTGAATGGATTGTACTTGCCTAATTTGAACTGATTATTGTAGAAAATGTCGAAGTTAACTCTAAAAAATCTTGAAAAAAATGTATTTTTATCACCCTGTATCTCGAAAACCAAGCCGTTTGGGACATATGTTTATATGAACATTTCGTCCTGAAAACCTTCAAAGAATCACCTCCCGAAGTTTGTCAACGTACTTAATTAACACCCTGTATGTCCCTGTATACTAGGAGAATTCTGTGCTTCTGTGACAATTGTTTTTGATAAGAGATGTCAATACAGTGCGGCTTTTTTAGACCCCCTGTTAACTTCTTAGCGGATTGAAGTACGAATAATATAAAAAAAACCATTTTCAATGGTATCGTTACGGTCGATTCAATTAACCGAGCAGTATTAATATTGACCGATCGATTATTATGATTAATGACCAAGACCGGTGGTCAAATTGATAAATTTATTACTTTGACCAGTCCATATTCATAATGCCCGACGGCGCGTGGTCCATTTGAAAAATCAAGGTTTCAGATAGCTTGAATTGAAAAACTTTGCTACTTCTGGCTGAGCAATAAGTATGATACATCGGGTCGTGCCGGCAACGTGTGTTTGGCGCGCGCGGGAGAAGGGCTGCGTGGACACAGCGATGCTTCAGTTCGCAGATACTTCTGAACGACAACACTTAAGTGCACGTTAATCTCGCAAAATGGCGGAATTCATAAATTAAAATTAGCGAAGGGGAAAAACACTCAGTTATTTACTCGCGATGAGTATTATTCATTTCTGGCCAAAGTGCAAGTGGCTAAAGACAAGTTCACAAGCAAGACTCCTGAGGAATATCAACGATTGTCGAGGTATGATATACTGCCGTCCTAAGCAAAAAAGCCGTATCTGCAAAAACTCTGAAGCTGAGAATCTGTAGTTTCGAACATCATAAGTACGAAAAGTCTTAAACTTGTGAACTGAAGGCAAAATGATTGATTAACCTTGGCTATTCAAATCTAGTTTACGTAATTTTTTCTTTGGAGAAAGTTAAATTTATAGTGTTTCAAGACTACAGAAACCAATATCTACATATTCACATTTTTTGTAAATACGGCTTTTTTGCTTAGGACGGCAGTATAGTACAGATCGGAACAGTCAAAAAATTAATCGTCCCAGTGAAAAATGAAAGAGAACCAATTAAATATTACTGTTATTTAGAAGAAACATTTGATATTATTCAAGAGACTCACATTTCTATCGGGCATGAAGGAAGAAATAGGATGATGAAAGAGCTCAAACTGAAGTACAAAAATATTACTAAAGAATTTGTGGTTCTGTATTTGACTCTCTGTGAATCATGTCAAAAAAAATTAAGTGTTCCAAAAAAAGGGCTATCAAATGTAGTGAATTTAACTCACGGTGCCAAGTCGACTTGATCGACATGCAAACACAAGCTAACGGTGAATTTAAGTTCATCATGGTATATCAAGACCACCTCACCAAGTTTGTGATTCTTAGACCACTAAAAACAAAGCGATCCGAAGAAGTCGCATATCATTTGCATGATATTTTCACAATATTTGGAGCGCCATGCATTTTGCACAGTGACAATGGTGAAGAATTCGTTAATGAAGTTATTGTCGAACCATGCCAAATGTGGGAAGAACCCAAAATTGTTCATGGCAAACCCCGTCATAGTCAATCTCAAGGCTCAGTAGAAAGGGCAAATCAGGATGTAGAAAGGATGGTATTTACATGGTTGGAGACAACTAAAACCACAAGATGGTCGGAAGGATTAAGATTCGTACAGTTCATGAAAAACAGAGGTTACCACTCCGGCATCAATCGCAGTCCTTACGAAGCTATGTTTGGCTGCAAACCCAAAGTAGGTATAAGATCAGTCTTGCCATCATTTGACGGGTTGCCAGAAATAGTACGTGAAGATGACCTTGAGGCAATGTTGAAAAGTGGTGATTCTGGTGAAGGTCAAAACATAATTTTGGACAGAGCCGATGATGCAGAAGATGACGACAGCAATAACACAAATGAAAATTCAGCCGTTGTTACTCATTCTACACCTGTTATGATTGAACCTGAACTCCGTCACGAACGGGAACAACCTTCTGCCGATATAATAAATGACGAACCCCAACCAGAAAATCAGCAACCTACTGTGGACACAATAGGTGAAAATCCTCGACCAGGCGATCAACAGCCTGCTTCTGCCGATATGAATAATGAAGAGAAAAATACAGATAATGAAAAGGCTGCATCTTTACTGAACGAAGTATCATACAAAATTCGAGGGGCTCGTAGCGCAGCTAAAGTATCACTTAAAAAGCAAGCCGAAAAAATGTTGAAGCGTTCGAATGCAAAATTTCCTGTTGCAGAAATAGGCCAAAGCGTTCGAGTAAGGATACCAGATGTAGATCGAGCCAAGACGGATAGTCGTAATATAATTGCTATCATTATTTCTGTTGAAAAATAAAGCCTTCACAAACTAGGAACTAAACACGGTATTTTGAATCAACTGTACTCCATAAATTTAATTTGTGTAAAGAAATGTTCGTTTCAGTTAACGATGTTCCAAAAGTTGGTATAACTCTTCGAGAATGTGCTCGAAAATACTCTCGTTTCGATGGACAAGGATTCCAACATTGTAATTGTACTGGTGACTGCAATTCAAAATGTTGTAAATGCAAAAAATCAAACATTCTTTGCAATTCAAAATGTCACAAAAGCTCAACTTGCAAGAAAAAATTATTCTAATCCTAGTGAAATTCTTGCACAATCGTAAATTTTCAAATATTTCAGTTGATTTCTCCCAGAATTCTAACTTGTTTTTAAGTAAGTTCATTAAAGTAAAAGTACGGTAACTACTGATGTTATTACGTTTAATTATTGTTTAACTTATTTCGAAATACTATGCTGAATTATTTTTTTCACCTTTCAATAAGAATCATTTTAGTTTAGTTTCATGTAATAAACAAAAACACTACAGTTTATCTGATTTATTATTTTGCCCAACACAGGGTAGTCATTATTCATACTGACCGGGAAAAGGAATTAGTCATACAGTTTTACTTACATTGCCCACTTGATATGGGCCTTATGTATACTGACCGGTCATTATTCATAGTGACCACACAGTATCACCAATATCTACTACTGTTTGAAATAAAAGACATCGTGATTTATTGATAGGAGGGGGGACAAGGAGGCACATCAATTTAAAAAGTTCAAATGGCATGGAGGGTCAAGTGACACATCGTTGAAAAGAGAATTCAATTCTCTTTTCAACCACCTAAGTTTTTTGAGATACAGGGTGTCAAACATGAAGAGGCAGTGTTGTTGCTTGCCTTCAAAAAATCAATAATGTGGTGAATATTTTGTTACAAACATTTAAGGATAATGTTTCGTTGTAATATACAGGGTGATTCATTAGGTGTGACGACCGGCTTTATTATCAAATATAATAAAAGTTATCAAAAAAGAGTTAAATCAAATAATTATAACATATTCACCCTAAAACTCAATATATTTAATTTAAAGATGTGTTCAGGTTAAATATACAGGAGAATTCGCAATTACAAGACAAATAGAATCCCTGTACACTTATGCTGAATTTTGGCAATTACCTAAAACAAACTCTTGAAGTTTGAAATAATAATATTGAAAATGGTACATCAGCTAAAGGTCTCTGGATAACAGAATTGGAACAAGTATTGCTACAAGAGTGATGCTGTACAAGATGGAACAAATGCTTGAAATGACTAATAATTAGTGACTCACACGGTATGTACAGACGATGAAGATCTTCATTATCTGTCAAATATGGGGTTATATTTCCAAAAGGATTAAATTATATGCACGTCATTCAGATAGGTAAGGACATATTTTAGAACCGTCCATTAAGTAATAATTATTGGATAACATTACATTAACCGATCATGAGATGAGAAATCTTGTCATTCTTACAAAGATATAGCAAAAAATCTGACGAGAATATACCACGAGAGTTGTTTGAGAGACAATGAATTTGAATGCTATTATAAATGTCTAATGAATAATAAAATTCCCTAGATCGGATATTATTCCACTTGTAGATAAATTTGGTGCTCAGAAGTGTCAATACCTTCCTCATAACGCTAATTTCGTATGCTTTTTGTGGTATGCAAACCATCAACATTTTTAATGCGTGACTAATTTCAATTTCACTCCAACTACTGAAACAGAAATATACAAAGTCCTACTATCTATTAAATCTAAGGCTTATGGGGTTGACAAAATCAATATTGATATGTTATTGTACTGCTGCCCTCTAATTCTCCCTATTGTCTGCCACATCTTTAACTTCTGTATCGCTAACAATGTCTTTCCTTTCACCTGGAAAAAAATCTTTCATTTTTCCTCTACCCAAAATCCCTAATCCAGTGGACTTCAAATCACTTCGTCCCACCAGCATTCAATCTACCGTATCGAAAGCTTTTGAAAAAATAATTCACTCTCAAATTCAGTGTCACCTACAATTCAACAGCATCATTCCCTCTCATCAGTCTGGATTTCGACCTCAACACAGCTGTGTCACTGCGCATTAATTAAGGTCACAGATGACATTTTCATCGCGACAGATCAAAACCAGCTCACTACTTTGGTTATGCTCGACTTTGTAAACTCTATTTCTCATATAATAAAAAAACGTTGAGGAATGGGTTTAGAGATTTCCTTCAAATATCATCAAAATAATAATTTATTATTATTATTTGACCATTAACCGACGGTAGTGATAATCTTATGTACTAACTAGCATGCAACAACTCACGCACTGTTCAGTTCCGTTTCTGACGATGTCTGTCACTGACCATTCACTTCTTCTTTCTTCGGGTACCCAGCCACAATGCCGCTACAATTTCTTAAGCGATGCGCCGCAACACACTTGACAGTGCAGATATCAGTTGAGTTATTCACTGAGACTGCATCCTTCGTTATTCAAGAAGGGTTATTTGTATTTATCTACGTGGAATACTTTTACGTGCACTCACTAGGTATTTCCGATATGCCAAAATACTAGCTGGAGCTGTCGGTTACTCGTTCGCCTTCCGACTGCCATCTCCCTCGCATCTCTCGACCAGGACACCTGGCCCCTCTTTCCTCACGTCTCTGACCCCCCAAACGTCCGCCACTTCACAATCGCTGTGAGCCGTACGCGGTTATTCAGTCATCACATTCCAACGACTCGAACTTAAAATTATTTGCTAGGCAGGGGCGGACTGACCCGTTACAACTTCAGCAAGGCTTTCGATAGGATCAAGCACCAGTTGTTGTTGGCTATACTCCATTATATTGGTTTTTCTGCCGCCGCTACTTGCTTGTTGGGAACTTACTTGAACAACCGCTTGCAAGCGGTTTTATTAGAACGTGACTGTTCTGACTTCCTGGTAGTGGAAAACGGAGTACCTCAGGGATCGATATTGGGTCCGGTGTCATTCATACTCTATACCCATGAATTTTTTAATCATATAAAATTCTGCAGTAGTCACTTTTATGCAGATGACACCCAGCTATACATATTGTTTCCTGAAAGAAATCTTCCCCTGGCTAATCTCCAACTGAACTCTGATTTGGAAGCTATCATCTCGATATCTGAAAAATTCTGTATTTCAGTAAAATCCTCCGCTATTCTTTTTGGCAAAAAGGTCACTCGTAGCCGTTGCAAGAATTTAATGGCAATAAAAATCGGGGAAGATACTATTCCCTTCTCTGAGAGCTCAAAAAATCTGGGAGTTATTCTTGAGTCCTCGCTCAATTTCAGTGGCCATGTCAATCTACTCATTCGGAGAGCTTTCTGTAACCTCAAATTGATATATTCAAACAGAAAAATGTTAGATAAAAATGGAAAGAAAACTCTTTGTGAGTCGCTAGTTCTCTCACACTTGAATTACGCCGATACTATTTACAGTCCCGCTATCACCAAAAGAGACGCCCAGCGAATACAGTTGGTCCAGAATTCTTGTGTACGTCTAATCTGCGGTCTCAGCAGACGAAATCTCATCTCTTCCCCTCTCCAAGAACTCGGATGGCTGAATACCGAAAAAAAAGAATACTTTACCTTTGCATCTTATTTCATAATATAATAACTTCGCAAAGACCACCATACTTATACGACAAAATTACATTTCGGACGGACGTGCACAACATTAATAAACGGCATAAATCACGACTTACGCCACCTCTGCACACCACAGCCCAGTTTCAATCGTCTTTTTCCTGCACTATTACTAGGCTTTACAATAGGATTCCCGAACGATTCAAAATATTGTCCAGTGCATGTTTCAAAAGGAAACTCAAAAAGAGTCTATAGAGTCATAGAGAAATATCTCTATGAGGCCATTTTACCTCCTACTCACTTACATAACTTTATATGTTTTATTTAATTATTGATGAAGTTTCGACCGTCTATGTTATTATTGCATCTAGGTTGTTGGGGTTAGGTCGTCTTATAAAAAAATAAGTATTTTTCAACAGGCCGACGTTTCGGCAATATATTTTGCCATCCTCAGGGCTCTAAAATATAAAATTATGGACAACTGTTATTATGTAAATATAAAATTTTGAAAAAAATTAATTTTATAAAAAAGTTTTTCTTTAAAATTTTTTCTAAAAAACATCTTTTCTTTTTTTTTGTGGTACATGTAGACAAATATAAAATTTAAAATAAGATTTTGAAATTTTCAATATAAAATCACGTATTCAGAAACCAGTCTGGAGAACTATTTTAATAAAATTATCAAGTAAACTTACGTGAAGGGTTTTGGTTTTCCTTCGTCGACATAAAGTATAACTATCTTTTCAAACGTACCTTCCATGAGATGATCAGTATCGTTTAATATGACTCTGTCAATTATAGGAAAGATACTGAAAATCTAAACAGTGCCTATCTAAATTTAATCCATCGTGCAAAAGAAATGAAACATACCATTTAGGTTTTTATATTCATAAAACAATACACCCGACCCACGTTCAATTCAGTAGTCAATAGAAGTTTGCTTTGCGAGAATGTTCGATGATATTTTCCAATTCGAGGAAACTTCAGCTCAATTTTATGTCGTGTCTAGTTTTGATTTTATTCATATGTTACGTGTTATACTTTATGTTGACGAAGGAAAACCAAAACCCTTCACGTAAGTTTACTTGATAATTTTATTAAAATAGTTCTCCAGACTGGTTTCTGAATTTGGCTGGTATTGTTAATAGTGTATTTGTGACACAAACGTTTATACGTGATTTTATATTGAAAATTTCAAAATCTTATTTTAAATTTTATATTTGTCTACATGTACCACAAAAAAAAGATGTTTTTTAGAAAAAAATTTTAAAGAAAAACTTTTTTATAAAATTTCTTTTTTCAAAATTTTATATTTACATAATAACAATTGTCCATAATTTTATATTTTAGAGCCCTGAGGATGGCAAAATATATTGCCGAAACGTCGACCTGTTGAAAAATACTGGTTTTTCTATAAGACGACCTAACCCCAACAACCTAGATGCAATAGTTCTATTTAATATTTATTTAAAATTCCATGTAGATTTATTAAAATACAATGTATTGCATTACTGAATATAAACGGTTGTTAATATAGTTTTAGGTTACTCAGCTTAGTCTAATACTAACTCCTTAGGTTGAGTGGAAGAAAGCACTTGTTCGTCTCTTCACTGAGTCCGAACCAGAGCTAACTCTGCCTTTTGACAAATAATGTCACATGTTCACCATTTTTGTTCGCCATTATCTGTCAATAAAAGCGATTATTATTATTAGTAGTCTCCCACGTGATAGCTGCATCATCATGCTGTCGACCAGGATCCGTATAAGATGCAACAAATAGACAAGAGCCACCGAATACTGACCATTTTCATTCAATTTTCTACTTTATGATTAATTTGTATACACATGTTCCTAAAAAAATTTAAAAAATACAACTATAAAAGAAAATTATGGGTGGCCCTGTACAATAGTAATCTCAGATCACCCAATATCAAAATCAAATGATATTTACCCATTTTGTAGGTCTACGAGCTTCTGCGTTTGACTGATTTTGTTCAAAGAATTATATAAAAATTATGTAATTATTAATTACCCTGTATACGGGTCTTAGAACTTTTCATTATAACTCGCGTTGACAAAATCGAGATTGTAAACTTTATCCTCAACTGTATGTGACAAAATAATCGCCACATTATTGATTTTCTGAAGGCAAGTAACGAGGCTGCCTCTTCATGTTTGACACCCTGTATCTCAAAAACTGTCTATTAGATCTCGTTGTGCCAATGGATACATTTGATCAGGACATCATAAACTACATTATACTAAATTCGATTGGGACCCATTTCCATAAGAACCGTGCGGGGTCCTTTGAACGGTTTGATGTGGAGTAATGGGACAAAAATATTTTGAAACGTATTACCTATACTACTTTTTGAGAGAAAATACATTAAAATTAATCAACAGAGTGACTACGCTGGAGGCACATCAAATTGAAAATTACGAAAGGCAAAGTGATCGAAATTGTGAAAATACTTCTTTACGAAAAAAAATAAAAAATATGTATATATGGTTGAGAAGAAAATTGAATTATCTTTTCAATGATGTATTATTTGACCCCTCCCCTGCTCCTCCTATTCATATCACAATGTCTTCCATTTCCAAAATAAGAATCGCTGTTACCATTGAAAACGGTTTTCGTCAAAACATTCGGAAGTCAACAGGAAAGAGGAACTAAAAAATCCGCAATGTTTAAAGTGTCACCAAAAAAGTCGGCATCATTTGCGATTTTTTATAATTATTTAGTTATTGCCAATTAAGAGTTCATGAACAGTTTGTACTTTGAAAGTAATGCCAAATTGACATTTTTTCTGAAAATTTACTGAATGATAGGTTATTTCTCAATGTAAAAAAAATATTATTTGAAGAAGTTGTGTGTTCAAAACATAGAAATTGTACTCATTTGCAGTGAAAATGGAAGTCATCGGGTTCAGTGTAAAATACTCTTGAAATACCTCATAACACAAGAGTTTATGAAGGAGCTCAATTAAGGCTAGGCGCAAATTGGGACACGTATAGCACGTGTGAGGTGACACAGCACAGCACGTTGTTTTGTGATCTACAGGATTGAATACATTGGCGCAAATTGACGATGCAGCGCGACCTGGCACGACACGCGTCATCTCACAGACGTGTCACGCAGTAGTTCAGACACAGTTTGTCGTGCCACGCGTGTGTGTACAACAAGTGTTTTCCTTGCTTTTTTTTACGAAAAAATTACAGAAGAAAAGTTAATAGAGGCTTATGGGGATTTTTTTTTTGGAGTTCCTAACGATATTAAATTTTTACAAGATCGCTCCCTTATTTCAACCCTTTGAGTACGTACAAACCTTATGGCTTTGGTTTTTCTCTATTAGATTTTTATACCTATCCATGTGTTAGAATGCCACAAACGAGAAAATAAATAACTCGAACAACTTTTTTCTGCAAAAGGAAGATGAATTTTCTATTTGCCTAGCACACGTCCGATCGCTAAATTTTCATTTCTTGAGCTCAACAATGACATAATTTTCAGTGGTTAAAATCCCAGAAACGAGAAAATTATTCAGCAAAATCTGTCGTTATCTGACGGTCTATAAGTTCAATAACAAAAATTGTTTCGTTCGTTTGTCAAAAATGTCAGATATTTTTTAATGCCGGCTAGTCGCGAACTACCAATCAAATCCAAACTCCGCCGTTTCCTATTTGAAACCGCGCGTCTCAATATGCGGATCACCACGCAGCACGTGTAGCATGTACGAGAAGCCGTGAGAAAAATATCACAAAATGGTTAATTCAAGCAGTTAAATATTTTTTAAGAAAGTAGTCCAAGACATGTTTCAGTGTAAAGAAGCTAATCAAAACTCAAAGTCGTCTCCACAATATATACAGGGTGTTTCTTATGTACGGGTAGAAAATTTAGGAGCGTGTTGCTGACATCAAAATAACAAGAAAAAATCTAATAAACATATGTCCGCAGTTATTCCTTTCTGAGATACAGAGTGTCAAAGTTGAATTCTTATTTTTAGTTTTTGTGAATAATTTCAAAATTATTCTGATATTTGGGTGAAGTTTGGTATTTGGGAATATTTATTATTTAGTTTGTGTAAAAAATATATTCTTGGTAGAGCCTAGTGCGAGCAACTGTTTTCAAGTTATTGAGATTTGAAATAATCGATGCAAGTGATTTTGAATGACAAGATTTTTAAATTTAAAATGTATTGAATTAGAAATTAGTTTTTTAACAATTAACATATTATTTGATTTTGTCTTTCCTCGAATATCACAAATATTTTGGAATTTATTCACAAAAAACAAATATAAGAATTAAACTTTGACACTCTGTGTCCTAGAAACGAATGACTTGCAGACATGTGGTTATGGGAACATTTTGTCTTATATCGACGTCAGCAACATGCTCCTAAAGTTTCTACACGTACTTAAGAAACACCCTGTATTTAACCCCAATGGGAAGGAGAAATTTGGCGAAAAGCTTGTCGAAAAATTTGCATCACAAGTGAATAAGTAGATCAAAAACATGTTTTCCTGCATATTAATGCTGATCTTCAGTTGAAATGAACAGGAGTTAAATTGAAACCAGTAAAAACCACTAATTGTAATTAGTGTTTTTTTGTTTTTATTGTTGTTTTACTTGCTATCGAATCATTCAACAAGTTTTTTGCCGAAGCTGCATGACAATTCTCATTTGGGTTGAATATATATTTTAGATACGACTTTGAATTTTACTTAGCTTCTTCATTTCTAAATACTTTGAAAGAGACAGTTTTTCACAGAAGGTCGTCATCCTTTGTTCATTTCGTCTGCTCTGAGCACATGACTTTCAGACCCAATTACCCCACGGACGTGGGCAGTGGTTATTGGGGTAAACGACACCAGCGCGCTCTCCGGATGTGTCGGAGCACCGGCTGAGTGGTATATTCCAAACGGAAATAAATGAATGGAAAATAATAAAAGAAGCCTGATATCTTCCTCGACCACCAAAGTAGGACGATTACCGTCATGGAGTTTTCCGCTCCAGGCGAAACAAATATCGTTCGAAAAGAGGAGGAAAAACAAAGGAGTTCTTTGTCGAATGATGGACACACTGCTCTCGAATTTGAACAAAATACCGACTTGTCGTGATATGGCAGAAATCTTAGCCGCGCGAATGCAGAAGGCAGCTATCGTTGGTTTACTTCGTCTCCTCAGACCACATGATTCTCGGACCCAGTAGTCACTTACCCAACGGACGTGGGGAGTGGTTATAGGGGTAAACGATACTAGCGCCCTCTCCAGATGTGTTGGAGCATCCCGTTGTTGGCAATTTCTGTTACTCTGTTTACATCCAAGTGTTGCACATCTTCTCACTTGATTTTACCGTATTGATGAAAGCTTAAGCTCGACACACGTGTATACGGTTGCACAACAATTTGAGGGTTATACCCATTACCTATTCTATTTATATTTTGATATTTGGCCCATCGATAAATCTATCTCGATCTATATTTATTTTATATAAGGTTTCAGCCTATATCCACAGGCATAACGCGGCGCTACAAGTGTTATACTACCATGTAAAACACTCGTACGGTATAGACGAGACACCGGTGTTGCCTTATGTTCCGGGGGATATTGAGTCCGGTGTGGAGAATGAGAAGTGCTGAATCCATTGAAACTACTCATTCCCCACCTTCAGGCAAATACAAGCCAATAAGCCTGATGTTGTCCTCCTCGATAAACAAAGTAAAACGATTTTCGTCATGAAGTTTTCCGCTTCAGGCGAAACAAATATAGTTCGAAAAAAAGGAGTCGAAAAGAGAAGGACAAGCAGAATAAATATCGAGATCTTCTCTTTGAACTCCGCAGGCTGTATCCAAACCATTCTGTTGAAATGATGGTTCTGATCATAGGAGTCCTTGGTGGAATGTTGAACACACTGATATCGAATTTGAAGATGATACGCGCTTGCCGTGATATGGCAGAAATCTTAGCCGCACGAATGCAGAAGTGTTGTGATTTTTGTGATTATTTTATGAATCATTCCGTATATGAAAAGGGATATGTTGATCGAGTAGATTTGTCTAGAGATGATGTCTTGTAATTGAATTAAATAAAGTTGATTCACATTCATTAAGGTGAACTTGATTAATGATAATTATGTTGTTAGTCCTCAGAAGTTTGAATCTCTCCGTGAGGAAACCGAAAAAGATATAGAATTAAGTTGCTGAATTTTATTAAGAATGGTTGGCCAAGAGAAAAGAATGAAGTTGATGATTCAGTAAAATCTTATTGGAATGTTAGAGATGAATTGGTGGTGCAGAAAAGAGTTATTTATAAAGGGAATCAAATAGTAATACCCAAAGTATGAGAAAAGACATTATCCAAAGACTTCACTTTAACCATATGGGGATAGAGAAAACTTAACTGAGAGCAAATGAATTAGTATATTGGCCTTTTATGACAAAAGAAATATCAGACGTAGTAAAACTATGTCCTACATGCCTGAGATATCAAAACAGTTATCAGAAAGAGACACTTATCAATAGAGAAATTCCTAAATATTCATGGCAGCATGTAGCTGCAGATAAATGTCATTTGAATGACAAGGAATACTTACTTGTAGTTGATGTGTATTCAAAATTTCCAGGAGTATGTTGTTTAGAATCTAATACTACTAGTGATCATGTAATTAAGATTTTAAAAAGTATATTTTCGGTTCATGGAAAGCCTGAAATGCTATTTACAGATAATGGACCATGCTTTGTAAGTTATAAATTCAAAACATTTTTGAATGTTTGGGAAATTATTCATAAAACAAGTTCTCCAAGGTATGCACAATCTAATGGGTTCATTGAGAGGCATGTACAAACGATGAAAAAAATTATGAAAAAAGCTTTATTTGATGGCAAAGATATATTTTTAACTCTTCTCGAATATAGGAATACACCAATTGATGATAATACACCTTCTCCGACACAGCTTCTGTTCAGTAGGAGATTGAGAGGTCAAATGCCCGTGAAAGAGTCATTATTTTATCCAAAAAACTACAGTGGAATATTTTGGAAGGTTTACTCCAATTCTCAGCTCAAACAAAAAATGTACTATGATCATAATGCAAAAGATTTATCTGTTTTAAGAATTAATGATGAAGTTATGGTACAGTTTGGCAGAACTTGGGTGCCAGCCATAGTTGTTGATATAGATCATAAGAGACCTAGAATTTACATCGTCAGATTGTTGAATAATGGTAAGTGTTATGTGAGAAATCGAAAATTTTTAGAGCAAGTGAAGACTAAAAATTGTAGTTCTTACTATGATTCTGGCGGTGACCTGAATTACAACCATAACACTGAATATTCTGACCTCAATAATGGTGCAAGCAATGATATTCTTGAAAACGAAAAAAGTGGGAGTGAGGAACTTAATAGAGATTATGAAAGAGTCAGAAATGATAGTAACATAGTTGAACAGAACTGCAGACAATTGATTCTATCAGATACTAATGAAGATTCAACAGATCATTATGCCATATCTAAATATGGTAGACTAATAAGGAAACCCTCATATCTTGAAAACTATGTTCAGTATTAATGATTTTATATTTGTGTTTATTTTATATACTTATCATTTGTTTTGTTGGTATACGAGGGGAAGATGTGATATTTGTGTTTATTATATATATCATTCTGTATATGAAAAGGGATATGTTGATCGAGTAGATTTGTCTAGAGATGATGTCTTGTCATTGAATTAAATAAAGTTGATTCACATTCATTAAAGTCCTTATTTATAATTGTAATAGCCGTCATCTTTGGTTCACTTCGTCTTCTCAGACCACATGACTCTCGGACACGATAGTCACTTACTTTACAGACGTGGGGAGTGGTTATTGATGTAAACGACAGCAGCGCCCCACCCCCGGATGTGTCGAAGCACCGGAAACAAGGCCTGACTGGTACATTTCTAACGAGAGAAAAAAAATATAATAGTTATAATATATCCAGTTAATGCGGTCTCGTACGGTAAAGACGAGACACCGGTGTTGCCGTATGCTCCATGGGATATTGAGTCTGTTGTGGAGAATTAGAAGTGCCGAATCTATTGGAATTACTCATTCCCCACCGGCAATGTACGAAAAGATAAGTAATTGTCAGGAACACAACAATACTTTATTACAATACTTTATTATTTCAAAATTACAACAAATGATTCATTTTCCACTGACATGTGTACTGTCTCGCGTTGATATCAACACTGGAGTTGTCAGTGATGTCAGTGTTGCCTAACTAGTAATCCATCACATCACATCACATCTCACATGTTATAGATCTAGCCTAACTGGGGCTTAACTATCCTTCCGCTTCTCGTTTTAACTACATTAAAATCGTGTTCCCTGTTCGAGCCACAAGATGTGTTCTCCTGTGACCCAGTGCTTCCATATCTGTAACTAGTTCCAATGAATCGGCAACATCCGTCTCTGGTTTCGATGCCACATTACTAGCAAGTGAACATATCTTCATCGGTTTCAACATTTGTCTACTTTTCCTATATTCGTGTCGCTTGCCTTCACAATGAAATCATTGCCTGATTTTCGAAGAATCTTGACTTCCAGTCGCATTTTTTCTCTTGCATCAGGAAAGGCTGGTTGGGATCAAGTGGGGGTTATCTTTTGGTGGCAACATCATAATACGATTTTTGTTTGGATTGGTTGCTTTCAAGATTTTCTCTAACCAATTGCGTTGGAAAGTCAGACTTGACAATATCCATTTTAATAGGTAATTTGGTACGATTTCGTCTTCCCATTAGCATCTGACTAGGAGCAGGTAGATTTTGTTTAGGAGTCGCATTATAGTTGAGAGCAAACACTAACTTGGTAAAACGGAAATCGGTTTGACGCCTAGAGTTTTTGTTTAAGAAATTTTTCTTTAGCAAATGACTCAATGTTTTTATGTAAATTCCGGAACTTCAGTGATTTTTGGTTATGATAATTTTTAATAAAAAAAATAAATGAAATGATGAATTGAAAAAAATGGGAGATTCCGGAATTCTTTTGGGACCAAAATACAAAAATATCTCTGTGATGAAATCAATGGTTTTTGCACAAAACGGATTCTACGACCGGGAAATTTATATCTGATTGGCGCTGTAATAGAGAAAGGACAGGTGCTGTGTTGCCAATGTTCTTCAAGTTCATTATCTTCACTCCCATTCTTGATAAGGATACCTTCAAACCTTAGCTGGAAGGGGTGAGGAAGAAATTCGACTTTACGGTGTGACGCGCTGATGGTGACTCTTAAGTATTGCTAGGAATGGATCATTCTGGTCCTCAAGGGGCTTAGTGAGCAGTGCCTTGACTGTATGTATGTGACGTTCCACCATCCCATTGGAACAGGATTAATATGTTGATAGATGTTGTTAATTTGATATGATATGCTTTAGCAAATTCATATTGACCAGAGGGGGACCCATTGTCAGAAAATATTTTCATTGGCAGACCAGTTATAGCAAAGATATTTTTCAGGGTTGATATCACGGCATTGGCTGTCTTGTTATTGAATTCGTTAACAATTGTGTTCTTGTTGAAGTGATCTACAACTACAATTAAGTTCACATTCCCCAGGCTTTTGAAGTCTATTCCAATTTTCTGCCATGGAATAACAGGTATGTCATGCGGAATTGATGGTTTCCTAGGGTAACTTCTTGAATACGTCTGACAAGACAAGTGGCACACCTCAAAACCAGATTTTTGATATCGGTTGTCATACCAGGATAGTATATTGCTTCTTGGGTCCTTTCCTTACAAGAAACAACCCCTTGGTGGCACTGATGTATGACTTCTAAAAGTTAACTTTGTGGGACAATTATATGTTTTTCATAAAACAAAATGTTTTTGTGTAGATATATGTAATTTCTGATTTGCCAAAATCTTTTACCTTCGAGAGACAAGCCATTTTGGTTAACCTTGACAATAATTACAGAACTTTAACTTATTCAGGACCCATTTCAGAAAAAATAGCGTAATTAAAAAAAAAAAAAAATTAAGAGAAGCATTCAGAACAGATAACACGTTGGGAAGGTTTATCAAAAATAATAAAAATAAAACACAAAAATCTGAAAAATCAGAAGTTTATAAATTGAATTGTGAATCTTGTTCCAAAATATATGTAGGCCAGACTGGTAGACCATTCAAAAGCCACCTAAATTACTGGGTGTCAATATTGATAATAAATGGAGCTGGGAAACACATATTGACAGTCACTGTGCAAAACTACGTAAGAACTGCTATGCATTGCGATTTATGTCCAATCACTGTAGCAAATCTATATTGTTAAGTTTATATTATGCCAACATCAATAGCCATTTGAGGTATGGAATACTTAACTGGGGTTCATCTGCTTCATGGGAAAGAGTTTTTATTTTACAAAAAATGGCAATTAGGATATTGGAAGGTCTAGGATTTAGGGTCTCATGTAGAGACACTTTCAAAAGTATAGGCATTTTGACTGTAGCAGGCCTGTATGTATATGAGCTGTGTATTTTTGTCTATCAGAACAGAGATAAGTTTGCTCGTAATGGAGAAAATCATCTGCACGAAACAAGATCTAGAAATATGCTTGTTCCAGGCCAACACCGTACAAAAAAGTTTCAGAGAAGCCACCTGGTTCTTGGCTGCAAGGTCTACAATAAATTGGATCAGAACATTAAAAGTGCCTCTAATATAAGTTTTTTCAAGAAATCATTGAAAACACATTTAATAAATAAGAATATCTACTCTGTAGACGAATTTCCCTCATAATTCGTGTGTAAAATCTTAATCGTTTCTTTTCACTTGATCAATGTCTCTACTGGTATTTTTGTTTTAAAAATTTATATTTATTTTATATTCTAGACGTTTTCTTTGTTATTGTACAACTGTACCTTTCAACAAACGAAGTAAATTATATTATTATTATTACGTGAACACCGTATATGTGAAGATTAAAACACATTCAACATATGCCAATCATATTTTGGAAGAAGACCATGACTTCGATGAAAATTTTGAAATCCTTCTTGCTGAAAATGAAGGTACCGATTTCTAAATCTCCTTCGACGCCGAGGGCCTTCAATAATAATCACAGCATCTCCTTCACCGTCGCTTAACAGTTCCTCGAAAATAACCAGGATATTGTTTGCTAACATTATTGCGAAAAAAAAAAAACATTCAAATTGAGGTTTTATGCTAAATTATTGATAGAAGACCTGTCGAAAACCACGATTTTCTAGAAAGTTAACTTCAACTGATACATTTTGAAGTTAACTGTAAGATGTGACGTCATTCCTCAAGTTAAGTTCTAGTTGTCTGTCAAAATAGTTTTATAATACCGGCCCTTAATTATTTAGAATTCTCGGAAATCAATAAATTGAAAAATTCGAAATTGTATACTGAATGATCAATTGGACCTTACTAGTTCCCCTTTTCAACCTTTCAAACCTTTTCAATTAACTAAGTAGTACATATGTTTTGAGATTTACAGGTACCTACATTGTATTGTCAATTTTTATTTTCATTATAGGTAGGTCCTAATTACCTCAATTGATAAGAAGGGTATTTGAGTAATGTTCAACGTAATTTAATGTATTACATTCGCTTGAAGAAGATACAGTGTATCGAAACATGTCGCGTCGACAATAATCTGTGGAAATTTAATCGTGTTCACCTTAGTGTCATATTTATGTACCAAGTGAGTTATATAGATCCTAACGCCCGGAGGGAAACATTCACCCGAGGGCCTTTGGCCCGAGGGATAAATGTTGCCCGATGTTTACACTATTTAAGTCTGAAAAATATAGTGCAAATAGTCTATGGACCAAATACTCAAAGCTGAAATCAACATTGATTGTTGAAGAAAACATTATTATAACAGCATTCAGCCAACTGATGGCGTTTCTGAAAGTTAAATCAGAAGGACACATTTCTAAAAAATCAAATGTGTTGGAAGGTGGACAAGTATTACTTTTCATAAGAAAAGCTCCAGATGATACTTTTCTGCTACATAAAGTTGTTCTGGTAATGGGAGTATTTGGAGGCTTAAGACGTGATGAAATGGTCAAAATGACAATTGATGACATTGAAGACAGAGGTGCCGTTTTACTAATCAAGGTACCAGAAACCAAGACCTGCACCTCAAAAAGTTTCACCATTGTTGAAGAAAGCGAAATAGGAGCCTTGAACTTACTTAAAAAGTAAATTGCATCACGATCAAAAGAATGTAAACAACGTAGTTTTTTTAATCTACAGAAATAATAAATGCATTGATATCTGTTTGTGAAAATACTATAGGAAGTGTTCCTTCTATCATAGCGAAATACCTTAATTTGGAAAACCTTAAAGGTTACACCGGACATTGTCAACGCCGTACGTCGTCAACGCTTCTTGTTCAAGGTGGTGCTTCCTTTGAAACACTAAAATTACATGGACAATGTTAGAGTAGTACGGTAGCGGAGGACAATATTGAAGAAAGTATCTCCTCGAAGAACTAAATTGCTACAATGATAGCCCATTCAGTTTTCGAAAAAATGTTAACGTTCCGAACGAAACCGAATGCACATTGAGGAGTTCATCATCGGTCAAGTCTCAGAACTTCAAACTTGGTACTAATTTTTCAGGAACATTTTAAAATTGTAATTTCTATTTGAAAGGAAATAATTAGTCCCCTTTTTTATGTACAGTTATAAATAAAACTTTTCTGGGTAATTGATTTATTGAACTGCAGAAAAAAACATTTAGCGGACGTTATGATTCATAATGCCCTCTATAACGCCCCGGGCGTTATGGGTCTGTTAATAGCAACCGTTGCCAAGGTATTATAAAGCAGTAATGGACAAGTGAAAAATAAAGTATATTTCTCTCTCTCGATAGAAATTAGAATTTACAATAGAATTAGTTTCAACAATAGTAATAGTGGTAAAAGTTGTGAGGAAGTGAGTAATCAGAGGATATCACAAAAGCTGCAGTTTATAGGAAGTTATCGCTTACACGTACGTGATTCCGTGAAATTTTGTGTACATGTGGTTTTGGATATAAAAGCAAGAAACAAAAATTATGAACTAGCATATTTGGAAATAATGTCAGGATATTTTCTTCAACTCACCCGTTTATTTGCCACACAGCAAAGAGCAAAGGAGTGGCGCAGGCCGGCAGGAATGCGATCCAGACGAAAACCGCGAAGGTTATATCGAATTGTCCGCTATTGTCGTAGGTTTCTATAAGCGCCAGCCTGGCCAATCGGAGGATCATCAGAGGACACAAGCTGATGCCGTAAATGGTAATCATCGTTACGAGAAATTTTTGCGTTCGCGTCTCTTTGGCTACGTTCAGATCCGGATCGGTAATGTCATTGTGGGTCCTGCTGGCCTCGTAGTCGCTGCAGCTGCTCCTGCTGTACTGGCTGGATCTGTCGTATTTCCCTCTTGAGTTTCTAGAAGGAAATACTGAATAAATAACATATACGAGGATATATTGAAAAATTCTTAGTCTACGATAGAACCAAACAAAATTTCAATGTCAAAATACTTTATTCCTCAACATGTTCTCCTCTTAATTGGATACATTTATTACAGCAGACCTGCAACGTCTCTAGACCTTTCAAAAAAAAATGTTTCTTCTTGCTCTGCAAACCAGACCTCCACAGCTTTTATTATCTCCTCGTTGAAAGAAAATTTACGACCCTTTAAACTTTCTTTCAGTTGAGGAAAGAGATGATAGTCGGACGTAGCCAAATCTGGTGAATTAGGGGAGTATTCTAGTAATTCAAACCCTAAATCACGTATTTTTTGCATGGCAACATGAGATTTGTGTGCAGGGGCGTTGTCCTGCAAAAACAAAACACCTTTGGACAGCTTTCCGCGTCTTTTCTCTTTAATTTTTTTCCGTAGTTCCAGTAATGTCGAATAGTAATCTCCAGTTATTGTTCTACCCTTATCCGAAAAATCAATAATGATTGCTCCATGGCAATCCCAAAAAACTGAAGAAGAACTTTTCCAGCAGATTTTTGGACACGAAAATTCTAAGGTCTTGGAGAACCGGAGTGTCGCCATTCCATCATCGATTGTTGCTTTGTTTCTGAATCGTAAGAATGTACCCAATTCTCATCCATAGTAACAATTCGGTTTAAGAAGTCTACATCGTTTTCAAATCGAGCACAGATCGAACGCGATGCTACTACCCTTGCACGCTTTTGGTCAATATTCAAACATCTGGGGATCCATTTTGCAGCAATTTTTCTCATGTCCAAATTGACGTGAACTATATGATGAATGCGTTCGTATAAAATATTCAGTTCTTCAGATATCCGTTTTAAACAAAACTCGACGGTCTGTCATGAACTGCATCGATATTTTCAGGGACTGACACAGAAACTGGCCTTCCCGATCGGTCATCATCTTCAATGGAAAATTTACCTCTTTTGAAGCTTGCAGTCCAATTTTTCACGGTCGCATACAAAGGATATTGATCACCAAGGGTATTAAGCATATATTCGTAAATCTGCTTACCTCTTAACCCTTTTAAATACAGGTACTTGATGATGGCTTGATACTCCAATTTTTCTGACCTGTGGTACGCCCATTGTAACTTTGTTCAAAGAGGAATTCCTATACCCGTAGAACTGCAGCTTTTGCAGCAGTAGTTCATGGTCAACACAATCGAAAGCCTTCAAGAAATCGTAGAACACTGCTGCAGCTGCTTCTCCATCATTCAAAGTCACATACGTACTTTCGAGCAACAACATTTGTGTTTTTACCGCTTTGAAATCCATACTGAAATTTATTTATTATATTATTATTCATTAGGTGTTCCATCATTCTTCTTTTCACTTATTTTTCTATAATTTTTGATAATGATGACAGAAGTGATATCGGTCGGTAATTTGCGGGTTCGTCTGAGTCACCGCCCTTATGGAGAGGTTTTACGACTGCTTGTTTCAGACAGGATGGAAATTTTCCCGTTCTGAAGGAATTGTTAATTGCATCCACTAGAATCTGAAGAGCAAAGTCAGGGATACTTTGATTTTTTTTACTGATAATCCATCTATACCTGATGAGCTTTTATTAGTTATTTCCTTGAGGACATCTTTTAGCTCGATTATATTGGTATTTTCAAAGTGAAAGTTATCTGCAATGTCGACATTCATTAGGTAGTCTGAAGGATCCACCTGATGTGGAGTTAAATTGTATGTAAGTTTATGACCTATTGAACAGTAGACGTTGTTGAGGATGTCTGGATCGATAGTAATGTTTCGCGATAGTGAGTTAATTTTTGCTCTTAGTTCATTTATTATTTTCCAGTTTTCTCTTGTTTTGTTACGAGATCTATATAGTCTAAGATCCGGCTGTAGGATTGGTGCGCTCATCGGTTTTTTGCTCAAAACCAAATTTTTATGTTTATTTATGATTAGAAGAATATATATTTACCAGATTGTCTATCAAAATTTGGCCGCAAGTATTTTTAATTAAATTATTTTTAATTGATTTTTGGGAAAAAAATTCGTTCACTTGTTTTTAAGATAAAATACCGTCTACATCACAGCAATTTATATGAAGATTCTAAAAACACCGTAGCCGATGCGCACCTGGTGTAAACAGGTATGATTTCGAAACACTTATACGTTCATAACGTTTATTTATTAATCATATACCAAATTAAAGTTAATTTTTTTCTATTTATTGTCATATATGGTTGCCTAATTAAATCCGCCCGTAAATAAAGGTTGCTGGCTGTTAAAAATAATAAATATTTAAGGTAGAGTGAAAGAGAGTTAGCGCGTAACATCATTTGTCAGACGAGGATAGCGATTGCCGGCTGTGCGACGCTTTTAAACCATTGCACAACCGTCGAATGTTAGTGTTCTCAACTTATATTAACAGCTGCGGCAGAAACCACGCTGTTTTGGAGTTCGTAATGCACAACGTTTTATATTTACATTGTTGTTTTATGTGTCCATCTAAAAATCATTAAATTAATTAACGTAAAATAAAATTGACAAAGATGATGTCGTGTTTTCTGTGTAAAGAAAAAAGCAAAGTACTTGACTTTAATAATGCATCATTCAAAAAGTGCTCGTTAATGTTATTGTTTCGTCGTAAAAAAATATAAATATTATGACAATTTATTAACAATTGAATCTACTAATGATTTTGGGTATCATACAGAGTGTCTAAAAAAATACAGTTCTAAAGCAAAAAGATAAAGAAGAATTTGAAGAGGTTTGGAAAACACAAACCGTAAGTAAAATTTTAATTGAACTAAAGAATAATATAGGTTATAGTTACAAAATTAATGACACAGTGCTAACTTTGTTTTTTTTTGTTAGAAATGATTTTTTTTTAATTTCTTATCACTATAAAAACAAATTACTACATTTTTCAATAAATTAACAATTGAACAAATTTAATTAATACATTTTTTAAATAATTATTTATTAAAAAAATTGTTCAATGCCATTTTTTCAAAATACAATTAGTAAACCTTTATTTTAATTATTTCAAAATTTAAGTTTTTTTTTGTTTTTTCAATTAATTAATTAATATTAATAACTTAAAAATTACCTTATGCATAATTTGAAAAAATGAATAATTAAAAAACTCCACTAATGCATTTTTAAAAAAATAAAAAATCTGAGAAAAAATTATTTGAATAATTTTTGAAAAAAATTAATGATTAAATAAAAATAGTAAATTAAAAAAAAAGATTATTGATGTTTATTTTTATGGATAAATGTGGTAACGTGGTTAGAAATTCCTAATATATTACATTTCTAAGACAGGTAAAATTTATCAGGTATTCGGACCTTTTTCAACCTTATTTCAAACAAAAAATAAAATCATATAATTTGAAGAAAATAATACCGACTTTCTTTGTTGACTATGCGTTATATCTTTACAAAAAAATATGTTACTGTTTATATTTGAAAAATTAAAGAAAAAACGAACATTATATATTTATATTCATTTAGATCGACTAAATATTTTCATTTAATTATATCAAATACAATGAAAATAGTGCTTTGGATGATAAATATTTATCATTTTGAACAACCAGCAACCCTTGTTTGCGGGCGGATTTAAATAGGCAACCATATATGATAATAAATAGAAAAAAATTAGCTTTAATTTAATATATGATTAATAGATAAACGTTATGAATGTTTGAGTGTATCGAAATCATACCTGTTTACACCTGGCTGCGAAGAGGTACGGCCAGGTGCGCAACGGCAACCTGGCCGTTTTAAAGATCTTCATATAAATTACCGTGATGAGATTCTTATTTTATTAAAAAAACAAGTGAACGAAATTTTTCCCAAAGATCAATTAAAAATAATTCAATTAAAAATACTAGCTTCCAAATTTTGATAGGCAACCTGGTAAACATATATTCTTCTAATTATAAATATACATAAAAATTTGGTTTAGAGAAAAAAAAACCGATGAGCGTACTAATCCTGCAGCCGGATCTCGTACTAATTTATCCTATTATAATAATAAATCTCTTTTGCATTACGTATGACTCTCCTATATATACGTTTGTAGGAGTTGACATATGATTCGAGAAATTCACTATGTATATACTTCTTTATGGTATGTAGAGACCTTAAGTTTTGTGCAGATATTTTTATTCCGTTTGTTAACCAAGGTTTTTTATTTTTTATTTTTAACTTCCTAAATGGAAAACAGTCCTTGAATAAGGTTGTAAGATAGCTATGGAACGTATTGATAGGTTCTTCAGATTTTGGAACAGTGTCCCTTAATGTCGATTGTCGACTGGCATTTCCCACGAAATTTTTTGCACACTAGAGCTCTGCGTACTATAATAAAATTATTCTTCCAAGTCCCATAACTTTTCCATTTCTAGAGATATTTCAATGATTCTTTCACATTTTTGTTCAATTTTACTTAAATTATTAGAATTAATCCATAATAAAAAAATTAAAACTAGTCCATTGTTTTTTACGTCATGATTGTCCACGTCCGTAAGAGTTGCCGCAACCCTACGCGTTCTCTATCTAGACTCCAGGGGGGCAGGAGAGTTGAACTTTTAGAATTTAAATTATTTAATGGGTAGATGTTTTTCACTATTTTTACAGAATTATTTCGATTTAATTTTCACACCTTTTTTGAGAGGGAGGAGAGTCTGTGCCCCCCTGAACAAAATTATTGGAAAACATCGGAAAATTCCCCGAATTCCTATGCGTTCTCTAGGCTATGGGGTGTTAGGTGGGCCAATTATTCAACATTCAATAATTTTTTAGAAAATAATTCAATAATTCGATGACGTTCTTCATTATTTTTACGGATTTTTCCGATTTCATTTTCGCTACTTCTAGTAACTCTTTTCGATAAGGAGTGGAGTCCAAGCCTCTACTGCCATCTCGTTCTTGTCGTAATGTTCCAAGTCCGAAACCGTCAGAAATTTTTCAGAATTCCTAGGCGTTCTCAGCTTTCAGGGGACACGAGTACAAAGTCTTTCGAAATCAAATTAATCTCTTGTCTGATGTTTCTCGATATTTTTATGGATTTTTTCGATTTTATTTTCGCGAGTTCTATCCACTCTTTTCGAAAAGAATGAGTGTCTGAGCAGCCCGGCTGCTATTCGCTTTACTTCGTAACTTTCGACGGGCGCGGATGGATGAACTTCGGAACAAGTCAAGTTGCTGAAAGTGTAGCGGCTAACTTGTCTGAGAATGCTAAACTTTCCACCATTGCACCTATTTGCGATGAAGGCAGCAGCTATGATTGCCTTCATATTTCCCTAGACGCCGCATGTCTTAACCGACAGATAACATGCCAGTTAGATACAACTTCGAAATACCGTTTGAAGTGGTCATAAACAACCACCAAATTCGCAAAGAGAACTTGCCTCAACTGGAAAGGCATGCATCAGTGTGGTATAGTTTATCCAATCTCAGTTGGATATGACTTCATTCAGCTCAATACATAGGGTTGGTTCAGGATAGCACATGGTGTAATAACGAATGAAGGATGAAAACGAAAAATTAAATAAATATTATCCCTGTATAAAGAAAACAGTAGACCAGATTGAGTATATTTTACGCGTAACCGTTCGAAGCGTGGAAAGATGACCGTCTGTTGCATAAATTACCGTAAATCACCTCTTAATATTTTTATTGCTATCCGGCAGCCTGGTGATATTTATGAAAAGAAGAACAGTAGCGTACTTAATGAACGATTAACCAGTGTTACGGGTTTATTTTGCATTAGAAAACCCTTTCTGTTTTAATACAATAACATCAGAAATTCTCTGTCATTGATATACACTTTCCACTCTGTACGCCACTGTATCAAAATGACAACTTGATCGTTGTCATGTATAGCTTGTTCCGAACGTTAGTACTTACCTTTGCTGTACTAGTTCTAGCGGACATAACCTGCCTTAAGCTAATGACAGTTATCAGTTGTTCTATTTTGCGGTATGACAGCGTTGTTTGGTAAACATAATTTTGGTTAGTCTATTGTTCTGTACTCAGAACACAAAACCGTAACATTCCTACTCTATCTCTGTCTTGCGTCATTGAGGTACCTACTTCACATTCGAATACTTGACCTTTTGTTTGTTTGAGTTTGGTTCTGAGATTGAGAGGCTGGTGTTTTCGTCTTGGTTCAGTTGGCAACACTGAATCTTGAGGTATTCTTTTCATAGCTCCAAGTAGCTCGAGGTTGTTCCTGGACTGTTCCCACCGTACACTAACGAACAAGAAAGCGCCTTGTCAGATATTGACAGTTTTGACTTTGACGTCTGAGACATATTTTCCTCTTCCTTATTTGATTTCGATGACTGACCTATTTTGAAGATTTCCAATTGAAGTTTTATCATCGTTAATGGATCTTGGGAAAATTCGTATCAATGGAGTTTCTCATATTGTTTGAGATTTTTGACGTTATATATTTTTGGGAAATCTCTGTACGCTTTGCGGATTTTTGAGGTTAGAAGTCACTTCATCATTGTGTGAAACCACTGGAACGAGAAACTCGCTATCAGACAGCAGACAGACCATCAAAGCTGTTATCAGAACCCTCCCACTTAATAGAGGTTAGTATTTGCATTTGGGCTCTACTTATGGCCCTATACAAGTGTAATCAGAAGTCAGACAGGTATTGTATATTTTAGGGTGCTCCACTGCGGCTAGTGCTTGCTACCAGTCTGCTACTACTTTGCTACTGTTACGCATCGCCGCTGGTAGTGCTTCACTACGGTTTATTGCTACTACTCTGCCCGTTTATTGGAGTTCCACTAATGTGATTGTTCCACTGTTCCGTTGCTACACGATTGTCTTTCCACTATTCCACTACTGTGATTGTTCCTGCTAAACTGTAGTTTTCCCGCTGTATATCTGTTGTTCGTCCCCATTGTTGGTATTCTTCTTTGAGGGTGTTCGTCCCAGATGTACTGGTACTTAGATTGATTGAGACGTATCCACTGTCTTACGAAGGAAACCTACTTACGATCAGATAAGTTTAGCATAAGAGATTGCCCCTAAGGCATCAGTATTCATAATTGTAAGCTATCGTGACGTCACAGGCATAGCCCTCACTGGAGGTTCACTATTTTATTTAGTTAACAGTACACCACTCTCAATCTATTGAAATCATATTGGTGGTGCCATATTTGTGTAACATAGATCAATATATTTTATTAGTAAGGGACATGACTATTTCTTTTATTCTAGTCCAAGTTATCTAAGCGTAAGGGAAGACAAAACCTCTACATATTTATATATTATTTTTATACCATTTACAGGTATCTATTGTTTAATATTTTAGTAATATTAGTGCAGTGGGTTGTCCCATTCCATCAGGGTGGTTTCGGATTTTTCACTAGCGATAAATCCGTGGCGCTCCGGAAAATTAACCCCACATTTCAATCTTATCGAAATCAATTTTTATTGTCGGATCCACGCCTACTGAGCTACTGGGTATGTTAGAGGCGTGAAACATCATTGCACATTCACTGCTCTCCTTTCTTAAATTTCGCCCCTAACACCAGAACTCAATATTTTCTCTCTACTTGATTTGTTTTGCCGTTAGACTAGGTATAAATGTAATTAATTATTGACAAACACTATTTGTTATCATAAGAGTTATCCGAAAACAGGTATAAAACTGTTCCCAAATTAATTATCACTTTGGGACTATAGAAAAAGGACATTGTAATAGTATAACTCAGTATACTTCTGCTTGAAGACATTGTATTTGCAAAACATATGTCGCGGTTTTTAAACTAAAAGTGTGAAAATCAACATTATAGTTTAAGTATAAACGTTTGTGTATTTAGTGTTGCAACATGGCATTTTGGCGACCATTCGAAGAACATGAGGAACAAGACTCACAACCTGATGAACAACTCGAAGAACGTGGGGAGCAAGACTCACAAAAAGATGAACAATGGGAATTTGAAAACAAAGATCTTCATGTTCAGACCAAAAGACTTGTTCTAAATATACAATGTGACACACTTAAGATGAAGTCACCCCTATATTTTAGTCATTTTTGAAAGCAGAGATTTGATTTTCGGTACAGCCGTAGACCTTCATGGGCCGCACTTTTCGCAATACTCAGCCCGAGTGACAGCCTTAAACCCAGCCTACTGCGATCCCGCGAAAATGGCAAATTCTCTATATTTTGCGTCGCGTTGGAGATACCGAAAAAAGTCATTCGAAAAAGTTGCTTAGAAATCGAGTTTGACCCTACACACCGAATTTCAACGCAAAATTCGAATTTTGAATTTTTTTGTATTTTTCATATTAAAGTCCGATTTTCAATTAATGGTTCTGAATAAGAAGCTACGAAAACAATAAATTCGTCATAATGTAGGAATAAGAATGAAAAACCTGATATTAATTATAAAAAAATTCAAATTTTGTTTATTAGTTGTTACTAAATCGGACTTTAATATGAAAATTACAAAACAATTCAAAATTCGAATTTTGCGTTAAAATTCGGTATGTAGAGTCAATCAAAATCGATTTCTAAGCAACTTTTTCGAATAACTTTTTTCGGTATCTCTAACGCGACGCAAAATATCGAGAATTTGCGCTTTTCGCGGGATCGCAGTAGGCTGGGTTTAAGGCTGTCACTCGGGCTGAGTATTGCGAAAAGTGCGGCCCATGAAGGTATACGTCTGTACCGAAAATCATATCTCTGCTTTCAAAAATTACTAAAATACAGGGGTGTCTTCATCTTAAGTGTGTCACACTGTAGATAAAAATCTTAAAGAGGAAATGTGACAATGACATCTTCGGTGGTAATACCACGAGTGCTCGCAATACTATCGATAGTAATTCTGTCAGAAATCAACGAGATCAAATTGCTTGGTAAAACCACGAGTCCTTTAGGACGAGTGGTGTTACCTCAGCAATTTGATCGGGTTTAAGATTTCTGACAGAATTATCGATAGTATTGTGAGCACGAGTAGTATTTATTGAGATAATTTCACGAACCAACAAAGTAAAAAAGTTCCATTGTCGTGAATTCTTCAAAGATAATGCCTGATAGACATGAAGTCTGTCAGACTGACATTCATATTAGTAGCAAGATGATTTTGAGTTCTCCGTTGTTGTTTGGATACGTGATTGCCATGACGAAGTGGTATTACCGGCTCGAAAGCTAGGAACTGCGTATTATCGAGGCATACGTCCCTTATTGGTCCTAATATTGCGGGAAAAGATGGTTTCATATGGCGAGTGAAATTATCGGAAGGATATCTCATCGCACCAGTTTGGCGCATTCAACTATTAACAGAGTTATTAAACAAGGGGATGTTGTAGATCATTATCGTAAAAGAAAACGCGAAGATCAGAAATTAAACAAAGTTGATGAGGCCGCAAAAGATTTTCTTCGAAGGCAAGTTTATGATTTCTATAAACGAATGGAAGTACCTACCTTGGAATCAATCGAAAACAAATTATCTGATTATCCTGAGTATAAATATAAGTCGCAGGAAACACTACGCCAAATTCTTTTAAACTGTGGTTTCAAACACAAAAAACTAAATCAGCGAATGGCAGTTATGAAATCACCCTGGCTCGTTCTGCAAAGGCAAGATTACTTGCGACAAATAAAAGAACATCGGGAATCGAAGAGACATATAGTAAATCTTGACGAGACTTGGTTCGATAGTCATGATGTGATTCGGTATGGATGGGTAGATAACTCCCAAAACTGTTATCTCTAAGAACCATGTCCCAGAGGAAACGTATAATTATTGTACAGTCGGGTAGTGAAGATGGTTTTGTACCGAACGCGTTGCTGTTGTCAGTAAAACAAATATTCGGCAGATTATCATGAGGATATGACTGCAGCTTCATTCAAAAAATGGCTCAGTGAACAATTATTACCAAATATACCACCAACTTCTGTTATTGTAATGGATAATGCGTCATACCAGTCGCGTCAAAAGATAAAAATACCGACGGAAGAAAGAAAAAAAGGAGACATTTTGGAATTTATGGCTTATAAAAAATTGAATAATCCCCAAAAAAGCCACGAAGGAGGTATTACTACGTATAATTAAAAATGAAAATTTTGAAAAAGAATATATTATAGATGGACTTTGTAAACATTCTGGTCATACGCTTCTGAGGTTACCTCCGTATCATTGTTTTTTCAACACCATTGAATTGGTTTGGGCATTTATAAAAAACAAATTGAGAAAATCCAATCAATGTCCAAATCTAAGCGGAGAAGTAGTAGAAAATGTTAGGAGAATCTACGGAGAGGAATATAAAGATCTTTGGACAGAATCAATTTTACATGCGATTTCAAAAGAACGTGAATATTTCCTTTTGCCATCCATTCAACCAGTAATCATCAACATGGGTGATTCGTCTGATTCGGAGGATTATGATGATTGGGTCTTGCCACGACTTTGATGTGTATATAATATAGCCGTACCAGAAAATATATTATCAATGTTTCCTGATGTTTTCTCATTCTATTTTTTTGAACGACTTGTTTTCGGTGTGTCAGATAACTTGTCAATAAGTTACGAGCAACGTCCCGTACCCATACACACGCAATCCTTCAATTCTATTGATTATAAGAACAAGACACATAATATTCACAAATTTCTATACAGCAAGCAATACGCAAAGATATACCCAAGTAATAGAAAATATCTCCGCCTATGGTCGGCAAGTAACTTCAACGAGGCGAAGTCATTGACGTGTCAATCCGGTTTTACAGCTCATTCAACTGAGATTGGATGAACTATACTCTGATTGATCCAAATTGCTGGCTCTCAAAACCCCCTTGTTAATACGCCAACTATCTTTCCAGCACAAGTACGTGCTATAGAGATTTGTGCCCATGAACACCTGTAGGAAAAAGTCTATGAACTGTTAGATAGCCAAGCAGCACTGAAAGCTCTGTAGTCATACATTCGTGAGTCTTATTTGAGGCTGAAAAAAATCCCTGAGGCAACTGGCAGAAAACATCTAGGTAACTTTGACTGCCTTGCCAAAGAAGGTGCAAACTCCTAATTTTCCGGCTCAGAACTGTTCTGTGGGCTCTCCAAAGTCCACTTGAAAGAAGAATTCATAATATGGGTAACTGGTGAGATGAAAACTCACTGGAATAAAGTGCCAGGACAAAGACAAGCGAAAAGGCTAGAGAACCTATCTCCAAGGAAAGCTAAACAACTTTTCGAGTCGAACAAGAAAAACATGAAATTGGTAACGGGACTACTTACTTACTGTACACTGCATTTGAAGTAACACCTCATAATTGTTAACAAATCAGTTACCGATGCTTTGAGAACTTCGCAAAACTTGCAGAACATTTGCTTTGCGAATACCCAGCGCAAGTACAAGGGGCTCAAGTTCCTGGAAGAGGTCTCCTCAAATCCCTCCAACGTCAGGAAATTACCACACAGAAAACTAAGAAACTTCATAAGTCTCGGATTCGTGAGCCTCGAATAGATTGAGGGTTATGCTCAAAAGATCTTATAGGTCGAAGTGATTGTGAGGCCGAATGGCCTGTACAACCTCACCATTAATCTACAATCTTCACTACATGACACATTATTTTGATGGATCCCTCAAAGTTTAGCCAGCGTAAAGGCTGATATATTATTAAAGAAATTTGGTATTAGAATTGAGTTTTATAATTTAAGATTTCCGTTTAACACGAACCTATCATAGCTATTATTATTCTGGTCATGCCCACAAACAGTCTTGTTGGTGAAATTCAAGCTTTATTTTCCAATTCGGATTGGCATCCTGTTTTACTTTGAAACTTATACAAATATTTAATTGTGTCTCAGCCTTCAGCGTCCAAGAATTAATTTTTTGACGACTTGATTATAAAATAATTAGTTAAGAGGTACAGGGTCGCTTGAATTTGCTCGATTTGAAGCCGAACAAAATGCCTTTTCAGAATTTGGAAAATTCCTAATACTCTTGGAGAAAACCTAAATTTCATAAAAACTTTTGTTTATTTCTTTTTGGTGTTATTTGAAGAATTTTATTGAAATGAATTCCACCTAATCATGGCCACTTTTCATTCCCTACAAAATGGCTTTTTCGAATTTGAAATCCGACTTTTCGTCTCACAAAAATCATCTAACTACTTCTTTTATATACAGTCCTGGATTTTCCATTTTTTTTGTTACCTTTGGACATCACAAAATCTATGACAATACACCATTTTCGAATTTCAAAACATTTCGATAGCAAAAATCTGTTCTTTTATTCTGTCGATCTTTCAATTCAGCATTGAAGAAATGCTAGTCAGCATCTAAACACTGGCAAACTTTTGATGAAACTCCTTATACGTCTTCTTCTAAACTATTATGGAACTGAATTTCTATTAAAATAATAATAATAAAACTCAATTTATTGATAATAGCTATGCCTAAACTGTAAAAGGAACGAACTGAAAACTTAAATTTAAAGCTTGAATAATCTCCCTTGCTCGTCTATGCATTTTCGTATTCATCTTCGCAGATAGCCAGTAACCGCTTGATGGATTCTTCTTCCTCTTAATGTTATTTTCAACGTAAAATTTCCGGCGTAAAATATGTATGTCACGTGAAATATCCTTGAAAAAATGTTTTTTTTTTTTAATATGGGATAAAAATTCATCGGGGTTTCGGGCAGACCAGCGCACCACCCTGGTTTCCAACTCATTGGTAAGGATATGTTTCATTGAGATACTGCATAACTGCCATTTCATTACGTGGTGGTTGCTGACTTTGATAAGAATTTTCCACTGCATGATAATGCTCATAATTTTCGTTGAAATGGCCGGTCGTAGAAAAATTGCATTTATTCGTCTAGATAATGTGATTCAAAATTTCTAATTCTATTTCAATGTTTCATCAAGTCAATTGCAGAATTCGAACATTATTTTACTATGTCCTGGTTTTTGGCAGACATGTGATTCATGATAATCATACTTAGGCATATTCAATTCGAGAGCGACTTGTCGATCTCGAGGATTTCTCGTACCCTTCAACAAAATGTTTCGATGAAATATTATCGCAAATATTGAATGCATTTTGTCCCCTTCTTGAAATACCGGGTGACAGTTCGTTACCTGCCATTCCCAAAAGGAAGGACTGGGAACGGATCGGGCACCGCCTGATTCCCACTAAGGGGATCATCTGGTACACAGATGGCTCCAGGACGGGTAAGTCAGCCGGCGCCGGGGTATACGGGCAATCTCCGAAAGCGGAACTCTGTTACGCTCTAGGAACTTTTGCTACTGTATTTCAGGCAGAAATGTTTGCCATACTCGCCTGTGTAAGAGAAAATCTCAACAGAGGCTACCACGACCAGCAAATCTCGATATGCACCGACAGCCAAGCGGCGATCAAGGCTCTCGCATCATATAGAGTCACTCCGAGCCATCTAGAAGCGATCAGTCGAACAGCTGGTGAAGAATCTCAGCTCTCGAGAACCATCTCGAAAAGTGATGTTTTCGGAAATAAATAGATAACCGGTTTCACAGAGAATAGATATAAATAATTTTGATATGGACTTTTTGTATAAAATGAATTATTATAAAACGTTCAGACTCTATTATTCGCATTATTATCATTTCCTATCACAACTTGCAGCATTTATAACAGCTTCTCCATCTTCAGCTTCAACTATTCCGCCATTAATGGATTGGGGGTTTACTTAAACTACAAAAAAAATCCAAATTCCTGTCTAAATCATTGAATTATGTCTAATGTGGTTGTGGACGTTGGAAGTATTGTTCTAAATATCTTTGAAATTTTTGAGTTTCTATTCAACACTGAAATAAATCCAAACCATATCACGTTTTTATGAATTGGAAAACACCATTTTTGCTCTCTCAAATTATTGAAAACATTAAACTGTCATACTTTGACAAGCGAGTATGACTTTTCGTCTCCGAATATCAAGACCGTTTTTCCATTTTCTGCCATTATTTGAATAAAACAGCCTACTATTAAATTTAAAAAAAACAGAAACTGTTGTCACTGAACGCTTGAAAATCAAAATAAGCGATTGGTCATAGCTGTTGGAGTGTCCGAAGGCAATAAAAAAATTCAAAAATCCAGGTCCGTATTTAAAAAAATAAGTTGAAAATGTTTTCTGGAAGAAACTTCGGATTTCAAATTTGAAAGCTCCATCTTGTAGGGAAGGATAAGTGGCCATGATAAAGTGCCACGACAAAGTTTTTCAAAAAACAACAAGATAAAATAAAAGAGATTTATGAAACTGAGGTTTTTACCGGGTATCTCCGAAAGTTTCCGGAATTTTACATATTTTGAAATGACATTTCGTCAACTTTACCATAGTTCAAAAGACCCTGTATCTCTTATGGTTACATCTCAATGATGAGGCTCTTATGTCAGCCACCCTTCCTTAAAAAAGTATCTCAGTGAGAACCCTATCAAAATTCATTGAGTGGTACAGAAGAAGTGAGCGACAGAAATGACAAGGACAGACGAAGATAGCGACATTGTTTTATACTAGTTAGAGAAGATATCCATTATGCACCTAATGACTTTCTGGAGAAACCACCCGATTGGTTGCGACGACAAACTACACGGGTCATGGATCAGAGCAATTCAACCGGTTATACCAGGTAAGTAGCAATAAACCGCAGGTTTCGCAACGATTCATATTCATTCGAGCAATTCCGACCGTTTAGTTTAGTTCGCAGAATCCCACTGAAAGGCTGGTGTATCCTGAAACTTTACGCTTAGAGAGAGTTATATACGAGAGGAGTGTCCTGTCAGGATAAAGGACAGGCGTGGCGGCTTGATATTGGGGTGCTTGCGAAAGGAGAAAAATAAATTTCAGCCGGAGGAAAATAACATTAATTTTATTCGCTCAACTTCATTCGGCCATATAACACAGCTCTCAGCAGAATTGCCTAACTTTTTAATGCTTTTGTTCCCGACTTTTGTTCGAAAGATATGGATAGGTAACATCGATAGTTATCAGAGTTTCTCTGGAGGCATTTGTCATGGGAATTTATCAGTATTTTGTCACTTCCTTTATCACGAGTTGGAATATTCTGTAGTCAACAATAGGCCCAAAGAGTGATTCATTCTCAGAAAACTCTTCAGGGTGATTGGGAATTTTGCTATGCAAATCGAAAAAAAACTTTGAACATTTATGTTCTCATAGACAGTGTCCAAAGTCCTTTTCTGTTCTGGTTATCGCCGACAGAAGATTCGAAAATAGTTTTCACTCCCAAAAGTAAACCAGGATCAGAGACGAGTTGTTCAGAAGTATACCAGACAGCACACACTTGTTTTACGAATGTTCATAGAAGCTTTCACCAGAATGGTGATAAATCCTATGGATCTGTTCACAAGAGACATGTAATATTTTAAGAAGGATTATTCCATGATTATGAGATGAGAGACGAACTCTGATTCTATGAAGAAGCTATGAACATTGTTTAGAAAATCTTTAAACCTTCTTAGAATATTATGCAGTATATTTCAGAAAGGTTCTCTAAAAATCTCCTACAAATGTTCTCTCAAATATTCTATGAAAGTTTTCTATCTTGAATCTTCATATGAAATAATATACATCAATCAACGCACCAGATTCAATTCCAGTAAGAGTCAAAGAATGAGTCGTAATGATAAAAATTCTGAACAATAGAAACAAAAAGTTTTCTTGACATTTTTCAGATGGCAGATTCCTCATCAGACTCAGTACTGGTCGTTTTATGTATTTTCATCACATATTCTGAAAATCAAATGAAATTCAAACAAATAAATATCATTAGTGACTAGGAATCCTAGGTATCCTGAGAAATTGAATAATTTTCCGAGTTACAAGTCGGAATCTGTAAAATTAAAAAAAAACGTGGCACTTCTACTCCTTCGTGATATTCAAAGCAGGAATTTGTAATTTCTTTCAGATCCCAGCTAAATAAGTACTTCATAGCAAAGTTACATTCGAAAACAACTTCTCCATTAAGCATTTTTCATGAGTTTGTGGTTTGACCCCCAACTTTTGATAACTCGTATACCTTGAACAACAAACATCCAAATAATAATGTGCTGTGTATGTCGGGGCGTGGCGCAGTGGTTAGAGCGTCTGACTCTGAGTCGAAAGGTCCGGAGTTCGAACCCTGGTTGGGCTGGGATTTTTTTATTTAATTTAACCGATTAAATTATTAAAATCTCGTGGCTCGAGTAGGGTGAGTCCTGCACGATTCACTGTTGCGTTCCAATTAACAGTGCTGCTCCTAAAGTGGCGTATGGAGTTAGTAACAAGGCCTATAAAGAACACATGGCTAATGACCATAGCAGTCGATGCCAAAACACCAATGAAAAAATATATATATATATATAATGTGCTGTGGGCTTATATCGTTGACTTCAGTCACATATCAAGCCCAGCTCATAGTGTAGGTTCAACTGATTCTAGATTGATGTTATAAGTAATGGGCAGAAATAACTCTACTTACCCTCTAATCGATACCAAAATCAAACAAAACATCTGTATTGTTTGAATCTGAATCAAGATAAGAATGAGAGTACCCACAAGATTCTCTAAATGAATATGACAAAGTTGGTTCGCTTTAATTCTAGTAATATGCCAGAACAGGAACGACAAATAATGTCATCAAAATGGTAGAGGTCAAGTTGCAATGATCACAGAACATTCTTGAAATTGTTCGAATCATATTCTAGGGTTAAGCTCAAGAATGTGCTACCAAATACTGAGTTGCCATGAATGTTTTTCAAGAATATCCTAAAGGTGTTCTCAACTATAATATGGTATGAATATTATTTGCGAAATATAATGAGAACCTTCACTGAAGGACCATTCTGTGAATATAAATGTTGTTATAGAAAAACTGAATATTCGTCAAGATCTGACTTAAACTTTTATTTCGACAGCTAATATTTGACAACTTCAAAATTATTAAAAAATTAACAATTACATTATGTTACTCGATTTTCATCGACATTCTCTCCCTCAGTATTGATACCTTGGTCATCAATACGAATGTTGAGACGATAAATCTTCCTTGCCGGTCTCTTATATACTCCTTGAGATGTTCGTACGTCGACAACTCTCGCGATATCATCGGACCCTTTATAGACGTCTTCGATGACTCCTAGTGGCTACACTCCTCTCGGTATATTCGGTTCGTTGATAACAACAACTTCACTTTTTCTCAAATTCTCATCATCTTTCGTCCATTTTGAACGCCCAATAAGTGAAGGTAGATATTCGCGTAACGAACGCTTCCAGAAAATGTCTGCGAAATATTGAGATATCCTCCATTGCTTCCTAAGTAGAAGATCGTTTTCAGAAAAAAGTCAGGTGTGATAATATTTGCTGATTTTCCGATAAGGATGTCATTGGGGGTGATGCTTATTGGATCATTTGGATCATCAGATACTGGAGTAACAGGGGGGCTGTTGACTATGTACTCAGCCTCGTTGAATACTGTATGGAGTACTTCTTCTGTTGGATGTTGGTCTCTCAGGACGGCCATAAGTGCTCTCTTGAAACATCCAATCAATCTCTCCCAACTTCCACCCATGAATGGTGAAAGAGGGCAACTGAATTTCCATGAAATACCATGATTTGTTATTTCATTGATGAATGGATCCATCTGGAGTTTATCGAGTGCTTTCAATAATTCATGGTTCGCTCCTCTCAAATTGGTGCCATTATCTGACCATATGACCTTAACTCTCTTCTGGCAAGGAACCTGCGGATGGCCATGATACACGAGTCAGTTGTGAGGGAATGTGCTATTTCCACATGAATTGTTCTCACAGTGAGACATGTAAATAGCACGCCTTATCTTTTTTCTATTCGTCTTCCCAGCTTGATTGTGAAAGGTCCGAAAAAGTCGATGCCAGTTTCGGAAAATGGTTTTTCATACTGGAAAAGCCTTTCTTTCGGTAACAGACCCATTTTAGGTAGAGCCTGTCTTGCCTTTCGCCTCTTGCAGTACGGACTTTCTCTAATTGCTTTTTTCACTGAAGATCTGACATGGTATCCAATAAATAGTTTTTCTTCAGGTTGTTGATGATAGTTTCAACACCTTGATGGTTATTCAGTTTATGGAAGTGAAGAATGATCCTCTTTGTATACTCATGAGTACCTTTTAAGATTATTGGTTCTTTTTCCAGGACAGATGAAACATTCTCCATTTTAGTAATTCTACTATCTTTTCTAAGTATTCCATCAGAATCAAGAATCACCGACAAGTTATAAAGACGGCCATTCTTATTAGGTTTACCCTTTTGGAAATTTTCGAGATCGGTTGGAAAACATTGACATTGGACGACTTTGCTCCATAATTTCTGATTTTTTCATTATAGAGAGGAATATCCGAACTCTTGCCGTAATTCTCAGAATTTTCAACCAACTGAAATGATTCTTCAAGTTTGGGACAGCCTCAGAGAAACAAAATTTCGTAATAATCACCTCGTTCATGATGTACTTCTCAGTATGTTCACTTTCAATATTGGTTTTGAAAGTTTCACAATATTGGTCGTCGCTATTGTAGAGGAACTTTGGACCATTGAACCACCTACTTTCAGAATTAAACTCCTTATTGGGTGTGTCTCTGGTACAGTCATCAGCGACGTTCTCCAAACTGGATACCTATCTCCATTGTGTCACATCTGTATGCTCCAAAATTTCTCCAACTCTCACTGCTACGAAGGACTGAAGCTTCCAATATCACTTTGAAGCCAATGAAAAACGGTTTTCGAATCGGACCAGAAGAATTTCTGTTTGATGTCGAAATCGAGATATTTCGCCACCTCTTGTGCAAGCCTCATGCCTAATAACGCTGCAGAGAGTTCAAGTTTGGGTATGGTCAGAGCTTTCAGCGGAGCAACTCGGGCTTCTGAAACGACCAGTTTCACTTGGATTTCATCAGGATAAACAAAGCGTAAATATATTGCCGAGGCATAAACATCTTCGCTGGCATCTGAAAATATTGAATTTGCTTCTTTTAATTTTGCGGAATAACACCTTGGAGCTTCAATGTGAATTACTTCCTTCAATTCATTGAGCCAGATCAACCATTTTCTGAACATATCATTCGTGATATCGTCATTCCATCCTAAGCCAACTTTCCATATTTTTTGCAACATAATTTTTGCTTTAATTGTGATAGGAGATAAAAATTTCAAGGGATCATAAATGGACATAACAGTTTTTAGAACTTGACATTTTGTAGGTATTTTCGTTCCTTCAATGATTTCCTTGGGAACTTTGTGAAATTCGACCTCAAAACTAAAACAATCTTTTGTGGGTTTCCACATCATGCCTAGATTTGACTTTCCATTAACTTCGGTATCGAACTGACTAGTGGATACAAGATGCTGTGGTATTCCATCAATCACTTTCGCCGAATTAGAGGTAAAGTTCGAATCCTCCGTACGAATGGATTTCAATGACTTTATTTATCAAAAGAATAGCTTCATCCTCGTGATCAACGCTGTCAAAATAATCATCCACATGATGGCGATGGATGATTGCGTCTGCTGCTCTTTTATGAATCACTCTGTATTTTTCGGCATTGTGATTTTTGACAAATTGTGCGATGAAAGGAGATGACGTTAGGCCAAAAGTCATAGCTGTCATTTTGAAAGTTTTTGGCGGCAGATTGTTGTCCACATTTCTCCAGAGAAAACACTGAGAAAATGTATCTCGTTCGGCAATGTTTATCCTATTGAACATTTCCTTGATATCACCAGCAAATGCGAATCGACGAAGTCTGAATTTCAGCAGGATCCCTAGCAAAGGAGCGAGCATGTCAGGTACCGTCAGTATATAGCTGTTCAATGAAAATCCATGATTCTTGACTGCTGCATCGAACACAATCCGAACTCTTCCTGGTTTATTTGGATTTCTAACCGGAAAGTGAGGTAAAAACCAGACATGCTCGGCTCTTTCCAAGTCTTGAGAAATCACTGGGACTGCGTAGTTTTTCTCGAAGAGTTTATCCATTTCTGAACAGTACGCTTTGGCAAAATCAGCATCTCTTCTCAGGCGCCTCTCCAAACATAACAGTCTTTGAGTGGCCATTTTTCGAGATTCTGAAAGATTCACGTTGTCATCCTTCCAGGGAAGTCAGTCCCACCTCATACTGTCCCTCAGAAAGTCAGATGGAGCTGCTTACAATGGAAAGTGCTCTGTCTTCTTCCTTCGACATGCCATTGAATTGGGTATGAACACCACCAACATTTTCCATTTTCATGAAATTTTTCACAAGTTCGTGTAACTTATCATCTGTATCTTAACAGCACATGATAGTTATTTCTTCCTGATTTCTGTTTTGTCCCAATGTACAGTTGCGGCCAATAAAAAATGGGATAACTCTTATAGCAGATTTTTGTTTATTTCTAGCTACTTGAATTTGTGTTAGGAATATGTCACATGGCAACATTGAATATTTGACATCTATCAAACAATTCCAAATTAGGAAGTAATCATGCCGCATATACATGCAGTGACGAAAGGTGGAATAATCGCAAAAATAGACAACTGTCCCTTTTTTTTTTTTTGGCCGCAACCGTACCATGAATTGTCCAGCCGATTTTGGTTTTGGAAAGTATAAGATCATTGGGGTGCGGTTGGATTACTTGCCTAGAAATTATTAAATCGGCATTGTTTTGTCCGATTAATAATGTAGGCCTTTCTTGGTTGTTGAAGTACACTGGAACTTCTTTGATGAATGGAAATTTCTGTAGTGTACATTCATCATCAATTTTTTGTTCTGGTAGTTCGGGATTTTCGATAGTTCTCACGTTTTTCCAGTCGAAAAATGTTGCAGAATTTTTTCCAGCGATTCGTATGTACTAATTGAGATTTTTCATCATATCTACATATTTCACCAGTCCATTTACAACAAAGAGGTGTTACTGGCCCGCTCAATCCAATTTTGTTTGCTATTCTGGAGTCAATCAAGGTTGCAGTACTTCCTTCATCCAACAAGGCACGAATAGTGAATGTACCATTGAAGCCTTTGATTTTCACTGGAAAGATTTTTAGCAGGGTACAGTTGGGATTGACTTGACTAATACATGCATTCGTTTCGGATAATTTGGGAACTGTGTTGTACTTGTGAAGCAGCCGGTGATGATTTCTCTCGCAGTTGTTAACATTGCACGCTTTCTTCCTCTGGCATTTTCCTGTATGATATCGGAGACAACAAAAACAAGCATCGTGCTTTCGTACCAATTTCCATCTTTGCTGTGCATCAGTATTTTGGAATTGGTTGCATTTTTCGATTGGGTGCTCACCCTTGTTGCAAATCTTACAGATTTTGCTATACTTAGCTGAAGATTTTTTATCCTGTCCATGGAATAACTCATTTCTTGTCGTTTTATTGGCTGTTTGGTCTTCCTGGCTGTTGTTTGAAACGAACGTGTTTCTTGAAACTACATCGGAAATTTGTTGGACCCAACTTGAAAAGTCCTTGAGTGATTATTTGTAATTTTCAATTTTCTTTTCCACTAAATAACTTCCCCATTGTGTCAACAGATGCGATGGAAGTTTGTTGACTAGACTAGTGAGCAATTTTCGCTGATCGATGAAGTTTGTTATATCACCTTGCAGAACAGCAGCTATATTTCTGACCGTACTATTGAAATTCAGGAAAGACTGCATGCATTCAACAGCTGGGAGGGTGTGGGCTTTTGCGAGTAATTCGTCTATGATGAGTTCGTGTCTCCCATACCTTTTCTGAAGTATATCGAGGATTTCACTGGGTTCTTGAGCTGCTATTAGAAGCATTTCCACAGAATTTCTAGCATCACCTGTCAAGCTTTTATTCAACCTCAGCACATTTTCTCTTGGTGAGAAGTTACAAGCTTCATTTGATAGTTGGTATTGTGAGAAGAATATGGGCCATTTTAAACTAGAAGATCCATCAAATGAAGGGATTTGGCTACCAACTGTTTGTCTTGCCAACATGTTATTTATTGATTTGGTTAAATGTTTCAGTTCGGTGTCTTGAAATATTTCTGGGAGAAATTGCTCTTTGCCCATAGTCCATCTTTCTACCTCTTTAATTTTTGAGGAATTTTGTAAATATTCCTCTTCTTCTGAAGAACATCTATCACTCTCCGACTTTGATAGTGATTGAACTTTCTCTACTAGCTCTTCTTGCTCCTCAGCCGATTTTGAGAAATTTTCAGGAATTTTGCCTTTTATCTAGCTCGTTTATTTCATTTTGTAGATCTTGTGTACAGTTATTTCGTTGTTCTTCATAAAACTTATTGGGTCAATTTTTTTATATTTCAACTCATAAGGTGCACTTCTGTCGATTTGTCAACATATTTTACAATACTTTGATATACTAATTGCTCAATTGGCAGAAGTAAATTCGGGAGACATTGATTGTTTTTATACTATAACGTAAAACGATTTTTATTTTCTTTTTTCACCACTGACCGTATCCCCGATAGAAACAAGTTTCTCATAACAAGCCGGTCGATTTACTTTTCTCTTCACATTTATATTTACATATTGTATAAGACGTAAGAATGAAAATCATTTCCATGTTATTGTATAAAAACAATCAACGTCTCCCGAATTTACTTATGACAGTTGAGCAATTAGTATATCAAAATATTGTAAAATATGTTGACAAATTGCCAGAAGTGCACCCTATGAGTTAAAATATAAAAAATTGATCCATAGAGTGGGCCGCCGTTGCTCATATTATCGCGAATATCTTTGTAATTCTTCCACTTGCCTTCTGGCGTTTTGCAGGGAATCCAGTTTTGAGAAACAGAATAAGTATAGAAGTGCACCGAGTCACATAATTTTTGCAAAATTTTTCACAACACTAGCGCCTTCTGGCGGGTCTTTATCTTCCACCTAGTCTTCTCGCAATTCTTCCTCTACTTATTTGTATAACCTCCGAATATTATGCAAATTTTCAGTCCTGCACCTAATGATTTTCTTAACGTTGAAAAATTGCATATTTAACCCTCTAACCTCGCGCTGTTCTTCCAGGGTGCCTTCTGGAGGCCCGTCTCACGCAACGTCGGTAACAACCGAACATGTAAGTGCTGAAATTTATTTTGCATCGAGTCTCCCGTACCCCTACGTAGCCAGCTCTCCGTCTATAAAGATACCACGCAATAGCAAAGTCCTTCAGACCCTTCAGCCGAACACCGTTCCAGCTTGAAACGCTGGAAAAGATGTTGGATTGATTTCTGTTGGAGGGGCCCCCTAACGAAAAGGTCGACTGAATCAAAGAGGTAATATTGGGAGTATCTTTCGATGAGCAAGGCACATTTGACAAGGTTAAAACAGCGACTATAGAGGAATGCCTCACTCGATGGTCTGCTGGGTTGTATCTTCGCTTCCGAGGATAAAGGTCGAGGTATCCCTGGGGGACATCAGATTGGATTTCGAAGGGGGGAGGGAAGCTGCCTCTCCCCCTATCTATAATACTTGGTCAAGGACGAACTCTTGGGCAAACTCACAGATGAAGGTTTCGAAGCACAGGCATACGGGGATGATGAGTTATTCTAATCAGCGGAAGATTCAGCGGAGTCGTCTGCGATCGTAAGTAGGCCGCCTTCAGAATAACTGAAAGATGGTGCGGTGAAGCAGGGATCTCAGTGAATTCCACAAAAACGGAGATGATCGATCCCGTTCACCAAACGAAGGAAATGGGCAAAAAAAAGGCATGTTTGGGCAAGAGCTAAAGCTAGTCCAGCAAGTCAAATACCCAGGGGTGGTCCTAGAGTCCAAACTTTCATGGGTGCCACATGTAGATAGGATTATTGAAAAGTCGGTAGTAATCTAGTGGCAATTGAGGAGAATTGAAGAAAGCAATTGGGGTACCAACCCAGAAATCATGCTCTGAGTGTGAACGGCAGTCGTAAGACCAATGATCCATATTGGTCAGATGTGAGGTGGCCAGGCGCACAAAGCAGCAAAATGAAAAGGTCCAGAGTTTGGCCTGTTTAGGCCGAAGAAGTAGGAAGGTCCAGAGTTTGGCCTGTTTAGGCCGAAGACGTAGGAAGGTCCAGAGTTTGTCCTGTTTGGTAATAACGGGTGCAGTGAAAATGACTTCAACAGCAGTGTTGGAAGTACTGCTCAGGCTGTCACCACCTCTGGTCTGGATCGAGAAGGAGGCAATAGCAGCTACGCTTTGGGTAGATGTACAACAGTCAAGGACAGCTTAGCTCTTAGGTAGAAACTGCCAAGCACTAAACCTCCTTAGGAATTCTAACAGAACATAACAAGTTTGGCATACTCCTATCATTGATAGGTATAAAAGACAGCCCCACTTGTCGCAAATGTGAAGAAGACGAAAAAACTCCTCATTTCTCATTCTCATTTCCTCAGCGAGTGAGGCGTAGGATGACTGAGATTTGAAATTTATGGAGTTGAGTAACTTCAACAAGAGGAACTAACCGACTTGGAGTGGACGGACATACTGACCTTCTTTAGGAGGTCACGAAGGTTCAAAAATGAAGATTAGGAGGAGAAATGTAGATTTGTAAAACGTAGGGGATGTCAAAAATGGTCAATGAAAGCCTACATGCCTGGCTTGCTACTTCTACTACTAATTGATGGTACACCATATTATTTCATATTCGAATTCTGCTGGAAATTCTGAACAAAAATTCAGATGGTCCTTGGTTGTCAGCTGGTAGAGCGTTTGCCTCTCAAGCGTAGGGTCTTGGGTTCGATTTCCAGCATGGTCACCGATCTCGTGCATGGCATCACATGTTAATAGGTAAGGGATGAGTATTTCCTAGCTTGTAGAGGTCTCTCGAAGGATTATGAGTGTTGCGCGTAAGGGTGCAACAGATTGACGGATATAACAATTTTAACAAATTTTCAACATTATCCTAAATTTGACCTATTTCGAGATATAGAATTTTTAACATAACTTTATACAAATTCATTTAAGAAAAAGCCTGCAATGATGGATATTCATTACGACAACCAAACAAGATCATATGGATATGATTGAGTTTTGATTGTTATTTTTTTATAAAAAACTAAAAAAGCATAATTTTTCAGGATTAATAAATATGCATGCTACGAAAAAATTTATTGTTTTATAAATGTCCTCAATATCTTAAATTTTATGAAAACAATAGTTTTGCCAAGTAAAAAGATAGAGAACAAGTTTTAATGAACAAGCAATATTTTCTTTGTAATTCTTTTTAATAAGGTGCTCAAAGTGTTTACCAGTTACCTTTTGATAGTAATGAATTCGTTGTTGGAAATCTCAAATCATGTGACCCTACAGGAAAAAGTCAAGTGCGGTCATATAGGGAAACCTAGCTGGCCATTCAATTGCCCTCCTGCGTCCAATCCACTCATTATCAGAAAAAGTTTCATCTAGATACCACACTTCTAAAATGTGGGGAGCCTCATCTTGTAATCATATTTGTTTTGCCGGCTTGCTGGCAAATTGGAATTGTAATTGTTCAGGGATAATCGTCTGAGCTCTGGAATAATATGGCCTTGCAAAAGTAATAAATATCGTTCAGAGGAAAAATTTCCGTTTTTAAAATAGGGTCCTATGGCATGGGCCGTGGTGGTCGGATGGTAAAGCGTTCGATCCATCGATTCACCGGTCTCGTGCATGGCATCACACGTTAAAAGGTAAGGGCTGCGTCTTACCTAGCTCACACAAGTCTCTTGAATACTTCTGGGGGTTGCGCGAAGGGGTGCAATCGCTTGACGGAAATAACAATTTTAACAATTACCTTTCTACCAACAGGGCCACAACGAACTTTTCCTTTTTGTGGTCGTTGAGTGTGAACTTTCTCCATCTAATGAGAATTGTGGTCTGACCAATACCTACAGTTTTGTCGGTTTACGTGCCCGTTTAAACAAAATGAAGATTAGTCAGAAATCAGTATGTGATTCACAAAGTTGACATATTCGTTTAATTACTTCATTATAACTTCACAGAACACGGTTCTACTATCAAATTCGTCTTCACTCAATTCTTGTAGCAGAGGAATCTTATGTGGATGGAATTCTTGCAGTTTGCATCTTTTTTTTCAATGGAGCATCGATTCTTGTTATGATTTGAAGCCCTAAAAATATGAAAAGACACCAAATTGAAATAAAAAATCCGAGTGTGAACATTTGCATTTTCATTCCGATATTAGCTTAAATTTTATCGTAGGGTTCTTTTTCATTTCCAGAGGAGTCATGCTTTTTCAATTTTCAATTGAGAATATTTCCCTTTTCAACATTAATACCTTCCAAGAGAACGATGGAAAATATCGATTAAAATTTGTTTTAATTCGCAAATGATTCCACAACTGATTTTATGAACATCCTGATCATATTTTCAAAAAAGTTAACGTTATTCCAGACATATGACTGGCAACGATTCTTGATAAAAATGCAGTTTCACTCGACGAAATCGAACCCGAACGTGCCCCATTATTTGAAATTGAAAATTTTCACAGCAGAAATAATAATGCTAACGTTATTCAACAACATTTTACAACAGGAATAATACAAAAATGCTAAAATAAAGTCCTTAACAAAAAGTACAGTACCTAGTTGAAAGTTTCATTCACAATGCAGATATTTTTTCAAATGAAATATCAAGTTCTGTAGATTCGTGATGTTTTTGAGCTAACAAGCTACTCCACTATGAAATATTGAATTCAGTCCGTATTTTGTATGTACGTGTGGAATAAGCACGTTTCGTGTTGTGTTATCTGAATCTCATGAAACTGGACATTTGAAAGTTTCAAATTTGTATTCACAGCTAAAATGTTGAGGAGTTTCACTGATAAGTATAATTTCATGGAAGAAAATCTGGATTCAAATGGATGGATTTAAATCCGGAGACCGCGGTGGCCATGAATATGACCCACCTCTACCAATCCATCTATTGGGGAAAATCTGGTTTAGATGGTCCCGCCCAATCGAACTAAAATGATGATGAGCCATCATGCTTAAACCACATATCTCCCTTGCTCCCTTGCTAGAACAAGCTCTGCTTTTGAAGGGTTTTCTCCGAGAAAAAAAAGTCCATTCAAATCTTTCTGAATGAACTCCAAATATCGTTCTCCATTCAATCGGTCATGTAGAACAAATGGTCCTATAAAATATGGTTTCCTGTGATACCAGCCCAAACATTCACGTTAAATTTCCGTTGGTGTTTGGTTTGCAATATCCCATGGGGATTTTCTTCGGCCCATATGTGGAGATTATGAGAGTTGATTACTTCGTCTCTACTGAAACCTACTTCATCAGTGAATAAAACTCTAGTAATAAAAGTCATATCCTCTCTTGGCATATCAAAACACTTCAAAATATCCTATACAATATTGACAATACAATGACAACGCACCATTCAACAAAACAAAATTGCATTCCAGTTTGTCATTTCTTATCAAAACTAATTGATTTTTTTTCTACAAGGTGTTTTTGTCAATATCTATGGAAGAAATGAAACATAATAATTATTCACCAGATATTGTTCACCTATTCATGTGTAGCCGTTTTTGTAGCTTATTCGTTTGTTTTTAATTAGTTATTTCTTCCGATGTGCGTTTTTTCAGCTAAATTTATATTTGGGTTGAAGATTTTCTCCCATGAAATTATACTTATAAGTGAAACTTCTCCACATTTAAACTGTGAATACGAATTTGAAACTTTCAAATGTTTCATGAGATTCAGATAACACAACACGAAACGTGCTCATTCCACACGTACATACAAAATATGGACTGAATTCGATATTTCATAGTGGAGTAACTTGATAGTTCAAAAACATCACGAATCTACAGAATTTGATATTTTATTAGAAAAAAATATTTGCATTGAGAATGAAACTTTTAACTAGGTACTGTACTTTTTGTTTACGACTTCATTTTAGCACTAAAACTCGCTTTCCCGCACTAGTGCGGGAAAGTAAAATATGTCAATTTATCGTTATTAAATGTACATTACATTGTTGCTGAGAGTTATTTGGAGGACTCCGTAGAACAGAAGAAAACCATCTCGAATGAAATTCTTTCATGTACTGGCAACTTGCAACCAATGCCGTCTCCGTCATCTTCATGCACTTTGCAATCTACGAGTGTTACTCTTAACAGCCAGTTACCACCAACTAACTACTCTGGACCGGCTATTCTGACGCATTTGCAGAATGCAACAAATTGTGTTTTCTACATTAATATTAATAATAATTAGTGGATTTTCATGGAATGTTTTGTATGTTGAAATAAAATATATATTTTCAATGTGCTTTTTGAATATTTATGCGGTCGTAGAAAAAATAATGTTCCTAATTCATGAGTCCTTGACTGCTTGCCCGAACTCCGCTTCGCGTCCTTCGGCTCAACGGCAGTCGCGTGCGGGAAAGTATCACACGAGTACTTTCATTCAACTACGCAACCTTATGTTGTTGAAAAATATTGAAAAATATCTGTCATTTCAAAGTTTTGGGGTGTGGACCATCGGGGGTAGTCCGTTCCTGACTTTGTAGCAAAACAACTGATTCCTGCATGAACGCTCATCGAAGGAATTCATTTGTTTAGTCAATCACCAAAATTTAGATTATTTTGCATAGTCACTTTGAAAGTTATCAAAGATAAACATTTTTCATTTTCTAACTTTGAGGGCCCGTAACTTGGTATCGAAGGCCTTTAGGAAAAAATGTTATATGAAGTACTAGTGATATTTTGACCCCATCTATACATTCCTGAGAGGAAAAGAGGAAGTCCAGGGACACCCTGTATTTCGTCTTCTTTGGTTAGATGAGGGAATGAGCTGGATGCCAAGTTTCTTTCCACAGCTTTTAGGCAAGTCATTGGGGATTTTTACCTGGAAATAAGTCCGGAAGGTTTGAAATTTTGTAGGTTTATAGGTTTGGGGATTCAGAACTGAAATTCACAAAATGCACAATCCGAGACATGCCGTCGGCGCTGCCATCTTGACAAGATGGCACCCAAAAACGATTTTTTGCAAATATTTCCAAATCTATGCGATTTTCGAAAAAGCATGTAGAGGAAATTTCCTATGAAATATGTTCCTACGATATTTTCGCTAAAGTGAACCGTTAAGACAAAATTCCCTTGCCAAATTAAAATTTTTGCGTAAGTTTTCTGTAGAGACCAATTTCGGAAATAATATGTATTGTAGGGGTCCCCATTTCTGATATTTTAGGAATTTATGAATATTTTATCACGAAACAGTGGCATATCTCTTATTGAATTATTCGATTAATTCATTAATTAATCTATCTTAATGATTTATGGTCAATTAATTTCGATTTAAAATGCTGTTCTTGTTTCCACACCGCCCAAGAGGTGTAGTACACGACACGTTCTTTCAACGTGGTTTCCTCTGTAGGCCTAATCCACTTAGGTACTAAAATTATCTTTGGCAAAGGCCAGATGGACCTGGCTCGTTGATTTTCATATCTTCAACGGGGAAAATGGTTACTTCAGCTTCAGAATCGATGTCAATATCCTTGAACTCGTCGGATCCTCCTTCTGCAGTCGATAAAGAATCAAGCAGCGAATGGAGGTCTTCTTCATCGGATTCGTCCAGTGCCACTTCGCTGATATTTTCACAAGTCTCCCCATTGCAGATACCACAAATCATTGAACATCTCAATCCTGCTTTTCTGCATCCGCAGGCTCTACCACAAGCCGCCTTACACTTATAAGATAAAAAAGCAAGTAGTGCTTTGGAAGCAGATTCTTTGGAAGTAGTTACTGGAGTGAGGCCAGTTTGTGTTTTCTTCCAACCCCTTTCTTCAACTACTTCCGGACAGCTACGCCATAGTTGAACCTGTAAGAATGTTCTCAATGAATGCTGTCGTGCAGCTGCGCTTGTCGGTGGTAAGGACGATAACTTAAATTTACTTTTTGTTACCGACTTCATAAAACACTGGTATCGATATTTATCAAGATTGATGTCATTTGTGTCTTTGAATCCATAATGAGAAATTTCTCTCCGGCAAAGACAACTTAAAAACTTGAATATGATCTTGTAACTCTTTATGCATTTCTAATGATGTTAAAAACTTAATCTTTTCTTGGTTGAATAAGTCCGACGTCGTATCTCACACAGTTATTGCGTGAAGGAACAAGATGTTATCCTTTGCTACTTCGGTTCCTTCCTCATTTTGAACCATTTTTCCTCTCCCAGGCTTTAGGAGGTGAACATTATCATGAGTCTTGCACAATGCTGTAAACAGAACAACGAGGTCGACATATTCTCCAATAACAATGGCGTATTCATATGAAGATGACACCTTGATAGCTGTATTATTTATCAGTGTGTCTGCATCTTCTGTAGCCTGAATTACTATACGGTGAACCGCGCTTCTTCGAATATCCGTTTCGATATGGATATAAAAGCGATATTTGTTCACATCGTTTGACAAGAAATTTGACTGTGGAAGTGTGGGAGACATAGGTTATGTTAGGTTTGAACGTGAGAGGGCCTGTATCAGGCCCTCAACTGCGGCCAATGGCATATTGTGGCTCACCCTATTGTTATATTTCTCCCAGTATATCCAATCTCTTGACGAAATTGAGGATGCATTGGAAGAACAATTCACCAGGTTTTCTGGCCTTACTGTCGTATCACCAGATATTGAGAATCTGATTCTGGCCGCTGCAGGGCATGTACACAGAATGTTTTTAGCCGTTTCATCATCCTCCATGCATAGCTGGCACTCTGCATCTTGTGCAAGTCTGATCTTATGCATGTGATGTTTTAGTTTGCAGTGGCCAGTAAGCAAACCGACTATAACTCTGAGATGCGCTCCACTGAGTTCAAGCAGTTTGTCAGAGTCCTGTTTTTTCCTTGTACAAGCAATAAATGCTTTGGAATGGGCTAGGCCCGGTAGACTACGCCAGTACTCGAGTCTTTTATTGTCTGCCAAGCTGTTATGACATCCTTGGCAGTGCTATATGCTAAACCGATTGCCGGTTCTGTTCCAGTAAACGTTGTTTAGGCCCCCCTTTTGCTAAGGCGTCCTCTATTTCGTTTCTTTCTAGGCCTGTGTGACCTGGTATCCAGACTAGGGTAACGTTGTTGCGTTGCACCAGTCGGTTTAAGGTGTCTCTGCAGTTCCATACTACCCTAGATTTGAAGCAGTTGGATTCAAGCGTTTTAAGTGCTGCTTGACTATCTGAAATTATTTTTATAGTTTTTCGTGTGTGGTGTCGATTTTCCAGCTCCCTGGCACACATTTCAATGGCATATACCTCTGCCTGAAATATCGTAGCTAGTTTACCCATACTGAACGAGCGTTTCACTACTGGGTTCATCCCATATATTCCGGCTCTGACGCCTTCCTGAGTTTTGGAACCATCGGTGAACCAACGTTCATTTGCCCTACATAGGTTGGTTTCATTCCGGACCCAGTCTTCTCCTTCGGGAAAGACCACAGTGTAGGACGTGTGAAGGTTGATAGTTTTAGGCATGATGTCTGAGGGCATTCCTATAATGTTGTGAGCTATTATGCCCTCCAGCATGCTGCTGCCTCTCATGACACATGCCTGCGGTGGACTAATGGAGACATAGACTAGTCAAACAAAACATCGGTTGTAATTTTTGCGTTTTTCGTGCCTTCTTCATCTGCGCTTGTGGGATAGCATTCGAAAACGACTACCGCATTTGACTGATAGTGTCTTCGTACATAATTCACATAACTGGTACAGATCGAAGCAAAAGTTTCATTAACAGAATATGTTGTCACTCACAGCTCTTGAGCGTAAATGGCTCACTTAAGCAAAAATATGCTCGAGACATTTCTTGTAGGAAATGTCTCCTTCTTCAATTTTGCTTTCAACATATTTTTTCGAGAAACGCATAGTTTTGGAGATATTTGCAAAAAACGTTTTTGGGCGCCATCTTGACAAGATGGCGGCGCCGGCGGCATGTCTCGGATGGTGCATTTTATGAATTTTAGTTCTGGATATCCAAACCTATGAACCTGCAAAGTTTCAAAACTTCTGCACCTATTTCCAGGTAAGCCCTATTGTTGATCCCCAATGACTGGCTTATTTGGCAAAAGACCAAAACGTACGGGACAGGTTATAAAGCGTTATTGAAGCGAAGCACAGAGCATTATGACGCTTTGAACAACTTTCGAGAAAGCAGGTGTTGCTCGTTAAACGCGTATTTACCCTCAGAAACAGAACAGCGACGCCACTGCTTCCCAAATGCGACAAAATTCATAACACTTACCGGAATTCCACTGTGGTTGAGTGAGAGTCTGTCCTCGGCCGACCCTTTTCTTTGCACCGGGACTGGAATGTTATCACTGCCGAAGAACTTTGGGTCGCAAGTTCCCGGGATATCCGAATGAATAAATAGGAAATAGTGGCCAAAGGAGCGGCATACCTGGAACGAATGCGAATATTATCATACAGATGGGTTATGGTAAATCGAATGTGAGTTTGTTGCGCTAAAGCTGGCAATTTATGGCAGCTATTTATATGCATGTAGGATTATTTATATACATATAGGAATTAATTTAAATATTCATTTTCGGAATCGGATTTATGTCCCGATTGGATTTCACGGAAAACGAATTATAAACATGCATCTCGTATATCAATTCGTTTATGGCCAGAGTAATTCTATGAATACCTACTTCATGTGGTTTTTACATCCTAATGGATTAAACTCATTTAATTTTCGTCGATGATTTTGGATTATTTCAAGCATAGGTAATATGTTCATATCCGAAACTTTCCCACTAGACATTAGGTGGTGAGCTTAACATTGAATTAAACAACGAAAATTGCTCTATAAAGAGAATAATCATATGTTTTATCACAAGACCGTTGAACTGAATCGATTACACTCTCAAAATATATTGAGCATGATTTTACTGGGGCAATAGTTGGATGTACAATAATTTAATAAAAACCCGGGAACAATTTTATTTTAAAATTATTGTGCATTAAACTATTTGCCTATAGGCAAAATCGTGAAAAAATATTGTGAGAGTTTAATTCAGTTGAATAGGGTGGATTAGCCGGTTAGCCGGCCAGTACCAGTTTCCGACCACATCAACATTAAAACATAGAAAATAGTGCAATCCTGACACTGCTTCATATTTCATAGGTATTCCCATTTTCGGCCACTTATCTTCTCTCTAATACGAGCTTCAGCCGCCTTACGGCAAGTTTCCGAACTACAAATAATTGATTCAAGATGTCCGGGTGTTTGTGCGTCGTATGTTACTATGCTGCCAGTAAATAGTGAGTATTCGTGAAATTTCGTATCTTTTGCTGTGTTAGTTATCATTTTGTCATAAAATATAATTGAGTTTACATTTTAAATCAGATAAAAGTTAATATTCATTCTTATTTGTGTAAAAAGCTTGATGGCCGAAAACCAGCTAATAAAATTTCAGTCTTTCCCCTTTTCGGCAATGCCGGTCGAAAACCGGTCACATATTAGCCGAATTTCTTTGTCTTTCTTATTTACGCACACCCACCTTTATCGTTCTGCGTTTAGCACATTACATTAAAGTATAATATGAATTGAGTATCCGGTTTTCGGCCATTGTTTTCTTATAGAATATATCACTATTTCAAAGACAACCTAAGTGGCCGAAAACCGGCACAAATCAATAATTACATGTGTTTTCCACAAGATGAGAAGGAGCGACTTTTCGACCACCTAACATTATCCTTTTGGTTGCAGATGAACAATCAAACCATAAAAAAAAAAAAAACAACAAAAGGCTAAAAACAGACGGAAATTCTTCAACTACTCCGAAGATCAGTTGAAGCAGGCTCTTTATGAAATAAGGGAGCATAAAATGAAAATTCTTGAGGCGAGCAGGGAATTTGGTGTACCAAGGACCACCATTCAGGACTACCTGATGGGAAAGATACCAAAAATTTCCAGAAAAATTACAAAGACTGGACCGGAGCCGTTGCTGACGATGGAAGGTGAAGACAAAATTGTTAACTGAACCATAAATTTGGCTAAATGTGGTTTCCCGATCAAAAAAGGAGACCTGATTGCCACTGTTGAAGGCATAATTAAAGCAACCAATAAACAAAATTTTTTCAAAAATGGGAAACCAGGCCAAAGGTGGTATGGAAATTTTTCGAAACGCCATCCTGAAATATCTCTTCCTGAAGCAGAGGGTATAAATAAAGCGAGAGCCATAATTACTGAGGAAAGTATTAGGTCATGGTTCAGGGAACTAAAAACTTTCCTCAGCGATAATGATTACATGGATATTTTGGAAGACCCCAACCGCATGTTAAATGGGGATGAGTCAGGATTTTCCATGTGCCCTAAAACGGGAAGGGTTTTAGCCCCCAAAGGGTGGAAAAACCTCTACCAAATTAAAGTTGGCCAAGAAAAATCCTTGATCACCGTCTTGATAGTTTTCACTGCCAGCGGGAAAATATGTCCACCATTGGTGGTTTTTCCCTACGTAAGGCCACCTAGGGCGATTGTTGAAAATATGCCAGCAGATTGGGTTCTCGGAAAATCCGAATCGGGATGGATGAAGTCAAATATTTTTTACGAATACATTGCTAATGACTTTCATAAATGGTTGCTAGAAAATGATATCAAAAAGCCAGTCCTCTTCATCGACGGTCATAAGTCACACATGACTCTGCCACTGAGTGAGTTTTGTGAACAAAATGGTATAATTCTATATGCCCTCCCTCCCAACATAACTCACATACTTCAACCTACAGATGTTAGTGTATTCAAACCACTCAAAACTACTCAATGGAATAGCACTGTGAGGAGTTGGCAGAGCCGTCCAGGAAACGTGAATTGCTCTGTCACGAAAACAAATTTTTGTCACATTTTCCAGGATTGTTTAGCGAATATTAATATGAAAACTTATATTATAAACGGTTTCAGAAAATGTGGCTTTTTTCCTCCTAATCCCGAGAGCGTAGAATATACAAAATGCGTGAAAAACATCCTGGAAAAACAAAATTGTCAGGCTACTGATGAGACTCGTCCAGAACCAATCACAATTAGTGATATTAAAGCCTCAAAAGAAGTATTGGATGAAATTCGTGACACATTGACCAGTTACGGTATTGATGTCAATGTTATATTTGAAGAGATTCGGATTTTAGAGAATTCTGTTTGGCCTGCTACAATGGTGGAAAATACTCATCCCGAGAAGCGTCATTCTCCTAACTCAGAAATTTCAATTGGATCCCTTGTGCCAATGGATGAGCTGACTATTATTCCAGTGGAAAATGTTCTAGTTATGCCAGAAGACGGAATGGTCATTGCCGAAGAAAATGATACATCATCAACTAATCCGGCTACTTTCGATAAAATGGAATTGACCAATAAATCGGAAAGAGATGACAACCATGCAACTGAAGTTCAGGAGGAATTAGAGTCAACAAACCTAATCAGTTTCCATAAATTGGATGAAAGTAATGCAATAAAGTAACCCAAAGACATATCAAATAGAATTGAAGAATTTGTACCAGAATCTCCAAAGTTATCGTCAAAGAACCCAGATAATTTTGACATTGAACTAGAACATCAGAAACTGAATCCCCTAATTTGTCGTTAATAACTCCACATGGTTCCGACATTGAAAAACAAGAAATCAAACAAAAAGATCAAACCGAAGAAAATTACAACAAAAGGTTAGAAATTGTCTTAAGAGATGTACCGAATGTAAGACTGAAAGAAATGGAATCGGAAATACACCAAAATATCTCGTTGGCAAACATGAGTCAGAATAGTGAAATAGGCTTAAATGATTCTTTTGGTCGCAGCCACGTATGTGGAACTGATTCCGTCAATTTGCCATCAAAAATTAGAGATACTTGCGACATCGAAAAACAAGGAAGCAGAGACACAGGAAAAACCAAAGAAAATGAAAACCAAAGTTAACAAATTGTTTTAAGAGATGTATTGAATGAAAGACTGGCAGAATTGGAGCCGGTAACACACCAAAATCTCCCATTGGAAAGCACGAGTGAAAACAGTAAAATCAACTTGAATAACTCGTTTGATCTTCACTTGATCTATCCGGAACCAATTCAATGGAAAAATAAAAATACAAAAAATAAAAACAAACTCCCGAGTGCAATATCTTCTGCGGCATGGAGACATCATTTCCAGGAAAAGGACAGAATTGAGAGTAAGAAGAATGAAGAAATAGAAAGAAAGAAACAAATAAGGATAAATGCCAGAGCTAAGAAACAAGCACAAGTAATTAAAAAGAACTTGAAAAGAAAGAACAGCAAACCAACCTTTGGAAAAAAAATTAAAGAAAAAATATTTCGAAAGCGAACACTGGAAGTAAACCAAAAATTAAATGCGCTTCATGCGAAGAGGAACTAGAGAGTGATACAGAAAAAGAGAATGAAAAAAATATCGTCTGTGATAATTGTACAAACTGGTTTCATATGAAATGTACAGAATTTTACGGAATGCAGTATGAAGAAGCAGCAACCAAGGAGTATATTTGTTTTCGTTGCTCTTGATTTTCCTTTGTAACTTACAACATACCGGTTGTTGTGCAATCCATTGGTTCCTTAGAATGCCATTTTCATTTTTATTAGTACTTATATTTTGAAAGACAAAATATTTTTTTAAATTTTTATAAATATAAATTAAAACATGTTTCAGTTAAAAAATATATTTGTGATCATTTTAGGTAATAGATTCAACATATTTTTATGGTTTCAACGAATGCGGCCGAAAACGGGCACTGCATGTGTCGAAAACTAGATGATCTTTAAAATGGTGGTCGAAAACTAGTATGTTATTCGCCGAAAATTGATCCAAGGTGGTCGAAAACGGGGCGAATTGTAGATTTTGACATATTTATTATTTTGTAAAATAATGGATCGCATTAAATATATAATACCTAATAAAACTCATCGGTGATAGTGTACGAGTCTGCAATGACATAGGCTAATTGTTATATGCGCAAAACCATTCATGTTATAAATATATCTATGATGAAAAATCGTAAAGTGACCGAAAACCGGCAAAGTCACCCTATTTGCATAAGAATTTAGACCGTCAGATAGTGATAGATTTAGGTGCCCCATTTTCTCATACAAGCTTCGAATAGGGTTGAAAAGAACATCAATGTTGAGTAAAATAGAGAGAAATTTACGAGTGACTCGTGGCTCCTAGGGAGAATACATGGAAAATTCGATTTTCCAGAACAGAAATAAAATGAGTTGAGTTGCTCATATTTTCACGCTAGCCGTGTTCACCTAATTATTAATTGATAAAACCTGGCTTCGGAATACCAAAGGCTTGAGTGTTGCAGGTGGCTGAAGGGTTCAAATGAGGGCGTGATCCTGTAAGGAAAAATCGAAATTTTGACAGATTTTCCCACACAAACCCATCGAAACTTTGAGAACTTACATCGTCACAAGACCGAAAAACATAATGGCTTGAGTGGCGCGAATGGATAAGTAGATTTTGTCGTCGGAAAATTTAACAGAAATTCTTTTTGATTTTTTAGATATTTTTCCATGCAAGCATTTGGAAGTATAGAATATTATTGACGTGTTAGACATTACAATAAAATTGGCATGACTATTGGATATAACCGGAACGAAGGCTTGCGTCGAAAAGTTGCAGGAGAATTGTAAGGAAATTGACACAATTTTCTCACGCAAGCCGTTTCGCATATGCTTAGAAAAAGTGATTCTAAGACTAAGTAACAAAAGGCTTGAGTGTCGGACATGGTCATCACATTGATCATACATGATTTATATAACAAAGAGCTGACAAAAACTTTTAGAAAATTAAATAATTTTTTCACACAAGCCATTTGGCATATACTTAGAAAATGTGTTTCAAAACCCTGTAATGAAAGGCATAAGTGTAGGAAATGGAACATATTATTTATTTTGAAAAGAGCTGACAAAAATGTTTATGCAGGGTTATTATTTTTACCATCTGATTCAGTAAACAATTTCTTAAATAAGTTTGAAAATGTTTTATATTGTGAAAATAGTGCGCTAAGTATGGATCACGTATATAAAAAATATACAATTTTTTGTTAAAATATTGATGATGAAATGAGCTAACTTTATGAATGATTATAACACAAAGTGGTTTTATAATATCTCTAGAACGAGCTAAATGTATAACTCATTCATGATTGTCATCGTCGTCCTCACTTATTTCGTCTTCCTCGCTGCCTGCTTCATCTTCGTCTGACTCTAAGACATCGATGTTTATCACTGTCATTTTCTATTTCGCGCTATGTTGTGTGCTCTGCCAACTGACGGTCACGGTACCAGGTATATAATAGTAGCATATTTCCTATGCTTTATATTATACGACATATTTACACGTATAGGATATCTAATTTTTTATGTTCAGTAGCTGCAGTATTGTATTACACCTACATTAATTTTGTAATAATTGAAAATGCACCAACATATATTTCATACGAATCTGTTAAAATTACTTAACAGGATCTTTAAAATATTAGAGAAACTTAAGATATTACAGGAATGTGTCACGGTTCATCTCAAAAGAGGACGATGCGAGAAATACGGAATCAGCTCGTATTGATGCCGGAAAGACGTTATTTACTTGGGGGGTGGAGCAACGCCGCTCCCAAGAGGTAATTACAGAATTACAGTAAAAAACTCTCTCCGTGGTAAGTATCAGCATAAACTCCGATAGATCTGGTCATCAGAACTGTCGGGAAAGAGTAAAGTTGCTGCAACTGATATGCTTGCCATTTCTATTCTACTCTACCTCTTTGGGGTAGTAAAATGGACAAAATAAGAGCAGCGAGAACTCGACGTGAAAACTCACAAAATGATGCATTTTCATAGGAGTTTTCATCTCAAATCATCCGTCCCACGGCTATACTTCCTCAGACAACGAGGATGACGTGGAATATTGAGTTTGGAGTGTCTACATAACAGATTGGTACTGAATGGAGCCTGTAACGTCATCAGGATTTCAGATCCCATTCTCTGCATGGTCTGTGACCATAAAAAAGCAGGGATCGGAGCATTTCTTTTTAAGGCAGATGCCCGTGCAGCCGATAGACTTGGTCTCGTGTTCTACACTGACACTGTCACCAAGTTGAAATCCATTCATAAAAAGCTCCAATCAGAGCTGCGGAGACTGAGAAACTCCTACAGCTTCATACGAATAAGCCAATGCATGGGGTTTACATCAAGAACATCGAAGACCTTGGCTCATCCAAAAATCTGACCTTTGCCTTCCTCAGGTCAAGTGAGCTGAAGTCGGAGACCGAGGGATTCATAATGGCTTGGCAGGATGGTGTCTTCAACACCTCAGTCTATCGTAGTCCCGTGATGGGTCCAGCTTATGCGGTCTCAGCCTACATCCACAGACATAACGCGGTGCTACGAGTGTTGTACTACCACTTACGACTCTCGTATGGTATAGACGAGACAACGGTGTTGCCTTATGCTCCGGGGTATATCGAGTCCGTTGTGGAGAATAAGAAGTTTATTGGAACTACTAATTTCCCACCCTCGGGCAAATACAAGCTAATGGGTGAGGTGAATAAAATCTAGTAAATGCTCATACTATATATTTATATCTTTCATTTATTAAAGTCTGTCTCAAGAAAGTATGAGCATTCAGTTAAAATTTATTTTATTCACATCCACCACTAAGCCTGATGTAGTCCTCCTCGACCATCAAAGTAGGACGATATTCATCATAGAGGTTTCGGCTCCTGGCAAAACGAAAATCGTAAGAGAAGAGGAGGAAAAGCGGACTAAATATCGAGATCTTCTCTTCGAATTCCGCCGGCTTTACCATAACCATTCTGTTGAAATGGTGGTCCTGAATCAATGGTGGAATGATGGAAACACTGCTCTAGAACCCTAAAAATCATACCGGCTTGCCGTAATATGGCAGAAATCTTAGACGGATGGATGCAAAAGGCCGTCATCCTTGGTTTACTCTGTCTATTCTCGGACCCGATAGTCACTTATCCCAAAGACGTGGAGAATAGTTATTGCGAATAATTGACACCAGCACGCCCTCCGGATGTATCGGGGCCTTGGAGACAGGGCCAGACTGGGACACTCCTAACTGGGCCAATCAATAGAGCATTTTTTCCAACAAAAATACTAGTAGAAAACCGACTGTGTCATCACATGAAAGACTGTCTGTAGTTATATTCTGTTATGTTTTTGACTATTAATTTGTTATAAACATTTAAAAAACAAAAAACGTGTTTTTAAAATTGTTTCGCTTATAAAATGAAAACTAATAGAGCAACCTGGTTGTTCTAATCGAAAGAATTGTGGATAATTGAAATATAAAAAATGTTTTACGACCCGATCGGATCATTAGTTACGGAGGAAAACCTGAAAAACCGGAAAATTTTACGATTTTTAAAAACATTCATAACTCCGTCATTTTTCAAGGAATAGGGTTGACCCTCCTTTTGAAAGTATTGAATCATGTGCACTTTATGTGTACACAAAACAGGGTCTGACGGTTCATCAGTTTTGGCACAATTGCAATTTGAATTTTTTTTGCAGAGTGCCTGGATGCTCCAGTGATAGTCTGATTTCAATTTCTGAGACAGATTTTGAAAGTAGAAGTTTAGTACCACAAAACGTATATTCTCATTTTGGGCTAAAATGCTGCGGAGTGGGTGAAAACGGCCGAGCTGGTGGAAGCGGTCGAGTAGTAGGAGAGAGCAGGAGATGATTTGAAGCATATTATCACGAAACCCATTCATTGAAAGAATTCCCTTCATCTCCCGGACTCTCCTACCACTCGGCAGCTAATGCGGGCTTGGTCGTTTTCAGTCATGTTTGCATGCATTTTTCACCCATTTCTCACCATTGTAACGCAAAATGAGAATATACGTTTTTTATTACTATACTTACGTGAGTACACACAAAGTACACGTAAAGTACACATGATTCAATACTTTCATGAGAAAGGCCAATCCTACTTCTTGAACAATGGCGGAGTTATGAATTTTTCAAAAAATCGCAAAATTTTCCGATTTTCCCAGTTTTTCTCCGTTAGAAATGATCCGACCGGGTCGTCAAACATCCTATTTTGTTCCTATTTTATTTATCTACAATTATTTCCATAAGAGCAACCATATTGCTCTATTTGTTTTCATTTTATAGGCAGAAAAAAATTAAAAAACACTGTTTTTTTTTTTATTGAAATGTTTGAAACAAATCAATAAATGACAGTAGCGAGTCGAAAACATACCAGAATATAACTACGGACTGTCTTTCATGTGATGGCATAGTCGGTTTCCTACTAGTATTTTTGTTAAAAATTCGCTCATTTTATGCTCTATTGCTTGGTGTAAACGAATAATAATGGCATTTCCATAATTTTTTGTAACTCTTTTATGAATAAATAATATACTCCAGGTGGAACACTCAAGCCTTTTGTTATATAGTCTTAAATTAACTTTTTCTAATCATATGCCAAAGGGCTTGTGTGGGAAGATGATATTATTTTCTGGAATGTTTTTGTTAAATAAATCATGTATAATACTCAATATGATGACCCTGTCCGACACTCAAGCCTTTTGTTGTTTAGTCTTAGAATTAATTTTTCTAAGCATATGCGAAACGGCTTGCGTGAGAAAATGGTGTCAATTTCCTTACAATGTTCCTGCAAGTTTTTCAAGTTCTGAAAATTTGAAAGCCACGCTTTACACTCAAGCCATTATTTTTAAGGACTCTTGAATTCATAAACGATTTCGTTTATGGGAAAATAACTGAAAAATCGAAGAGAATTTCGGTTAAAGTTTACGACCCCAAACTTTACTCATCCATTCGCGCCACTCAAGCCATTATGTTCTTTTAGTGACGATTTAAGTTTTCATAGTTTCGATGGGCTTGTGTGCATCTTCACAAGATTACACCACCTGCAACACTCAAGCTTTTGGTATTCCGAGGCCAGGTTCTATAAATAATTAATTAGGTGAACACGGCTAGCGTGAAAATATGAGCAACTCAACTCATTTTATTTCTGTTCTGGAAAATTGAATTTTCCATATGTTCTCCCTAGGAGCCACGAGCCACTCGTAAATTTCTCTCTATTTTACTCAACATTGATGTTCTTTTCAACCCTATTCGAAGCTTGTATGAGAAAATGGAGCACCTAAATCTATCACTATCTGACGGTCTAAAACTCCAATTTTGATAGAACATACTCCTTTTGTTTCTGTTCTGGATAATAGAATTTTCCATATGTTCTCCTCAGGAGCCAATTGTGAATTTCCTTCCGTTTTGCTCAACATCGATGTACTTCTCAACCCTATTCGAGGCTTGTATGCAAAAATGGGGCACCTAAATCTGTCACTATCTGACGGTCTATTAGGTTATTCAAACGAGTACGAAATTATTGTTTTCTTATAAAATGTTGCTAAGACTTATAAGAATAAACGACAAAACAATAACCAGTACGGAGGATAAAAATTTTATCGCGGGTGAACGTGATTCAATCACTAAACCGATTTTTTTTCAAAAAATGGTGGTATCTGATTGAGAAATAATCATTGATATAATATTGACATGTTCTCATAATACCTTGAAATAATATACAGCATAACTCACAGTTGGTGGTAGGATAGACATTTATGGAAAAAACAGCAGAATTTTTCTGAAAATTTCACATCTTACATTTCATTACCTGTTCTATCAATCTTACTCTTTCTTCATTGTGACGTTGCCAGTTCTGTCAAAAAGTTCTGACAAATTCCCAAAATCCCAAATTCACAAAAACCCATCGAGCCACCATGTTGCCAATTGAAAAAAAAAAATTGTAATAGAAATTTCAAAATGAATACAGCCGATACATTTTGATCAAAAACAGAAAAGTTGTATTATTCTGATAATTTTAGGACTGAAATTAATGATTTGAAGATATCCCCATCGCACTCTAAAATAAAAAATAAATTTCAAAATAAAAACAAAATTTGGTTACAAAAAGTGAAAAGTAATACATGGTTGTATTCAGTATGTCATATGGAGACAAGAGAAGTGAAAATATACCGGGTGCCTCATTCGGAAGTCGAAAGTTTGAATGAAGCTGAGCTACTAGTCAAAAGATGCAGTTTTATGTCTTATACAGATCTTCCAGTCCCTTATCTTCAGAAACCACAAAGTTATGGCCACTTTCCGCGAACACCCGGTATATTAACAAATTTTCAGACTCGCCCTTTCATCACAGTGCGTTTTTGTTGAAATTACCCTGAACCTACCTGTTTTCTGGATAAAAAATAATTTGTATTAAATATGGTCCAAAACGTAGCCATAATTGAACTTAAGTGAATTAGTACCCCCAATTAACGAAGAACTGATATTTTGTTGGTTATTTGGACAATTTATTTTACACCGAGCAATCGACGTCATATCATACAGGTATTGCTAAAATTACTATTATTTCCGTTTTATATAAAAGTGTTCAAAGCTTCGTTTTTTTTTAAATACCCCTTGGATTTTACTCTAAGAATTGAAAGATGGAGAAAAATGCTTCAGGATGACATATCATGTTCCTATTCCTGAATTAGCTTTTCATAAGATGTCTAAAAACCCTGGTGTGTCGAGTGATTCGGTTTTGTTTTGATTTTTCAGAAGACAAATAAACAAATGAAATATTGGTCTGCTTCTTCAGTCGGTCCCAGAGATGGCGCCTTTATCCCTTACACTCCGGATATACTATAAATAGATATATGAAGTCGCCCATTCTTCTCTCAACTCTAGGTGGGACCAGAACACATGCTATTTTTTTCCAATTTTTTTTAATGTCATTTTGACAGTTTTTGATGATACTCACAATTGTGTTGGCCAGGAGCATTTACGGTACACGCACAATTGTGACACTATCACATTTGTGAGGGTTGGGAGTGTACAGTATCTCTAGAGCAATAAAAAAATATTAAAGAAATAAATACTACATGTTTAAAAAAAAAGAGCACTTAATTTTTATCAAGTTATTTACTATGGAATTACAAAAATCAGTTCTGACTTTTATTCATGCATAGATGAACCTTACATTTGCTGCATGAAACTCTAGATCTACTTTGACAAGATTCTAATCTACAACAAAGAGGGCTCTTTAAGACTTCCTGAATAGGCCAGTGATTGAAACCATCATATCTCTTGTCACTGCAAGGCAAAGGAGATGGTCTACTTTTCTTTGGATGACGTTCTTCACATTCATTTTCTCCATCAGTATTCTCTGCTGTTGAAGTTTTACTTCCAGATAATAAGTATTCTGCTAATTCCAAACGAAAAGATAGGAAATCTTTGATCTCTTTGGATTTATATTTGTTGCTTCTGCAATCTTGACGATATTCCATCCAACTATTGACGATGGATAGATCAAATAGGTGTAGGATTACTCTGAACGTCCATTTTCGGGTTTTATAGAAAGTTCTGTAGCACTTCATCATCTGATAGCAGATATCCACTCCACCCATTTTTTCATTGTAAACCTTCACTACATTCGGACAGGGTACTTCTACATGACTAGCGCTAGATTTGTCCCATCTTCTGAGCTCCTGTATTGGTTCTTTGCCAAAAGCAGTAGATGCCATTAGTACCGATTTATTATGCTTCCATTTAGTGACAGTAATCCTTTTGTCACTGCTGACGATTTGTTCTGAATCTCCTCAATTCATTTGGTTATCTCTTTGGAATTGAAAACCTTTGAAACGGTTTGACATGATGGTTCCAGTACCATGGATTTGCAACTCTGATAATTTGAGCAACAAAGGGATCGTTGAGAAATATCTGTAAAAAAATACGAAGCTATTGACAGGTAATGTTTCAATCAGCCTCATAACAACTGATGTATATTTTCTTAGAAATTCAACATTCATTCAATAGCAATTCAATTCGTCTGGTTGACTTGGCCGTTACTTGATGAAGATCCATAGTAATTGTATAAAACGATTCGATCTCCACAAACTTTATTCAGTCAGACAGTGAAGAAGCTGCTGTGCTGGCGAAACATGTCTGAATGAAATTTGTTATTCGTTTTCTGTGTAGTCTGTACAATAATAATTTGATCATGTTTCGTTTTTGAATCATTTGTGGTCAATCCAGAGAGACGAACAAAATAATTCATCTATATCTAGTACCGAAAGTGAGTACCACCGTATTATGAAGATTATCACATAGTATCTTGTATTATTTATTAGAAAACATTTTAATGAAAATAATGTCACGAATATATTTCACAGAATCCCGCCATTCCTGATTATATTAGCACAAGATTGACAGGTTCTAATGGTGAATTTTCATGAAGCTTTTAATTTCGATACTTCCTAATGAAATGCGTGGTTAATATTGTAGTTAATTGCATTTCAGTAAAAAATTATAAAAAAAGTCGAAAATGTAACAAATAAAACTGATTGGTGATAGTGATTCAGTACATTTCAATAATTAGGTTTCTTTATTCAGTTCATCCGTCGACAATACTTGAAAACTTCTGTGCTTGTAAATTTACCCTAACAGGAAAACCAACCGTGGAGGTACACGCAAATGCGGAATATTTGGAAAACAGGTCACGATTTCATTTGTTTTCTCTTAATCAAGCTGGAGAATCTCCCGTTTCATCCCACAGTTTTGCAGGAATGAGTTGACACACCATGGTTTTTAGAGATCTTAGCTTTTCATCTCGCATTTCTAGGGGATCAGCTAGATTTACTGGGCTATAACATATTGTAAGAATATTTTTGGTTATATCCAGTATACGATCAGAAATAAACTTTACCCTTTATGGTAAATTGAATCTATGTCATCCAGTCCGTAAGCATGTAAACTTTCACTTGACTATAATAAAGACGATTGTTGTTATTATTGGAGTACAAAAAATATAACAGAATTGGGAACACCGACTTAACCTTTAAACTTTACTCATTTGTCCAGTCTCGAAAAACTCATCCAATTGAACATCCTGAAATCGTGTCTACGCAATGCACAAGAGCCACCAGAGAATTGATATCTGGGGAGCCACATTGTTAATTGGCGTTACCTCGAGTAAATAGATATTGTTAAAAGTGTTTTGTACTTTGGTGTGAGAATCCTTAATTTTCAACGACTGAAATGTGCCTTGTCGAAGTGTGCTTCCCGTTACATTAATGATAATAAGCTAAATTTTCTTTCAAACCAAATATAAATCTGTATAGGAATTATAGTCATAAGTGGCTTAAAATATATTACAAACGTACATAAATATATACATAAAAAATTATATAACTGTCACAATTACAACAATATAAATTCATACACTTAAAAGTCATTGACTGAATAAAAATGTTTATTAATGAGGAGCAATATCAACTGTTTCCTAAAGTTTTGGAGAATTGAACAACATTTTAACTCATTTGGAAATCTGTTGAAAAAATCAAACCAGCACTTTCAGGAGATCGCTATGAGATTGAATGTCTAGTTTGCGGAACATGAAAATTATCTTTGTACCTAGTGTGATTTTCTGATCTTTTGATAAATTGACCTTTATTATTGAAGATATAACTGCATAATTCAAATGTAAAGTGAAGGTAATGTTAGGATATTTAATTTTATTAAAATATCCCTACAACACCAAAGATAGTTCTGATTATTCGTTTTTGTTCAAGAAAAACGTTATTTGCATGTGCGGAACCCCAAAAACACCATATCCCAGCCGTGATTTCACTTGTACATATTCAAGACTTCCCTTAAGTTTTTGAGTAAGTAATTATGAGAATAGAGGTTTTGGACCAACTTATCACAGTGAGTTTTCCAACTTAACGTACTGTCAAAATAGATACCTAGAATTTGAACAGTTGTACAACCATACATTCGACTTTTGGAAAATGTCACTATACTGTTTTTGTAGTGAATTTTTTTTTATATGGTATATGGTAAGTACATATATAGACACGTTTGAGTCATTTATACCGGGTGGCTACGGAAGTATTGCCTACGGAATATCTCAGTTATTGTATGAAGTAGGTTTGTGAAATTTGGAGCGTCGATATAATGACATAAGAGCTAGAATTTGAGCATATTGACATGTCGAAGTTAACTTCCGGTCTGACCGGAAGTAACATCAACTTTCTTATTTTAAATGGAAACCCTATTTTTTTTCTTTTCGCTTTATTCAGCATTCAATTCCCTTTCTAATGACATATCACAAGTTGGTATCTAACCAGAAACTAGATCAGAAAAAAATTATTATTGAAATTCACCGAGTAGGCCGTGGAAGCAAAATGAAAGCCAAAAATTGAAAAGTTGGCTATGGAAACCATACGTCACTTGATAACAGTTGCTACTACTGTGATATTTTATTTTCATTCGTCGGCGTTATAAAAAGCCGCCAAAAAAAATATTGGAAAAATTGGGAAAAAAACAATACTCTGTAGGTCCATAACTTAAATAGGAACATACAACTTTTTCTTGCCTGTACTATTCAGCATAACCATTCCTTTCTAATGATATAATAGAAAGTAATTTTTTGAAATGAAATACCAAAAAATCCAATTATTATTCTTCAAATAACGAAAAAACAGATTTATCGAAAAAAAAAATTCAAATTGATAGGATTAAATATAAAATAAATTCAAAACAAATGTTCGAAATGCATTCCCTCAGCGTCAATACATTTATTGACTCTGGTGATATTTTCATGTAAAACGTTTCTCAACATTTGGGGCGTGATATCTTGGAAAGCTCTACGAATTTTTACTTCTAGCTCATGTTGAGTTGTAGGCTGTGTGGAATACACCCTATTTTTAAGATGCCCCCATAGAAAAAAGTCGCACGGAGTAAGATCAGGTGACCTTGGTGGCCACCTGACTGGACCATGGGTTGTTATAAGTCTCTCTTGAAAGCGATTTTGAAGATAATTTCTCGCTATTCTTGAATTATGCGGAGGGGCGCCATCTTGCTGGAAGTACATTCTCTCAGTTATTTCCGCTGGTAGGTTGTTAATGAATTCCGAAATTTCATTCGTTAAAAAATTAAAGTATCTCTCTCCGGTTAGTTGGCCTTGAAAAAGAATGGGGCCAACAATATGAGTTCCAACTATTCCTGCCCAAACATTCACACCAAATATCTCCTGGAAGCCGCCTTGTCGAAACCGGTGCTCGTTTGCTATCGCCCAGTACCTGGAACAAAAGACCGTTCACACTTTTAGCACTTTACACTTCGACTATCGACAATAATCCAAATAAAGTACAGTACCTACCTTGTATTATTCCTGTTAAATAATCCATTGTTGGTAAATCTTGACTCGTCCGTAAACAAGATATAATAGTTAAATAGGTGATTCTCAGCATTTTGTCGAAGAAACCAATTACAATATTCCAGGCGCCTTTCACCGTCATTTTCATACAAATGTTGATGCAACTGATACTTGAAGGATTTCAATCGATGTTTTTTCAAAATTTTCCTAGCAGAGTCCTTACTTATAGCTAATTCGGCGCCAATCTGCCTTGAGGAAATTGTGCTATCATATTGTACTAAAGCTAATACATTAATTTCAGTTTCCTCATTAATAACAAATACTTCTTGGTCTTCGTGAACATCAGGCTCAGTTCTTAATTTTTCTTCAAGCCACTGGAAATACCTTCTTGACGGTTGCTGCCTCCCTGGATATCGCTCTAAATACAATCGTTCAGCGGCATAAGAATTTTTTAAACATTCACCATAAATGAGAAGCATGTCAATTTGTTCGGTTCGTGAATAACGGGGCATTTTTTGAGTATTCCACTAACTGATTTCGATTTCCAAACCCTTTTAAAATGGCAGAATCAAAAACACTACTTCGAACGTCAAAATAATATGGATAGCAGCGTTCGTGACAGCTCTCATTTATTTTTTGTTTCATTCCAAAATACATCTTAATCAGCCTACTTGTTAATATTTTGGTTCGAATGATTATTGCAATGGAATGATTATTCTGAATAGCACAAACATCGTCCATAGGTAGATATTAGAATATCTATGGACGATGGCACAGACCAAGTACGTTTATGTTCCTATTTAACCTAGAACCTACAGGATATAATTTATCATTCCACATTATTTTTAATTTTATTTTTGCGTATGGCGATAATCTGTTTTGTTATTTGAAGAATAATAATTGGATTTTTCGGTATCTCAGTTCAAAAAAATTTTCTATTATATCATTAGAAAGGAATGGTTATGCTGAATAGTACAGGCAAGAAAAAGTTGGATGTTCCTATTTAAGTTATGGACCTACAGATTATTGTTTTTTTCCCAATTTTTCCAATATTTTTTTGGCGGCTTTTTATAACGCCGACGAATGAAAATAAAATATCACAGTAGTAGCAACTGTTATCAAGTGACGTATGGTTTCCATAGCCAACTTTTCAATTTTGGGCTTTCATTTTGCTTCCACGGCCTACTCGGTAAATTTCAATAATAATTTTTTTCTGATCTAGTTTCTGGTTAAATACCAACTTGTGATATGTCATTAGAAAGGGAATTGAATGCTGAATAAAGCGAAAAGAAAAAAAAATAGGGTTTCTATTTAAAATAAGAAAGTTGATGTTACTTCCGGTCAGACCGGAAGTTAACTTCGACATGTCAATATGTTCAAATTCTAGCTCTTATGTCATTATATCGACGCTCCAAATTTCACAAACCTACTTCATACAAAAACTGAGATATTCCGTAGGCAATACTTCCGTAGCCACCCGGTATATAAAATAAATAGTACCGGTTTCAACACTGAGCCCTGTGGTACTCTAAGGAAAATGTCAGTTGCTGAAGATTGCTTGGGTATCTATTTTCATTTTACTCTTTCAAAGTGAAAGTAGGAGAGAAAATATGATTCATGGATGTACAGTTATAAAATATTCTCGTCATTAAATAGAAACTCAATTTTTCAACATTCCACTTGCTTTAGTACTAGACCCATTAATTTTTCCTGAAGTACGCCAATGTGATTCTGACAGATAACAGGCACAATGCGCATGTCCTATGGCCACCAGTAAAATTTCCTAATTGGATCAATTTCTGTAATATGGTATTGGCAGTCTAGTTTAAAGGTTAAGTCGGTGATTGGGAAGGGTAAAAATAACAAAATTGTGAACAAAATTTCACATTTCCACACTAAATGCTGTAAAAATGTATTGTCCATTACATTCTACAAATTTTAAAAGTCGCTTTTGTACGCGAATCGTTTTAACTTTTTTAATTTCATGGGTATCCAGATCTTCTGTAACTGTTTGCCGTCGAAAATCTTCTTTGGAAGGCACTGAAGTACCGTACACCCTTTCATTTAAAACACTCTATGAAAAAAGTCAAGCGGCGTGAGATCTCTTGAGATATGTGATTTGTTATACAATTAAATGTTGTTCACAGTTAGTGGTGGATGTATCAATGCACTTTAGTTTTTGAATCAATTGGTATTGGTATTGGTAGGTATGGATGGTGACTGATGCGCTGCGACCTAGTTAGATCTATTGTGCCCCATCTTCTTCTGCTATCTCAAGGTGTTCTCGTTTACAGCAGCCCCTCAAGCCTCAATTCCTTCAGGAATTTTAGGATTTTGAGGGGGTCCATTTGTGGTATTTCTTCCACAGTCAGCTGGTGTGATCCCAGTATATTTAATCTTTTGTGGTGTACAGCATAACACTCCATCAATATGTGGTGAGGTGTTTCTGGATGTTCCCCACAGAATCTGCAGGTGTTGTCCTCCTCCAAGCCTAGCTTCCTTAGGTGTTCTTTGAGTCTGCAATGCCCCGTTAGAAATCCTGTGATTGTCTTTAGACTAATTTGGCTGAGGTTAATCAGTGTTTTCGATCTTGCTCGGTTGAAATTGCCGAGGAGATCTTTGGCCTGCCTTAGCCCTGGAAGTCTTTGCCAGTATGTTGCTCTCATTGCTTCTTCAGTTTTATTCAGTTCTTCTTGGAAGTGAGATTTTCCAAGTCCGCAGAATGGTTCTGGCCCGATCAGTGGCGTTGATGCCCCTTTTCGTGCCAGGGTGTCTGCTTGTTCATTGCCCTCTAATCCGACGTGCCCAGGCACCCAGATGAGGATCACCTTGTTGTTCCTGCCTAGATCATTAGGTTTTTTTAGGCATTCCCAGACCATCTTCGAGTTGATGTTATATGAGCTCAACGCTTTGATGGCTGCTTGACCCGGTAGTTCCTGTCGAGGTTGAAATGAATGCATCTTGCTATGGCGTGAATTTCCGCTTGAAAAATGCTGGGGAAGTGTCCCATGGGTTCGGAGTACTTGGTACGAGGTCCAAATACTCATGCTCCAGTTCCGTCGGGAGTTTTAGACCCGTCCGTGTATCATGTAATGGTATTCTTACCCAGTGCTCGAATGGATTCTGTGCTCCATTGTTTCTTGGTATTAAGTTCCGTTCGAAAAAATTTCTCGAAACGAAATTTCCTCGAAATTCCGTCAGTTGGGAGATCGGCAGGGTGTGCACTTTCGGTGGGGGTTGAGCCCCTTACACTGTGTGCTGTCCCTTTGAGTCCGACTTTGGCCAACCTCAGGTCTGCTCCCCAAGCAGTTCTCCTCACCATGAGATGGAGAGGAGTGAGGTCCAGAATGACCTCTATTGCTGCTGTTGGAGTTTACCTCATTGCTCCTGTTATGCAAAGACATGCTAGTCTTTGTACTTTCTTCAGGATTTTCTTTGTTGTGGCGAGTTCGGTTCTACCGTGCCACACTACTGCTCCGTAGGTGATCATAGGTCTCACTATCATGGTGTACATCCATCGCAGTATTGATGGGTTACAGCCCCATGTTTTTCCTGCAATGTTCCTGCACACCATCAGTGATGATTTTGCCTTGTTAGCGATCTTTTCTACGTGTCTGTTCCAGAGTAGTTTTGAGTCTAGGGTTAGTCCTAGATACTTCACCTCTTGCTGCCATCCTAAATCTGATCCGTCGAGGTGAACAGTCCTTAGGTGCTGAATCTTTATTCTTCTAGTGAATGTTACCATTGTGGTTTTTGATGAGTTAATTCTAAATCCCACAGAGAGGCACCATCTTCTGGTAGTCTCTAGCTCCCTTCTTATCAGATCGCAGAGGGTTCCTTCGAATTTGCCTTTGGCCATAATGACTATGTCGTCAGCATATCCAAGGCAAGTGATTCCGTTCCCGGTAAGTGTTCCGAGTAGTTCGTCTACTACGAGACTCCACATCAGAGGTGATAGTACCCCTCCTTGTGGGCATCCCCTGCTTGTGCTATTCCGAAAGCTGGTATCGCCCACTTTCGTTTCAGCAGTTCTTGTAGCCAGCATTTGGATGTGGTTCTGTCTACTCCCTTGTTCGTTAGGGCCCTATTTATTGCTTCGTGAGAGGTGTTGTCGAATGCCCCCTCTATGTCTAAGAAAGCACATATGGCCATTTCTTTATACTCGAGAGATCTCTGGATGCTTTCGGTAAGCACGTACAGAGCGGTTTTGAATCAATGCCAGCTTTCAAGGATTCTTGTCCCAAGGAGCGTCGTTCAATTTTTTGCTCATATTGTGAAACAAATCTGTTGGGAATACGATGTCACAAGGTCGTAAACATCGTTAGCGAACTCGAATGTTTGAATGCTGGGATTATTTTCATGTACCGCCGCTAAAAAGAACTATTGATATATGAACCGTGCACGATTCGAATTTCCTGATTTCCCAACGACGAATTGATTGGACTCAACGGAACTCGTTAGCAACCCTATTTAGCATGCAATTCAATTGAGTTTTCAAACTGTTTACATTGGGCGGCAAATTACGACATTTTTATATGCGACTCGGAGAATCCAACCTCTGATAGGTATAGGCCAATGACTTCGCAAAATGACGAAAACAAAGAAAATATTATTCTTTATCGTTTTCCAATTTTGCGGCCATTTACATGTTTGGCATGGTAAATGAATTATTTATTCATACTCGTCTGCAAAAAATCGTTTCTCTCTATGTCGTAGGTTTCGCTGAAACTTTGCCACCTCCGCCAATGACGGCAACATATTTTTTGTTTATTTTACACAAAAAAAATTTCTTTGCAACCTGAATTGATTATGGAAATAATGAATACGTTCCTTGAATTGGTCGGGAACGTAGGTAATTTCCCAGAAACCATATTTAATTTGCCACCACCACATTTTTCGGGAAATTTGTTAAAGAACCACGCAAAAGAGTAGGGATCATAGACAAGAGAGATCATTCCAAAAATGGCGCGAAAATGGGCCAATGTCCTTAAATTTTACTACGATGTTTATAATTGTTTGTCAAATATCAGAATACTGTGTCCGAATCAGCTGCTTGATTATTCCTGAAGTCTTTACTATATTTTCTAGAGATCCTTCACAAAAAAGAACATTCAATTCAAAGTAAATTGACTGAAATTGTCGAATAGGCCAATAAACAGAGCATAAAAATTTAACTTAAATTGCTCCACCGATTTCTTTTTGCAATTCGGTCGTCACGGATGGTTGAGTAATTAGCAATAAAGTTATCACATCCTGGGGGGGTGAAACCCCCCTAAATCGTAAAAACTATTTTCTGGCAGGTATTTTCTTGACATTTCAGCTCTGGGCAATAAATATGAGTGAAAATCTGTATTAATAATGGGGGCGAATTATTTTAAACAATGAAACTCCCTCCCGGAGCATCAACCCCTTCCCGAAATCGTGTTTTTTTTTGGAGAATTTTTTATGAATATGTAAAATTGTCAGTCCTGAGTAATGAAACTGAGCGAAAATTTGTAAAAATAATAGGAATAAATTATTAGAATCGATTTTCCCGCCCCCGCATTCGGGGCATATCCCCCGTATCGCGGAAACATTGGGGTGAGAGGAAAGGGAGAGAATATTTGAAAAAACTTTCAAACTACTACTCTTAGATATAAATGTTGTTAAATAATCGTTGAGAACTGTCGTTATTGAGATTTAGAAGTATTGTTATGAAAATTATTCGCATATTCGAGAGAAGATCAACTTATTATTATTATTATAAATCAATCGCGGACTGGAGGTAACGAAATATGAGAGTATTTTTCAATGATATCGAGAAAGGGTGTGGAGAAAAGAATGCACAAGTTAAAAAAATTGTTATTTCCGTCAACCGATTGCACCCCTACGCGCAAACCTCAGAAGTCTTTGAGAGACTTGTGTGAGCTAGGGAGGAGTAATCACCATCAAGAAATGTATATACAGTGTGTCCCACTTTGAGCAGCCACACTCTCATATTTCGTTGAGCATGAAATAATTCGAAATTTTCTTTGACTCAAGTTGTAGTACTCGGAAATACCTACCATTATGTATACGTAACCTTTGCATATCCATTTTCCACGGTAACTACGACCAAATGAAAAGTGAAAAATTGGGAAAAACATACTAGGTAGGCATTTTTTTATCGCAAAAATAACACCAGATTCTGTTTCAGAACACCTTAAAACCCCCAAATGTCAATGCTTGAATCATTTGAATATACAGGGTATCATCTGTAGCTGGTACCATTATCAACTCTAATCCATAAATAATGCTTGGAAAATTTCCAAAATGTCTTCTCTTGTCACAGAATTCCCAAAAATATTTAATTAATACTTTGAAAAATAGCCAAATATCACTTTTTCAAGGCTAACTCTGATCAGAATGAATGATACCCTGTATATTCAAATGATTCAAGCATTGAGATTTGGGGGTTTTAAGATGTTCTGAAACAGAATCTGGTGTTATTTTTGCGATAAAAAAAATGCCTAGTATGTTCTTCCCAATTTTTCACTTTTCATTTGGTCCTAGTTACCGTGGAAAATGGATATACAAAGGTTACGTAAACATAAAGGTATGTATTTCCGAGTACTACAACTTGAGTCAAAGAAAATTTCGAATTATTTCATGCTCAACGAAATATGAGGGTGTGGCTGCTCAAAGTGGGACACACTGTATATGTATATATGTATTCACTCATACAACTAATCATCTACTTCATCTTCAGTCTCCCCGTCTTCATCTTCACAATCCGGAACAATCACTGCCAAGTTTCCACAGATATCTGACATTGCGATATTTTGAAACAGAGCTGAGTTGAACATGAAACAAATATTTCAAAAATGAACTCACCATTTTCAATTAATAACAGTGACAAAGTACTAAGAGATGTTTCCTCGTCTCCGACTATCGATGTTATCCTAGCATCCAGTGTTTTCTGCATAGGAACTTTTATATTAACTGCCGTTTACATAGAGCAACGTAGTCTGCTGCCCACTGCGCACCGACAGAACCGCGCCGCTGTATACAGCGGCGCGCTAGCTGCCGCATTGACAAGGTCCCAAGCCGATATTTTTCAGGTTTTAGAATCTCAATGAGTTTAAGGCAGGTACACTTCATGACAGTTTCCTTTGGAGCACTGTCTTTCTCGGTCTCGAATCCTCATATTCCATGAAGGACTGATTTAATTTTTCTTTCCATAGAACAATAATGCGATCAGATGCCGAGTAACCTCTATTTTAAGTACTTAAAAGATTGACTGGATTGCATTTGAAATTTGTACAAGTAACCAAACCTGTATGAATATTTTCAATAAGAGCAGGGTGTTTCCTGCAAACTGGCTCTTCATTCATGTTGATACGTGCTTTTATCTCTGAGTTATTAGCATTTGAATTCATAAACTCCTTCAAGATTTTGTAACCTAAAATATGCGAAACATTGAAAACACTCGTTTTCAAAACCAACATAATTTGGACCGGTTAAACGTTATGCAATTTGACAAAGAAGTATTCCGCAACTGTTCATTTTACTTGCTACAAGTGATAAGACATTATTTCAGTAATCACAAGCATTATTTCACGAAGTCAGGAACTTTAATATTATAAGATTTTCAATTGTAATTTTGCAGCTGGCAATTGCGCGAATAAATATAAATAATATCAGAATACAAAGCTGCGATCTTTATCTTCAAAATGACTTAAGATTTATCCGAATTGAACATTTATGTGAGGAGTTATAGAACTTCACTTCACTGGTTGAAAAAATGCATGTTGGCGGAAGCCGGCGCAATACCTGCCCTATTGCGAAAGCATATAACTTCGACAATTTTTTTCAAGAATACCGTGCGATTTCTCAAAATTTTGGTAGAACAGTTTTTTTGTAAAAATTTGTGCTCTTTCTGAATATCAAGTTATTTTTTTGATTCAAAGTAAATTTTTTGAGATATTTCGAAATTACCCCAAAAATTGATTTCAACGCCTTTTATGGGGGAGGGGGGTTCCACCCTCCCTGGAGGTGATAATTTTTCTCAGAAGTAATGTGCACACTGTGTTCTACAATTGAAAACAATTATCGGCGGAGGTTGATAGCCCTGTTGATTGGCCTAGAATTAGATTTAGTATTCACCCATTTAATAATAACCTTTATTAACAATGAAGCAATTCACATCAAATATCTTACGATCTAGTCAACGCAGGTCAAAGCATTCCACAAAAACTTGATGTTGTGCGTGGTAACTTATCTGCATTAGTAGGTTTTCCTTTTTTTGCCATAGAGGTAACATCATGAACTTGCTTATACATATAACATCATAAACTAATAATAATAACCTAGTGATAGTAACAGTGATACAATGTCTTAAAAATTATAATTTTATATTTATATATTTCAGTAGTAAAACAATAAAACAAAAAATAAATGAATGGATGAATGGAAGTATCATCAAAAAAATTGTTCGATGACCCGATCCTCCATTGAGGTGATGTATTTTTTGGACTTTCTTTTGAACATATCTACTTGATTCAATTCTAATGAATTTTTTTTTCATTTCTTCCGGCAGTATATTGAAAACTCTTGCCGCACTATAGGTGAAGCATCTTTGGCCAACAGTTTTTTTTAACAATGTTTGTTTTCAAGAATGTACCAAGTCTTCTTCTAGTTGAGCAGGAGTGATCCATGAAGTTGAGATTGAAGCGGTTTCTATACAGGTGAGTAAGAATTTTTTGTAAAAATATTTTTCTGATATTGAAAATTTTAGTTTCAGAGAATAAGAGGTCCGAAGGATATGTCCTCTGTTTGCCATACATTATTTTGAGGAATCGTTTTTGGAGGTTAGTGAGTTTCTTCAAGTGGTAGCTCGAGACTCCACCCCATGCTAGGACTGCGTATTGTATCCTGGATTCTACGAGAGCGTAATAAATGATTTTCATGTGGCTGATATCTTAAAATTGTTTGAAAAATTTAAATTTGTGCAGAATACTCCTAAGTGTCGTTGTTATTCTGTTTATATGTTTATCCCAACGCATATGCTGGTCAAGTTTGACACCTAAGTATATCATGCTATCTACTTTTTGAATGGTGTAGAGTATTCATCTTTGATAATTTTCAGTTCAGTAAAGTCCGAAATTAATCTTATGTCATTGGAGAAGGTAATGAATTTTGTTTTGTCGACATTCAGGGTAAGCCATTTCTGATTAAACCACTCCACAATTTTTGCCATATCTTTTTCTACGGATTTATTTAAATTTGCCCAGTTGTCACATTCATAGAAGATCGCAGTATCGTCTGCAATACTAATGATATGTCCTTCAACATGAAGATTGAAAATACTGTTCAGATATATAGAAAAAAGTATTGGCCCCAGAACTGTTCCCTGCGGTACCCCAAAGGTTACTATTCTAGAATCGCTTATTTCATCGTTTATCGAAACGTACTGCTTTCTATCCCGTAGATAGCTATGAAATAATTCGAGAGGTGTTCCTCTAATTCCCATATCCTCCAAGGCGTCTATCAACTGTTTGTGACAGACAGTGTCAAAAGCCTTGGAGAGATCCAAAAATACAGACAAGGATGGTTTGCCGTTATCAAGTGACTGATAGACTTTGGAAGTTAGATTAGCTATAGCATCTACTGTTGATTTGCCCTGTCTGAAACCAAATTGCTTATTCGAAAGGAGTTCATATTTGTCCAAGTATTTCGTCAGTCTAGTTTTTAAAGTTTTTTCAAAAATTTTTGTTGAGCTGGTGATCAGTGAGATGGGCCTGTAATTCGTTGTCAGTAATTTATCTGCCTTTTTAAATATTGGCTTCACTATGGCTTCTTTGAATTCAGATGGGCACACTACATTTTTATACATTTGGTTAATCAAATGGGTTAAGGGTCGAGAAATTTCTTTTTTTATGTATTTTAGTGTTTCTGTTTTGATGCCGTCTATTCCTGGAGCTTTATTGATTTTGAGAGAGTCTATAGTTTGCTCAATTTCTTTTTCATCGACAGGGCTATGGATAAATGTATGTGGAGAATGATTTCTTCCAGGAGGTTGGTTCTTGGATTTTTTTTATTTTACTTGCGAGATTATATCCCACAGTGGCATAGTAGTCGTTGAATGTATTTGCCGGTTCTTTTCCATTCGACGTCATTTCTCCTCTGGCATTCATTATTCGGGCAATATTTGAATTTTCTGTTTTACTTTCTTTTATAACATTCCAAAGATGTTTGGTGGAGTTTTTATTTTTCTCGACCTGTTGTTTATAGTAATTGGCTTTAGCGTGTTTTATTAGATGGTGTAGTTGATTTTTTCTCTTTATAGAATTAGCAAGTCCCTGATATTAATATTTGCATATCAACATGGAAGGTACTGGAAATGGCTCAAGCGTTGAAGACTGCATAACAGATTCTATTCTAGCTCGCGTAGTTTGGAAAAGATACGATTTTTTTAATATCCCAATTCGAAAGATGTTGAAAGAGTTCTTCAATGGAAACTCGCTTGTAATGATGGAGATAAAATGGAGAAGCGAAAACAATTATATTCAAATAACATCATTTATCATAATTTAAAATGGACTGCAATCCCTACATTGAATTTGTTTCAAAAGTCAAGGGTTGACAAAGACACATGGTCAGAAGTAACTTTGAAAGTGGATCTACAAATGCAAAGAATTCAAAGATTCCAAAGAATTATTTACTACCAAGATTGTCAGTGAACTGAAGGATGTGAAACCAAAGGGCAGGAGGTATAAGAAGGAGGCGGACCAAAAGCTACTGGAAAAACAAGAGAACAACTTTATAAAAAAATTAAAGACATTCCATTAGTACACCCTTGTGCAGAGATTCCCTGTTTATTTATTGCAGTTATTCATACGAATGCGGATATTAATTTTATATTGTAAAATATGCCCAACGTAATCTGAAAAGGGAAAAAACTAAGAATCGAAGAGTCAAGAAATTGAGGAAGTTATAAATATTACAGCACAAATGAATACGATGTATTTGTGTTGTGAAAGAGCACACTCTTTTTGTATCTATTCACACCAAAATTTATCTTGTGGTTCAATAAATGTTTAGTACAAAGCATTTATGAAATTGGGAATACTGATAGTATTATTGAAATGTCCAAGGACATACGATCCCACTATGAGTACCTTACCATACGAGGGTGGTCCCAGAAGTATCTAGCCCAACAAAGAAAACACAAAACTTTTGGAAAAAATATATTTATTTTTCAACGTAATCTCTTTTTAGCTCCACACACTTTTCCCAGCGATGTTCAATAAGTTCGATACCCCTTTTATGATAAGAATCGTCAATCTCCTCAACTGCCGACGTAACTTCTTCATTGACCACCGAGCTATTTTTCCAAGATTTATGATATGATTGTATAGTATGTGATGAGCTTTATGTTTAAATTCAGTTTCTACATCTGGAAATAAACTCGTTGAATTGGTATATAATTGAACCGTAATAATTCGTTGAAAGTTAGTGAGACCAAGCATGCATAACAAGGATATGTTGCAACAATTAATCCTGAAAATTCAACAAGAAGAAATACCAAAACCTGTGAGTGTAGATTCGTAAACCAAGTGGAAGAAGAGTCAACAAAAGCACTAAACACTTCTCATCTCCTGAACAGTAGCGATAAATAAAGCAGCCCATCAACGTTTGAAATAAAAATGCAAGGTGCGGAACAAAACTTCAAGCTAATACATGAAGAAATAATTAAAAACAGAGAAGAAATTGAATCGACCATAGAAGCAAGTGAAACAAGACTCTTACTCAAAGTTGAATAATTGAGAAAAACAATACATGAGCTAGAAACAGAAAATTCGGAGCTCAAAGCAGAGATTGAAACACTGAAAATTACAGGAAAGAGAAACAACATGATAATTTTTGGACTAGAAACAGAAAACAAAGAAATAAACACAGAATATATTAGCAAGGAACTGAAAACTCTCCTTGATATCGACCTGGATGATTCTCATTTTAATGACATATATCCTTTGGGAAAGAAAAAAGATAGACCAGTGAAGATAGAATTTGTCTCGAATCTTACAAAAAAAATGTCTTCAAAAATATTTCGAAACTAAAAGGCACGAAAATCGTAATTGCAAATGATTTAACTCCAAAACAAAGACAAGAACAAAAAACTCTAAGGAAACATTTATTACTGGCTAGACAAGATAAAAGACATAGCTATATCAAACATAATAAGCTGTACGTCGAAGAAGTAGCTTACGGAGTGGATGATCTTCTTGCCTTTGAAAACCAGGAAGAAAGAGCTAAACCATCCAGTGCCCCGACCACACCAACAGTAGCCAACAAAGGGACAAAATCAAAAATTCCCACCGAAGAAAACACCCAAGCCGAACGCTTGGAACAAGAAGAAAAAAAACTTACCCCAAAACCACCCCTGGAGCGAAAACTATCAACCAGAAATCAAGAAAACCTTTCACCCGCTCAGCTAGGCACTAGGGTAGGCATGTATTAATACGAATGTATATCATTTAATTTTTTTTTGTATTATATACAGGCAGTTTCTTTTGTCATGTGGTAACATTGCTATCTTCTAAACCGTAACAGATACGAAGACGATTAAATGGGAGAAAAGGTAACTATTGTGGAGAACAGTACAATGGTCAAAGAAAATTTACAGGGAGTCTCGCCCTTCCCGAGTTATACAGGGAAAACCAAAAATGCTGTTATTTGTTTTTTACGAGTAGAACTGTTATTTCTGAAAATATAAAAGAATTTATAAAGAAAGTTTTAATGTATTTAAAATGTACTATAAAAATGTAACAATGAATCTTTGATTAAACGTTTTGTGTCAACACGGCCACCATCAATATTTTTTTTTCAAATACGGACATGCCTATTTTAGTACAAATATTGATGAAGCGATAAAATCACAATTTAGTGGTATATCACACTTGATATTTTTATAACGTTTCATTTAAAATAACTAGCATCCTCAGTGACAACAATTTTTAATTACGGCCCTGTCGTTAGTTCTATTGTAAATTATTTTGATTTCTTCAAAACCTATTCAACTACTGGCATACTTCAGACTTCACCCAATAATTTCGATAAGAAGATACCCCAACACAACGAACATTCGTATTTTTCCTTCTTGGGCATTTTTGTATTACAGAAATCCTTGTTTCAAGGCTGATTTCTTCTGAATCAATTATCATACTGAATATTTCTATAATTCTCAATCCTGGAAGTAACGAAAATATTAGTTTTTGTCAAAATACGACTATTGTGTGATATGGTACAATTAAATAGCATCTCACTTCATTTACAATTTTAAAAAAAGTAGGCTTTGCTTGGTTTCTATGGCAGGACAAATAAATAAGAACTGTCAGTCGTTTATACACTCAGTCATATCAAATATGTATTCAAATGACGAAAGGACTGATATGCTATTTGCTTATGCAAAATCAAGTAGAAATCCTCTTTTGGCAAAAAATATGTATGGTGAGCTATACCCAAATCGTCGTATTCCAAACATTCAAATGTTTAGACGATTAGAAAGAAATTTGAGAGACTGTGGTGCATTTGATAGAAATAAAACTAGTAAATGTGTTGTTACTGGAAGTATGCGGAACCAAATAAATGTTTTAGGTAAGCAAATATTACTTCATAAAGATTAACAAAGTGACGAAAATATTTTTTTTTCAATTTAGGATTGGTCAGTTACAAAAATATTTCTAATCAAGATTGTTCTTTACGAGAAATTGCCCACGAACTAGGGATTTCTGTAAAATCTACCAGAAATATTTTGAAAAAGAACAAATACAAATGCTACAGGATACGCAAAGTTCATCACCTCAATGAAAGGGATTACGGAAGGAGAGTACGATTTGCGATGTGGTTGAGACGTAGAAATAGGGAAGTTGGAAATATTTGTAATAAAATAATATGGACGGACGAATCAAAATTCACCAACAATGGTTGGTTTAATAGAAACATTCATTATAGGTGGAATAATACAAATGAACATTTACATAGAGAAACCAATTTCCAGGAAAGGTTCGGAATAAATGTTTGGTTGGGAATTTTGGGAACCAACACACTAGGTCCTTTCTTTTACGACGAGCATTTGAATGGTGGAATGTATTTACATTTTTTATCCAATGAGTTTGATGGAACATGCGCCGTGAAATACAATATTTTCAACAAGACGGTGCCCCTCCCCATAATGCAGCAATAGTAAGGGAACATGTAGATGCAATATTCCCAAGAAAATGGATTGGAAACAATGGATCAATTGCCTGGCCAGCTCGATCCCCAGACCTGACTCCTTTAGATTTTTTTTTCTGGGGATACATAAAGGATAAAGTTTTTTCGACAACTAGTACAGATATCGACCATCTCAAACAAAAAATAAGAGATGCATGTAATAGCATTACACCCATCATGCTAGAAAATTGCCACAGAAATTGTATGGACAGACAACTTATGTGCATTCAACAAAGAGGTCGGCAATTCGAGCATTTAATGTAGGTTATCATGAAGAATTCATTTTCTGTATTGGTTTTATTTTCACTCAAAAATTCAATATGAAATAAATTGTTTTCTGTTTGTTTGATTTCTTCTACTCTTAAGTAAGTTTATTTCCGAGGTAAATTGCTATCGTTCGTCTCTGAAACTACAGATATCTTTTATTCTAGTGTGAACATAATTTTAATAGATACATTTATTCAAAGCGTCACTGATAATTTTTATATCGGAGAGTTAGGTTTTGTGGAATCCATAAACGACCTAACGACAGGACCGTAATTAAAAATTGTTGTCATTTTAAATGAAACGTTATAAAAATATCAAGTGTGATGTACCACTGAATTGTGATTTTATCGCTTTATCAATATTTGTACTAAAACAGACAGATCCGTATTTGAAAAGAAATGTTGATGGTGGCCGTGTTGACACGAAACGTTTAATCAAAGATTCATTGTTACATTTTTATAGTACATTTAGAATACATTTAAACTTTCCTTCAATAACAATTCTATTCGTAAAAAACAAATAACAGCATTTTTAGTTTTCCCTGTTTAACTCGGGAAGGGCGAGACTCCCTGTAAATTTTTTTTTGACCATTGTACTGTTCTCCACAATAGTTACCTTTTCTCCCATTTAATCGTCTTCGTTTCTGTTACGGTTTAGAATATAGCAATGTTACCACATGATGAAAGAAACGGCCTGTATATAGGTACTGTATTTGAAATGGATCCATACATATCAGATTTCCAGGTTGATTCGGTACAAACCTTTACAATTAAGACGAATAAAGAATGTAAAGAAATCCTAGAAGTAAACAAACAGAGAACTTTAAAATAATACATAACAACATACGAAGTATAAGTAAAAATATAGATGAATTCAAAATAATACTATTTGATATCAGTGTAAGTTTTGATTGTATAGTTTTGACCGAAACCTGGAAATTAGTAGATCCCAGTATATATAGTATTCCTGGCTACAATATGATATATAACCAAGGTGATTACAATCAAAATGATGGAGTTGTAATGTACATAAAACAAGAATATGATTTTGAATATGAAGTAGTTGAAATGGATTAAATCAAAACTCTGAGAACAACTATAAAATTTAAGAACAAAAATTTCGTGATAAATGCAATCTACCGATCTCCGGCATCAAATATATAATCATTCAATAAAAACCTTCAAAACTTTTTGGAAAAAAATTATAACGAATCCAATGATTTCTGCATCCTCGTAGGAGACCTCAACATCGATATATTAGAGGTAAATGAACATGCTACAGAAAATCTTAACGCACTGAACGAATTTGGTTACGTATCTACTATCAATGAACCTACGAGGATGAAAAGTTGCCTCGATAATATTTTTCTTAAATCTAAATCAGACATGATCATACCTTTGATAATCGAAAACGACATTACTGATCATAAAACAACTATACTACAGGTCATAACGAAAGTAATGAACTATGAAAAAACTACAAATAATAGATTTACACAATTTTTGAATTACAAAAAGTTTAATCAAAAAATTCAACAGGTAGACTGGGAAACTGTGTTTTTGGCTCCGGATCCAAACTCTGCAATGAACGAATTAATTAAATTAATATCAATAAAAAGTAACGAATGCTTAGAAACAAAAAAACAAACGAGAAAAAACTCCAAACTTGCACCATGGCTCACAAATTCATTACTGACGTCAATAAATAAAAAAAATTAAATGTTTGTTAATCTTAAAAAAAACCCGAATAACAATTTCCTGAAAAATCAATATTATCTTTACAAAACAAATTAACTAATCTGGTCAAGAAAGGAAAGTGCGATTATTATAAACAACAAATAGAAAAAATTCAAATAATGCAAAATTTTTATGGAAAAAAGTAAAGGAATTGAGTAACTCGAAAACAAAACAATAAAATACCGGCTCTCCAAAACGAAAAGGGAGAACTTCTCCATGATAGCAAAGATATTGCAAATGAATTCAATCTGAGATTCGTTGAAATGGGAAAAACAATTGCTGAAAAAATCAAAACCGATAGAAATCACGAATTCATTGACGATATTCTACCTAATACTATGATTCTAGCACCAAGCAATTCTATTGAACTTTTGAATATAATAAGAAAATTGAAAGATAAGAAAGCCGTTGGTAAGGACAGGATAAGAGCGGAAACCATCAAATCTATTGCACAATATATTGTTCATCCCCTAGTATACATTTTAAATAAATGTTTGGAATTGGAAATTTGACCTGATGCTTTCAAAAAATCGATAGTAATACCAATTTTTAAAAAAGGAAACAAAGCGATAGTTACCAATTACAGACCGATTTTCCTTATTACACATTTATCAAAGATCTTCGAAATGTTCCTGAAAAACCGAATGACATCTTTCATAAAAAAATACGGCTTGATTTCCCATAAACAATATGGTTTCAAAGAGAATACTCCAACGGAAGATGCTGTACTAGCTTTGACCGAAAAAATACACAGCGCGCTGGAGGATGGACATCCTTGTCTATGTGTTTTCATTGACCTTTCGAAGGCTTTCGATACTGTTAGTCACCGATTGCTCATAGATACATTGGAACGAGTAGGAATGAGAGGTAAATGTGCAAATTTACTTAGAAATTACCTCAACAACACATCATAATTTCCGACCTTGCAAACCACCACATATCAATTTTGAATCGAATCGGATCATAATTGCAAATCATGTCCGCCATTTTTTTTCTCTTAGAAATATTCCATGAGGTATTGTCACCGAATTTGTCAAAATAGCTTGAAAATGCAGTATTATAATTTGGAATACGGAACAGTTGTTTTTCCCGCAAGAGGGCGCCAAAATAAAAATTTAGGTGGCAAAAATTGACATGGCTGAATTCCTTATGAAATTTCCTTTTCAATGATGTGTCACACTTACTACTTTCCCTATTCAAATTGTTTCGGTGATGGTGCCCAAGGGGTGGGGGGAGAGGTATGACAGTTGAGGTTATGAAAGGAAGATGTCCCCGTTGGATTAAAAATCGACGTGTTTTTGCATTTAATTCACAACACATGCGTTTTGAAGATATTCGATCTGTTTCGTTTTCGGTGCCCCACCCTGTATACATTATTGTACTCAGTATAGATAACAATTTAGTTGGTAAACACATTCAATTCGTACGGGTGTATTTTCTGCCTCGGTTCGTCGTTATAGGGCTAGATGTCGCGCGCGATTGTATCAAACGCGATTTCCACAGGCATTGACTAACTATCTTCTTTTTCTATAAACACTGGTAAAAGTAATGTCAAGGTATTAGCTTGACAGATAACAAGCTGGGTTTTGGAACAGTGTTCGATCTTAGGACGCATGACAGCGTCTAAACCTTTAATCGTTTCTCGTAATTTTATCATTGAAGGTTTTCTCATAATCTTTATAAATATCAGGTACCTTATGGTAGCTACACCATTCCAACATACTTTTTCTGGTTCTACTTGAGCGACCTAAACCGATTTGTTAAGTTTCCACCATAGCAATATCTGAAGCAAACATTTCCAAATAATCATTGGATTAGAAAGTTAAATAATAATTGCGGGTTTTGGAACAGTGTCCGATCTTATGACGTGTATGACAGCAAATGAACCTTTCGTTGTTTCATCATTGAAGGTTTCCTCATAATCTTCCAATAAATCACCTGATTTATAGAAAGATTATGAGGACACCGTGTAGCTGCATCATTCCAAGACAATTTTTCTGGTTCTAATTGAGCAACCTAAACCGAGTTGTCTCCCACACTAGGTTTCTCTGGGCTTTTCACCTCAGCAATATCTGAAGCAAACATTTCTAAATACTCATTGGATTTAGGGAGTTATATCACTGATTCACCTAAAATTTATTTTGAGTATTACGAGGATGTATTGATATCTAGTTAGCCTAGACCAGTTCCCTGCATGAACAAAATATTGCGTTGCTATAGCAACGAACAATAACTTATTGGAAGTGTCAGTGTAAAGTTTGACGTCAAAAAAGTTAACCAGAGTTACGCAATAAATTAAAAGAAAAAATATGTCCACCGAAATTGTGAAAATCGAAAAATTGGAGTATCGAGCCATCATCAAGTACCTGTATTTGAAAGGGTTAAGAGGTAAGCAGATTTACGAAGATATGCTTAATACCCTTGGTGATCAATGTCCTTCGTATGCGACCGTGAAAAATCAGACTGCAAGCTTCAAAAGAGGTAAATTTTCCATTGAAGATAATGACCGATCTCTATGTCAGTCCCCGAAAATATCGATGCAGTTCATGACATGATTTTAACAGACCGTCGAATTGGGCTAAAACGGATGAAGCACTGAATATTTCATACGAACGCGTTCATCACATAGTTCACGTCAATTTGGACTTGAGATAAATTGCTGCCAAATTGATCCCCAAATGTAGTAGCATCGCGTTCGATCTGTGCTCGATTTGAAAACGATGTGGACTTCTTAAACCGAATTGTTACTATGGATGAGACTTCGGTATATTTCTACGATCCCGAAACAAAGCAACAATCGATGGAATGACGACACTCCGGTTCTCCAAGACCTAAGAAGTTTAGTGTCCAAAAATCTACTGGAAAAGTTCTTGCTTCAGTTTTTTGGGATTGCCATGGAGTAATCATGATTGATTTTTTGGATAAAGGTAGAACAATAACTGGAGATTACTATTCGACATTACTGACCACTCTACGGGAAAAAATCAAAGAGAAAAGACGCGGAAAGCTATCCAAAGATGTTTTGTTTTTACAGGACAACGTCCCTGCACAAAAATCTCATATTGCCATGCAAAAAATACGTGATTCAGGGTTTGAATTACTAGAACACCCCCCTTATTCACCAGATTTGGCTCCGTTCGACTATCATCTCTTTCCTCAACTGGAAAAAAGTTTGAAAGGTCATTAATTTTCTTCCAACGAGGAGGTAATTTAATTTGACAAGAACCAATGATTTGATTCCGAGAGTTCCAACCTTTGACAGCTGTTTGGTGGTCACCCACTCAACAGAAATAATTTATGGAGCTCTCGGAATCAAAATGAATTCACTCAAATCGAAAAATACTCTATTTTCACTTAGATTCTGCTTGCGTTCCTCATAAGGTACTAGAAACTTGATTGAACATTGGGTTGGTCAGAACAACAAACTGTTGGCGCCTGTCAATGAGTAGATAAACATCTAACTTCTGATTTCTTGGTTCGTGTCAAATTAAGTTTCAACTAGTGACTGTAAATGTCATTAGTAACTTTCTGTTATATACTGACTTGCCTTCACGGTACTAATTTTTGAGTGGATTCGTTTTGAGTTTGAGTTTGATCAGTAGTCGAAGAGAGCAGACGTATTTTCAGCAGCTCCCTAGGCTACCTGTTTAAATTACTTTTGTGATAGTGAGTGCAAATTCATTAAGCGAGACAAAGCGATATAGCTACGGCAAGGAAGGGTTATACCTGAACTAGCCAGGGCTAGACTTGAAGGGCTGTGATAAGGTAAGTGGTAATGACTAATCATTAACCCTTTTTCAGGAACACTTGCCAAACCACAGTGATTCAGAGAGTTTTTCCATTTTACTTGTAAACCACAGCTCTGGCTTCGGCCAGGGGCTCTTTTCAGAGCCGTCTTCGTTTTTAAAAGAATTCGTTTTTGAAAAAAGCGTGGAACAAAGTAAAAAATGGGCAAATCCAAGAAGTCAGGCGACGAATCGTCAAGAAGCTCGAGCTCTCTCGACAGAGAGAATTTTCGGAAATCTTCGACGACGAACAACGACGACGAGGACAAGAAGGAAGAATCGAAGAGACAGCTGAAGCAGCAACTCCGCGATGCACTGGATCGGGCAATCAAGGCCGAGACCGAGAGGAAGAATACAGAAGAAAGGCTCACTGCCATGGAAAAGCAGTTAAGCATCCTTCTGACGAAACTTGCCTCTTCTGAAAAGAAGGAGACAAATGAGAGTACGCCACCAGTGCACGTAGCCCCTACCCCCCCAAAACCCACGGATGTGGAGATGGAGATCACCCCCCAACCCGACCCCGAAGGCACCGAAAAAGCGAATGCAAAGAAGAGACAACACGTAGACTCTTCCGAACCCGAAGAATACTTGGACGGATTCCGAGTGGTGGGCAGACGCATTAAGAAGGCCGTTCGCACGAACGAGTCATCGACTGCACTACCATCAACAGCAGATGAGAACACCCCAAAGATTACTGTTTCGCCAACAGCAGAATCGTCCTCATCAAGCACAGGAGTGTTTGTGCCCTGCAGCACTGAGGATGAAACGAAGGACCCCAAAAAACCTCCCGTGATATTAATCCGGGAGAAGAGCAAGTGGCTGTCGATTTCGACAGCCCTACGAGATAAGAGAATTGGATTCTCGAAAGCCCAATCACGACAAGATGGGATTTATCTCCATACGAACACGGAAGCGGATTGGAGGAACGCTACCAGATTCTTTGAGTCTGATAAGGTGGAGTTTTTCACCTATCAACTCAAACAAAACATACCCCTGCATGTGGTCATCAGGGGTATCCCAGAATCAATCTCGGCGGCAGACGTCCAACAGGACCTCGTCGAGAGAAACTTCAAGGTCCTAGAATGTCATAGGATGACATCGAGAAGGACAAGAGCGCCCCTACCACTGTTCCTGGTAAAAGTTCCGAGAGAATACAGGGACATCTTCAAACTAACCGAAGTGGTCGACTTGAAAGTTACCGTGGAAGGACAGCGACCCCAAAGAGGCAGAGTGTCTCAATGTCATAACTGCCAGTGGTTCGGACATGCACAGAAGTGCTGCCACTCCACAGTACGTTGTGTCAAGTGCGGCGGTAGCCATGCTACACATGAGTGTAAGAAGGCAAGGGAAGAACCCTCCAAATGCGCTAACTGTGGTGGAAACCACACAGCAAATTACAGGGGATGCCCAAAATTCCCCAAACCAAGGTTGGTGGCAAGACAACCTACCAAGCAGGGGCCTCCACCCCCACGGTAAGAGTCAACAACCCCAAGGCGGAGACCAGACCCTCGAACTGGTCCACAACCACAGTCAAAAACCGCAACACCAAAATGGGGTCCTTCGAACAAATCCTCTAGTGCTCAGGGCACAAGCAAGCAGGAGCAACTGTTGCAGACCTTGTCGCAGGTTACCCCAGAGGTACTCGACAAAATCATGGCCGTAATAAACGCCTTAGTGAAACCGTCGAGCCAGTAATGCCAGCACGAATACCGAAGATCCTGCAGATTTGTTCATGGAACATAAATGGCGCAATTCAGCGAAAAGATGAACTACTGGAACTTATCTCCAGAATCTCGGTAGACGTGGTGGCACTACAAGAGACCAGGCTGAACCAAGGTAAAGTATTTAATATTCCAGGTTTTATAAGTTACAGGAATGACAGGCCAGGACCCCGAGCTCGAGCAGGTGGCTCGCTCCTGCTGGTGAAATCAGACCTGGAACACAATGAGGACGCACTTCCGGAACTATCACTCGGTGAATCGGTAGCGATCAGAGTTAAAGTGGACGGAATAAATCTCCTAAGAGTTTCCTCAGTCTACATTCCTCCAGGCCCCAACCTCAGGAAAACGGACTTGGAGAAACTCTTTCCCGACCATCACCCAACGGTGGCTATAGGAGATTTCAACGCGAAATCAAGAGACTGGAACTGCCGCAACACCAACCCTCGAAGCAGAGACCTAGCAGACAACCTACTACCAGACTTCGACAACGTAGCAGTGACAGCGACATACGAACCCACACACTATCCTGGGAGGGAAGACCAACACCCAGACATTTTGGACATATCCCTCATACAGAGTATTCCATCCTTGGTGGACATCTCTGTACTAGACGAAGGATCATCAGAGCACAATCCAATCCTACTAACAATAGGGGAGGAAGAAGCTGAAATCGTTAACACGACAAAGCGGATAGTGGACTGGTCACGATTTCAAAGGGTAGTCCATAACGAAATAAACATCCCCAGGATACACACGATACGCCAGCTAGAGGAGGCGGTGACCGAACTGAGACAAGCAGTACTGACAACAATGGAACGGTGCTCTAAAGACATACAGGTCACAAACTTTGATTTCCAAGGAGGGATCCCACCTGAGGTCAAGGAGATGGTCAGGCTGAGACGACGTCTGAAAAAACGTTATCAGAGAACACTGGCGCCCGATGACAAGCGGCAGCTCAACTTTGCGTCTCGACGGCTGAGAGAAGGGCTGAAGCTACTCAGAGAGCGACAGTGGTCTGAACGTTTGGACGAACTCGACGCCGAAGACAACTCCTTATGGAGAATGCAGAAAGTCCTCAGACACGGTCGGAGGAAACCGTGCCCTCCCCTTCATGGTGAGATGGGCATCGTTTTCACGGAGATGGACAAGGCAGAAGCTTTTGCGGACTCTTTCGAACGTCAGTGCCGTGAAAATGAGGTCGATTACACCGATGAAGTCGAGGACACGGAAACGCACGTAGACCAGACGATTAGACGGCTTAGAAGAACTGACGACTCAGTCATTCTTCTAGAGCCGACATCTCCAGAGGAAATCAAGGACATACTTAGACACGCAAAGACCAGGAAAGCACCGGGCCCAGACAACATTCCAGTCAGGGCACTAAAAGCCTTACCTAGGAAAGGACTAGCAGCCCTGACTAACATCATAAACGCTGTACTCAGACTTAGACACTTTCCTTCCAGCTGGAAAGAAGCAACGGTCATCATGATTCCGAAGCCCAACAAGAACCACACGTTCCCGCAAAATCACCGCCCCATCAGCCTAACACCTGCCATGAGTAAGGTCGCAGAAAGGGTGATCAGGACTCGACTTGAGACAATGTCTGAAGAATTGAACATTCTACCAGATGAGCAATTCGGCTTCAGACAGGAACACTCAACAGAACTCCAGGTCACCCGGATAGTGGACGCCACCATCCAGAGCTGGAACCACACGAGAAAATGACATCTTTCAGGAGCAGTCTTCCTTGACGTCTCCAAGGCATTCGATAGAGTTTGGCACGATGGGCTGATCGCAAAACTGGTTGATGCCGGATACTCCACACCAATGGTCAAGCTGATAAACTCCTTCCTAAGAGGTCGACATTACCGATGCAAAGTCGGAAATGCTCTCTCTTCACGAAGGAGGCTAGAAGCAGGAGTACCACAGGGAGCAGTACTGTCGCCACACCTGTTTTCGATCTACACTGCAGACATGCCTATGTCGGACAACCCCATGACCAAACTTGCTCTCTATGCAGATGACACGGCAATCTTTGCTGAGTCATCCCATGAGAGAGGAGTAACATCGAAGCTGCAACATCAGATAAACAAGCTGGAACCGTGGTTCAATCGTTGGAAGATCGGAATCAATGCAGACAAAAGCAAGGCCATACTGTTCACGAGGCGACGTAGGACACCCGAGGGCCATGTTACTATGAACGATGAGAGAATTCCATGGGTAGACGAAGCCGTTTACCTAGGAGTAACCCTGGACAAGAAACTCACGTTTCAGAAGCACGTCTCCCACAGATTGGCTATAGCGAAAGCCGCGAGGCATAAGCTGTATCCACTCATCGGGCGTAGGAGCAACATGGCACTCGAGTTGAAACTACGCCTCATCAGGACAATCTTTCTGCCAATCATGATGTACGCGTCTACTGCTTGGGGGCAATGCGCGAACAGTTACAGGCAGAGGATGCAGGCCTTCTTCAATGTCTGCCTGAGAATGGCAACAGACGCACCACGATATATGCCAAACAGGTTTATATATCGAGACTTAGACATCCATCCGGACTACATTGACAGACTGATCAGGAATCACGTGGGGACTACTCTAGACAGAGTAGAGACCCACACGAACCCGTTGCTCACGGAGCTCCTCGAGAACAGACGTGAGCAAGACGATAGAGACAGAGACAAATACAGACGACCAGTGAACCAGGGAGACAACGACACCCCTGAAGAAGTAAGACGGAAGCGAAACCTTCGGCGACGCCAACGTCTACTTCAACAGGCTTAAAATTTCGATAATCATGCTTTTATGTTTCAGATTCCAAGAAGAACCGACCAAGTGGTAAACTCAGTAAATTCAATACACAACACTTGGCCCTCAGCCAAGTGTTTTTCAGGCCTTCAGCCAGTTTCAGGGGGGCACCATGCACATTAAGTAAAGTCATTGTAAAATCAAATTGAACTCATGTCAGATATAAGAGAGTTTCAGGCCGAGAATTGGCCGAGCACTCCATATCAAACGATCAGATTTTATTCTGCTGATCGCCAATCATCAGGATGAGGAACCGCTTTAACGAACGGGGGTGGTGGATAGGGGGGGGTGAGCTTTCGAGTACGTATGAGTGCTGGGGCGTTCATCCTTCCGGGCCTCAACCTTAGGGGGTGCATGGTGGGGTTTTGAGTTTGAGTGCTCCATAAATCCTTTCTGATGAGTGGGTGACCACGAAACAGCTGTCAAATGTTGGAACTCTCGGAATCAAATCAAAAAATACTCTATTTTCACTTTGAAATGATTAAATGTATATATATTTTTGTTGAATTGTTTTTGCGAGCCAAGGATTAACTAGGGCTTGACTTTTGCCTATTGTTCTTGTATTATAACGATGTTCACGTGTGCTCATTTCAAATGGATCATAATTTTTTTTATGAACATTATTGCTTCTAAGATATACAGGATATTTCTTAAGTACGTGTAGAAACTTCAAGAGCATGTTGCTGACGTCAAAATAAGAAAAAAAGTTCCTATAAACACATGTCCGCAAGTTAGTCGTTTCTAAGATACAAAGTGTCAAAGTTTAATTATTATATTTGTTTTTTTGTGAATAAATGCCAAAATATTTGTGATATTCGAGTAAAGTTTGGTATCTGGGATGATTATTCAATGACAAAATCAAATTTTGTGTTAATTGTGAAAAAACTAATTTCTAATTGAATTTATTTTGAATTGAAAAATCTTGTCATTCAAAATCACTTGCATCGATTATTTCGAAAACAGTTGCTCGCAGTGACCTCTATCAAGAATATATTTTTTACACAAACTAAATAATAAATATTCCCAGATACCAAACTTTACCCAAATATCAAAATTATTTTGAAATTATTCACAAAAAATAAGAATTAAACTTTGACACTGTGTATCTTAGAAACGAATAACTTGTGGACATATGTTTATAGAAACTTTTCTTCTTATTTTGATGTCAGCAATACGCTCCTAAATTTTCTACACGTACTTAAGAAACACCCTGTATATACCCACCATAGTTAGTATTTTGTTTTCAATAAAAATATGTTTGAAACTGTTTCTTTGCTTTAATTGAAATATATTTCTGATACATCTCTTTTGCAGAATAAAAATTCTTTGAGAATGAACTGAGTTTCCCCAGAATATTATTCCATAGTTAATTCTTGACTGTACAAACGCGTGATATGCCATTATTGCAGTACTTTTATTAATATTTGATGATATGATTTTCAGAGCATAGCTGTACCTCGATATATTACTTGACATTTGACTGATTTGGTATTTCCAGTCCAACCTCTGATCAAGTCTCACACCTAGAAATGTTATTGATGATTTGATACAATATCTTTATTTTTATGTGTTATTGTCACTACTTTATCTACTTGATGCCCAAAATTTACTAGCTGGGTTTTATTGATATTTAAGAGAAGGTTGTTGTTTGTAAACCAATATTCTAAGGTATTCAAAGATATGTTGATTTTTTCTGTACATGATTCGGATGTGGTTTCGCTGAAAATCAATGAGGTATCTTCTGCATACAAAATCATTCCTTCATCCACTATTTGAGGCAGTTCATTAACGTATAGAATATACAATAGAGGGCCGATTATTGAACCTTGCGGTACACCTTTTTTTATTATTTTGATATCGGATTTGATGGGAATCCTGTTTTCATCATAGTCAATTTGAAGTTGCTTTCTATTGTGAAGGCATGATTTCATAAGAAGTAGTAATGTACCGATGATTCTTCAACCTCGATTTCAGTATTGGTTGGGTACATTTTTTATCGTTTATTTTATTGTATTATTCGGCTGGAATGAAACAATAGTAATATTGATTTTTCATTATTTTATTTGTATCCTTTTCAGTCACACATTTGATTTTCTGTAAGGCTGCGAAATTCTGAGCAGGCATTAGTTATTGTTGGTCTGATCAGTACCTAAATTTTCTACCACAGTTGTCTCCTCGCTCATCATCTCTGGCTTCATTTCCTTCCTTCGAAATAGAGCTCATTATTGTGAACTGATCCCCTTATTGGAATTCAGTCACTCATTGTCGAAGGCGTTCGACGTTTTCCCTCGCATTTCCTCGCTTTTGGCCTGAATACATAATTTTACTCGTTCACTTGACTGAAATGTGAAATGATGAATCACTTCGTTCTATATTGAAAACACGTTTCTTGAACTAAACAATTGATAATGATGATACTTGTACGTCGTCGTTCAGAAAATTAAATTCCTAATTAGTCTTCTCATAGATCGAAATTGCAGCAATCGTTGGAAAATATGACTATTTATTTGATATATTTTCATATTCATTGTTCCTTCTTATTACTTTTATCTTTTTCATCAAATATCAAGTGACTGATTTGAAAATGGGGCACACTTATTGAATTGTTATTTTTTTAATATAACAATTTATTCATATTTAAATTTTAAGAAATTGCATTCTACTTAAAATTTTGAACGGGCATCTTCCTAGAGGAATGAGAATTAGGGATAAATGCTTGTAATGTTGTTGAAGGTAGAATAAGAAATGTTAAAAAAGAAAGAAATATCTAATTTTTTCAATATTAAGGTATATTAGAGTAAAACATCTAGCTAAAACATTGTTTAGTTTATTTTTAACAGTTGTATTAATTCACATCGGTTGAATTGAATGTTTCATGGCTGATGGAGTCTTATATTGTTTCACCCTTTATATGGAATAAGACATATGTACCTAAACTATTTACCTATCCTGCAAAAAATTACATTCAAATCGAGAAAATAGTTTTCAAGAAAACTGCGATCAGATCTTATTGGTAACTATTTTCACTAGCTAACTTGAAAGTCAAAATCGGATAACTGACTTTTAAATTTTTTATTCATGATTCCACATCAGATTTTATATTTTCGAATCAATTCAAATAAATGCATTCATTTACACCTAAATAGTAATTTTGAACAGAATACGATCATAACTCACAAAATAAACCAAATCCATCTTGGAGCTGCCATTTCGAATTACTGAAATTTGATGAAAAATTAATTACCTTCAACCCCAAGATACCATTCTCATACCGTGTGATACAGACTCATCGTATATGCCCTTTTCTGAAGATATATCTCTGAAATTTGGAATATTGAATATTTGGAAAAGAAATCCAAATTCTGGTTTTTCCGGAAATGGCATCAACTCTCGATTTTCAAATAGGACACCGTGTATATTATTACATTTTTGTAATCTGCATAATTTCCAAAATCCAATGATACCTCATAGTTGATATTTCATTAGTCAGAATACCCATTTTATTTTTCGATCAAGAGAGCCATGAACTCCCTAAAATTAATTCAAATAATCAAAATAATGCTACACTGTCGTAATTTCGATTTAAAAAGTATCGTGGTTCAAAATACGTAAGTATAGTCCAGGGCATTTAGAGCAAAATCAGCCGGTCAATTGGGGGAGAAACGGCAGCGTGCATGAAAATCGATCCAAACTCGCTACTCGGGGGGTTTTCGGGGATGCAAAATTCAATTCTGGCATTGGAATTATCCGGGGGTGCACGAAAAGGCTCTGTGGGTGTGCGCGGGGGTTGAATTAGGGGGAATGCCGAATTCAATTCTGGCATCGGACATCCCGGCAGGCCTTTGGGGTCCCCCAGGCCCCCCAGGCTGTGACCCGATGCGTGCAGGTATAAAATTTAAATAATTGAAGAAAAATCGTATACTTACTGGCCTTTGCGGTAAACTGTGGTACTTTTCTGGCCACGAACCGTAATATACCATTTCAATCTAATTTCTCTTCTGTTCATTTATGATGAAACGGATATATAACTAATAATCCAAGTAATTTATAACTCGTTAACTCGATATTTTTTTTAGATGGAAAACTTGGGACAAGAAATATTTTGCTACATCTGCCGCTATGTCAATAGTTGACCTGGCTCCTGCAGTATTGGTAGCTGCCAATGCCAGAATTGAATTTTGCATCCCAGAAAACCCCCCGAGTAGCGAGTTTGGATCGATTTTCTTGCACGCTGCCGTTTCTCCCTCAATTGACCACCCCCGCAACCTCCAGGGAACCGCCTCCGAGGAATTCCAATGCCAGAATTGAATTCGGCATCCCCGAAAACCCCCGAGTAATGAGTTTGGATCGATTTTCATGCACGCTGCCGTTTCTCCCCCAATTGACCACACCCGCAACCCCCATGGAGCCGCCCCTGAGGAATTCCAATGCCAGAATTGAATTCGGCATCCCTGAAAACCCCTGAGTAACGAGTTTGTGGCGAATTTCATGTACGCTGCCATTTCTCCCCCAATTCACCCCCCGCGCACCCCCACAGAGCCATCCTCGTGCACCCCCGGGTGATTCTAATGCCAGAATCGAGTTCGGCAGCCCCGACAACCCCCGATTAACAATTTCCGAGCTATTTTTCCGAGTTTCCAGTCGTTCCTGTAATGGTGCAAGTAGTGATGCAATTGGAAAATGCATTTTCAGGCCCAGAAAGCATTTTTCAAAAAAGCGAGAAACCACACCCTATAGACTCATTTGCTGTGATCTTCTTGAACACAATGCAGAAAACCGCATCTCGATATCTGTGTGACAGCCAAATTTAGTTATTTTTTTCTATCTTCACTGGACTAGTAATCCAAAACCTGTTTTTACTCGATACTCCGTTTTTTCAAATGGTACTCTGACGTCATTCGAAAGTACCATATAAACTTTTTTTATGTATAACTAATATGTTATATTGAATTTTCCAAATTTCAGAAATAAAGCTACAGAAACAAAAGAGGAAAGGGCGTGTACCACGAGTCTGTGTCACACAGTCTAGAGTTCGACCATAAATCATGAAACTTGTCTGCCATTTTCAATTCCTGAATTTTGACAGAAAAATCAATATCTTCGAACTCAAAAACCACTACATAGGTAGGGTAGAACCCGCTGAGAATTTACAAAACTTGTCCGTCATTTCAAATTCACGAATTTTAATAGAAATCATCAGGATCTCTTAACCCAAAAACCGATTTTGAATCTAATCGGTCATAATCACAAAACTCGCCCGCCATCTTGGAACCGCCATCTTAAATTCATTAATTTTGACAAAAGATTCATGATCTCTGAGCCAGAAAAACCCACAGACAAATTTTGAATCGAATCGGATCATAATCACAAATCTCGTCCGCCATTTTGAAATTATTAATTTTGACGAAAGATTCATAATCTACGACCCCGAAAACCTGCACATACCCATTTTGCATCGAATCAGAAATCAAATCACAAATCTCGCTTTTTTGTGTTTTCTTTTAAAACATTTATAATGGAGAACCCACCTGCCACTGGAATTATGAACATCTATCAAATATCAAATCATTCGGACGTCTGCAAGTGTAAATTTTGTTCAACGATTCCATATTACAACCTACATATAGCATACAGGTCAAATTAGTATGGAACGTGTAATAAGAAAAACAAGTATCCCATAAAAGTAATTCATTAAAAAAAAATGGAATAGACTGTTTACGTCAGCGCTGTATATTCATTTTGTGTTGCATGCATGTCATGTTTTATTTGACAATCCTTTTATCTGATATATCAGACGTCATTGTCTATTTCTTTTTGAGGTACACTTTTTAAAATTCACATTCAAAACATATCCGAGATATTTGTTTGAATGTTTTAGACGATGTAGTAACTTGATTACTTATATTTCGGACGTCCATCATCTTAGGGTGGATTTAGTCAACTTTATCATAAGCATTATCATAAACATAGCGGTAACATCAAAGGTTATTAGCATAAACTTAACATTGTTGTATAAATGGCGCCATTTGATATAATAACAGTCAACTTTCGCTTTTGACATACATTTAAGCACAATTTTAAAATAATGTTGACTAAATGCACCTTTAATGGTTGAAAGATTTCTGTCTCTTTCAAATTTTTCACAACGTTTCAATTGCTTGAATCCGCAATCGTCTTCTGGTGAATAGTGACAAAATCAGATGCTACGCGACCTTTTATAGGTCTATAATTAAAGTGTAATTACGCGCGGTCTTGTGGCGCGCGTGGTTTCGCGCATTTTCTCCCTCCAAAACGGTCCATGAGCGGTTTCCATACGTTTTTAATTTCCTCAGGATAAAAAGGGACCTTTATTAGTCCCTTTAGGAACCTGAAGGTGAATGGAACTGCCTCAACCGACAAAGTATCATCCTCTTGTTTCCTGAATAAACGGCCCATCTCAAAGCCACTATCTTCATTGCCAAAAGGATACCAAAATCGGCTAGAATGAGTGCTGCTGAGGCTTTAAGTAGATCAATTGACAATTGTATCTTGTCAAACTCTATAGAAGCTTGGGAAAATCTGTTATGTTTCGCATACAAGTCCTTCTGTCTTCCATCAACCAATTCAAATCGCAAAGAATCTCTAACAACAATTATCAAGAGAAACATCCAAAGCCCGTTCGTGTTTGAAGGTACCTCAGGCCATGCTAATCCTTCAACGCCGAAAAATAATCTTCCTAAACGTATCGTCAATAAAGTTTCTGATGGTGATCTCACTGCTGCTATCCGTATATTGACGTCGAGTGACACAATAGCCACTTTTGACGATTCTACTCTATCGGAGCTCCTATCAAAACATCCAGCTGACATGGATTTTGCATATACCGGGAGTGAAAACTTTCACCCAATGCAAGTAAACGATACTGATGTCTTGAATGCAGTGAAATCATTTCGTACAGGATCTTCTGGAGGCCTGGATTCTTTGAGACCATCCCATCTTCAAGATTTGCTGTCGAAAAGTTCTGGATCTGTGGGCGATAAACTTCTTCGTCCCTTAACTAATCTTTGCAATTTTATGCTTAACGGTAAAGTTAACGAAAATGTGATCCCAATTCTATATGGAGCTTCACTGATTGCTTTGAGAAAAAAATGTGGTGGTATCAGACCGATAGCCGTCGGTACAACTTTCAGACGTCTTGTATCCAAATTAGCATGTTCACAAATCAAAGAATTATTGGGTAACTCTTTCCGACCCAAACAATTTGGTTTTGGAACCCCTGGTGGATGCGAAGCCGTCGCTCATGCAGCTCGTCGATTCTTGAATCAGCATCCAGATTCTTGTTCTGTATTTCTGAAAATAGATTTTGAAAATGCCTTCAATATGGTTCATAGAAATATTCTACTAGAAAGAGTGAAAATTACGATCCCCTTTTTATTTCCTTACATAAGTCAATGTTATCAGAAGCCAACTTTTTTGAATTTTGGAAACAACGTAATTTCATCTGAAAGAGGCGTTCAACAAGGAGATCCTTTGGGCCCAGCACTCTTTTGTTTATGTATTGAGAAAATGACAAGATCCATTGAAGCTGAATTCAACTGTTGGTATCTTGATGATGGCGCTATAGGTGGCAATGCAGATGTAGTCCTAGAAGAGTTCAAAAAAATTGTATCATCCTCCAATGAAGTCGGCCTCAGTCTAAATTTCAAAAAGTGCGAACTTTTTCTTACGAACGAGCTTTCAGAACACATTTCGAAGAGATTCAACGATTTTGCTCCCGGCATTAAAATAATGGACATAACCAATTGGACCCTACTTGGTGCACCTCTTACGGTGGAATCTTTGGCAGAATGCCTTAACCAAAAAACGGATTCCCTTATGTTGATGGCATCGCGCTTGGATACAATTCCTAATCATATTGGATATTTTCTCCTGAAGAATTGTTTGGCTATACCTAAACTAATGTATACTCTGAGATGTTGTGCAACATGGAGCTGTCAAAAGAAACTTAGTCATTTTGATTCAACACTTCGTGCGACTTTGGAGCAGATAACCAATAACAACTTCAACGATTTAACATGGCTTCAAGCGACGCTTCCCGTGAACAAGGGTGGTCTAGGCATTCGTTTAGCATCTTCACTCGCTTTACCAGCTTTTCTTGCCTCTTTCAACAGCACCCGACGTTTGATTGACCACATTTTACCTGACCACTTTTCTAACATACCAGATTCATCGTACATAGAATGTGAATCTATTTGGCTCTCTAAAACAGGATCCGATGCACCTAGCTGTAAATTCTCACAGAAATCTTGGGATCTTCCTCTTATTGAATTGTCATCCACTAAACTCTTTGAGTCAGCTGCTAACTCTCAATTTGATATGGCTCGCCTCAAAGCAGTTTCTACTAAGGAATCTGGTGCTTGGCTTAACGCCCTTCCTGTTGCTTCCATTGGCACTTTATTGGATAATGATTCCTTTAGGATTTCAGTAGGTCTTCGTTTAGGTTGTTCAATTTGTGTAAGCCATACTTGCAGATGTGGATCCATCGTCAACGAGAAAGGTGTTCATGGTTTGTGTTGTAAATTTAGTTCTGGACGTTTCTCACGACACTCCTCTGTTAACGATCTAATCAAACGTGCTTTATCCACTACTGACATTCCATCTGTTTTGGAACCTTTAGGAGTTTTTCGTGACGACGGTAAACGTCCAGACGGGATGTCTCTCATCCCTTGGAGTCATGGAAAACTTTACCTGTGCTGACACTGTTGCTCCCTCCCATATTTTTTCAACTTCAAGATTTGTTGGTGGTGCTGCAGATTCTGCTGAAAAATTGAAGATTAAAAAATATTCCAATTTAATTGACCAATATATTTTTTATCCAATAGCCATCGAAACCTATGGCTCTTTTGGTAGTTATGCTTCTGAGTTTTTCAAACTCATTGGTCATAAACTAATAGATAAAACCGATGATCCTAGAGCAAGGACTTTTCTTTTACAAAGAGTAAGTATCGCAGTCCAAAGAGGAAACGCCGCATCTGTCATGGGTTCCATTCCATCCTCTCAAAATCTGAATGAAATTTTTATCCGTCCTCAAACATTGAGATTTCTGAACATGTCCTTTCACAGTTCAGCATATCCGCTTTCTACTTGCCCACTTCCTCCGCAAGATATGTTCAACAACCTTAACTCAGGTTCGATATCACGCCACTATAATAAAGACATGAACTCAATTACAGACCACTCAGTAAAAGGTGTCAGTGGTGAAAGCAGCAGAAAGCCTGTGATACATAGTTCTGCAAAAACAGTGAATACTCTCGGTCTTAATGGGTTGAAAAATATTGGTAACACTTGCTTCATAAACAGTGTTATCCAGTGTTTGTCGAATACTAAATGGTTGCTGGAGTATTTGAAGAAGGGCGCCTACACAAGAGACATAAACACAAGTATCTCTATTATGAAGGGAGCCTTAATAAAAGCCTTCGCTGAGGTGATAAAGGAGCTATGGTCAAAAGATTCTTCTGATCGAGTGGTAAATACAGTCTCTTTAAAGAGTCAAATACAAAGATTCGCACCTCGTTTCATTGGTTACTCCCAGCAAGATGCCCATGAGTTCTTGCGATACCTTCTGGAGGGTCTTCACGAAGATGTAAACAGAATAACGGAGAAGCCAAAATCTATTCTGACGGAGAAAGACGGAAAGTTAAGTGACGGTGAGAAGGCGCAAGAATCTTGGTCGAGGTACTTAAGAATGGACAATTCCAAAATCGTTGATAATTTCGTTGGCCAGCTAAAGTCCACATTGAAATGTACGTATTGCGGGCACTGTTCTGTCACCTTCGATCCGTTCTGGGACATATCACTTCCAATACCGCAACGAACAGGTCAACTGAGATTATCACAGTGTTTAGATTCGTTTACGAGGGAAGAAATCTTGGATGGCGACGAGAATCTGACATGTGTTAAATGCAGAGAGAGAAGGAAGTGTACCAAATCCCTATCAATTTACAAGTTTCCCAAGATTTTAGTGATACATTTAAACAGGTTTTCTCCGATGGAACGATTCAGAGGAAAATTGAATGTAACCATCAATTTTCCGATAGAGGGTTTGGATATGAGTAATTATGCGGCAGACAATGTAGTCCCTTTCCGATACAGTCTGTACGCATTGTCAAATCATAGTGGGACTATCTACAACGGACACTACACTGCCTACTGTAGGCATCCGCATGTGGGCACGTGGCACGAATATAATGATTCTCGCGTGTCCCCTATTTCATCCAGATCCCTCGTGAGCGGAGAGGCTTACGTTCTGTTTTATGAACAAGAAGGCACTAAATCGCACCTTTGAGTTCTATTTTTATTTTTATTATATATTATATATTTATAAATAAAAAGATTAAATTAAAAAAAAAAATTAATCTTTAATCTCTGCTTGTGCTTGGACTGTCCTGAGACTTCTTCTTTCCTTTTGGAGTTTTGCTTTGTTGGCCATCGCTCCCTGACGTTTGAGGAGAAGCAGTTGTGTTGTCCAGGGACACAACACTGCTTGCCTCGTTTTTTGAGCAATTAGGGCACCTTGGTTTAGTTATTCCTGATTTCCACAGCCATAACAAAACATCTTCTTTGGCCTAGAACATGAGCTATAAATATGCCCCATAGTGTTACAGTTCCAACATTTCATGTTGGAAGGCACTGTAGAAGTATTTCCCCTAAATTCTGAGGATGAGGAAAAAGAACGATGCCCTGATGTGCTAGTGTCATGTGGAAATCTATATTAATTTTCTCCCCGCGAATGATATGTCAACTTTATTGAAATATGTAATCGCTCGATAAACCTTTCACACGCATTTAAAAAAAAAAACTTCGACGATCTCATCCATTTCTCGGCGCTGGTTTATGGCCACCCTAGCTAGAGAAAGTAGATACCGAGTACACGAAATGGGTTGCTTAGAAAAAGAAGAGATTAAGACATCTGTTAACTATTCTAGGCGGGCAAACAATACTTGAGTTGTTTTCGGACTAAAAGATGTTCTCAGCACAGGGGGTCTGAAATATTCTAAAGAATATTATTTTTACTGTTTGCCTCTTCAACGAATGTTGAAGATTTTAAGGAAAAGTAATGTTTTTGAATGCAGTTCTGTGGAAAAGGAGACATATGGTATGCAGACACAAACGGTTTTTTTATGCCTTGTAGAAAGTTCTGGGAAATTAGCTTTCGAATAGGGCAGAGGAGAGTTTTGGAATAGTGAAAAAGGACACTTAGCTTCGAACGTCGGTTCGAACAAGACGCGGGTATAGTACACTTAGCTTCGAACGTCGGTTCGAACAAGACGCGGGTATAGTAGACTTAGCGTCGAACGTCGGTTCGAACAAGACGCGGATATAGTACACGTAGCGTCGGACGTCGGTACGGACAAGACGCGGGCATAAGTCGGTATTTTTTTTAAAAGTGATAATAAGTCAACGAGACAGAGTTCTTGCCACGGCTTAATTATTGTGCAGTGTAATTGCGGTTTGCGATTTGCTATTATTGCAGTGCAGTGTTGCGTTTCTCCTTTTTTATGGCACTATTGATTGTGCCACTAGTGTTTCTGAGTACAGGTCGTATAACATAACTTTACCTTTTATTTTCAGCAATTATCTGAGGGTATTTTTTTGTATATAAAGCGTTCCTGGCACTAGCGTTCCCGAGTACAGAGCGGATAATATAACCATACCTTTATTTTCAGCATTTATTTGAGGGTACTATTTTTATATAGCGTTCCTGCATAAGTGCCTGTGTGCGAATTCCGCACAGGTGATATTCACCCATTTTTTTTTCAGAGATTATTTGAATATAGGGTTTAGCATTGTACGCGTTGTTTAGTTCTGTCTTAGGGGAATTTACTAAGTATAAATCACGGCACGCGATTATTTTTTTCTTAGGAAGTAACTTCACTTTTGACATTCCCCTAATGTCCTACAATTTACGTCCGAGGACTCGCAGACAAACAAAAGTTCAACCAACTTCTTGTGTACTTCACCCCGCTGAAAATTTCACGAGTTTTATATCTAACCAAGCTCTTGATTATTCTCTGTTTGAGAAACATCCGGCCTTACCGCCCATCCTAACTGCTCCTATAAGTGGTACATTTTCTGTTGAAAATAATTTTTCTTTTGGCTCTAGTTTGGAGAGCCCCACAATAAATAGAAACCCAAGGGTTTCACCAAGCGTGGCCGTCAAGGAAGGCGAGCCCCACGCATTTCTCCCGAAGCGCTCACAATTAGTTGTTGAATCGCGTCGCGTCGAAAATAACGCTACAGAATCTAGTTACCACCTGGATTCTCAAAAACCGGTTCATTTAAATTTATTTGCATCTCCTAGGTTAAACTCTGTGCATTGTAGTATGGATGATGTGAATGTGGATAAAAGTCACGTTGTGGGCTGTCCTGATGAAGACAATGATGATGAATCTCGATTCAATTTTTCTGTTGATCAGAATACAGGGCGTGATCTGAGTCTGAGGGAAATTTCAGCTCAAAATTTTGATAATAGGCCTTTGAGGGCCTCACCTAGTTTTTTGACTTTCGGCGGCCAACCCGCTGGGGAATTTCAAACCCCGAAAAATACCGGCACTCCACGCCGAATTTTGGAAGCATTCCAGAATTTAGAACGTAATACGTTACGTTCAGGGACCTCCAGTCCACTTAATATTTCTGCAGACTCGCAAATAGAGTCGAGAATGAATGAATTGAGAATGTTTGACCAAAACCGCCCACGAACTCCTGACAATATTTCAGTAATTTCGGGTCTCAATGTCTCTCGAGCTAGCACAGGGAATAGCCTTGAAGGGGGTCCACTTGCACGCGAAAACGTTCATCAAACGGCCCGCACGAATAGCGAAATCCCTGCTTTTCGGCAAGTGATGTCTGAGGAGGAGAAAGAGGAATGGAAGTGGTTTGTTGAATTCAAACAGATGAGAAAAGCTCGTGAAAACCGCCAAACTCAAGTAGAGCTTCCATCCTCCTCTCCTCTCCAGTCTAATGCATGTTTGCCCAGACGTGACCCATATTTTTCAAAACATGGCGCGGAACGTAGGGCACAACAGACATTTCATAACCCCTATTTTTCAAGACACTAGGAGCACTAAGATCAGGCTATAAGAAACCAGTTTTCCTCACAGGGAAAGACTGAGGTCTGTGAGACCAGGTAAGGGACTCCTCAAGGCGCTTACACTTGTCAGTGAGATCATCAATCGTATCAATGTCTAATAAGGCCAAAGGTTGTGCATATGAGGGAAGAAGATTACGTTGTATTATGCGGGCCATAGACTTTTCATCTGGCTTACTCTCCAGTCGATTAAAAAGTCCATTCATAGCATTAATATACAAGGCAACTCTTTCACTTGAACCCTGCTTTCTACCTTTTATCTCTTCTAAGAGATCTAAGATCTAAGAGATCTTCTCAATAACAGATCTAGATTTAGTTGTTGGGCAGATTTAGTTTCCAAACTCAAATCAGATTTTCTTCCCTACAACTATCAAGAAGATCTGTTATTGAGATACCAAGTAAAAGCTTTATCTTGAAACAATTCAGCAGCACTAGCAAATATTTCAGCATCTGAAACTCCTCGAGCACCTCGAAAACATTCAACTTTCTCTAGAAACCCAACCACAGATTCTTTATCATTAGTCCCAGTAAAATAAACACCCCATTTATGGATAGGAATTGGCTTGACAAAAGGAAAATTTGTGGTCCCTAAAGTAGTCTGATTTGGGGTAGAGTGAGCCCCTGGTTGTGGAAGTACTTTTATATCAAGTTCACCCTCTAAAGTTAAGGTTTCCTGTAGATACTTTTTCTTTGCATGTTCTTCATCATCAGAAGTGCAAGATAATCTAGAGATTCGGCCAGAAACATGAGCTAATCTATGAGTAAGTCTTATGAATTCTACATCTGAGGGAATTCCTTGAAAAGATTGAATTTTGGTAGTTAAATCTCTAATACTTTCTTCTATGCCTACTTTCTCAAAGTCAAAATCTAGATTTTCTACAAAATTAAGTGTACTACGATTGTCAGCCTCTTGTTTGAGTTGACCTCGTAATAGTATTCTACGATCACTAGCAAGTACAGGAACCTCTAAACCACGAGCTTTGATTTCGTGCTCTAATTCATGAGTGTGCAAATATTCAACGTTTAATCGAAAATGAGACATGATAGTATACCTATATTGCAAAGATAATGTTCAAAAATGATAGAGATAACGGGTAATTTTCTTCTATTCAAGACTCGATAACTAAAGATCAGAATAAAAGATAAATATCATTAGTCTTAAATTTAGAATCTTATGAACGGTAAGGAAATAGTAAATATTCAAAATAATGTCAAGGTATTTCAAACAATATGTGCAAAAGGAATGTATCTCTCAGTGTTTCTGCCAAAAACTCATATTTCTATTTTTATGCAAATTACATACTTTCCTGCCTTTCTACAAATTAGTCAAATGTTACAACTGTTCAACTGCTCACTTTATTTGTAAAAATAAATTTCAACAAATTTTGTACACTAGGTGTTGTTTAATTCTCTCTAATTATTGATTCTTGGTGGAGGCGCCCCTTTATAAATAAACATTGTAAGGTCTCAATAACGGCAGTGCAATGTCCACCAGGAATGAATAGTACCCAGTCTAACCCACCTGAGAAGAGTCTCTGCTATAAGTTAACTTGGTGTTGACCTACTTTTGGTTACACTAAATTGACGCCAACGTGTGGGGCTGGTTTTTGAGAGAATTAACAACTTGTAAAAGGAGAAACACTGGGAGATACATTCTTTTTGCACATATTGTTTGAAATACCTTGACATTATTTTGAATATTTACTATGTCCTTACCGTTCATAAGATTCTAAATTTAAGACTAATGATATTTATCTTTTATTCTGATCTTTAGTTATCGAGTCTTGAATAGAAGAAAATTACCCGTTATCTCTATCATTTTTGAACATTATCTTTGCAATATAGGTATATTATCATGTCTCATTTTCGATTAAACGTTGAATATTTGCACACTCATGAATTAGAGCACGAAATCAAAGCTCGTGGTTTAGAGGTTCCTGTACTTGCTAGTAATCGTAGAATACTATTACGAGGTCAACTCGAACAAGAGGCTGACAATCGTAGTATACTTAATTTTGTAGAAAATCTAGATTTTGACTTTGAGAAAGTAGGCATAGAAGAAAGTATTAGAGATTTAACTACCAAAATTCAATCTTTTCAAGGAATTCCCTCAGATGTAGAATTCATAAGACTTACTCATAGATTAGCTCATGTTTCTGGCCGAATCTCTAGATTATCTTGCACTTCTGATGATGAAGAACGTGCAAAGAAAAAGTATCTACAGGAAATCTTAACTTTAGAGGGTGAACTTGATATAAAAGTACTTCCACAACCAGGGGCTCACTCTACCCCAAATCATACTACTTTAGGGACCACAAATTTTCCTTTTGTCAAGCCAATTTTTATCCATAAATGGGGTGTTTATTTTACTGGGACTAATGATAAAGAATCTGTGGTTGGGTTTCTAGAGAAAGTTGAATGTTTCCGAGGTGCTCGAGGAGTTTCAGATGCTGAAATCTTTACTAGTGCTGCTGAATTGTTCAAGACTAATCACCCAAACTCCACAAAGAGGGGAATCGTAAGAAAGTTGGTGGAGAGAGCAATGGAGAGAGCAATGGAGAGAGGAGTCATTGGAGGCGGAAATTAAACACATCAAAAAGGACCTACGCCGAAACGGATACTCCGAGAAGCTCATAGGAGAAGTTCGGAAACAACTCGAAAAGACCAAGACAACCGAAGAAAGACCACAAAACCCAGTTCTAATTCTTCCCTATATCAGGGGTATCTCCGAGAAGATCAGAAAGATCGGAAATAAATACAACATTAAGAGTTGCTTTCAATACGGCAGTACCTTACGAAGCTTCCTCACCAAGACGAAACCAGAGAACACAACAGAATCCAGTAAAAACTGTATTTACAAAGTCCCATGCGAATGTGGAGATTCCTATATCGGAGAGACCAAGAGGCCATTATCAGTAAGAATAGCCGAACACAAAAAGTGGACTCAACGAGGGGAAACATCAAAATCGGGAATTGCTGACCACGCCTAGACAAAACACCACCGAATTCTCTGGGACGAAGCTAGTGTTCTTCATAGAGAGGATCATTGGTTCAAACGGAAATTTATGGAAACTACCTACATAGAAGCCAATGGTGCCTTCAGTAAACCAAGCGTGGAAATTAAAAACGTATGGAAACCGCTCATGGACCGTTTTGGAGGGAGAAAAAGCGCGAAACCACGCACGCCACAAGACCGCGCGTAATTACACTTTAATTATAGACCTATAAAAGGTCGCGTAGCATCTGATTTTATCACTATTCACCAGAAGACGATTGCGGATTCAAGCATTTGAAATGATAGAAATCTTTCAACCATTAAGATGATGGACGTCCGAAATATAAATAATCATTTCCGAGATAGTTCATACAGATTTTGCTAAAATATTTTTTTCAATTCTTGACACATTGGGTATTCATTTGAAATTTTCGTGCAAATTTTCAGATTACCATGAAAACAAAGAGGCTTTAATCTAGAGTTGTAATTTGGAAGACCGAGCACCGAATTATCTAATTCGGACCTGTATCTTTCGAGAATCGCCAAGTTAGAAGTGAGGCGGAGTTTGTATTTATTCCATCGGGAGAACACGCACTGCCATCTGGCGATATACGTTTCTTATTTAGGAGGCTAAAGAACTTCAAAACAAAATTTCGAGGTGTCCATGCTGTACACCATACACCGGAAATTGACACCATTTTGTCAATTTGACAACCTTCTGTGTTACCACTCGTACCACCTTGAACATTCGAGTTAGTGCTAACCTCAAATTTCGTTTTATCTTCGAAACAATTCCAATCACTTGTGGAAATAAAATCACTAATTTTTATTGAACTTTTAAACTTCTAAGGATTATTATCTACTTTGTATAAATTTCACGATTCAGTAACGAATTCAAATAAAATATTTCATGGTGCACCATTTATACCTATATTTTCTCAACTCTTGTGTTGAGGAGTAGGTACATTATTTCATTTGTAATATAACTTTGATACTCAGTGAAGAGGGTATCGTACTAGGATATATTGAAAAATTCTCAGCCTACTATTGAACCAAACAAAATTTCAATGTCAAAATATATTCTCCTCTTCGTTGGACATTTATTACAGCGAACCTGCAACGTCTCTAGACCTTTAAAATAAATGTTTCTTCTTGCTCTGAAAACCAGACCTCCACAGCTTTTATTACCTCCTCGTTGAAAGAAAATTTAGGACCTTTTAAACTTTTTTCAGTTGAGGAAAGGGATTATAGTCGGACGGAACCAAATCTGGTGAATAAGGGGGGTGTTCTATTAATTCAAACCCTAAATCACGAATTGTTTGCATGGCAACATGAGATTTGTGTGCAGGGGCGTTGTCCTGCAAAAACAAAACACCTTTGGATAGCTTTCCTCGTTTTTTCTCTTCAAGTTTTTCTCGTAGAGTGGTCAGTAATGTTGAATAGTGATCTCCAGTTATTGTTCTACCCTTATCCAAAAAATTAATCATGATTACTTCATGGTAATCCCAAAAAAACTGAAGCAAGAACTTTTCCAGCAGATTTTTGGTCACGAAACCTCTTAGGTCTTGGAGAACCGGAGTGTCGCCATTCCATCAACTGTTGCTATGTTTTTGGATCGTAGAAATGTACCCAAGTCTCATCCATAGTAACAATTCGGTTTAAGAAGTCTACATCGTTTTCAAATCGAGCACAGATCGAACGCTATGCTACTACCCTTGCACGCTTTCGGTCAACATTCAAATATTTGGGGATCCATTTTGCAGCAATTTTTCTCATGTCCAAATTGAGGTGAACTATATGATGAACGCGTTCGTATGAAATATGCAGTGCTTCAGATATCCGTTTTAGCCCAATTCGACGGTCTGTTAAAATCATGTCATGAACTGCATCGATATTTTCGGGGACTGACACAGAAACTGGCCTTCCCGATCGGACATCATCTTCAATGGAAATTTTACCTCTTTTGAAGCTTGCAGTCCAATTTTTCACGGTCGCATACGAAGGACATTGATCACCAAAGGTATTAGGCATATCTCCGTCAATCTGCTTACCTCTTAACCCTTTTAAGTACAGGTACTTGATAATGGCTCAATACTCCAATTTTTCGGTTTTCAAAATTTCAGTGGACATATTTTTTCTTTTAATTTGTTGCGTAACTCTGGTTTACTTTTTTGACGTCAAACTTTACACTGACACTTCTAATAAGCTATTGTTCGTTGCTATGGTAACACAATATTTTGTTTATGCAGGGAACTGGTCTAGGCTAACTAGAAGTCAACTGTTATCAACGAGGGAACATGACAAAAGCAAAACGACATTAGTATAATTTAGATAACCAGTCGTGGTTAATACCGGAGGATTGTCAGAAACTGTCACCTTCTTCGAGCCTGGGCCGTCACCTTCTTCATAGTCGAGATACACCAATCAAGAAGTTCCAGTTATCCCTAACCTGTGAGTTTTGCAGTTCGTGTGGACTAAGGTAACCTGTGTTAATCGAAGCAGATTCAGTAATTGGTATAAAATATTGTTTTCAAAGTTCATTACTCAGATTGTTATCGAATCCATCTTCACAGATTTGTTTTAATTTATTGCTTTAACCTTAAATTATGGTCAGAATATCAAGGTGTTACTTTGACACTACTTTGTGTGAAATTGTTAATATATATTTGTTTTGAAATATTGTTTTCTTGTTAGTCTGATCACAGAAGGAAGTTAACTTCATTTTACCTCAATTATCTAATTATCTTTCATTGATTAGGTATTTTGTATTTTTTTCCCTGTTGAACTAAAAACTTGGACGCCAGCCAAGTCAGACTTATTCCTACAGTTAAAATTTTGGAATACTTGATTGCCACATAAAAATCAGATACTGGCAATAGAGTCCAAAGAACCTAAACCGTTCTATGCTGAGCAACCCGGGCAATAAAAGTAGCCCTGACTACGTTACAATACTTACTCAATCATAAGCATTTAATGGAGCCAATTGAATTGTGTTTTTCTCCATATGCCCCTTTGAAAGAAGGAGTGGTGTTATAATTTAAAAATAACATTTAGATTTTTTGCAGAATATGTGTAAATAGTTGTTGGATTAGTATGGTTTGTGTTTCGAAATACATAGTCGTATTCTTTTCATCATCTCTTTCAATTCAGGATACAAAAATTTCGGAAAAATTAAAATCTCTAAAAAATCATGTTGATTTATTGTCTAATCACGTGACTAACGTCAAAACATTTCTGTTTTAATCACTTCCAGGGTATATTGGAGAAAAAAAATCTGGAAATCGATGTGATTGCCATGGTATTACTTCAAAATAAGAGTATTGACCTCCTGTACTTCTCCTTCGACTTCCTGCACTATTTCTCGTGTTCTTGTTTCCGTTAGGTCTCTTGCTCCTTCCCAGCGAGCACAGAAACATCTCAGAGATGTTAAAAGTAAGAGTTCTGTTCATACATGAATAGAACGTGCGTATGTAGGTGCAAATGTCCGCCGCACGCGGATATTTTTAGGATGTTCCTAGGACAGCAAAAGAGACATTTCTTCCCCGTTTTTTTCAAAGCCTTTTCAAGGACACAACATAACATTCTTTAAGCTTTTTGCCTACATTAAATTACTGTATATAAAACATTTTTAGAGATGTTCCCGGGACATCACAAAATGCACTTTTATTTCGTTTTTTTCTCATTGATTGCAGAGGACATGCAGAGGACTCTGGGCGATTTAAAAAAAAAAACATCGGTGAACTTATTTTCATTGGAACAAACAACACACAAATATTTTCGGTTTATACAAATTGAATATTTTTTAATAAACATAAATATAACTAACATTGGTTAATGTACTGAACTGAACTGAATCTAAACAAACTGTGGATACTTACTTTACATAGATAAGGTATATAATGATTAGGATGATGATTTTACAAGTCAGAACCGGTAAATGTTTTTGAGGTTATATATTTTCTGAATATCGACAATCATTCCTTAATTTGCAGTTCGTCATAAACTTGGTTACAAAATATAATATTTTGTCTTGACCAAACGTTTCATTTCACTCTAAAAAAGACTACTTTTACGACGAGAAACAAAATGGGGTTAATTGAGTTAAAACTAGACACAATACTCTCCGTGTAGATATATTCTCGGTGAATGTCTCAAGGGTGAACTATGTTATGCCAAATGAAAACATCCACAAGATAACATTTTGTGCACATCTCCGATACATTTCTATAGGCATCAAAAAAACTCCACGAAAGAACAAAACCAAAACATTGAATATCTTTCAGGGACCTCTTTGGGAAGTACATATTACCTCTCAAAGAAACATCGGCGTGCAAACATTTTTTAAACATCTCAAAACCTCCCAGAGATGTTTGTGCTCGCTGGGTTTGATTCGTGATTCCTGTTGATCTCTATCTCTTCTTTTAACTTCAAATATTTATTGTTCACAAACTGTTAATTACTGAACTACTACGCAACTATTCGAAATTTTACAATGGCACGAATCATATAGGAAAATAAAGTTCTTGAACCATCAATAAAATCATAGAATTCAAAAAGAATATTCGACGTTTCATCTAGAACAGAAATTAGTGCATATAAATGTTTCCATCAAATATATCGAATGTTTCTAGAACAATTCGCTATGCAGGTGCTTAACAATACCTTCGAAGTGGAATCAAAGTGGAAGTGAATTCTTGTCAGCTATAAGGGAGTTCTAATTGAATACCTCCGTTCATCAACACTTTCCTGTGCAATTTCGCAACAAACTTCACCGAACAGACGTTGGAAATCAAGACGAAACAGTTATTACGCCAAGGAAAATCCTTTCCAAGAAAATAACCAATATCTCATTCCAAGCATGATGTCGAGTTTAGAAACTCCGCCGCGTCTGTAACTTCGCTGGGAATAAGCCAATTTAAATAATATTTATTGAGCCGTTTGAAGCGGTTCGCAGCACCAACAAACAGTTGTTATTTTGATATAGGTCGCGCTTCTAAATCGTAAATAGAGAAGTTGGTGTAACGAGCTGGCTGGGATGCTGGTAAAGTGCATTCGTCGCCATTATGAAGACGAGAAATGGCTTTTTTTACCAAGAAAGGTGGAATTTTTATACCGTAACGCTTCCGAAGACATTACTTATATGGTATATGTGGATATTAGTTTTCCTGAATAGTAGTCGCTGTCTCATTTACTCAAACACATGGCTGAAACGAATAAGACCCTGAACTATATTCCGAACTGCACATGTTTCTATGATAACACGCAGACTTTTGGTAAACCATTTTTCAGAGTTGTTAGGAGCGAAATTTAGAGGATGAGAGCAGTGAATGTGCACAGATGTTTCACGCCCGTAACATAGCTGATAGCTCAGTTGGAAGTGTATTCGAGTATAATAGTACATTATATACCGCGGGACTGAAGTAGTACATTTAATCCTGAAGGTAAAGTTTATGGCCCGACCGCAGGGATGGCCATAATTTACCTGAAGGATTAAATGTACTTCAGTCGCAAGGTATATACGATACTTTTCGTACTTCCGGTATGATTTTATTAATTATTTCAATAATTTCAATCAGTTTTTTCTCTCTTCAACTCATTTAATAAACTGTCTTTAAAATAAGTTACCATAGTAACATTGCGTTGTGACAGTTATAATTTAGAAACATTGTCATTACTAGTGTCATTGTAAAGAAACATTGTTATTGATAATTATTGGTATCATGAGTGAAGAAGGTGTATCTGATATTGATAAAAGAGCAGCCGAAGTAGGTGAAGAATTGTTACCACCGAAATCTAGAAAACTATACGAGCAGCAGTACGATGCTTTTAAAAAGTGGTGCCGCTTAAAAAATGTGAGACAACCTACTGAAAATGCGCTGTTAGTCTACTTCGATGATAAATCAAAAGCGGTTTGTGCCTCAACTCTCTGGGCACATTACTCAATGCTGAAATCGGTTATTAACATTAGAGAAGATATTGATATAAGTAAATTTCCAAAATTATTAGCTTTTTTGAAGAGAAGAAATGAGGGATTTAAGCCAAAGAAGTCAAGAATTCTCACGTCTGAGCAGGTAGATCAGTTCTTACGGGAGGCTCCGGATGATAAATATTTAATGCTTAAGGTAAATTTGGAAATTTTTTTATATTCAGAAATTTTAAGAAATCAATTTTTTTGTAGGTTGCACTTATTTTGGGCGTTGCGGGAGCTTGTCGTGGAAAAGAGTTGGTTGATTTAGAAATCGACGATGTGAGAGATTTGGGCGATTCCTTCCTAATTGCGATTAGAAACACCAAAAATGAAATTGACCGAAATTTTGTGATCAAAAATTCAGAAAACAGTGCCATCAGTTTTGTGGCGATATTTCGGAAATATGTGGCATTGCGAAAGACAGGGACAACTCATTCAAAATTTTTTGTTCAATACATCAACAAAGAATGTACTACGCGAGTAGTAGGAAAAAACATGTTTGGTACATTTCCACGGCAAATAGCAGCTTTCTTGAAATTAGAAAATGCGACGTCTTATACGGGACATTGTTTTAGACGCACATCTGCGTCTTTGTTAGCTGATTCGGGAGCAACAATAGACGTGCTGAAGAGACATGGAGGATGGAAATCCTCCAACGTGGCCGAGGGATATATTGAATCGTCTATTAAAAATAAACAAAAAATTTCAGATAAAATATTTTGTCAAGTCGCCGATTCGTCCACTATAGTTATGCCACAGTCTTCATTCTCGCTTCCTGTTTCCGCAGGATCTTCGAAACAAACACCAGTTCAATATGAAAAGGACCTATCTGTTACTCGTCAGTTACCTGCTGCATTAACCCAGGAAAGACTGGTCAATATGACGAACTGTCACAATATTAATTTGAATATTAACGTTAATTACCATTCTAATTAATTATATTTTTCAATAAAATATCCCTTAAATTCGTTTGTTTGTGATTTAATCGTTCCGGGAGTTTCGTCAATATTTAATCCCGGAGGGATTAAATGTGACACTTTAGTACCTGTCACAAGGGAGTGAAGTTGTCACTTTAGGCCCGGAAGTACGAAAAATAGTTTATCGCTAGTGAAAAATCCTGAGCCACCCTGTTGAAATGGGACAACCCACTGCACTTGTGTTACTAAAATAGATACCTACCTACAATGGTATTGAAACAATATATAGATATAGAGGTTTGTTTTCATTTACTTGGATTACTTATATTTATAAGGTATTTTAGGCTGGGGCGGAGTAACAGATAACCATTTAGAAAAAATACAGGTTGTTCAAAAGTGGATTTTGAGAATAATCTTTAACAAAAATATCAGACATTTTAGTGATGCACTATATGAAAACAGTCGCATATATAACACAAGGCGGTTATTTGCATATAACATTTCAATCAATATACGAGGTTGGTGTGACAACTCCGTGCAAAGTCCTATAGATGGTACCACCGGCGCGTATCGTGGTCATGTTTGGTTAGTATCATCTCTTGAATGAACGCACCCTAATTTTCGGCCATATTGGTTTATTTCTTAGTGCGTGGCATTCGTGTAAATCAAGGAAGTCAAGTGATTTTAAAGAAATCTACGAAAAAGAATTTCGTGTGGTAATTAAACATTACTTTATGACAGACAAAACGCCTCAGAAGACTAAAGAGAAAAACATTATGGTGACTTTTCACCTTGGATTAGAACCATATATAAGTGGTTTCAAAACTTTCGGACTAGCCATATGGACACAAGTGACATTCTGGATGGCCTGTGGAGGTTACGTCTCCAGGAATCATTGATAAAATCCATGATATGGTGATGTATGACAGGAGAGTTAAGGTGCGTGAGATTGCTAGTGCTGTGGGCATCTCAAATGAACGGGTACACAATATTTTGAAAAAACATTTGGACATGAGAAATCTATCCGCAAGATGGGTACCGCGATTGCTCACGCTTGGCCAAAAACGGAATCGTGTGAAGTGTTGCAAGGTTGGTTTGCAGCTGTTCCAGAAGAATCCGGAAGACTTTAGGCGTCGTTTTGTCACTGTGGATGAAACATGGATACATGATCATACTTCTGACACCAAACAATAATCTAAACAATGGGTTATCAAGGGGGAATCTGCACCAAAAAATGCGAAGTCCGTTCGTTCGGCCGGAAAGGTTATAGCGACTGTCTTTTGGGATTCGCAAGGGATAATCCTTGGCGACTATCTGGAAAAGGGTGAAACTATCACAGGTAAATATTATTCATCATTATTGGACCGTTTGAAAACCGAGTTGCAAGAAAAACGCCCGCGATTGACCCACAAGAAAGTCCTTTTTGATCACGACAACGCACCAGCACACACCTCAGCAGTTGTGGTCGCAAAATTAATGGGAATGGGATTCCAACTCTTTTCACATCCCCCTATTCGCCAGACTTGGCTCCCACAGACTACTATTTGTTTCTCAATTTTCCAGTTTCCTCTCGATGATGATAAGGGATTTTTCTATGGGGACATTGGTATAAAGGCTCTCCACGTCAAAGTTGATGAAACGATGTTTCGGTCCCAATTGGAGAATCTTTGAAAATTCTTGTCGAAAGAACTGTTAAAACTGTTAAAACCAGGTTATAGGTCGGTGAGTTGCGTAAGCTGGTGATTGGTTTCAATGGCACGTCGAGTTTGTGAATTTCAAAAAGACTGTAGAGATGAGGTGGTTTACTGTAATGTGGCGTCAAATGTGTCCGTTTCTTGTCTGGAATAGAGGTTTTGTACTTTGACAGTATGCTGTAAATTTTCCTTTCTTTCGAAGTTATTGGATCCTTCTGTAGGAGTTCGTAGTTTCCTGTCTCGAGTACCGCTTCTAACTTTTCATCTTGCATCTGGGTGTCCATTATGACTGTGGTATTTCCTTCGTCTGCAGGAATAATTTCGATTTGCAGAGTTTTTAGGGCCTTCTGTTCTCCTTCATAATCTTGGCAGACGACTTTTGTTGTATCTTGTTTGTGGCAGACTATTATTTTTGTATTTGTTCATATAAAAAGAAGCATCTCAATTAATTTCATCCTTGCGGGTGAAACTTTAAATACTTTAAAACTGTAAACTTTAAATACCTTAAAAACTTTAAATATTTTGATTGCACTTACTCATGTGGGTGGCACACGAGTTTTGTTATGGAATTTATCTGATAGACGATATTTTCTGATCTCATATTTCAACTGATATGTACAATGGGTTTCCCGTATGCGGCTATAAATTTTTTTTGTTGATTTTTTGCTGTGACTGCAACCCTCCTGTAACTACCTGTCGTGGGGGTGTGCCAGCAAACATTCATATTACTATTAAATATTACGCACATAACTCATACAATAAAAATTGAAGCTTGCGAAAATGTTCCGGAAATTTCTGTCGTTAACCCCGAGCTATTAGCGGATATTTCAAGTTCGAATCGAGGATTCGGAATTTTGATAGGAAATATCTTTTTCATTTTCGAGTGATTTATTGCCAAGCCTTCCTACCTAATCGCAAAAAATTCGTAATCACTTAAAAACTACTCAAGCAACAAAAATACTTTTTTCCGGAGTTGGGGTCATTAAAGACATTTGTAAATCTTTATCTTCATGACAAAGAGTTTGAACCGAAATGATAATTGATGTTATGATCAATTCATCTTGATTGTAAAAACTATATACTCGTAGATTCGATCTTCTTGAAGAAGCTACTGTGTTAGCAAAGCAAGTAGTGGATAAGTAATGTTCGAGAAGATCGAATCGTTTTTTGAGTAGTTTGTACAATTACCATGGATCTTTATCCGAGTCAATAAAAAAAAATAGTTCATCTTGTGGTTGGAATAATCACAACTGGTTATTTTGCTGATGATCCCATTCAGTGAAGTGGCAGTTAGGCACATATGAACATCTCTTGACCTTCTTTACAAAATTATGCCATGGTGTATCCACCGCATTTTTAAATAGCCCAGGCAATGAAACAAAAATAAAAATAATGAATCCGAAAGTTTTGAAATTTGGTGAATATGTATATAAGGGGTTACTCTCGAACCTGTCAAAAGTCCTGACCAATTGAAGTTCCGCATTCACCGCCATCTTGGAAAAACTTGCTCTTGCCGAACGCGGTGACCTCATACTTTCACTGTTATGATTCTCATTCTATCTGTAGTTTGGTTGTTTGGAGCAATTCTCCAATCTGCTTCAAGTTCGTCGTCCATTTACTCTGTCATTGTTGGTTTTAGGAAAAAACCTAAATTCAACCTTTTTTGTAGAGAATTAAATATTCTCAAACTTTGATTACCACAACTTTTTCGATAACATTGATAAATAAAGACTTGTAGACCAAAAACCATTGAGAGCTTCGTTTTTTCAAGATGTCGGCGATTGCGGACCTTTAATTGGTATGGACTTTTGACAGGTTCAATAGTAAACGATAATAAAGATATTCACTAAAGAACTTCACACCATTTTTATGGAAAATGGGTCCTGGTGAAATTCGATGAATTATTGATATTATGTAGTTCAAGTCAAGCTGATCAAAACTGATGTCCATGTGCTCAACTCGATTCTATGGCTAGTTTTCGAGATACAGGGTATCAAAGTCGGTAGATGGCCATTTCTTTAACCTTTCCGTGACGGTGTAGCCTGTACATTTTCGCTACTTTATTTTGTTAATTTTTAGAAAGCTTAATTATTTATTATTATTCAATATTTATATTATCTCCGGTTTAACTTTATATCTTTCAACACGTTCTGTATACCACCACATAATACTATGCACTGGGAAAATTTATATCCTAATAAAATCTTACAATTTTAACCTCAGATTCAACAGATATCGAATATTATTAGAATCACAGTTTCATTTTTGAGAAACTGTTACTCTGACAAGTGAAGATTAATTCGTATTAAATGTTTGTGTGTTTATTTATGTTTGATTTATTTATTGATTAACACTCTTCAACTTGACAACATCGTATGGTAAAGTCTCTTATAGTTTTGGGTATAACATCTAATTGTCGTTATTCGATTGCTCAACTTCCTAAGTAAGTACTCTTTGACATATACATATTAAAAGTTGCTGTGGCGCCCCCTCTTATTTTTGTGACCATTCTGTTACTGTTCAATGATATAATTCTGTTATGAAGTATAAACGAACCCATAGTGCCTACCGACAAAGAGCTGCCGTCTGCATTGCTCCTTTTTATTTAACTTTAAAGAAAAGATGGTTGCAACGGGGCCCATAGAAATTCCGTAGTCTCCGGCGCGGGGTACGAGTGACACCCCATTCTAAAATCCTATTTATAAGAATGAATTTGAATAAATTTAGGTCAACTTTGAAAGAATATTATATTCTGAAAATCAAACATACCATAGAAAACAAACATTGCTCGATACATGAATGGTTTATAATTATTATTATGAGTTTATTTTCATCCACATTCAGGGCACTTCCTTATGTATTTGCCTATGTATTACACAAATGAATTTTTTGCAATTGGTTCATACGATTTTCTCGTAGTTCGGCGCCAGTCAAATATTTTTGTTTAGCAATGGCTAATAACTCACAAAAACGTAGGATATTACTCGCACCTGTACGTCTTTTTGGGTTACTGAACTCAATCTGTCAAAAGTAGGTACATCAATTGCACCAATTTGTTACGTGTGACGTATGCGCGGAGTCGATAAACATGGTGAGTAAGTTGAAACATTTGAGCCGGAGGGGGGTGTGTCGCCTACCCCATCGCATAGATCTCTATCTAACGTTCAAAATACCTGCAATATCTAATTATTATAATATCGGTAATGAATCATTTGAGGATTTGCTATGAGGAAAAGCACGATCGTTTTTTTATAGCAGAGTTACAAGGAATGACGTAAAGTTGGGGTATGCTACATACCCCGCCCCGTCACGGAAAGGTTAAAGTGACATTTCTTTCAGGAAAACATCTTAAATAAAAATGGCTTGCTTGTCGAATATTGCTTGCACATAAAGCAATACTTTCAGACTGACTTTTGATAAAAAAATCTGTTGGATACAGGGTGAGTCAAGCATTATTCAAAATTAAATTCTCAATCAACCCTATCCTAAGAAGTGAAGATATAACCAAACCAAGTAACATACTGATATGCTCATCATTGATAAATTCAACATTTTGTACAGGGTGAGTCCAGATGTAACAGTTGATCTGCTGACATTTTGTTTATTTTTATTTTATATTTTGAGCTTTAAGAATACTTACGAAAGCGTAGAAGGGCCCCTATAAATTTTATTTTCATTTCGAAATAAATTCCGACTTGCAACTCGGAATTCCGACTTGCATCTCGGATTTCCGACTTGCAACTTGGAATTCCAAATTGCATCTCGGAATTCTGACTTGCAACTCGGAATTCCGGCTTGCATCTCGGAATTCCGACTTGCGTCTCGGAATTCCGACTTGCAATTCGGAATTCCAACTTGCAACTCAAAATTCCGACTAGCAACTCGGAATGTTGATTCACAACTCGTATTCAAATATGCTATATCGATTCATATACCGGGTGTCCTTGAGCTTTTAGTCCAGCAGATATATCAGTTATTTACTTAGGAAACAAATTTGAAAAATTATGTGTCGTATGGGACCACAAGCCTTTCCAAATAGTGTAGCGAAATCCTCCCCAAAGCAAATTATATCCGAGAAATCACCCCTTAGTTTAGGTTTTTGAATCGCACCCCTATGTTTGTTGTTGTTCAACTCAAAATCGTTTTTATTTCTTTTTCAACGATATATCATAATAATGAAATGTATTAATGTGGCTGAATTAATTGTTCCACATTGTGGAGACAAGAAAAAGTGGATAGAAAGAAAAAGAGACAAAATGTGAACTGTTGGTGCTTTTTTAAAATTCCTACAGTATCTGGAACACAAATTATCATCAGTCGTGATACTGTTGTTGAATATCAAACTGCCTTTCACCTTCACTACAAACGAATACGTTGATATACTTTCAGCTTTTGCTGAATGCCACAAGAATAAAGGTGCACATTGGGGATGTTTAAGCAGCGCTTTCCTGGTCGTCGACAACCAAGTCGCAATACTTTTTCTTATGTAGAAAACACAATGCGAACGGGATCACTGAGGACTGAGGAATTTTTTTTAATTGTTTTGGCCTACGCCGAAGTACATCCTCATATTTCGGTTCGTGCATTGGCGGTGAATACTGGGATCAGTGAGAATTTGCAAACAGTACACGTATAATATTTTCAAAATACATTTACACCAAGGACTCAGATCTACATATTTCGAAAGACGAATGGCAGGCATTGCTCTCATTCAAATTTTATTCCAAGACAATCCCAACTTCCTCAATCAAATCTTGCCATTATAATGGCACTGTTGAACGACATGGTCACAAGACAACTCTCACTCACCTCATCGGCCATAGAGATCTCCATAGAGATACTCCAATCGAAAAAATACAACACATGTGGCAACAAGATAATTCTCCTGCACATGACCATAATATAATTACTTTTTTCCTCAATAATATCTTTCAAGACCGTTGGATTGGAAATAGTGGGCCTGTTCGATGGCCTGCATAATCTCCAGATCTCATGTCAATGGACTTTTTCCTACAGGGATATTTGAAACGAGTGGTACTTGAAACTCCAACAATAAATATTGAATATTTGATACAGAAAATATCAGAGGCTTGTGATACCGTTACTTCTGAAATGATTAGAGCTTCCTGTACTCCTGCACTGATTCGGCGACTTGAAGAATTTATGACAAGTGCTGGCCAACATTTTGAACAATTTCTGTAGTGTAATATATTATTCAAAACGCAGATGAGCTTATAAATTAATATTTCATTTGTGTCTTTTTATTACCCATAATTCTGTATGTCATTCCAGCTAATATGATATCATATCATTGAATGAGAAGTGAAATGTATTGAACAAAAACAGGCATAGGGTTGCAATTTGAAGAACAAAAGTAAGGGGTGGTTTTTCGGAGGTTGTTTGGCAGGGAGTGGTTTTTGCTATGCTGCACGATTATGATCTCGTCCGACGAAAGTTTTTTTAAATTTTATTCTTCTGCAAATAACTGAAATATTTGCTGGTTTGAAAGCTCTGGTATACCCGGTATATTAAATTATTCAAATTAGTATAATTGAAAACGTCGTGGGCAAAGGATATTGAAGTACCTGTATTTCTTGGAAAAATCGTTTCAGACTACAAGTGTAACAATTCGTTGAAATTGTTTTATCAGGAGGAACATAAAAATGCCAAAATATACAGGTTGTCCCAATAAAAATTTTTATTCTGATGTCACGTGACCGAAAACAAGAAACTCAAGATATTTCCTGCCCTAGTCTTCTTGGTACACCCTGTATATTATCTTATTGTTATTATCAAAATATTATTCGAAACAATAGATTCAATACGAAATAGGAAGTTATATATGAATCCAAATTCCGAGATGCAAGTCGGAATTCCGAGATGCAAGTCGGAATTCCGAGATGCAAGTCGGAATTCCGAGATTCAAGTCGGAATTCCGAGATGCAAGTCGGAATTCTGAGATTTAAGTCGGAATTCCGAGATGCAAGTCGGAATTCCGAGATGCAAGTCAGAATTCCGTGTTGCAAGTCAGAATTCCGAGATCCAAGTCGGAATTCCGAGTTGTAAGTCGGAATTCCGAGATGCAAGTGGGAATTCCGAGATGCAAGTCGGAATTCCGAGTTGCAAGTCGGAATTCCGAGTTGCAAGTTATTTTAATTTTTTTGTATTGGTATTCACTGTTCTAATTCTATTTTACTTTCAAATATTCGTGATGACATTTTTTTTTGATTTGAAATACTTATACATTTTCTTTCTCTTGAATATTCTTTTGAAATATCAGTATAAGTGCTTAAAATAAATATATCACGTTTTTTAATATTCTTGAAAAAACTTCTCTGATACAACTTTTTTTCAATTTCTAATGACCGGAGGGTCAGTGCAGGTAGGTATAATCACCGAATAATATTTTAGATGGATCAGTTCAATAATGGTGTCCAGTTTTCATCGTTATTTCAACATTGATCATTGGAAATTAGTACACAATGAACATCCTTTACCAAACTCCTTAAATAAGAATTAAATACAAAAATATAAGCTCGGTGGAACATGTGGATAACTGAGTTAGCCTTATATGTAAACCTTCAACACTTTGTAGACAAAAAACTGTCCATTGTTCAAGGTTGGGCCCATAAACACTATTCGTCAGCTTGGGTTCAACTTCATCATATCAAAAATTCAGCAAATCAATTACTGGATGAGTTATAAAAAATCTACTTTTCGTAATTTTTGTACTACCTAGTGTTTGTCTCATACTGTATATCAATTTCGTTCAAGAAGAATGTTGAATGTTTCGTGGTGAAGTATCACTAAAGCTCAAAATATAAAATAAAAACATACAAAATGTCAGCAGAAAAACTGTCACTTATCGACTCACCCTGTACAAAATGTTGAATTTATCAATTTTGACATATTTAAACGATGAGCACATCAGTGTGTTACTTGGTTTGGTCACATCATCACTTCATAGGGTTGATTGAGAATATCATTTTGAATAATGCTGGACTCACCCTGTATCCAACAATATTTTTTATATACGATGCAGAAAAACTCAAAAGTCATCTCCACAATTTTAATCTCAACCTTAAAAGTTATGCATCAGGTGGAACAGCGACAACTATCTGTCAGTTGAGCGGTATTATTTAGAGTAGGCAGTACATGTTTCGAACCTATTCATCATTAGCTTATTTAAATTCTACAATAAAGGAAAAAAATTATCAAAAGGTAATCTAGTACAATATAGTAGGTATTACTTACATGGAGAAAAAAAATTGTTATATTAAATTATATGTAGAAAGAGTAAAAAAGTGTATGTGTCACCACATGTTACCAATAAAGGTTTATATAGTAGACACCATACTTGTTTTCATCAAATTTTTACATTAAGGAGGAAGTAAAACGGGAGGCTTAGAGCTTCTATGCCCTTTTATACAAAAAGGGGGAAGAAATAAAAACTTCAACCACATGTGACTGTTCGAGTACTCAACAGACCAAAATAAGAAATGACAATAAAATAAAAATGAGGAGGGGAGATCATCTGTCAGTCAAACTTCAATTCGACATTGACATGGAACAGCGACTCGAGAACCTACATCACAGAACACAATGAGAGAAGAACAGAAATCCATCATCACAACCGCAATCTGAGCAGGTAGAACTCGTATCATCTATCCATGCCAATAACGTGTTACATAAGTCTTTAGTGTAATAAAACCTTTATATTTGTTCTATAGAGGATCAAGGTAGGAAACAGAGTATTTATTGAAAATTAAGAGAGTTATTGAACTTTATGCAGTCAAACTGTACTTGTTTATTGAGAAAAATAACCTTGGGGTTATTGATGGCAGAGTTGATTTCAAAAATATCAAGAAGAGGAGAGGGGACAAATTGCTACCCATAGCTAGGACCGAAATCTGAGAGTAAAATTCATTATTGAAATGGAAGAAATTCTGTTGTAAAACAGTATTCAGAAGAGAACAAATTAATATTAAGAACATGAGAAGACAAGACAAGAACAAATTTATTAATTGAAGCAGATGTCTTGTCTTTTTATGACCTTATTTGTTCTCTTCTGAATACTGTTTTACAACAGAATTTCTTCTAGTTCAATGTCTCCTCTCCTAGCGGATAATTTCATGGCTGATTTAGAACATAAACCCAAAATTTTCCCTCTGTTCAGCAGAATAATGTTTTGGCAAAGATACTTTGATTATTACATAGTACTCTTCAATGGCAATCACTAAGAAGTAAATCTTCTATCAGATTTCTTGAATTCCTTACACCCGTCTATACATGAAGTTAGCGAAAGACAATTATCTCCCTTTCCTGGATTTATTGATTAACATTAATGAATCCACACTTGAATTTTCAATTTACAGAAAACCCACTCACACACATTCAGTAATCCCGTTTTCTTTTAACCGTCCTTATTTTCACAAATTTGCATCGTTTTCACTTTTTCATAGACTATTTAATATTCCAAAGTCATCAGAAAATTACAACAAAGAGTTGAACATTATTAGGCAAATAGGCCACAATAATGGTTATCCTCCTTATTTAGTTATTATAATCTATCACAAACATAGAACCAAATCTCTTAATCCCAGTTAACAATTCCAATAAATATTGCTCTATTCCTTACTTAGGCAAAGTATCACTTGATATCTCAAATATTTTCAGACGGTTCTGTAACGATATAAATGTCTCTTTCTACACTATGGATTCCATTCCAAAATTGTTGGTCAACACCAAAGATAAAGTACCTATTTCCCATAAATCAGGTGTTTATAAAATTTCTTGTTCACAGCTAGATTGTCCTGCTCAATAAGTTGAACAAAGTGGCAGGAAAATTAAAACTAGAGTTTTTGAACACGTTAAACTAAATGAGAGCTCTAGAAACCCATACATAGATGAATATAACACTAAAAGTTCGTTCGCAAACCATATTCTTAATTATAATCAGAGATTTGATATTGATACCGATTTAGATATTTTACATGTTGGCCAAAAAGGAACTTTACTTAATCTTCTTGAAATTTTTGAAATCAACTATGCCATTAATAACCCCAAGGTTATTTCTCTAAATGAACAAGTACAGTTCGACTGCAAAAAGTTCTATAACTCTATTGATTTTCAATATATATTCTGTTTCCTACCTTGATCCTCTATAGAAGAAATATAAAGATTTTATTACACTTAAAACTTATCTAACACGTTATTGGCATGGATAGATGACACGAGTTTCCTACTCAGATTGCGGTTGTGATGATGGATTTCTGTTCTTCTCTCATTGTGTTCTGTGATGTTGGTTCTTGAGTCGTTGTTCCATGTCAATGTCGAATTGAAGTTTGACTGACAGATGATCTCCCCTCCTCATGTTCATTTCATTGTCATTTCTCATTTTGGTCTGTTGAGTACTCGAACAGTCACTTATCAAATATTGTGTACTTTCTCGTTCACATGTGGTTGAAGTTTTTATTTCTTCCCCCTTTTTGTATAAACGGGCATACAGGCTCTGAGCCTCCCATTTTACTTCCTCCTTAAGAGCAAACACTACCTTGGTAAAACGGAAATTCGTTTTAAGCCCACAGTTTTTGTTTGAAAATTTTTTAATTTTTTTTGCATTACTCAATGTTTTTGTGTAAATTCCGGAACAACAAGAAGATTATGTTTTTTGATATTTTATTGGTAATATAAGAAATATGTTCTTTGAATGTTAAATTTCTATCGATAATAATACCCAAGTATTAAATCTTTTAAATTCGACTTTTCGGTGATGGTGGCTCTTAATGTCAAAATTTAATGAAAACAAGTATGGTGTCTACTATGTAAACCTTTATTGGTAACATGTGGTGACACATACACTTCTATACCCTTTCTACATATAATTTAATAAAAAAATTTCTCTTCTCCATGCAAGTAATACCTACTATATTGTACTAGATTACCTTTTGATAATTTTCTTCATTTATTGTAGAATTTAAATAAGCTGATGATGAACCTATTTTGGTTCGAAGCATGTACTACCTACTCCAAGTAATACCGCTCAACTGACAGATAGTTCGCTGTTACACCTGATGGATAACTTTCAAGGTTGAGATTAAAATTGTGGAGACGACTTTGAGTTTTTCTGCATCGTATATTCACACCACTCCACTTTGAGATACAATGGACTTCTACCACAGGTTAATATTTATTTTCAAAAATCAGCCTAAAAGTGCCTTATGTGCAAGCAATATTCATCGCGGAAAACATTTTTATTCAAGGTGTTTTCTTGAAAGCAATATTACTTTGAAGAAATGGTCACTCACCAAATTTGACACCCTGTATCTCGAAAACTAGCCGTTGGATTAAGTTGGGCCCATGAACACTTTTGATCAGTTTGACTTGGACTACATTATATCAAAAATTCATCGGGGTTCTTTCAAAACTTTCGGATATGTTGTTTTTATTTGCTGAAATTCGGCCTTCGCTAATTGAATTATATCTCGAATCAAGGGAAGAAGAAAAATATTTTGATAAGAAAAATTATAATCACCATCGTGAAAACGAAGGATGAGTAAAAAATGGTGTCTTCAAGTTTCAGATAAACAAAAGTTTGCACTTCTCTGGAAAAACGAGTTCTGAAAATAAAATATTCTGGAAGCCTCCAGGCTAACAGCAAATGGCTGGAAATACTGAAACACTGTTGAATTTAGATTTGGCACAATTCAGTGTTATTCTTGTAGAAGTCAAAGTATCGCCGATCTCTGAAAGAACGAGTCGGACAACAGATGTTCTGGAAGGCTTCAGGCTGATAGTAAAAATACGGAAGGATTAAAAGTTTGTTGGAGTTTATTTTTGCTGCTCATTGGTGCTACTCCTTCGGAGTTTGTAGCACCGTCTTCCTCTTGAAGAACGAAACTTGACAAAGAAGTACAGATAAAATTCCAGCGTTTATCATTAAAAAATAATTACAACTAATATAGAGCCAGTTACATTTCTTATGAATCAGTCATTCAACATGTTGTAGTTTTCCAGCTCAATTGGAACTGGACAGAGACTTTCCAGATCCTATAAGTAAAAAAACTGAATGACATGGAAAATTTTAGACCAATAACCAATCCACTGAGTCTATCAAAAATATTTAAAGTCGCATTCTTAGGTCGCCTGTTGAACTTTTTGAACGCTTATAACCCATGCAGCATGGATTTGAAACAGGTAAATTCAAACAAACTGCCAAAATGCCATCGGATTCGTGTTCAGGATCCCCAGATTACTACTAATACACAAGTCTCCTGAAAAAATTTCAGTCCTGAAAAATTCTAATTTGTTTCACTTCTCATGGAACGCACCCGCATCTTCCGTAATTTTCGACATAGAACCATGACATTGTCAGGATCGATAGATACGATGAAAATGAATTCACTCCACAAAAGGGGTCATCCTACTTGATACATACTTCACGACAGCAGCGATGGAACCACGTAACTTGTGAATATTTTTTTTTTATTTCATACGATTTTCTCGTTACTGCCAATTGAAATAATGGAAGTTTCCTTCATGAATGTCCCATAAAAAAGTGGCATAAGGTTTGCGGATGTTGAAGAGCCGGAATTGAATTTTTTTTATGAAGACCACGCGGCTACCGCTCAAATTTTTCATCATTTTGGTGAGAATTTTTATATCTTTCACTGGTCTCAAAGGCATAAAGGAGAAAATTGTCACCTGAAATCTGTCACCATCTCCCAGTCTACTACTTGATGCGATAGAAGAAGATCCTACAAATAGAACCAGGAAGATGGTACTGCAGCTTGAAGTTAGCCCAAAAACCGTTTGGAAAGTTCTAAAAAGGACCCTTCTATACCCATGTCACATACATACATACATACATGCAGCTAGTCCAAGCTATACTGCTTCGGGATTTTCATCTAAGGATGATGTTTTGCTGGTGGTTGATTCGTAAGATGGCACACAAAAATAATTTTTCATTAAATATTTTAGTTACTGAAGGCAAGATTTTTCGCGAAATGCTATTTGAACTTCCACAATAACCATTTTTGGGCCGACGGAAATCCCGACGCTATTAGAGAAAATCATTTTCAGCATCAATTTCCGCTGAACGTTTGGTTAGGAATTATTGGTGACTACCAAGTCGGCCCATTTTTTTTCAACAGAAAGTTTAACAGGTGAATCCTACACGGACATTTTGCGAGATAATTTACCCATTTTGTTAGAAGAAGTACCCATACTTGTGAGAGGCAACATGTGGTTTATGCACGACGGGGCTCAAGCTCATTTTAGTGTTCTTGATTGTCAGCATCTCGACATCTGTTAACGCCCTATATTTACTTATTTTGAATCAGTTTGTCAATATTTATTTGTATATGGTAACAAGGACAATTGGGGAAAAACATGTCAGAAAAATAAAGTTAAGCAATTGTCAAAAATCTATTTTCATTTTCAATAACAAAAACTTATCCTAAAAGGAGTTGCAGTCAGATAAATCACAATCTTTAACATACGAGCTGGTCCTTCGCACGGAATTACCAAAAATTGTGGTAGTATTCATCATTATATTTCGTCAACATTTCAAAAAGGGCATCAGAAACCTACAAGAAGCAGAAACTCAAAATGCCGAAGTTACCCAACTGAGGAAGCCAACTTAGCGAGTCATTTCATATCAGGAAAACGTAAAAGAAGCAGCAACGAGAATATACGATAAAATAGACAGCAGGTGGATCCGTTCCTTTGAATATCCTTTTGAGCTTTTCCTTGGTAACTTGAGGTTTTCTTTTGAATCTGCGCATTGATATTTTTTTCGAACGTAATAATTACATAAATAATCCTGAAAATGGATGGTTTAATACGAAAAAGGGGAAGTTTAAAAGCGAAACTTACTTCATACACAAAATATTTGAAAAATATCACAATATGATTTTGTTAACAGAGTTCGAGACAATACAGAATCAAATTGAATTGAAGGTCGATGAAAACAGTTTACAGGGTGAATACCTAGAACGGGAAAACTTTGAGGAAATTTATTACAAGCAAAATTCGATTGCAAAGATATTTATAATGATTTTAAACAAAATAATGAAACTGTCAAGTCAGATGCAAGTGGGAATCATCAGATAAGTAACACGGCATAAAATTAAAACCAATTGGAATACAAAAGTTTGAAAGTTCGTATCATAATTGGTTGGAATTCGCGGATTTGTTCGAATCATTGATAAACAAAAATGAATCTTTAGATAATATTCAACGTTTTCATTATTTAAGAGCATCTTTAGAGGGAGGCGCAGCACAGGTAATTCGTTCGTTGGAGTTTACCAGCGAAAATTACTCTGTAGCGTGGTAGATACGACAACAAACGACTTTTAATTTCGAATCATGTCAAATCGCTTTTCAATATAGAATGTATAAGAAAAGAATCATCGCAAAAATTACGGCAATTGATTGATACTGTTTTAAAAAATCTTCATTTTCACAATCAACTCGGACAAAAATCAGACACTTTGGATGTTTTACTCGTACACATAATATCGACTAAATTAGGTTCATGTACACCGAGAGAATGGAAAAAGTGCAAAGGAAAAAATGAAATACCAATAATTGATGTAATGAAAACATTTCTAAAATCTGGTGCAGATTTTTTAGAAACACTTGAAATGAACCAAGCAGATAAATAACAACATACACACTCCTACTCACATTCCAACACTTACGCAAACTCTTATGTACGAAATTCACAAAATACAAGAAGTTTTTACTTATCCACACCTATATGTTGAAATTGTTGTTGTTGTTATTGTTATTTCCGTCAACCGATTGCACATCTACGCACAACCCTCGGAAGTCTTCGAGAGACTTGTGTGAGCTAGGGAAGACGCAGCCCTTACCTTTCAACGTGTGATGCCTTGCACGAGACCGGTGAATCACACACATCAGAAAAATCCAAAATCGAACAAGTTACTAGTAGTTTAGTGTTAGCCAATTTCAATAATAGTAAACATGTTATTTTGTCTACCACACTGATTAATGTTTCTGATGTTAACAACAAAATTCATACAGTCAGAGCATTGTTGGATTGTGGATCACAGAGCTCTTTTATCTCAGACAGACTGTGTGATCTCTTGAAAATTGATAAATACAACACAAAAATATCTATCTCTGGTATCAATAATACATCATCCAATATACAGTATAAATGTAAAATACGCATTCTGTCACCCACTAATTCATATAAAAGCCAACTAAATTGAAATCGCTGGTTCCATTCCTGACATGCCAGTCAATACAAGCGAATTAAATATCCCCACTCATTTCAATTTATTGATCCTTCTTTTCATGTTCCAAGAAAAATAGACATTTTAATAGGAAGTGATGTGTTCTGGAGCATTTTATGTCCACAACGGTTCAGTTTAGGAGAAAATAGGCCAATTCTCCAAAAAACGGTTTTCGGTTTATCCCAAGACATTTCTTCTTCAGTTAGTTGCAACTTAGTCACAAATTTACATATTCAAGAAGAACTTCGCAAGTTCTGGGAACTTGAAGAAATTCTCAAATGTACAAAACCAATTCTTTCGAATGAAGAAAAATCCTGTGAAGAACATTTTCGTGAAAACACTTATCGTGATGGCACAGGTAGATTCGTAGTTACTTTTCCATTTAAAGTACCTGTAGAAAGTCTACAGCAAAAAGCAGATTTCTTAATTTAGAGCGGAAGTTAAATCGCGATTCAAAACTCAAAGGTTTATATTGTGATTTCATCGAAGAATACGTCGCATTGGGTCACATGGAGAAAATAGGTAGAGTTGATTATTTTCTTCATCAATTCAACTCAAAAAATAAATCTTATTTCATACCACATCATGGTGTTTTACGGGAAAATGCTTTAACCACTCGTTTAAGAGTCGTGTTCGATTGTTCAATGCCAACTTCCAATGGGATTTCGTTAAATAACATACAGATGAATGGTCCCTCGTTGCAGAGTGAAATAATTTCAATATAATTGAGATTTCGTTCTCATTCTCACGTTGTCAGCGGAGATATCGAGAAGATGTACCGTCAAGTGATCGTCCGAGAGGATCAAACTCATCTGCAACGCATTTTGTGGAGAAAAAATACCAATGAGCCATTGGAAATTTTTGATATGAAAAGACTTACATACGGAATGAAATGTGCATCGTATCTTGCAATTAAATGTTTGTATACATTAGGTGTTGAATATGAGCAAATAACGGAAAAAATCGCTAAAATCATTCAATCAGACTTCTATGTCGACGACCTGTTGACAGGATTCGAATCAAAGGGGGAGGCAACAAATTCATGTAAAGAAATATCCAAAGTACTCAGCGCGGGAGGTTTTGCTAGAAAAAATTGAACCTAACTCCAGTGTAGCTCACGTAATACAATTTGGAGAAAATGAAAAGGCAAAAACACTCGGTTTATCATGGGCACCTCAATCTTACAATTTATTATATAATATCTCATCATTCATTCATGCCGAAAAGATCACGAAGCGATGCATGCTTTCTGATATCTCTCAAATTTTTGACCCTTTATCGATCAGTCCATGCATAATAGTAGCAAAAATCATTCTTCAAATGCTTTGATTAGAACGATTATCATGGGATGATGTTGTACTCCTACAAATTCAAAATTCATATATCAGATTTAGGGAGCAATTGCCAATATTAAATGAGTTGAACATTCAAATTAAAAGAGTTGTAATCCTTGAAATGCATGGGTTTTCGGACGCTTCGGAACACGCGTACGGATCATGCATTTACGTTAAGTCTACCGATGAAAGCCATGAATCATTTTGTCATCTTTTATGTGCAAAGAGCAAGGTATCTCCAATTAAAACGATTACAATACCAAAATTAGAATTGTGCGGTGCAGTCATACTATCTCGTTTAGCTAGAAAGGTATTAGACTCATTAGATCTACATTTTGATGAATGTTACCTCTGGAGTGATTCGTCTATAGTTTTTAGTTGTTTGAAATTACCACCTAACACTTTGAAGCCATTTGTGTGCAATAGAATATCTGAAATTCAAGAAAATACAAATTTTGCACAATGGCGTCATGTGCCAGGTAAAGACAATCCAGCAGACCTCTTATCAAGAGGAGTTACTTCTGATCAACTTGTAGATTCTGATCTTTGGTGGCACGGTCCATCCTGGATCCTACAAGAGCGTGAGAAGCATGTCCTAACGAAATTAATATTTGAATATTTTCACAACAATTTAATGCAACATTTATTAGCTACTATTCGTGAAGAGTATTGGCCTTTAAGAGGTCGACAGCTTGCGCGAAGTACTGTCCACAAATGTATCCGTTGTTTAAAACTTCGAACTAAATCAATACAACCTTTGATCGGCAATTTACCTGCGCAGCGACTTACTCTAAATCCTCCATTTTTTGTCTCTGGAGTAGATTATGCAGGACCCATATTCATAAAAGATAGAAAGAATCGTGGTTATAAGTTATTGAAATGAATACATTTGTAGTTTTGTTTGTTTTAGTACAAAGGCCGTTCATATCGAGTTGGTTACTGATTTGTCCAAGGATTTATTTTTGTTAGCCCTCAAACGATTCATCTCGAGAAGGAGTAAACCCAAGAACATTTTTTCTGATAACGGTAGTAATTTTATAGCTGATAATAGTGACATAAACGAAGTTAATAAATTTTCATATCTGGCAGATTCATTATCAAAAGATAATATTACTTGGAATTTTTCACCACCATATTCTCCCTATTTTGGTGGGCTTTGGGAAGCTGGGGTTGAAACAATCAAACATCATATACGACGTGTTTTAGCTAATGCTCTATTTAAGTACGAGGAACTTAATTCTGTGCTGATTCAGATAGAAGCCATCCTAAATACCCGTCCTTTATTTCCTCTATCCAATGAACCAGACGATTTATTACCCCTTACACCGGCCCACTTTCTTGTCGGAAGACCATTAACAACCACTCCCGATCCAGATCATCAAAGTACGCCTATGAATCGCCTGACCAGATACGAGCTTGTTCAAAAATTGTTGCAGCATTTGTGGTCAAGATGGAGCAAGGAGTACAGCTTGGCAAACATAGCTGAGATTGTGAAATTTCCACTTCTTGCGCGAACAATCACATGAATATCACTGGATAGTCCGCTGTACGACTAATGCGCATCGTGGGCGTACTTATTTTCACAATTGCAGCTATGTTTGCCAAGCTGTACGTGTCTGAACTTAAGAAGAGAACAAAATGGATTCAAAGTAGCGGAGACATCAACCATAACACGTTGGTTTTGGTAAAGGAAGACAAGTTACCACCGATGAAGTGGAAGTTAGGACGAGTTGTTGTTGAAATAATACGTGGGCGTGATGGAATAGTTCGTGTTTTCAAGATAGAGACTTCCAACGGAGTTACATCGCGTTCCTTTGCTAGAATTTGTCCGTTACCTTCAAGAATTGAAACTAATTGTGAATTGGGCATTGTTTCAAGTGAGACTGAACAATAACAACTTGAAGCCCATCGTGTTATTTTTCAATATAAATAGGCGATTTTTTGCATCAACGCATAATTGCGTTGATTCAAACAAATTGTATTCTTGAATAGTTCCAACCAAATATCAGTTTGATTTTTTGACGGAATCCTTTTGGCCACTTACAAGAAAAATATTTTGAAACAAGTGAACACTTGCTTCATAAGTTGGTTGAGGCAAGAATATTTCAGCTTCAATAATGGGCACTTTTTTTGTTGAATCATGGAAGTAGGTTGTGACAAGAACATTGCAATTTCAATAATGAATACTATTCTTCTATCAACTTGGAGGTTGAGTTCAAATCTGCACTTTGCACTTGGTTATAAAATATAGAATGGAAGCCATTTTCATTTTGGCAACATTGAATAGATTAAACAAAGCATAGATTCACAACTACGAACAATTTAGGTATAAATAATGGTTTTACATGAGAATAGTTTCAAGTTTAATAACTGTATTCTCAATAAAACCAGTTAGTAGTGACGCAAATTGCAGTTTGATTAAATACATAAACAACGCCACTCGCTTTTAGACACAAAACTGTAGAAGACCAAAATATACTTCACTCAATTTCACAACTGGCCCGTAACGAGCATAATTCAATTTTCGATAAGGCATTTTTATTGTATAGAAACAGCGAAGTGGTCGAGGTGTTAGAGCGTTTGGCTTCCACCCAGACGGTCCGGGTTCGATCCCCGGTCGTGTGTCACTGAGCTGAAGTGGTTCGGATTCCACTTTTATTTAAATTGTAGGTCCCGGATCTTCCTTGCTCGTACAAGCTCTGCTTTTGAGGGGTTTTCTCCGAAAACCTGGGAGTTTCGTAAAAACAAATTTTACAAAAAATTTTTTTAGTTTCCACTAGGCACAAAACTAACATTCATATCGGTACGCATACCCTCATATCCTCCAACCCAAATTGTCAAACTGGATGAAATGGTCGAAATGGAAGTCGTATTCACAGGTCGCGGTGTTGCCAGCTGCTTTGATTGCTCATTGGTTGAATGTGTCACGTGGCACGGGTAGTGATATCTACCAAGGAATTATATTCTTGTGTTAAGAGGCTTATGTTTCACAATGAGTTAATGTGAATGTTTTCTACGATGAAGAGTATAATGATTTCACTGAAAGCAAATTCATTTCAAGAGAATTTATGTAAAGAAGCAAACATCAAAATCAGCTAGAAATGGGAGTATATTCAATGATTAGAAATGATTATTCTTTTCAGAAAATTATTCTATTCATGAGTATGTATATTCTTGATTGAAGAAATCTTTTTTATCAGTGCAGCAGAAACTGCAGTTATGAAACACCCTGTATACGTAATAAATCTTTTTCATTAGTTACTCGCTCTCTCACATCGAACTCAGTAGTCACCAAAGTTTTCTTTTTTCGGAACTATTTCAAATGAAAGCTGACTGCCTTACTGCTAATTCAATTCATTTCTTGTTTCTTTCACTTGCCAAGTCGAGTCTGTGAATTTATTCACATTAATTGAATTTGAAGGCAATGAAATTCTGAATGGCCTTACGGCGAAAGATAATTCAAGAGATATTCCTACATAACTCGATCAAAATTCGATTTTCTTATTCAATCGGGAAAAAATGAGTTTCTCCGGAAATAAATTTCGCTTTGCTCAGGATGACGAATCAGAGAGTTGGATTGGAATTTGTTCCTATACCGGGTAATTCAAATTCGAGGACCACCATTGGGAGAGATACAAAGATGGTTAAATTGGGGCAAATTTGCGCATCTATGTGACCAACAATATGCCGTTAAGAAAGTTTCAAAATTCCGAGTATATCAGGAGATATACGGAAAAAACCGAAATTTTGAAAAACCATTTTTATTTTTTTTGGCGTTATTAGATGAAATATATCAAAATAAACAGTACATTTACATTGCCATTTTGTCCCCGCTATACGACGGTATATTCAGATTTACCATCCGACGTTTCGTCTGTTGGCCACCAATTAACTTTATTTTTTCTTATGGGCGTTAAATTGAATTGTTACAAATTTAAAAATAGTTTTTCATTCTGATTCAAACGATGTATAATATGTGATACTTTGTTATGTCACACCTTCGCATAACATTAAAAAAAAGTTTTAGTTGGCTTCGATTCCATCAAAAACCACTTGTCAAACTAATCGATTTGTCGTAACCCCATTATTTGTCACGTCTGCTGTTATTCTCAAAGTAATAATTACGTAGAATGTTTTTTTTAACAATAAACGAGATATAATCTGATTGAACTAGTTTTTATTGAACTTTATTGAAAATATTTGTGTCTAAATACAAATTAACGAACGAAATAACACAACACTGACGAAGAAAAATCTGAAACATCAAAGCAGCTGCTCAAAATTTCTGCCTTCTTCCTGAATACATAGTTTTCTACAGCCCCTGTTATATCCCTTCTTCTCATTGACTGACACTGTTCAATTATGCTTCTCCTAAGATCCTCAACATTATTGAATTTTTGTTGGCCATAAACACGGTTCCGTTCAGGATCACCTGGGTATAATTTTTGGCAAATCTGAATTTTGTAGCATTTTAGACCATTTCTTCTGAGCTCCCTCCTAACACTTGTCTGTCGCGCACCTGTATTTAGAGCAACTTCATGTGTTGAAACTGACGGATTCATATTTATCTAAAAAACAGACAAGTAAGAAAAAATAATATTTTAATAAGAGGATAGAAGTTTATTACCGCATTTTGAATATTGTTTCTCGTATTTTCATCTAATCGATGTCCATATTTATTCCTCGGTTTTTTGAAACTACCATACTAGGTAAGGTTTCTATCTAATTTTTTGAAAAATGTTCTTGCGGGTTGTATTCTTTCTGGGTATAGTTGAAGATACTTTTCTGCAGTTCTCTCAGTATTAGTCTGATTTAAAAAACAGTTTCATCATTTCCTGTTTTTCCTGGTTTGAAAACACCATTTTACGTTTATTATCACTTTGAATTTGTGACAGCAGATGTAACAACGGACAGATAATAGTGTAACAATGAATCAACTGATTTCAACAAGTGTTTTTGACGGAGTCAGAGCCTACTTGAAAATTCTGGTTTGTGTGAAATATAAAAGGTTGTGACATAACAGAGTATCACACATTATACTTCGTTAAAATCAAAATGAAAAACTCTATTTAAATTTGTAACAATTCAATATGACGCCCATAAGAAAAAATAAAGTTGATGATGGTGGCCAACAGACGAAACGTCGGATGGTAAAACTGAGAATACCGTCGCATAGCGGGGACAAAATGGCAATGTAAATGTACTGTTTATTTTTTTATCCTTCATCAATTAACGCCAGAAAAAAATTTAAATGGTTTTTAAAAATTTCGGTTTTTCTCGTATATCTCCGGATATACTCGGAATTTTGAAACTTTCTTAACGGCATATTATTAGTCACATTGATGCGCAAATTTGCCCCAATTTTACCATCTTCATATCTCTTTTAGTTTCCGAAATTCCAATGGTGGCCCTCGAATTCGGATTACCCGGTATATGGTTATGAACATTGAAAACGAAATACTTGGAGTCACAGCATAAGTGTCAAGTGTCAGTGGCAGATTCACTTCAACATTTTATGTTATCATATTACTCCACTCTACTTTTCTCGTGGAATGTGTGTGATAACCTCCTTTGAGATAATTATTTGTATATTGTTATGATATTATTTATATTATTGTGATGAATATTTTTGATATAATTGTTTTTGATATTGTTGTTGTTTTTGATAGAAGTAGCAGGGTGGTTGCTATGAAGTTCTGCTCTGTTTCTTGATGTCAATTACCATTTTATCAAAAGAAACAACCAAATAAGAGCAAAGGTTTTTTACTCCACAAAATGAGATAGTTCGTTAATGAAAACCCCAGTTTGAACTTGTTTTTGTTATATGGAAAATGAAGAAGTTACGGGGAGGGGCGACGGACTGTTGGTACTCACTGTATAGGGTATATCTTGACAAGTTGACGCGATCTATATATAGAAAACTAAAAGTAGCGCGATATTGAAAATTGGTAGTATGGGTGAAGAACTGATGAAGAATTCAACTAAACTATTTTCGTTGATGTGACGTTTTCGGTTTCACCGGAAGTGACGTCATCTTTGTTATTTTTAGTGGCACATCCTGTATTTTAACTCATTTTTGAATTCTTCTCATGATTTCGATTCTAACTCATGTATCATACCTGCCACGGGTTTTACTTAGCTTTCAGCTTTTATAATGGCAACGAAGCTGTCAGAGTGACAGGGTGGCTCGCGACTAACTCAAGTGGAGACGGGAGTGGGTCATACAAAATAAATTGTGATGAGATGTAAGAACATGGGCGCCAGAAATATGATGGAGGCTCACCCTATAGATTATTTATACTGATTCCCATATAACACGAATAGTATTAAAAATTAAAGTTACCACACTCTAAATGATAAACAGCTTACTGTTTGAAGAAGTATAATTATTAAACAACAAAATTATAGTGAACTGACTGTCCGGGTACGTTCTTACACAAAAACTAAATAGCTATATAAATAACTGATTATCAAAATTGACCTTACAATCGGTCTACAGGTGCAGTTCAGTGACCAAATATATGTTCAAACATTAACCAACCTTTAAGGTGAAAGTATACAGACACTAGTACGTAGACAAGGTTAAACGTATCCAATATTCAATACAAAATATATCTACCGCTGTAGGGTAGGAGAAAATAATTTGTCTTAACCAATCCGCAATAGTATGGTGCACCTTACCTTGTAGCGTTTACACAGTAGCCTTAGACTTTGAGAATTAAAAAGGATATCAGTAGGATACTTAGTGCTATTAGTTGGTACTTGGAGTGCAACGTCGGTTCAACTGGGCTGCTACCACACAGCTGATGTAGACTGCAATGTTGCTTCCTCGAAAGTCACGCTAGCAGTACCTGAAGGCCCTACTCAATGGCTATAGTAGGTGAAAGATGGTCACAAGGAAGACATACCATACATCTACGGAGTCCAGTAACTTCCTCCAGGAAGGAAAGAAATATAGTGGGACAGAACTATAATAGTGCCCTATACATAAACCCTAAAATGCAACAAGAACTTGACACTTTGTTCAACAACTTGGATGACCTAATAACTACCTCTGTCCAGAACAGGCCTAGGTGCTCCCACAGTGGAAGATGCTTTCGGTAGGCTCTTTCAGATGTCAGATGAAAATATCCTGGTCAAAGGGTTAACAACGGCACATAGGGTCAAGTACCCAAAAGGCCTAACAAATCAGATCCTAAAATACATGAAGAATTGCCAAATGATAGAAGAAACCATGTGCGAGACTTACCATAAATAATTGGTTTATATAATCCCCCGAGAGGTAAGGTTCAGAAATATGCATACACAGCAATTCAATTGACTAAACGAAAACTGAAACCTTTTGGCAGTGGCAAGATATAATCCCTTTACGGACGATCCAAATAGAAATAAAATTCTTACAACTTATTCACCAACCATATCAAAAGTGAAAAATCCAGCACCCTGGTGACAGACAACAGTCAAAACTAATTAATCTTCTTCTTCTCAAACTTTAGGTCAAAATGTCAAATCCATGAGCATTGTCGCCAAGTACACTTCTCGAAGAGTATTACACTCTCAACTTATTATTCTTTCTCCACAAGCTAGAAAGATATTATGAAGCCCTATCCTCAAAGGAAACACGCCTAAGTAATACTGCATGGCATAACCCATTTCGCATCTTCAGTTATGAAACCAACAAAAGTCACTCCGTGCTACTCCAACTGAATGCAGAAAGAAGTCACAACAACCACAAGTCTATGGCGTACTTCGCTTATGACGAATGACAATTAATAACGTTGGGATAACGTGAAATATGACGTTACCAAAACATGAGGACTTAAATGTAAAATGGATATACCTGGTAGCATTATGCAATGGGGACGCAATTGAGAAATAGTTGGATGGATTATCAGTGAATACACTCTCGAAGAAGCAACATTGTGATAGCATATAGGTATTATTAGTGTTTGAACATTATGAAATAAATGCAGAAGGCAAATAGTGGTAAAATGCATGTAAAATATGATTAAAAATTTCGATATACCCTGATTAGTTAATAATTAAAAAAATAACGTTACATACCCCATACCAAAACGAACCGTTTTCGAGTTATTCGAGTTTTTTAGAAGAAGTGACAGATGCAGCGTCTCGAACATACGTCATTTTTATGTAAATTAACATTTAAAAAAATATGCAGTGAGTGAATCGTGGTTATTGAAGGATTAACGGATCACGCACTATTTTCACATCCACTGAATAATCCACAGGGTGCGCAAAAATGTGGGTCCAATAAATGAATGGGAAGAATAAAAAATCTCAACATTATTAAATAAGAACCCCCTTTTTTCCTTCAAGGTCAATTCTATTATGGAAAATAAGCCCTAGTTACAATACACTTCCCTATACCCAAAACTTATAATTTTGGAGATATTCCGCAATAGAAGATATTTTCAGGCGAGGATTACGTTTTCACCCCCCAATTTTGTATGATAAAATTTTACTATTGCCTAATTTTCATTGAATATGCCATGAAAAAAATAATCTCATATTCAAGAAAAAAATCATGATTAGAATAAACAACAATTTAAAATTTAGTTTCAATGCTAAAAAAGAACATGTGACACTTTTGTCAACCTCTTTTTTTTATTGCAATAAATGTTCTAATACGTTGCCTTCAACTTCTAAGCATTTCTCACTTCTCCGTATGACGTCTCCTACAGCTCGTTTCATCATGTCCGATGGAATAGAGTTGAAAGCAGTACGAACTCTCTGCTGAAAATCTTCTTTTGTGGTTGGCGTATGAGAATACAACTTGCTTTTTATATAACCACGAATGAAAAAATCCACTGGGGTTAAATCGGGCGAACGCGGTGGCCATAATTGAAGACCGTCGGTTCTAAACCATTGGTCATAATAAGTTTCATTCAAATACATCTTCACCATCTGATGATTATGTGGAGGTGCTCTATCATGTTGATACCAAATTTTTCTATGGTCAGCGAGCGTCAGTCGTTCCAAATGATCCGTATCGAGACTTTTCAAAATATCTAGGTATCGTTCACCTGAAAATAAAAATGTATTTTCTACATGCTACGATTGCTTATTATATAGCTACAGGGATAGAATTTTCCCGAGTGATGTGTTTTTTTTTTTTAGTAAAACAATACAATTCCCATACTTTCCAACTAACCATTTAAATTTTTATCATAAAAGTGAACCATCACTATGGCGTTGTCTTTTACAGCGCAGTAAACATTGAAATTCCAAAGGTCTTGAAATTGACGTTCCCGAACTGAATATGGATTTGTATCGCTCCAGTAGTGAGAATTTCGCCTGTTGTATATCCCATTTTTGGTAAACTTCGCTTCGTCGCTCCATATAATATTTCTCAAAAATTGGTCGTTTTCCTAATTCTTCATAATGATGAACTCCGCAAAGTTCACACATCTCTCATAATCGGATAGCTTCAGGCTATGGACTAAAGTATGAGAATACGGATGCCATTTGTGTTTTGCTAAAATTCTCTGCATGGACATTTTAGTCAATGCCGCATCTTTCAAAGATGCTTCTGGAAAAGCTGTGAAGTACGCAAGCACTGTAATTGCATTACATACATTGTCCACCACAGTTTTAGTTTTAATTATTTTCCTTTTGAAGGATCCAAAGTTCGTTAGATTGGAGATTAATCTTCTAATAATATCTGGAGATGGTTTCGGTTTTTCTGGATAGATAGATAGATAGATAGATAGATTTTTTATTGAAGCTTTCAATTTGAAACAGTTGAAAAACTCAAGTCATAAGTACAAATTACAAATAAGTACAGTAAATGATGTACATAAATATAGAAATCAACTTAAAAACTACAATTTCTAAACCTAACTTACATTATCATAAAACACTTAGTAAAATATCACAGTCAAAAGAAGGAACTTCTAAATGAACACAAAAAAACTATATACTTAATATAGATATAAATAAAATATCAATAGGAGAGTAAATCTGATTTGTCATAGAATTCTTGTAGTGAATATGGTTCTATGTCACACAATAGATCAAAAACGTATTTTTTGAAAGTGTTTTTTGTTGTACTGTCTTCTCTGATCTTCGAGGGTAGATGATTATAAAATTTGATAGCTGCATAGTGCGGTCCTTTCTCGGTTTTTTAAATCTGTGCTTGGGTATAACAAAATTAGATTTGTGCCTGGTGTGGTACTTATGTTTGTGTGTGTCACATTCAAACTTCGATTTATTTTCGTGAACAAAAACTACACATACATAAATATAGATGGCATATACGGTGAGCATTTTGTGACACTTAAAAATACCACGACAGGAGTCTGTGTATTTCATTTTCAACATGGTTTTCATGACTCTTTTCTGCATGATGAAAATTCGTTCTAATTGAGAACTTCCACCCCATATTAGAATTCCATACTTCAGAAAAGGGTAGACTGTCCCATAGTATGCAGTTTTTAGTGCCTCCAAATTCAGGTTTCTTTTCAAAACTCTGATAGCAAAACATTTGGAAGCTAGTTTTTTTGCCAGATAGTCAATATGCTTTTCAAAGTTTAGCTTGTCATCTATATATATGCCTAACATTTTTGTGTCTGTAGAGAAGTATAATTCTTCTCCATTACCTAGATGAATAGACTCCGGAAAAGTAATATTTTTGCGGGTTGTTTTAAAAACGATGCAATCCGTTTTGGGGGTGTTCAAAAGTAACTTATTTACATTCAGATATGAGGATACTAAAGAAATATTTTTTATTATTGTGTTTTCCAAAGGAATATACGTATCAACTGGTAGAATGAGATTTGAATCGTCCGCATAACTGTAGTGTTTGAGTCTTTAAATAGTTCCGAAAGATAATTTATGTAAGTTATAAAAAGTAACGGACCTAATACACTCCCTTGTGGCACACCTCTTTTAATTTCAGTAAAATCTGATAGAAATTCCTCATTTTCATGACTGATGCATACTTTTTGTTTTCTATTGCTTAAATATGATTTCAGGAGATCTAGAGCCTTTCCTCTGATTCCATAATTATAAAGTTTTTGAAGTAAAATGAAATGATCTACACAATCAAAAGCTTTACTGAGATCTAATAAGACACCGCAAGCACAAGAGTCTAATTCGACTAAGTTATGAACTTGATCAACAAAATCAAATAAAGCTGTTCTGCCTTTGAGAAAACCATGTTGAAATTCATTCAATACATTATGTGCTTTAAAAAAATTCATGATTCTCACTGAAATTATCACTTCAAATAATTTGGAGAAGGCTGATAGCAAACTTATTGGTATATAATTTGTGAGGTCATTTTGCTCTCCTTTTTTGTACAAGGGTATTATTATTGCCAGCTTCATTTGATCTGGAAATTACCTGATTCAAAACAGGAATTGAACAAGTGGCATAACACTGGTGAAAGGTATTTGACACATCTCTTTAGAATTTTAGATGGTATGTTATCAATACCGCTGCTCAATTTATTTTTGAGATTGATGCTTGCCTGAAATATTTCCTCTTCACTAACCGGTTAAAGAAAAATTGAGTTTGACATAATTCCGTTATTAAGGATTGAACCTACGTCATCTACAACCGGCGCAGCATCAATAAAGTAGGCATTGAAGGCATTTGCCAAATTCTCCCAATCACCATGACTATCAGGTATCACATTTTTCGCTTTTGCAGTCTTGTTACTTAGAATATTTATTAAGTTCTAAGTAGTTTTCGATTTATTGTCACTCTCTTTAATCATATTTTCATAATATTAACTTTTAGTTTTGTTCAAAAGAATTCTGTAAGATTCCCTATATTCGTTATATACCTTTTTAAAAAGTTCATTTCCAAGAGACATTGTCTGCAGTGTGCTAACTTTTTCTTTCATATATTTGACCTCATCATTTATCCATTTCTTGTTATTGATCGGCTTTTCTTTAACTTTTTTCATGGGGAAACAAGTTTCAAAAAGGTCACCGAAAATTCTAGAAAATATATTCCATTTCAAATTTGTGTCAAATTCATTAAAAACCTCATACCAAGTTCGTTTTTCAATTTCAGATATAATATTTGCAATAGATTCATCAGAATAAAGTCTCCTATATATATATATTTGTAGTTGCTGTTCGATATGGGATATTTAATAGTTATTAATTGGGCTCGTTGGTCAGAGAGACATGAGTCTATAACATTCGATGTATATTGTGAATCCTTCCTAACAATAATGTTATCAATACAAGTTCTTGATCTATTTGTAACATAAGTATCACATGTTCTTGTTAAAACCATATCATATTCGCCATAAATCACCAATAAATTAACGAAATCTTGATTATTATAACCAACACGAGCCATATTGTACCCTTTGAGAGCACGAATATGACAATAAACAACTTCATTTCATTTGTCACTAAAGATTGTGTTGAAAGCCTACTACAAATATCAACATTTCTGGCAAGTATGCAGAATTAAGTAATGTAATGGAATATCTTCAGAATTATAAGTTTTGAGTATAGGGAAGTGTATTGTAACTAGGGCTTATTTTGATAAATGAATTGAACCTTGAAGGAAAAAAAGGGGGTTCCCATTTGAAAAAGTTGAGATTTTTTTTTCTCATTCACTCATTGGAACCGAATTTTTGCGCACCCTGTGGATTAATTATTCAGTGGATGTGAAAATAGTGCGTGATCCATTCATCCTTCAATAATCACGATTTACGTAATGCATATTTTTTTAAATGTTAATTTACATAAAAATGACGTACGTTCGAGAGGCTGCTTCTGTCACTTTTTCAAAAAAAAACTGGAATAACTCAAAAACAGTTAAGTTTGTACGAAGGAGTAGAAGTGCCACGTTTTTTTAAATTTTCAGATTCCGACTTGTTACTCGGAATTCCGACTTATAACTCGGAATTCCGACTTGTAACTCGGAATTCTGACTTGCAACTCAGAATTCCGACTTGTAACTCGGAATTCCGACTTGTTACTCGGAATTCCGACTTGTAACTCGGAATTCTGACTTGTAACTCGGAATTTCGACTTGTAACTCGGAATTCCGAATTGTAACTCAGAATTCCGACTTGTAACTCGGAATTCCGACTTGTAACTCGGAATTTCGACTTGTAACTCGGAATTCTGACTTGCAATTCGGAATTCCAACTTGTAACTCAGAATTCCGACTTGTAACTCGGAATTCGGGCAAGATGGTTGGGAACGGAAAATAAAGTAGTAGGTCTATACAGATTTCACCAAAAAGAGTGTGCTCAACCAAAGAATAAAAACTTGGTGGTCCATTTTGCACAACTGTGCCCAATTTTGGATGGATTTGTCCCAAACACTGAAAGATGAAGATTATTTCTGTGGTACCTTTCTGGATGAATCACTGATTCAATTTTATTTCATGAGTCTCACTGTACCCATAAAAATCGAAACTGGTTTCATTTATTCAGGATGATCTGAATCAAGTGGTTATAGAGTGGAATGTGCACAAAATAAGGAAATCAAGAAATAACATTGCGCCTACAGAAACACCATCAATTATGTACATGTCGTAGCTCTATGGAACAAAAAGTTATAGTATTGGGATTCCAACTTTTGCTATCGAAGCCTGTTTTGAGGACTGCACGTTCGAAGAGTACCCCTGTGATAAAGATGTATTCGATTTGAGTAGAATTTTGATTTCAGAAAATGAAAACCCAAGTGACTGATCCAAATTATTGTCCTGTAAAATTAAATATATAATTGAGAAATAACACGTTTTGTATCAGTTGATTGCATCTATACAATTTTCAGTGGTCGTAATTCAGATACTTTTGCAAATTTCTTTTTTTTTTATAACGATTGTAACTTTTACCTGTATGTTGGTACGATTTGAAAATGAATATCTTCTATATTATTTCATGTTTGCGGTTAGAAATTTTCAGTACGAATGCTCCGATAGGACCAAGTTTCATGGAAGTATTTCCAACTACTACATAAATGTTGGAAAAATCTGTTCAATGTCCTAAGGAGAGTGTGACAGATGATGATTGTTAAGCCTGCCGAAGATATTTTGTCACTCTTATTGCAGATGTTGAAGCAATTTTCGACAGTTACCTTTTCAACCCTTCAACTCACTCGCATCATGCGCAATAGTTGTTGAATTTCTAACGAACTATGGACTAATATGCAGGATGTTCATTGTGAGTCGGTGAATAAAGAAGTGGAACAGAAAATATTTTTTTATCATACCAGAATCATAATTCTTGTCAAATGCATTAAAAAGTGTACGAAGAAACTTCAAGATTAAAACACGTCGGGCTCAAAAGGTTTTTGCTGCGTTAAATAAGTATTCATCATGGACATTACTTACTTGATTGGATGTAATATGAGTATAATATAAACAACAATATATTGATCTAAAAAAAATCATCTCCAGAATGGTTTTTGAAGGCGATCAGATCAAACTTTGCTGTCTCTCTGTTTCCAAAATATACCAATCTGTAACATCATGTATGGCATGAACGTGTTACAGACGTTTTCAATAATCAAACACTTTTTCTGCATTTAACTATACCTACTCACCATATTGAATCTTACTTTTTAAAAGGTAAACATGAAAACACATATTTTTCAGGTAGAATATTTTTATTATTATTCGATAACAAATGTTCGAAAACTCTGAATAAATTAAACATCAATTTTGAACACATTGGCACAATCTATGAATATAAAAAATGAATTCTGATACCTCACAATTTTGATATTCAATCGTACTATATAATTTCCATAATAAAAATATCAGATACATCATTTAATTCAGATCTGAAAGTAATAAAGTTTTCGTAATGGGTAATGGGAATTTGTAGTAGTTTGGAGCAGGTATGGGCCATCAGTTACTCTGGTAATCCCCAATAAAGTCTATTCTGTCGTTTTGATTAGCGACATAATAAATATGTCAAATTTACATAATTGAATAAACTCATATCTCTATAACATATAACATATACAATATACATACATATAACAATGGCACTAACACACTTTGATACGCCAAGTGTCCCTAATTCCTCTACCAGTAGAAATTCCGAATTGTAAGTCGGAATTCCGAGTTACAAGTCGGAATTCCGAGTTACAAGTCGGAATTCTGAGTTACAAGTTGGAATTCCGAGTTACAAGTCGGAATTCCGAGTTACAAGTCGGAATTCCGAGTTACAAGTCGGAATTCTGAGTTACAAGTTGGAATTCCGAGTTACAAGTCGGAATTCCGAGTTACAAGTTGGAATTCCGAGTTACAAGTCGGAATCTGTAAAATAAAAAAAATGGCACTTCTACTCCTTCGTAAGTTTGGGTATGGGGTATAATACATGAGTAAGAATCGAAATCATGTGGAAAATTAAAAAATGAGGCGAAATACAGGCAATGGCACAGAAAATAACAAAGATGACGTCACTTCCGGTGAAACCGGAAACGTCACATCAACGAAAATATTTTAGTTGAATTCTTCATTAGTTCTTCACCCATAATACCAATTTTCAGAATCGCCCTACATTCAGTTTTCTATATATGGATGCGTTAACTCGTCAAGATATACCCGGTATATAATATAGTTTGAATAACAAAATTAAGATTTCTAAGAAAATATTATTGTATTATTTTAGAAATATTCGAGGGGAAAATGTATCAACCAACATATGGGGATAAATAAAATTTGAGAAATTCCCAGCTTGATTGCAAAATGGCTTGAAAAGACATGTAGAAGAGCCCACAGGTCACTGTTTCGGGATAAATTCTGTAACTCTTCTGGCCAATGCAGGAGGCAACATTACATCCATAAAACGTCACGGTGGCTGGAAATCTGCCTCCGTAGCAGAAGGATATATAAACTACTTGCCAAATGAAGTGGGACAGCCAAAAAATTGTCTAATTTTGACTACCTATAACTTGGACATTTCTTGGCCGATGTTACATTTTCAACCAAAGTTGGAAAGCGTCATCTTTGGTCTATGCGTCATTGGAGTTGGGTTTCTTTTTCTGAAGATAATTAACACCAATGGCGCTCAAAAAGGGATTTATGATATTTATAAACGAAAATTAATGTTTATTGAAAACATTCAACAGTTTTAATGATCGTTACAGTTAAAAAAGTGCCATACCTTCAATTAGCATGATGCTGACGAATTCAGAGGCGTGCAAAAGGGGATTCTGTAATGTAGACAAATTAAAATTCCAGTTTCATAATTTTTTTTCCATTTGTTACAAGGTGCATTCATACATGTTATTAATTTCTTTTTAACGAATTCATCGGCGTACAAAAAAGGATCCATATGTTTACGTACATACGAAAACGTTACTTAAAAAACTAAAAAGAAACCCCAAATATTTATAAAACAAGAATATTATTCCTATTTAGTTAGGCGTTGGCCTCCCTCTAGCCTGAATAACTGCCTGGCAACGACTTGGCATACTCGAAATCAAATCGTTGATTAGTTCTATTGGAACTGCCTCCCAGAGGTCCAGAGTCATCCCTTCGAGATCGTCAAGAGTTTCTGGCTGACTCCAACGTCATCCAACTCCAGAAGTGCTCAATTGGATTCAAGTCTGGAGATCTGGGAGAAAATTCACTACGATTAACATTCTGGTCTTGCAGATACCTGTTTACTAATACTGCCCGATGAGGCCGAGCATTATCATCCATAAGAACAAAATCTTCGCCATATTTTCGAGCAAGCGGAAGAACTTCCTGAATCAGACATTAATTCAGGTACACCCTGCTGTTAAAATTGCTTCGAAACACCACAAGAGTTGTCTTTCCGTTGTGTTGAGTACCGCCCCAAACTGTCAATCCACCACCACCAAATGCAATTTGGGGACATACGTTCTCCCCGTCTCCGCCGAGTTAACAATCGGCCGTTGGAATTATACAGGTTAAAACGACATCCATCAGCGGAAAGACAGTCTCTCCACCGAAGATGCCAATTCTTCGGACCATCTTCTTCTGTTCGCCCCCCTGTGAATGTTTGTTAAAAGTGGACATTTTGCCGACGACGACGAGCATTTAATCCTTGGTCATGTAGGCGCCTTCTGATAGTGTTTGCTGAAACATTTAAGTGCAGGTACGCTCGGGTTCTTTTGGCGGTCCAAACCCTACTACTGATTGCAGTGTGTACTATTGCTCGGTCCTGACGGGGATTTGTTATTTTTCGACTTCCTCCGTCGTGTCGGTGAGCAGCAGTACCGTTGTTAGCTTCTCTTTACAAAAAAGCTCTTCCTACAGGTAATTTCTTAACATCAAGTGAGTCGGCAATCTCTCTTATTGTATAATTTCTTTATCGCAATCTTAAAATTTTCACCAAATCTGCACTGATAAGTTGTGGCATTTAGACGATAACAATTATTCAGCCCTATGCTGTATCACTTCCGTTATGTTTAGCGGTCAGACGTTATCCCAACTTAAGGCTGATTGATATTTGTTTTGACTTAAAATGCAATCTAATGTCAAAACCTTATTTTCTCAGTGACATTTTCATTTATAGAAATAAAATTTTTACATTTAGATTGCATTATTTTTAGGTCGAAAGAAATGTCGCAACTTTCCAATGCAGAATTGATAAATATAATATAGTTTACAAAGGTACCTACTACTGCTTACTGACATTACCAGTAGGCCCGTGCATGGTCAGAGATTAGAGGCTCGTCAAAAATACCCACGATTGAGAAATTTTTCTCTGGGCGAACAAAGAACAACACTTAGTAAAATTATTAAAAATCTTTCCATATGAATCAAACTTTTTGGATCGCCTCGTATAATGGATCCTCTTTTATACACCAATGAATTCCATGGATGCTCTTCTTGAATAAATAAAAAAGTAAAAAAAAATAATGAAAATGGAATTTTAATTTGTCTTCATAACATAATCCCCTTTTGCACGCCTCTGAATTTGTCAGCATCATGCTAATTGAAGTCAACAAAACTATTGAATTTTTTCAATAAAAACGAATTATCGTTTCTAAATATCATAAACCCCTTCTTGCGCGCCACTGATGTTAATTATCTTCAGTAGAAACATCTCTTGTTGCAGTTTAGATGGTCGCTGCTATTGTTCAACTAAAAAAGGCCCACATTTTAAAATAAATACGGAATTTCATAAATTGGCGATATTTCCATAGCAACGCAATTTATCAAAAATATTTCAAAGATATCTCGAGGTATCGGCACAACATTTCACCCAACATCAAAAAAAAATTCTAGGATTTCTCACATTTCCCAAATTATTGGTCAAAAATTTGAAATGTTTCCGGCTCTGAATTCTTACCCAGTACAAAGAGAACGAATTGCAAAAAAAGAAGCCCGACGCCAATGAAGCATAGACCAAGGATGACGCTTTCCACTTTTAGTTGAAATTCCAACATCGGCCAAGAAATGTTCAAGTTATAGCTAGTCAAAATTAGGCAATTTTTTGGCTGTCCCACTTCATCTGGCAAGTAGTTTAGAAGATAGTTTGAATAACTAAATTGAGATTTCTAACAAAATATGAATTATCCATTGCCTTCCAAACAAATTAATATATCTGATAAAATTGCGGAATCAAGAAGTATTTAACGTTTCTAATCAGCAGCAACATGGAACATATTTGGGAATTTATGTTGGAAGTAATTGTTCAAACTTTACTATCAATTATTATCCAATAAATGAATTTGTTTTATGATGAATAATCAATTAATAATTGACTCTGTTAAAAATAAATCCTTCAGAAAGTAATATTTCATGATTATTTTTTGAATTATTATGGCAGTGAAAAAAGTAAACATTTCTCATTTGTACAATGATACTTTAATTGCCTCAACGTCAAGTTCTGTTACGAGGGTTGCTATTTATGTACTGAGAATTGGCAACACTGGTGTTGCTAGGCGCGATCCAACTGCGCTTTCGCAAAGTTTGATATTTTTGACAATATACGTAATCAGAACTTTTTGTCATACATACGCTATTTGTATTGTTAATAGACATTTGAAAAATTTTTCTCGGCCAAAAAATGAAGCTAAATCGTGAACATTTACGTGCTATGATTTTTTACGATTTTCGACCTGGATTATCTCAACAGCAGTGTGCCGATCACCTTACTGCTACCTTTGCTGAAAAAGCACCATCCAAGGCCACAGTATATCGATGGTTTAGTGAATTTAAACGTAGCCGTACTTTGCTGGCGGACGAAGTTAAATATGGACGTCCAAAATCGGTTGTTGTGCGAGAAAACATTGATGCTGTGTCCGAACTGATAATGCAGGATCGTCATGTGACATATCGTGAGATCGAGGAATCCCTGGGCATTAGTATGACAAGTATAATAAGATATTGCATAAACATTTGGCAGCCAGAAAGATTTGTTCTCGTTGGATCCCGCACAATTTGACAATCGATCAAAAAAAGACTCGTGTAAATTGGTGCAAGGAAATTATTACAAAATATGACCGCGGTGCATCAAATGCAGTTTATAACATATACACAGGTGATGAATCTTGGATTCATTGTTATGAGCCCGAAACTAAACAGCAGTCGACTGTATGGGTATTTCAAAATGAACCAAATCCAACAAAAGTTGTTCGTGCTCGCAACACTTCGAAGCAAATGGTGGCCTGTTTCTTCGGTATAAACGGTCATGTGACAACCGTGCCTTTAGAGCAACGTAGAACGGTAAACTCTGAATGGTACACCACTATTTGTTTGCCAGAAGTCATCAATGAAATAAGGAAAACGATCCGTCGACGAAGGATAATTCTCGATCATGACAATGCGAGCTCACACACATCGGCTCAAACAACCCGCAATTTGAGCACTCAAAACGTTGAATTGATGGGTCATCCGCCGTACAGCCCTGATTTAGCACCCAATGATTTCTAATTGTTTCCTCAAGTGAAGAACAAATTTCGTGGTCAACGATTTTCGACGCCACAAGACGCTGTTTATGCATTCAAAAACCATGTTTTGGAGATACCTACTTCGGAGTGGAAAAACTGCTATGCCAATTGTTTAATCAAATGCACAAATGTGTAGATTTGAAAGGAGAGTATTTTGAAACAGAATAAAGAAGTTCCTACACCCCAATTATTGTTTTAGTTCTTCATTCTCAATACATAAATAGCAACCCTCGTACCACGGCATCATTTATTATGATGGATGAGTTAATTGGTATCAGGAATTTCCTTCACAGAAGTGATATAATGCCTGCAGTTCATGTGTATGCAGTAATCAGAAAATTCCATAACACGGAATTTAATTAGTACTGATAGATATGTTGTGTTCACATGAATCAAAACAGAATTTACCATTTATATCAATTACGGTAATAAGTGTACGAGTGTGCATGCTGCAATGCCATAGTGGTTGTTGTTTCAACTTCATAAAGGGGCCATTATGATGATTCTCTGTCACCTATCGGTTTATTTTGCACTTGAAAACCCTTTTGGTTTGAGATAATAACGTCTGGAAATCAGTTGAAACAAACTCTCCATTCTATACTCTCTTGTTTCAATATGAAAACTTTGTCATGTAGGTGCGGCTTTTTTCAAATTTCAGTTCAAGAAATTAACTTGGCTTTGGTAACACCTGGACTTCCAAAAATTCCATAAAGTTAGTATGATTCCACAAAAAATATGTACCATTTAACAATGATATTTGGGATAAGCCTACCATTTATTTATCGTGTTTTCATGGCATATTTTACCCTGTCTAGTTTCGTGTATAGACAATTTTCCCAGGAAACTAATCACAATAATATATGGTTCGATAATGCCCGTCCACTAGATGGAGCTGAAATCGAAACAGTTTAATATTCAATATAACGAACAGTCGTTGCCCACCGATGATGAACCCTTTACTCCCATATACACCTACTGAGTAGGCTTATTAAGGTAAGTACCTTACAGAAAACAACTACTCTCCTGGCTAAGACTACGACGGGTATTGAATTAAATCTAACAGATACTTGTGCAACGTTCCTTAAAATATCAGAGGACGCAATTGCAAGTGCCCTCTGTGACCAAATCAAAACTTAACTCTGCTGTTTGGTCACAGAGGGCACTTGCAATTGCGTCCTCTGATATTTTGAGGAACGTTACACAAGTATCTGTTAGATTTAATTCAATACCCGTTGTGGTCTTAGCCAGGGGAGTAGTTGTTTTCTGTCAGGTACTTGCCTTAATAAGCCTACCCATTAGGTGTATATGGGAGTGAACGGTTCATCATCGGTCGGCAACCACTGTTCGTTATTAAACGATCTCCCAAAGAATTCTGTTTTCTTCAATATAACAATATATTTATTACCTTTCCATGCCACTGTGCTCTAACTCCAAATTTATTATAAACAGAAATAGACCAGGATGCCAAATAAGAACCCCCTCAATTACACCTTTCACTACACGGATATGAGGTCGCCGAATAAAAATCGTGGACCAGAGGGTGTTGGGCACGAGGGTGAAGGTGTTTAAAAAACCGGGGGGTCTCGATTCATCACTTAGTGTTCGGCGTATGTCGTAAGTTACTGTTATTGAAAAAAAGTATGGGTGGAAGGCATCGCCGAACGTGTATAGTGGATACGACCAATGACATATTACCGTTAGAGATATTCACATTTCTATCTGCGGTCAACAATTTTTACTACCGCTTATTTCGAGGCAATTATCTGTTTATATATACTGACCGGCAGAAAAAGTGGGACAGCAACATAATTGGTTATAATTGAAAAAAAAATGTGTTATGGATTGAAACAATATGCAATCGTGTATGGTGTTGTTCCCAATAGATTTTGCGTCGAAACATTGTTATTCGACATGGACAAAATTGATTTTTATGATAGCAAGTATCAGAACATAATTCGGGTACAAGACATCAGCAAAGAATTGGCTAGAATAACATGGAAATTCTTTATTTAACATCGAGTATTTACTCCCCTAGCTATTATTACAAATTCAAGTCGACGATGCATGCCTTCGATCAAATGTGATTGCCTCTTGTGTATGAGATTACACTCTTCCTGTAATGCATCTCGAAGTTGCTGCAGTGTCAACAACTGCCCTCGACGATGTCTGATCCGTCTTCCCAGCATATCCCATACGTGTTCAATGGGATTGAGGTCAGGACTGCGTGCTGGCCAATCAAGAACGTGGATTCCAACGTCCTGGTGGTAGTCTCGAACAATTCTGGCAAAGTGCGGACGAGCTTTATCGTGCATCAGAATGAAATCTTCACCAATAAACTCCGCAAATACCACCACATGCTCCTCCAGGATATTATGTATGTACCTTATAGCCATCATAGTACCTTTATCTATGAACACAAGTTCTATGCGAGACTCGTAAGAAATGCCAACCCATACCATTGCAGACCCACCACCAAAACTCACCCTCTCGCTGAAGTTGCATTGCGCCTATCTTTCTCCTGGCCGTCTCCACACTCTCTCTCGTCCATCTGGAGATCTCAGCGCGAAACGGGACTCATCTAGGAAGAGCACATTGCTCCACTGGATGATGTTCCAATTGAGGTGTTCGCGGCAAAACGCCAGTCTGGCGACACGATGATTCCGGAGAAGTTCAGGGCCTGTTGCAGGTCTTCGAGCAGAAAAATTAGCTCTAACAAACAGTTCTCTCACTGACGTTGACATGCCTCACGTCTTACAGGTCATTTCTCACTTGCTTCATCTGAAGAAGGTCCAGAGGAACATCAATTACATGGTTACCAAGAAGGATTCTAGAAAATAATCTTTCTATGGAGATATCTAGTTGAACTTCGACAAACTGAGAGATACGATGATGGATCAGAATCATGTGGATCTGGCAAAACTGAAATTGCCTGGTGAGATTGATGGGCTGATGGAGAGTTGAAAGAAGCATGTTGGAGACGATATTTAGATCCAACGACATTACGAATTTAGTGTGCTGTAAACATCTTTCACTACCACACTGGAAGACTGTGGAAGCTACTTCCATTGATATCCACGGTGCAGATATAGGGAATCACACAGGTATCAACACACTCTAAGGATGACATTTCATTTATTGCAGAGTAAATCGACCAAAGGTGCTTGTTTGTTTAAATTCGCTTATATGAAATCATCGTAGCTTGTAATTTCGTTCAATTTTATCGCGTTCGACTTATTTTTGTAGTATCCTTCCGTGGTTTTTCATATCACTCAGGTGTTAGTTTGGAGTGTTATCAAAATATCATGGTGGAATGAGCTCATCATCGTCATTTATAGTTTCGTTCATTTTACCTTGTTTGACTCATTCTTGTGATCCACTCGAGTATATTTTCATATCCCTCCAGTGTTTTTTCATATTCCTCAAATGTTAATTTGTAGTGTCATCTAAACAGAAATTAGTGAGAAGTGGAATGATTAAGAACACATCACCTCGTTCTATTTACCCCTGTTCCTGGCATTATCTCAGTTGCTGATGTAATTCACTCTAAAAATTAGTACAATAACATCTAATTTCAAATTATTCCGACCAAAAATATAAGTAGAGTTTTACAGAAACGAAGCAGGAAAACGTGACTATCCTTCATCAGAAGTTTCAAATATTTTCATGTATGGGTTGTGACCTAATTCTAAACTCTCCAATTCTCTACCGTGGTGGCAACACGTTGAAGGAGAGTTTGATCACATCGCTTTGGAATGCCAGAGGCTAGTCGAGAGTCATCTAAAGTCGAACCGTCGAGCCGTAAAAGATGATACAGGACTCTTGTTACAAATATCTCGAGATAATACTTCGTATAATGACCCAATCATAGGTGACATGTTGACATTAAATAACATATTATTCTTGAATAGTAAGCCAAAAATGGTCGAGTTCAATTATAAAACAAATAACATTGATGACAGCAGTTTTTACTGAATCCTATTTTCTACTGCATTCATCTAATAACATTGCAACCATATTTTATTTAAAATTAAATAAAAAAGGAGCAATGTATACGGTAGCTCTTCGTCGGTAGGCACAATGGATTCGTTCATACTTTATAACACAATTATATCATTGGACAGTAACAAAATGGTCACAAAAATAAGAGGGGGCGCCACAGCAACTTTCAATATGTCTATGTCAAGGAGTACTTACTTAAGAAGTTGAGCAACCGAATAATGACAATTCAGATGTTAAACCCAAAACTTCACCATACGATGTTGTCAACTTGAAGAGTGTTAATCAATAAATAAATAACACATAAATGAACACACAAACATTTAATATGAATGAATCTTCACCGGTCAGAGAAACAGTTTCCAAAAAAACTGTGATTCTAATAATATTCAATATTCGATATCTGTCGCATATGAGGTTAACTCAATTACATGTAAGATTTCATTAGGAAATCAATTTTCCCAGCGCAAAGTACTATGTGGTGGTTTACAGATAGTTGTTAAAAGATATAAACTTCAACCGGAGAATATCGATATTGAATACGAATTAATACTTAAAGTTGAAATGGTAGGATTTCATCATATATAAAAATTGTTAGTGAAATCTGTTTATCTGGTGACACCAACGTGAAGATTTTGTACTAGATCCTAGAACAATTAGGACTGAAAGAGAGTCTACAAAGAGTTTCAGCGAAGAAGGCTTCATCATATCTGACAGCAATCAGCAATTCATCAGGCGTATGAAATGGTAGGATTTCATCCTATATAAAAAAATGTCAGTGAAACCTGTTCCTCTGGTGACACCAACGTGAAGATTTCGGACTAGATCCTAGGCCAACCAGGACTGGAAGGGAGTCTACAAAGACTTTCAACGAAGAAAGCTTTATCATATTATCTGACAACAATCAGCAATTCATCAGACGTAACCAGGTAGTCTTCACTTCGGACAAATAAACTATATTGGAGCCATAACACCATAAATATCCTCATCAGGAAGACGTGGGGCTAAATCAAAGCTTGGGATGAGATACCCAACTAGACAAGGAAACGTGACAATTCCCTGGGTTAAATTCCTCCGGGTACAACAACCCTATAAATGTTTTTCAGTAAATTACTGTTCTAAACAGCCGCTAGCATGAGAACGATGAAAAGAAACGTTGAAAAACTCACCTTCCGTGAAGGTAGAAAAAAAGGTATCGGCGTGGTACAAAGTTTTCAAACGCCAAGTGGTGGGATGAGTAGAACGGAATATCCACGAAGGATCACTTTACGAATTCAGGATTCGGCAGTCGAACCCCTGTATGGCTAGGCACCTGAAGCTTTCACCAATTATACCATTGAACTCCTCCCCTCTCAGTCGGAAACGAAATCCACCTTGAAGATGTTTTTTATCAAGATGGTTAAGGTATCAACATTAAAATATTTCAATATTTGCATGTTCCATAACCGACCAATCTGAACACCTTAAAAATAATGATGTGTTTGGTTGTCTCTGATCGGACAACCCAAAAACTAACTTGGCTACACTGATAGCCCAGAAAAAGAAACAGTTGACAGCTGAAATATCATCGGGCAGCTGACAAATAAAAATAAACGTAAACACGAAAGCAATCCAAACATTTTGTTTATAATCACATTGAACCCTAAAAATTGAAACATTCCTTATGAACCTTCTCAATGACCAGAACTCAGACATAAATATGGAACACTCTCGAAAATTCGTTTGAAGACAACATTGGATTTCAAAGTGAGTGATTTTCTTACGAAGCCATTTTTTATTCCCCTTCAATCATTTTCAGACCGACACTTGCAAAGCGTGAAACAAATCACACTTTTCTGGTCAGCAGGAATACTAGCGCTACTCTGAAAACCAAACAGGACCACAACGTATGCAGTTTCAATGAGAACAAGTCGAAAATAGAAAAGTTACGATTTATTCCGATGGTGCATCCAGAACTTAACCCTTCAGTGCACGGGTCGGGTCTTACGGACCCAAAGCTATTTTCCAGGTGCGAGAAAGCGCGAACGCGACTTCGGCCGACTTCACCCGACTTGGTACCTTTTCCTCGTGTCGGACAATAGCAATCAGTATATACATCAGTTGTGTTTAGTAATTTGTTTAGGTGTCATCGCTTGTTTCGTCCTGATAGACCCAACCCGTTCCTTCTGGTAAGTTTTTATTTAAAAAAACGTAAAGGTGAAAAAGTGAAATAGTATCATTTTAGATTGAAAAATGTCCGATCCGTATGAAAAAAATATCAATTGGCTGCGGAAGTTGTATGATGAGGTGCCTACAGACGAGGAAGACATTATTGAAGAATCTGAGGATTCCGATGCAGACGAAAGATCATGTGAGCACAGCGATCACGATACCGATTCAGAGCAGGAGATTACTCCGTTAGACGTAAATGAAAATCCTGCGCAGAGCATTTCACGTGATAAAAGGGCTCACTTATATTATCAAGCCAAAGATGGGTTTAAATGGAATAAAATGTGTCCTCCAAAAAACGTGAGAACTAGGCAGCACAATATTATATCCAAACTGCCAGGAGTAATTGGCGATGCAAAAAATGCTTCTACGGAGAAACAGTGTTCGGACTTATTTTTTGACGCAGCTATAACCATGAACATTGTAGAGTGCACTAACATATATATCGAAACGATTGCCAACCGTTACCAAGACAGCTCTGATGTAAGACCAATTACAATAACAGCTGAAAGCCTTGTTTGGTCTACTCTATCTGATCGGAGTATACCATAGCGGCCGAACATCTATTTCTGAGTTCTGGGCAACTGATGGAACTGGAATAGACATTTTTCCCGCTACAATGGCATTGAGAAGATTTCGATTTTTGATACCATGCCTACGATTCGACAACAAACATACCAGGGAGGAACGTAAACGAGAAGATAATCTCGCCCCCATTAGATACGTTTTTGAAGCCATTGTTAAAAATTTTCAGAAATGTTATTCCATCGGGCAATATTCCACCATCGATGAAATGTTGCTAGCTTTTCGAGGTCGTTGCAACTTCAGGATGTACATTCCCAACAAGCCTGCCCGATATGGGTTGAAAGTTTTTTCATTAGCCGATGCTCGAACGTTTTACACTCTGAACCTAGAAATTTATGCAGGTAAGCAGCCAGAAGGTCCGTACAAAGTGAGCAACGCAGCCTATGATGTAGTTGAAAGAATTGTTAAACCGATTACGAAATCAAACCGAAACATTACCATGGACAATTGGTTCACTTTGGTGGAATGTGCTGAAAATTTACTGGTGACCCATAAATTGACAGTTGTTGGTACTATGCGGAAAAATAAGCGGCAAATACCAAAAGAATTCATCTCTATTGCAAGACCAGAGAAGTCAAGTATGTTTGGGTTTACTGAAAATATGACCATTGTTTCCTATAAACCAAAAAAAAACAAACATGTTATTCTTCTGTCTACGATGCACCATGACGACTCCATCGATGCAAGCACTGGTGAAGATAATAAACCGGAAATTATCACTTTCTATAATACGACAAAATGTGGTGTTGATGTAGTGGATCAACTTTGTGCCAAATATAATGTTGCCAGAAACATCAAGAGATGGCCGATGGTTATTTTTTATAATTTATTGAACGTGTCTGCGATTAACGCTTTTATTATAAAAAGAAGTAATGATCCTTCATCACCGTCAGGAAAACAGAGAAGGATATTCATAAAACAGCTTGGAATTCAATTGGTAATGGAGCACATGAAAGAAAGAGTTACATCTCCGCATTTGACGAGAGAAATACGATACCGTGCTGCAAAAATTAGCAATGTCCAGGTACCGGAACCAGTAGCTGTCGAGGGTAATAAAAGAGGTCGATGTAGCTTCTGTAAAGATCGCAAAACGCGTTTTCAATGCAAAATTTTTAAAAAAATATATTTTTTTAGAACATTCCAGATATGTATGTCATGTGTGTGCTGACGAAATTTAAAACGTTTATTTTCTACAGGGCATTTAACATTTATGGACCAAAAACATATATTTGTTATTTATTATTATTGTAGTTCTTTTCCAAAACAAAAAAATTGGTTTTTTGTCAAAAATAGGAAGTACAATGTTTATTTAGGTGATGTGTAATGTTATTATGCATAATAAAAATTTTTAATTAAAAATATATAGGTACAGTTTTCCTTCTGGGTCTGTAAGACCCGAGCCGTTCCTTTATGTATTAAAATTTCACCCGTGCACTGAAGGGTTAATTAGTCTCCTTGTAGTGTCAACTTATAAAATGTGAATTGATCATTAAATTTGGTTGGTTTTTGAATCGAAATAAGCATGGGAATGTTGATAAGGTTTCTAGGAAGGACGCTATACAACCAACTATGAACATAGATGTATGTTGTGTTGAGGCTAATTGAAAGTAGGTCACCACGGGGTGGAGTCTGCATTGCTCTAAAGCTTTCTAAAAATTAACAAAATCAAGGAGCGAAAATTAACATGCTGCAACATATATCTAATATGATGTCAGAAGTTTGAAAGTACCTATCAAAAATTCCACAGACTAAAAGAAGCAATTTCCAATAAGGAATTATGAACCAAACTATGGTAGCACACATGGACATGAAAGGTAATCTTTTTTCAAATAGGACTAAATGGTTCCAAACCTTTGAAATTTTCGTGATAGCAAGTGGATTCAACTCTGAATCATAGGCCAATCAATAGAGCATTTTTTCCTGACAAAAATACTAGTAGGAAACCGACTGTACCATCACATGGAAGACAGTCCGTAGTAATATTCTGTTATTTTTTCGACTCGCAACTGTCATTTGTTCATTTGTTATGAACATTTGAATCACAGAAAGCGTGTTTTCGTTTTAATTGTTTTGCTCATAAAATGAAAACTAATAAAGCAATATGGTTGCTCCAATGAAAAGAATAGTACATAACTGAAATACGAACAAAATGCCATTTTTCAAGATATAGGGTTGGACCTTCTCAAGAAAGTATAGAATCATGTGTACTTTGTGTGTGAACAAAACAGACAGATTATTAGTTTTCGCACAATTGCAATTGGAATTTTTTTTGCACCATCTTGCAGCGTGCCTGGATGATCCATGCCTAAAACAGATTTTGGAAGTAGAAGTACAGTAACACAAAATGTTTATTTTCATTTTGCGCTAAAATGCTGTAAAATTGGTAAAAAATGCTTGCAAATATGATTGAAAACGGCCGAGCTGGTGAAAGCGGTCGAGTGGTAGAAGAGAGCGGGAGATGAGAGGAAGCGTATTATTACGTAACCCGTTCATGAAAAGAATTCCCCTCATCTCCCGGACTCTTCTACTACTCTGCAGCTAACGCGGGTTCGAATGTTTTCAGTTAGGTTTGCATGCATTTTTCACCCATTTCGCAGCATTGTAGCGCAAAATGAGAATAAACATTTTGTATTACTATACTGCTACTTTCATAATCTGTTTGAAAAATTGAAATCACTAGAGCATTCAGGCACGCTGCAAGATGGTGCAAAAAAAATTTAATTGCAATTGTGCCAAAACTAACTATCCGACAGCGCCTGTTTTGTGCATACATAAGGTACACATAATTCAATACCCTCATGAGAAAGGCCACTTCAACTTCTTGAAAAATGGCATGGAGTTAAGAATTTTTCAAAAATTGTTCTGGTTTTTCCAATTTTTCTCCGTTACTAATGATCCGACATGGTCGTAAACCATCATATTTTGTTCGTATTTCAATTATCCACAATTCTTCTCATTGAAGCATTTAAATTGCTCTAGCAGTTTTTATTTTATAAGCAAAACAATTTAACAAAACACATTTTTGCTATTTAAATGTTTAAATCAAATTAATAAATAACAGTTGCGAGTCGAAAACAGAACAGAATAAAACTATGGACTGTCTTTCATGTGATGGCATGATCGGTTTCTTACTGGTATTTTTTTTTTAAACTCACTTATTTTATGCTCTATTGCTTGGTATATCAGATGAAAGAAAAGTTGCTATGCTGTTACATGTTGATGGACCACAAGGTATTGAAATTTTCAATTCGTTCAATATAGAAAGATCTACAGTACAATTCAAAGAACTGGTCGGATGGTTCAAAAGCCGTTTCGTGACTAAAACAAACCCTATGCTGTATCACTTCCGCTAAACATAACTTCAACGTAAATCGATACTTCCGCTATTTTGCTAATATCGGTATGCTGTATAATGGTACGCGTAACGTGTTTCGTTAACTGCTTGCGCTATTTCAGAACATTACGAACGTTATGACCGTGTTTTCCAATAATTTTCCCCCAAGAAACGTATTTTTGAGGAATTTTTTATGCCGCTTTACGCAAGCGCTTAGAGAATACAATTCAAAGATATGAAAACAACGTGGAAAGAAAAATGTTACGTGATATCAGCAATCCACTGGAATTGACAAAAATAAATTTTCCAAAGCATTTTTGCCTATTGAGAAAGTCAGTGAAGCCTTTAGTTGAAGTCTTGGGGCCCATTTCACAGCAAGGAAAACGAACTAATGTGTTGTCTGTTGAAATGACAGTGAGTGGAGTTTAAATTTGAGTCGGTAATGTACCAACTCATTTCTGTAAATTACAACCTTCTTTTTTTTAAAGGTTAAATAAAAAAGAGCAATGCAGACGGCAGCTCTTCGTCGGTAGGCTGTATGGGTTCGTTCATACTTTATAACAGAATATATCATTAAACAGTAACAGAATGGTCAACAAAAATAAGAGGGGGCGCCACAGCAACTTTTAATATGTCTATGTCAAAGAGTACTTACTTGGGAAGTTGAGCAAGCACTACTTGGAAAGCCAGACAGGACCACAACCGATGCAGTTTCAATAAGAACAAATCGAAAAATTATGATTTATTCTGATGCTGCATCCAGAACTTAATTATTTTCCTTGTAGTGAAAACTTGAATGAATGACGTTAGACAACCAACTATGAACATATACGTATGTTGTGTTAAGGCTCATTGAAAGTAGGTCACCACAGGATGAAGTCTACCTTGCTCTGAAGCTTTCTAAAAATTAAAAAAAATAAAGTAGCGAAAATTTACATGCTACAAAATTGAAGAATTTGAGTACACTAGCATTTTTGCTACTGAATATTACTAGAAAGAAAGATCACAATTTGCATTTGGCTGTTGAGCAATCTCGTTTAAGTAGAATCATAGCAGAGATAACTAATGCAGCAGTCACAAAGGACCCCGCACTAATCTTATGGAAAACCGGTTTCGGTGAAAATCGCTGAAATTTCAATATGATGTAGCCCATGCCATCCTGAACAAAAGTTACCATTGCGCCAACTCTCTGAATGCCCGCGTTTGGATTCTACAGGGGGTCAAAGTTCGATATTTTGACGATTTTTCAAAAAATCCGGAATTTCATTTTCATTGTATCGATCTGAATTTTTATAATGAAATAGTCCACAATATGTGCATCAAAAAGTTCAAATGACAAAAGTTTCTAGAATCAAAACTGGCGGGTATACAGAGGGTTGAACTTTGTTTTTGGTAATTTTTATCGAACTTTTTTTGAGAAAATATTCGTTTTCCTGCAGATCCATGTGCAATTGATGTTACTTACAGTACATAAGAGGGCGATCATATTTTGCATTTGAACTAACCATCCAACTTTAAATATTTGAAAGATACGGGGCGATCAAAAATATATTTTCAATTTCGGAAAAATGTATCCCTTTGTATAGTCAGCTTTCACCAATATATTTAGCTGATGTTTTGAAAGTATGTAGCTAACATACATACAAATGTGTCACCGTCTGTGCTCATTAATCTGAATCCAAATAAAGTTGCGGCGATGGTCCAAAAAATATGGAGAAGGGATGTTTCGAAATAATTTTGAAATGATTTCTAAAATCGTCCGTGAATTTTTTTTATTTTCTGATATAATGTAGATGAGTCATTCTTGATCAAAAAGTTCTACAGTGCCTACCACGCGAATGCCACGGTTTGAGTTATACAGGGGTTTGAAGTATAGTATTTCCTTGATTTCTCGAATAATCAATAATTTCTTTGTAACGGAAAATAACATTGTTTCCTAGACAAACTTCGAAACATTTCAATGCCCAAATTATCTGAAATGAGAATTCATGAATATACAAAGGTTGCAAGTCAGTCTCATTATGTAAATATATTTTCGGACATATGCATGAGCATACGAATACGATTCATGTTTCATACGGTGTATGAAAATATAATACAAATTCTATAAGGACCATCATTTTCATTTTATGTTCCAGGAAAATACAGGATGAAAACAATTTTCGGAATGCTTCGAATGTGTCTGCCAGTAAAGTGCCATGCCAAGCATGGCCAAGTTACTGCAGAGTTTTCCAAGTAGAAGGGGCGTACATCTCCCTGCAATCCCAGAACTATTTTATTTTTCAAATGATGTCTTTTGATATACTAGTTTCAAGTTCAGGTAGTTCAGGTTTTATATATTCCCGAATTGTGTACAGTTTCTTTCATAGAAAAGTAGTACACTTAATTTCAGCAGTGTAAACATGACTTGCTTAATAATGAAAAATGGATTATATAATCCAATCTTCCGCATACAACCTATACTATAGGTAATTCGTCGGCAAGTATACAACAGAAAACAACTACTGCTGTACTGTTTTCTGTTGTATACTTGCCGACGAATTACCTATAGTATAGGTTGTATGCGGAAGATTGGATTATATAATCCATTTTTCATTATTAATTAATGGTCTTCCGTCAAGTAGTGTTGTTTATTCTTTACGAAATGACTTGCTAAAATTGATAACTGCCATATTTCTTTTGTGCCTCTTTAACGTTTTTAAAAAGCCAAAGACAATTTTAAAATATCAGATTAACACAATTTACTGTACTAAAATAACAACATTTTCGTTTCCAAGACTTGTACCTACTACTTTTCTGTGCAAGTAACTGTATTATTCCATATCCAAAATAGAGCAGTCCTTGGAATGTCATTCGATTGCTGTCAGAGTTATGGATGTTTTTGATAGCAAACATATTTTGATGTGTTGAACGTAGATGAAATGTTAGTATTTTCTAATAATTAGAGAATCGGTTGATGTTTTGGTCATCAATTACCTGTTTTCTTTTATTTTCTGCTCTTCGAAGTTAAATAAGGTGAGATAATCATTATATTCAATTGTATCTCATATTGGAATATTCCCAGGTCATCATGGCCTATCAAAATCAAGTAAATTGCTTTGTATGCGATACCCGATCAAGACCAGCTCGAATGTCACATCTTCTTCATGGAGAAGAACATTTGGAAAAGTGTCAAATGGCTATTTCTAGGCGGGATGCACGAGGTGGTCCCCCTCTCATCATAGGAGAAGAAACAAGAATATGTTTAAACTGTAATCGATCTATTATGAATGAAATAAGGGACTTGGCGATTGATCCAACTTGTATAAGACTTAATGTTTCGACACAAACATCGAGCCATACATGCTTCATCTGCAATGCCGCCGCTGATCAGCAAACTCTATCCAATAAATGCAGGGCCAATGTTTTTGTTCATCGAAATATATTCATCCCAGATAACGTCAAGGCGTGCAGACATCATCTCGATGATAACGGTTTCATTTTGCCATTTCTATTACCAGGAATCCAGTTTGTAAATAGACCTTATGTGATAAAGGGACAGCAACTATCCATTTTCCTTCAAGGGCTTCGTTTTGTGGCTATTGAACACTCCAGCTATGAAGATGAGAACAATTTCAGTGAGGATGAGTTTCAGGCAATATCTCCTATAACCAAAGAACAATTTCGTAGTCTTTTTATGTTCTGTGATATGGTTCCGCAGGAACATGGTTATAGATATATAACGAAAAAAGACCTTATGACATTCCTCTGTAAATTGCGTCAGGGTCTGTCGGATGATTTCTTGAAGGTAATATTCCATTATCCCTCTAGGCAAGCCACCAGCTTAGCAATTTCTAAAGTAAGACAGTCTTTGATGCAAAGATTCGTTCCATCGAATATCGGCTTTGCAGCCATCGATAGGAATGTGTATATTAGAAGGCATGTGAGTGAGTTTTCCAATATTTTATGTAACCCGACCCCAGACAACCCGAAGGCCATCGTTTACATCGACGGATCATACGCCGCCATAAATAAAAGTTGTAATTTCAGGATATTGCGCCAATCTTTCTGCCGGTACAAGGGACATCATCTGGTGAAACCAGTTTTGATTGTGGCCCCGGATGGATATATACTGAGTATTCAAGGACCTTATTTCTCAGACGCTCGCAACAATGACGCAAGAATTTTGGAGAATCAGTTTGAAAGAAACTTAGAAGACATGAGGGGATGGTTTAATGAAGGTGACATTTTTGTTGTGGATCGGGGTTATCGAGATGCCATACCCTTACTGAATAATCTTGGCATACAATATGAAATGCCCGCGATTGTTCCACGAGGGCAACAACAGCTTTCCACTGAGGAAGCAAATAAATCTCGATTAGTGACGAAAACTAGATGGATAGTTGAAGCAAGAAATGGACATTTGAAAAGCATGTTTAAGTTTTTTGATAAAACTATCGAAATGCCACACGTACACAATCTTAGCGATCTATATCAAATCGCTGGTGCACTCATCAACAGCTTCCACCCCCCAGTCTCAATGAGAGGTGCCAATGCTCAGCTGGCACAAGAATTGTTACGAAAATCACAGGAGGTAAATGTCGTCCAGGCTCGAGTGGAAGTGGACAATCTTCATCTGAGAAATGGTCAATGGGTCCGTATGAATGGAAACCTGATTCCAAACTTTCCTCGCCTTACGATAGAATATCTAAGAGATTTGACCGTAGGTATATACCAAGTTAAACTTTCACCTTCGTATATACAGGATAAATTGCAAAGGGAAGAAAATGAAGAGTTTCAGGTCGATAATTTCGAAGAGGAACCTGGATTCATGAGAGTCAGGGTTTTTTCGAGGTTCAGAAATGCCACAAAATATCAACTGTGGATCAAATATAATGATGGAGAAGAACCTGATGAACCAAACGAGCCCATATTAGGATATTTTTGTACTTGTAAAACCGGCGCCAGAACTTTAGGAACATGTGCGCATGTTGCCAGTGTTCTATGGTATCTTGGTCATGCTCGACATGACCCCAACAGTCGATACCCCTCAAGTTCCCTACTAAACTCAGTAATGGACGCGGCAAATAGACCACAACAAATGGTTCCTGATGGTGCGCTTGAAATAGTTGGGTAGTGAAACGATGACAGTCATGCCGGTGAATAAACTCCTCACAATTTATTTGAATAACACCTCAAAAAACCCAAGACCGGTATGTAGGTGGTCAATTTGGATGCATGACATTTCGTCTGAAGTCTAATTCTTTATTGCGATAGAAATCACTTGCATCCTCATTCTTCATTGCAATTGAATTAACTGCAGATTCAATCATTGTAATGGAAGATTTTTCCAATTATTTAAGAATGTCGCATGCTCTATTCAGTGATATCTATATAAGACCTACCCTACACTGATGAGGGGCAAAACCCCGAAACCGGTATAACTCGTTTCGGAAAACGAAATATGAATCGTCCGAAAGGCTGTCTTCATGGAAAAAATGTACTTGCTGAATTGATTCGACTCAGTTCAGTAGCTGTTGTGGTACTATCATCATTTCTGTTTTCTCTGAATCAGCCCATATGCTTGGAATCGTGCTGAATTCATGTTATGTACTTACTTTAATTCATATTTCATATATCTGTCAGTTGCGGTCACAATTTTTTGAAGACAATGGCAGTTGCGAAGACCTGAATATAAACCAAATCATCTCATTTCTCTCTACTTGTTTTTCCGCACACGATCTTTCTCGAGAATATATTGTTTTCATACTGGATTTTCCTAAAACATCGGGTGGAGACAAAGTGGTCCTGGTCCTAATAGAGTTTCTGAATATATAAAAAATATGAATAGTAAACGGATACTTATATTTTTGAAAAAAATTTTTTTTTTTGGACCAACCTTTGTATATTCATAAATTCTCATTTCAGATAATTTGGTCATTGAAATGTTTCGAAGTTTGTCTAGGAAACAATGTTACTTTCCGTTACAAAGAAATTATTGATTATTCGAGAAATCAAGGAAATACTATACTTCAAACCCCTGTATAACTCAAACCGTGGCATTCGCGTGGTAGGCACTGTAGAACTTTTTGATCAAGAATGACTCATCTACATTATATCAGAAAATAAAAAAAATTCACGGACGATTTTAGAAATCATTTCAAAATTATTCCGAAACATCCCTTCTCCATATTTTTTGGACCATCGCCGCAACTTTATTTGGATTCAGATTAATGAGCACAGACGGTGACACATTTGTATGTATGTTAGCTACATACTTTCAAAACATCAGCTAAATATATTGGTGAAAGCTGACTATACAAAGGGATACATTTTTCCGAAATTGAAAATATATTTTTGATCGCCCCGTATCTTTCAAATATTTAAAGTTGGATGGTTAGTTCAAATGCAAAATATGATCGCCCTCTTATGTACTGTAAGTAACATCAATTGCACATGGATCTGCAGGAAAACGAATATTTTCTTAAAAAAAGTTCGATAAAAATTACCAAAAACAAAGTTCAACCCTCTGTATACCCGCCAGTTTTGATTCTAGAAACTTTTGTCATTTGAACTTTTTGATGCACATATTGTGGACTATTTCATTATAAAAATTCAGATCGATACAATGAAAATGAAATTCCGGATTTTTTGAAAAATCGTCAAAATATCGAACTTTGACCCCCTGTAGAATCCAAACGCGGGCATTCAGAGAGTTGGCGCAATGGTAACTTTTGTTCAGGATGGCATGGGCTACATCATATTGAAATTTTAGCGATTTTCACCGAAACCGGTTTTCCATAAGATTAGTGCGGGGTCCTTTGTTAGATGAGTATTAAGTTCCCACAAACAGCAGAGGAACATAAGGCTATGAAAGAGAGGTTGAGTTTCCTTCATTCCATAACAGCCAGTTTTTTTAAATCTGGGATATCCTAGTTATATTAATGAAAACTGGGGGTTATTTTTCATTCATTTATGGTTGGTTGGTTAAGGACTGACGAGCGATATACCGGGTTTACCTTTGAGGATTCCCTTAACGCTGAGACCAGCTGGGTTCTATTGTAATGTTCTGTCGTCTGTGGTTTCTAGTTAAATAGGACTGTGTTTTTCACCAGGTTGAGTAGTCCATTAACTAGGTGTTTCGAATTCATGCCAATTTCTAGTTTGATTCATTTATAAATATCATCTTTCATTCGTGAATAACTACTAACTGTTCATCTCAGTAGCAGGTCCACTTACATTTGAAAAACCAGCTGTTATACTGGAAAACAACAATAGTCAGGATGCATTTTGTGAACTGCATCCCGATAGATTCATATTTTCCATTCCGGGATTTTAAAATTTTCTTCAAGACGTTTACGAATTTATTGACAGCGGTGACAGTACTGGTCGTATTCACTCTTACTCGTCATGCTTTCATATAGAGTACCTCCTCTTCGATAACGCAATACTTTTATTCGAAATAACCACTAATGTATAGCGGACGACATAACGGTAACCATGTACGTTACGATAGCCGTTATGCACGACCATTAAGTTGGGATAACGTCTTACCGCTAAACATAACGGATGTGATACAGCACAGGGCTGATTGGCTAGATATACATTTTTTACAAGACACCAAGGTGGGTGACCGGTTTTCCCGCAGTTGAAGCAGCGTCTCTTTTTGTTTCCTAGGAAAGGCACTTGGTTTCTTGGTGCTGATATGAACTCCAATATTTTATCCAATAGCGCCTCGCTCGTAGGAGAATCTTTGGTGAATTCACCTTAACGTAACTTGGTTCTTACATTTATTGATGCGTCTTTCACCGCCTCGAACTCCAATGATACTATCAGTGCTTCGGTAATGGTTTGAAGCCATCCGAGTCGATTGGCTTGCTACATATCAGTATCTTTCAAGCCGTCTCTAAAAGTCTGCATACCAATTTGTTCTATGAACTCCTTAAGTGCTTGTGGGTAGGCCGAATTAGTGAGTCTCTTTATATCCACTCTGCAACTCCTGCAAGGGTGGAAATCAAATCGAATCCACTCATAATTAATACCGATTGGCAACGACAGTATATAGTGACTATAGAAGTCACCAGATACTTTCTGTTATATACTGTCGTTGCCTAACGGCATTGATTATGAGTGGATTCGATTTGATTTCGAGAGCTTCCAGATATTCTTTCTGACGAGTGGATTACCACGAAATAGCTGTCAAAGGTTGGAACTCTCGGAATCAAATCAAAAAATACTCTATTTCACTTAGATTCTGCTTGCGTTCCTCATAACGCACTAGAATCTTGATTGAACCTTGGGTTGGTCAGAACAACAAAATTGTTGGCTGCATATCAATGAGTAGATAATCATCTAACTTTGGATTGCTTTGTTCGTTTCAAATTGAGTTTCAACGAGTGACTATTGATGTCACCAGTTACTTTTTGTTATATACTGTCGTTGCCTATCGGCATTAATTATGAGTGGATTCGATTTGATTTCGAGAGTTTCCAGAAATCCTTTCTGACGGAATCAAATCAAAAATACTTTATTTCATTTGTTAAATATATATTAGATTGGTGTTTGGTCACTTTTTAGGTAAGTGTTAAAAGAAATTGTGGAAATTGGTTCAAATTTAAACTTTTTAGTTCGCTTCAAACCATATTGTAAAAATTTGCTGGTCAAGATATCTTTAAATAAATAGTGTTTCTGAGAATTCACGAATTTGGCTTACCCAAATGAAACCCGTTTCTTCACAGACTGTGGAAGGTTGAAATTCCCAAAAAGGTAACTCAAGAAACGAATATTCTCCACAAAAACTAACTTTCATTCAATACTGTACTATAACTCAAAAATTTATCATTTATAAACTGCCAGTTACTGAACCACTACTCAAATGATACTAAATTTATTTGAATTTCACCATTGTATAAGTTATTTAGGACAATATAGTTCTCGAACCATCAAGAAAGTCATAGAATACAATAGCAATAATCGACGTTTGATATGGAACAAGAATAAATGCGTCTAGATTATTCTTTCAAATCATCGAAGGTGTCTCAAACAATTTGCTATGCCTTCACTGCATACCAGGTGTGTTACAATATTTTATTTGACAAAAAAATAGTCATGTGATCAAAATCAATTTTGTGATGGAATCGTACGCTGCCCACAAAGTGAAACAAAGAGATGGAAGTCAAAGCTCACGCCAACAAATTTCAATTTTAAATCTTCATTATGTCCTGGAATTTTCAATTTGCAGTAGTCAAAAAGTAATATGTATTTCCAGCCGTGCTTTCCAATACAGGCAGATACAAATGATTTATGCACTGTCCTTCGTTGACAGGCATTGTCGTAAATTTAAAAAGGCGTCACAGCTCGGAGTTTAGGAAGCGGAATAAATCTCATCAGATTGTATTAATTTATCTTCCTGGCTTAATAGTTTTTGCTATGGCGCGGCGTCAAGCTGAAGGTCTTCAATAAAATAGGATAAATAATGACTAAATGGAAATTGAATCATCCTCATCGGATAAGTCGATACCAGGTTATTCTAGATGAGGGATTATTAGAAGTATTCTAAAAATAAGCCGAATTGGAATCTGAGAATTTGGAAGAGAGGATTATTGAATACATACAGTGAGGACGTAAAAAGTCCTCCCACACCCCTTAACTCTTGAACGAGATCAGGTAGGATACAGGTAAAAAGGTACCACTTTTACTACTTTGTGGCATAAAAATGATTGTGGTCACGTGGCCTAGTGTCAAGAGGGCACCATCAACTTTTTTTTTTTCAAATGTAAAGAGGGGTCACGTGGCTCCTGGTATTGAAGGTCTTCCGATTCTATATCCAACACTTCTTTGTTTGTGAAAACCGGCCAAGCCGTTTCAAGTTGACGAGCGTTTGAAATTTGCTTCAAATATTTAACAAATAAATTATTTTAACTATTAATTGTAGCAGAATTTTAACTCCGTTACTGATTCTGGCCGAAAAGCCAATTTTTTGTGAAACAGGTGCACATATTGTTGGTATTTCACACTGTGGGTTTTGTTTCAGTTTTTTATACCTTACTCATTTTGCTGGAGACTCCAAATAGCATTTCATTTCAATCTCAGTCTAATATTGACGTTAATCATATCAATCCTTTTGACAGTTTTCATAAATTTCAGCATTTCTTTTTAATTCTCAAATGCCTCGTCCTCGTCCTTGAGAAGAAAAAACCGAAGCAATTTTAATTTACGCTGAAGCTGGGCGTAATTACCATGAAGCAGAAAGAATATTTAATGAGCGCTTCCCAAATAAGCCAATATCTCGTACCTACTTAAGGGAATTGGTCAGTAGATTTCAAAGAACTGGTTGTGTTACGTAATGATCTGGAAGAAAATCCTTTTCAGAAGATCAGCAAATCGACGTTCTGGCAGCTGTTGTTAATAATCTGCAACAAACAACGAAAACGGTAGCCACGGCTTGTGACGTATCTACGACCACTGTGAAAAAAATATCTTAAATAACACAAATTTCACCCAAATAAATAAAAAATTCTGCATCAATTAACAGAAGATGACCCAGATAGAAGAATGCAGTTTTGTGAGATCATGTCTGATCGCATAACCCAAAATCCCAGTTATATTAACTCTATTTGTTTCAGTGATAAAAGTAAGTTTTTTTTTAAAATGGAACAGTAAATAGACAAAATGTGCGATATTGTTCAGACGTAAATCCGCACTTTTTTTGAAAGGGTCATACTCAAACTCTAGAGAAGATCAACGTATGGGCTGGTATTTTGGGTGGCCATATCATAGGTCCAATATTTGGCAGGATATTCAGTATTCAAGAAGTAGTTGGGGCAAACCCAAATGAATTTACCATGGATGTTACCTTTTAACAAGATGGTGCACCCCCTCACTACTACAGACCTGTCTGAGAATGGCCAGCTAGGTCACCTGATATGACCCCTATGGACTTTTTTCTGTGGGGGTACATAAAATTTAAAGTGTACGTCACGCAGCCACAGTCACTCCAGGAACTTATGAACAGAATAACAGATGTGTGTTACGGTATTACCCCGGAAACATTTAATAACGTTCGGAATGAATTCCACAACCGACTTTTTTTCTGTCAAGAAGTGAACGGTGAACATTTTGAGCACCTGTTGAAATAGTTGCAATTGTTATTTGAAATTTTGTTTCAATTAAAAGTTATTTAGGTTTTTAATATATTTGTAAAATATTTGAAGCTTGTCAGTTTGAAACGGCTTGGCCGATTTTCACAAACAAAGAATTGTTGGATAGAGAATAGGAAGACCTTCAGAACCAGGAGCCCCCTTTACATTTGTAAAAAAAAGTTGATGGTGCCCTTTTGACACTAGGTGCCCTCTTGACACATAAATCATTTTAATGCCACAAAGTAGTAAAAGTGGTACCTTTTTACCTGAATTTTACCCGATCTCGATAGCTTGTTCCGTTCAAAAGTTAAGGGGGGGACGGACTTTTTACCTCCTCACTGTATAATAAAATATTTTGAACCCCCCTCCACCTCCGGTTATACTGAAAATTCCTCACCAACAATTTTAGACCGATCAAATGCCCTTATTTTGACATATTACCAAGGGAACCACATCCATTCCCGGAAAGTTTTTTCCTCTAGGAAACCCTAGAAGAGATTACAAAGGAAATTTTTTGACATAAGTCACGTGATTAGAAATTAGATTTTAGAGACTTTAATTTGTCTGAAATGTTCGCCCAATAAATGAAAAGAGAGATGATCGAGAAAGAAAACATTTATTTATTTCGAATTGACAAAATATAGTAATCCAACAAATATTCACACATATTTTGCTTCGAAGTCTAAAGGTTTTTTATTTCTTCTATGGAATATGGACGTGAAGACAATTCAATAGGCTCATTTAAATGCTTATGTATGAGTATATAATATCTGGTTACTGATTTTTTCAGTTTACTTCTGGATTGACGGTCCAAAAAGGCGGATTCTTCATGAATCCCTCGACTCTAGAGGTCAAGTTGATGTTGTTCACACAGATTTTAGTAAGGCTTTCGACCGGGTTTCACATGAACAATTGCTAAGAAAGCTACCATACTTTGGTTTCTCACCTGATATTCAACATCATCTAAAATCTTACTTACCAAATAGAAATTTATTTGTCGAATATGAAGAAGTCAAATCATTGACATTTATTGCTACTTCAGGTGTTCCTCAGGGTTCTAACTTAGGACCTACCTATTCTATTCCTCCTGTTTATTAATGACGTAACACACTGCATAAATTCACATAAATTATTATTTGCTGATGACATGAAAATTTTCAGGAATGTAGATAATTCATCAGACTGTAACTTACTATACATGAGGACATAAAAAATCTTTGTGGTTGGTGTGAGAAAAATAAACTATGATTAAATATTGATAAATGCAAAATTATGTCATTCACTCGGAAACAAATCTTCAACTCGGACTTGACCCGTGTTTTCGAATTTAAAGACCTTGGCATATCATTTGATCCTAAGATAACGTTTTTGAAACACATTGATTATATCATCTAAAGAGCCGCCAGGTCATTGGGATTCCTGATAAAGAATTGTAAGGAATTCACCTCAACAAATACTCTACGCACCCTGTACTATTCTCATGTCAGAAGTAAGCTAGAATACTGTAGCTCAGTGTGGAATCCCAATCACTTGAAGTTCATTTCAAATATCGAAAGTAATCTAAAGAAATTTTTGAAATTCTGCCATCTCAAAATGCGCGGACGCTATCCTGAAAGAGGATACAACTACAATTTGCTTCTTGAAGAATTTGGTCTGTGCTCTTTAAGAAAGCACCGTGAAAAAGGTGACTTGATATTCTTGTACAAAATTGTCAACAACTTGATAGATTCATCAACCTTACTATCCTTTCTTAACTTCAATGTTCCACGTGTGACATCTAGAACTCGACTTTTATTCAACATTGGGATTTCGCACACGCTTCATCATTTTCACTGTCCCATCCCAACAATGTGTCGAAGTTATGATAACTCAAGCAACGTAGATATTTTCTTTTCTAACCTTAACCTATCATATTTCAAACGCACAATACATCACCTATTACCCAACTAATGGTACAGATACAGTTTCATGTTCTATCTTAGCTATTAAAATTTTCTTTTCATTCTTTTGCAATACCTTCTTTTAGGAGACTAAGTAGTGATTACCAAGCTGAAATAAGAATCTGTAAGACGGAAGCTTATAACAACTATCTGTTGAAATCTGACAATGTTATGAGGGACAGTTGGAACCTCATAAATCATGAAGGTAATGGGAAACATAAAAAGCCACTAAAAACTAATATTTCCGTGGAACAATTCATTGACTATTTAGTTACAATTGCTGAGAAGATTATAAGCTCACTACCTAACATACCTCATGAACCTACTTTTTATTTTAAAATATCGAAAACTCCTGTACACTCATATGTGCTGAATCCTATTGCACCAGAAGACATTTATGATGTTAGTCTTGGTCTAAAGAATTCTAACGTTACTGCTACTTATGAAATAAATAGCAAAATTATCAAATCACTGGCAGATATTCTTGCCAAACCTCTTGCTTCCTCAATAAATAACTATTTTTGTGCAGGAGTTTTCCCAAATGCTCTGAAATTTTCTGTTGTTATACCTGTATTAAAAAAGGGAAGCACTGATGATATCAATAACTTTCGTCCAATATCTATTATTCCAATATAGGCAAGATCATTGAAATCATCATCAAAAATCAACTTTTTAACTTCATGGAAACAAACTCTCTCTTGTGTCCAGGAAAATATGGTTTTAGAAAAAAGATGTCCACGACGAAAGCTCTTCTTCAAGTAGTATCGGACATAGTCGAGGGCCTTTAGGAAAGTAAACACTCTCAACTTGAGTTGTGTAATCTCTCAAAGGCATTTGATTGTGTCTCGCATGATATTCTACTGGAAAAACTACACAGCTATGGCATGAGGGGCTTAGCTCTGATTTTTTTCGAATCTTACCTCTATGAACGATCTCAAAGTGTCAGATCAAACATACATCTATCTAATAGTAAGGCCGTCAAGCACGGTGTTCCTCAAGGTTCGGTTCTGGATCCCCTTCTCTTCCTAATCTATATTAATGAATTATATTTTCACATTTTACCTACGAAAAGTGTTTTTTGCAGATCACACAACATTCATATGTCGAATTGATAATATTGGACATCTGTCCGCGTTATCAGATGAGACAATGGATTTAGCCAAAACCTGGTAAACTTGTAATAAACTGAAACTTAATTTAGAAAAGAATCAGTCCATCACTATATCTTCCAAATCAAATCTCACTGGAGGCAGAGGTGGGAAATTACTTGGCATGCAACTAGATGATAGACTCAACTGGGACCCACTTACTGCAGTATTAGCAAGGAAACTGTCTAGTATTACCTTTTTGATAAGACGTTTGAAAAATTTCGTCAGTATATATGTTCTCAAATCATGTTATTTTGGTTTATTCCATAGTCATCTATCTTATGGAATTCTTCTTTGGGGTGACTCGATCCACTCCCTTAAAGCATTTATTCTTCCAAAGAGAGTTATCAGAGTAATGGCAGGTGTTCACTATCCTGAACATTGCCGCCCTCCCTTCAGAACTTTTCAAATAATGCCATTTCCTACTTTATTTCTATATTCGTGTTTAATTGAAATTCATGAAACTAAGCATAAATACTCGGCTCAATCCGAAGTCCACCATTACATCACTCGCCATGCTGATAAAAGTTCAACTCCTAGGTTCAGACTTCAGATGTCGCAAAAGAACTTTCTGAACATACATTTATACAACATACCATACCTTCTAGGATAAAAAGTTTGGGTTTTATTCAATTTAAGTTGCAAATCAAACCTTTTCTATTGACAATTTAACTCATGTATAAAAAATAGCATATGGCACAGTGCAATTGTCACTTTGACAGCGGCAAAAGTTAGCTTTAACTTTTACAGCGACAAATACACTAGTGGTTTTTTCACTTATTCATTTGTTTATCAGTTATCGCGGTGTTGGTTACCAGAATAAATAGTTTGGCATGTTTGTCAACAACTTATTGAATTTTCAAGAACTAACAATGAATCGATCCGGTGTGTCTACGAACGCCGAAATCAGTCAAATTGTTAATACCTGTGTGCCTACTAATACAGTTGCGACGCAATCATCAATCTGACGACAATTTTCTACGTTTTGCGATGCAAAAAGATACGCATTTGAGCCAGATACTTCCATCGAGAAATTGAATGTAATTTTGCAAGATTGGGCATTTAATATGCGAAAAAGTACAAGTTGACAAAGAGTATCATTCAAGCATTATTCAATCAATTCGTTTGGAAAATGAAAAAACTTCAACATCTACTACAGAAACGATTAGATGTGGCACCCGCAGCGATATCACTGTTCCTAGTATGAATTTCAATAACTGCGATTTTAATAATTGTACATTAAAATAAAAATGTGTTTATTTTAAATGTTTCATAAATAGAGTTTGCATTGATATGTTTCCAAATTTCTCATTAATTAAATTGTCCTGCCGAATTACACTCGAGGTTTGTATTGATATTGGGTAAATTTGTGTTGTTCAAATTCTAAACTGTTTCCTTTGGCAATTTGACTCGATTAACTGTCAACCTAAAAACACTCCACCTTCGGTGTCGTGTTTTTGATAAATGACAGTTATTCTCGTCAAATTGCTAGGAAACAGTTTCTCATTAAACAACCCATATTTACCCGATAAAATACAAACCACTTGTGCAATTATAAGTGAAAAATTGTTTTTATAGTGTAAACGAGTATCTTGCTTTAAACAAGAATGAATTTGAATGCTTGTGATGGACACTCCACACCTGAGTTTCATTCAACTCAAATTATATTTTATTATATTTATGTTTATTTACACCATGTTTTTACATCTATACGTATTTGTGTTTTGTTCTTGACATTCTACTAATACTATTGTATATTGTAGTGAAATAAATACTTCTACTTCTACTTATGAAATCATGTTCGCAATAGACATTAAGTACACCAGTAATTGAGTTTTCGAACCTGCTGGAAGTATTCAATGAATAAACAAATAAATAAATGAATTATATTCTAAACTACAGTAAAGAGACTTTCTTTTAGAGAGAACGGAAGCACCCTGGACTATCTTTATCAGGCAAGACAATACGCTGTAGTATATCTTAATATTGTCAATTTTCATAAAAACCTTGCATGAAGGATATTTCTTGTAATTATTATTATTATTGCTTGGTGGGGCTGGCAATCGGCTAAACTACAGGTAGTTCTGAGTAGATCATTGCTGCTACCCGCTGTCAAGTCTATCTCGTGAGTACTAAGGATCTTCTGATAAACTCATGGAAATTCCTTACGAGGTTTCCCTGTGGGATGATACCTTCTGCACTGCAGTATCCGAAGATATCTATCCTCATGACAGACAGGGCTTTACATTCGAACACTATGTGGGAGGGTGATTCTTCTTCCTCTTTTCAGAACCTGCATAGTGTGAAGTCTTACAGCCGTATGCATAGTCAATCGCCAGAGTTTCGCCGTTCGCTACACAAGGATTATAATGCACAGTCGAGCTCCAAAAAAGTGACAACTACGCGATAAGTCACATTTTGGCGAAACGCTGGCGATGTACCACTTTTTGGAGCTCGACTGTGCATTATAGATCTTGTGTAGCGAGGGGCGAAACTCTGGCGAATCGCTGGAATTGACTATGCATACGGCTGTTAGTGTATCCCCAGCATGTGTAGGTGTTTTCACAGGTGAAAGTCCGCTGTTAGGAGTCCTACCTCCTTCCTGAAAGAGTTCCGGCTCAGTTCGAGATGTCAGAGAGCCGGTACATCTTTCCGAGTTTTGCCATAGTAGTACAGTCGGCAGGTACTTTTAGCAACAAAAAATTCCCAAGTAAATGAAATTTTAATATGTTGTTAACACATGTTTAGTGATGTCAAATCGAAGATTTCGACCTCAAGGAGGTTGTGGAAAACTTTTGGTGGCTGAAAAACTGCGAAATATTTTGATTTATTTTTTTAGTTTTTCACCTATGACTCGAAAACGGTCAATCTTAAGTGAAAAGTTATCCCGAATTGAATTGAGGAAAACGAAGATACCCGTCGATTAAAAGAAAATTTATTTTGAAATCGGTCAGATAGAAAAGTTTTTACGGACGATCAAAAATATTTTTTTTCCAATTCCGGTAAAAACTGCTATAACCCATTTTCACAGTGCTGTAGCGCTACACCATCAATCCCGATCGCCTACTTCCACCCTGAAAGTTGTGAATCATCAATTGTAGAGTTCAGTAAGCCCCAAAAATTTGAAATTGCCACATTTTTTTTTGAATTTTCAAAACTATTTATCCAAAATAAGTGTTCATTGAAAATGGTTCTATGCTCCTTCATAGGGCTTACTGATCTCTCTGACCCTAATACCATACCGTATCCAGGGACCTATAAAGGTTCACCTGTATATGTATGTACGGAGAATAAGGTCATACCTAATAAGTAGTAAAAAAACGTCATAACTCAAAACAATGTAATTACAACGAACAAGAACAAAAATAAGGAATAAGACATATAGGAAAATAAAAGTGGAAATATTTGTGAGGATGCAGCAATTGATAATGAAGAAAACTGTTTCTACTTTTGTAAGAGGTTTCGGGATGAATTTATTCCTTCTTCAGTCACGAAAGCTCTCCGGAGGTTTGGTGTCGTCATGCTCTTCCTGGGCGATAAGCTTATCCATGAGGTCCTCCTCATCGACGTCGTCATCTTCGTCTTCCTCACTGAGGTTGGGCTCGCGTGAGTTCTCGCAGGCATGGCCGGAGCAATGCTTGCAAATTACAGAGCACTGCAGACCTGCCTTCTTGAAACTGCATGCAGCGGTGTTGCAGCCTCTGGTGCACTTGCGGGCAAGAATTCTGAGGAGAGAATCCGGGGCTGCGTTCTTCGTGGTGGTGGTAGGTACCACTCCTTGTTTGCTTAGTGACCCCCCCCCCCCAAACTGCAGGGATTTTCTTGTTCCCTAACCAAGTTTTTACCTGCTGGTATGTATGGAAGGTGTGATACCTTGCATCATCACTAGTCGGTGGAAGCCGGGCAAGTTGGAATTTGGTTTTCGCCACCGACTTCGTGAACAGCTTGTATCGCAGTGTATCCAGGTTATCTAGCTCGGTGTCTCTTCCAAACATTGCAACTAGAAATTTCTCGCCTGCTTCAAAAATTTCAGATGCAGTGGCATCTGGGTTCATGAAAATGGCCATATTTGACTTGAGTGAGGGATTTTTTGCGGAGGTAGTATCGCACCCGCTTTCCGCATGAAGGAAGAGAATGTCCTCGGGCTGGATTTTACATGATACAGATGAGTACATCACGCTGGGAGCGTTTCCTCTTCTACTCTTCTGAAACCAGATGTTCTTAACCGACGACTTTAAAGGCCGATTCTCACTTGGCGTCGCGTCGCGATGCGGCGCGTTGCTGCAAAATTCGGCTTCGAAAAGTTCTCTTGTTTTCAAATGCAGCAATTCCCACTTAGCGAAGCAGAGCAGCAGCGTAGCGACGCGACACAAACCAACGCTTCCAAAAGCGTTGTATGCAGCTACGCGTCGCGCCGCGTCGCTAAGTGAGAATGGAAAAGCAGTAACGCAGCGGTAGCGCAGCGTCGAAGCGCATGCGCACGCTTCTCAGCACATACTCTGTCATGACATAGCTCTCACAAGGGTGAGATCTGTGTTGTGTTGCGTTTCGTTATATTGCGAATATGGAAGGCAAAATCGAAAAATTGATTACACTAGTCAACGAAAAACCCGAGTTGTATGATATGAGTAACCCGCACTACAGTAACCATGCGAGGAAGGACAATCTTTGGCGGGAGATAGGCAACGAATTAGAAGAATCGCGTATGTATTCTGTCTATATTTTATATAACTACTTGCTTAAGTAAATATACAGATTATAAAGGTACCAAAACATAAATAAATATACTTTCGACTTTCGAGTAACATACTAGGTGTTTCACGGTGAATGGAACATTAGAAGTATCTGGAGAAGGCAAAGAGATCATTTCGAAAGTTTGTAGGCGTGGATGATCGAATATGATCAATCCGTCTAAAATATTTTCATCGCTACAGTGTTGCCACTTGTATCAGAAAGTAGTAGATATTTTGATTTTCCAAATGGAACATGCGCATGTGAAAAATCGAGATTTTTCAACTTAAGGAATTTTTGTGTCGAAACTATACATAATTGATCGAAACGGTTCACATGTCCCTATTTTTACTTCCAATTCACTCTCAATTGATATTTAATTCACATAGATATAAGATGGTCAGAAATCTAAATTCTGAATCTTCTTCTTTCTTCTTCGTTCTCCATCAGATACTTCTAATATTCCATTCACCGTGAAACATCACCTTTCACCTAATATGTAACGTTATACACCCTCGTTTATTTTATCAAGTTGCCAGGGAACTTGTCCCTCATCACAAAAGTATTTCATAAATTTGTCACGAATATCCAAAGCATCACCCGAATATCTCCCTCCTACGTGCTGGAAATTGTCAAACATCGGTGTTCCAGTTTCAGAATTTTCGTCCTGTAGAGATGAAATGAATGCAAACATAAACTGGCCAAAATAATCATGTCTGCTTTATCGGGATGAACTTGCATTTTATTTAAGAAGAGTCTGAATTTTTGACACACAATTCCGAAAGTATTTTCAACGACTCTTCTAGCTCTACAGAGTCTATAATTGAATATTCGTTTCTCTTGTGACAAATATTTTCCCGGAAACGGCCTCACTAAATATTTTTTCGCTGGAAAGGCTTCATCCCCCACGATCACGTAGGGTATGAAATCGCCCCCTTCGGTTAGTAGCCGATCTGATGGCATGTTAAAAGTATTATTTTCTAGTGATTTTCCGATCTTGGAGTCTGCAAAAATACCCCCATCAGAGTTTTTTCCGTAACTCCGTAACTCCCAACATCAACTGCATCAATAGCGCCGACGCAATTTGGAAAATCCCACAATTTTTCATATTGATCGGCGCTCCTTTTCAACAATTCCTCTGATGGCTGCGGAAGAGTAATTTGTGACAGGCTTTTCCAAATAATTTCACTAGTGTGAATGATTTCGTGTATTGTTGAATGTCCCACTCGAAAGTTGAAAGACAATGTTTGGAAATCGACTCCCGTCGCCAAGTACCTGTAAATAAAAAAAATATTATAAAGCCCGTATATATTAATGAAACGTTTATTTATAGCGGATAACTGCAAAGCACGGTGGAAAAGCCTTCGAGATGCTTTTCAACGCTCTCTCAAGGGAAGGAAAACTAAAAGTGGCCAATCGTCCCAAATTGTTAAAAAATGGAGGTATTTTGACAATATGAGTTTTCTTCTACCTTACACAAGAGGAAGGTGGTTAGTATTTTGAGATAAATCTGTTAATGTTATACCTACCACCAGTTATTTACACAGGCAAATCACAAATTTGGTCAGTGACACGGATACTATAGATGAAGAAAATGTTGATGAAGATGAAAGTGGCAATGAAGACTTAGCGAACGTAACAAACCAAGCTAAGGAATCCACTGAAACCATTCATGCTTCTGAATCTGAAAATACATCTGATCGATCCACGCCATCAAGCACAATACGCCAACGACGTTCTAATAAAAAGAAAATCGACGCCATACCTGAGATTTTTAAAGAATTTGTGGAAGACAGAAAAAAATATAGGACAGAAAAACAATCCACGCCCTTGCATCCTGTAGCTGATTTTTTTTTAAATTTAGGGAAAACAGTGGAAACTTTTCCTCCATACTGGCAGGCGCACGTTAAAAATAAAGTTTTTGAAATAGTTAACTCGACAAAGCTTATGCTTCTGTCAACTCAACAAAACATTGCTGGCTATCAACAGCAGTACGGTCCACCAGCGGTGTCCACTACCCCCCAAAGTTCCTATCCAACTTGCCAATCTTCATACTCAGTGTTTAACTCTCCTCAGTTCCCATCTTCCGCATCTTCTCTGTCTTCATCTGCCACCTCCCAGAGTTCCTATCCATCTCGCCAACCCTCTTATTCTCATGTCTCTCAACACCCGTTTTCGTCGTCCCATCAGCCTACCCAAATTTTAGAGTACTCTGGTGGAACTTGGAATGCCGTAAAGCCACCAGCTTCGACACACATTGAAAGTAGGAATGACGAATCTCAACAAGATAATGATGATCTTGGAAATTGAAGTCCTAATGATAAATAGTACCTACTGAGTGTCTTGTATTTGTTATACGAGAATATTTGTTTATTTTATGGATATTTTGTTTTATATCATTTTTATTTTTTAGTTATCTATATAAGAATTTTTTTTTATTTTGCGAATATTTTGTTTTGTATCATTTCAATTTTTTTAGTTACCAAATTGAAATGTTTTTTTTGTTCTTTGGATATTTACTTTTGTATCATTTTCATTTTGTCTAGTTACAATCTAAAATAAAATCTTATTTTCTTACCTTAGAAATATAGTGAGTCTTTCACGTACGTCTATACAAGAACGCAATTTAGTGCCTCTTTTTGTAAAGTACGGTGACACAATCTCTAGTAGGTCATTGAATTTTCGGGGAGTCATTCTCATGTATTTGTAAAATTTTACTTCGTCATCCACAATTCTTCCTGACAGCACATGGTACTCGCCTTCTTCTAGCCGGTGCTTCCAAATCTTAGGCACCCAATATTTTCGCCTCTGTCTCTTCCTTTTTTTCTCTTCGTTGTGTAGAGCAATTGCCAGGGCAAAAACTTCGTCTTCCTCACTTGAAGAACTCATTGCAACTGTATCGACAAACCTCCCGGACAGTCGTGGAGAACTGACTGCACTGTCGAACGAAATTCAGCCACGTTTCGTTGACGCGACGTGTCGCAACGCTAAGTGGGAATCGACAAGAAAATAACGCGTCGCTGCCGCAACGCGCCGCATCGCGACGCGACGCCAAGTGAGAATCGGCCTTAAAGCTGTCAGTAGAACAAGGACGTCAATGTCTTCGGCTGTAATTACCACAGCATCATGATTCGGGGCTTTTGAAATGGCCGTGTTCACGATCATGGCATCTGCATCTTCTACGACTTGGCGAGCCTCAATTCCGTTGGCTTCCAACTCCGTCATTACCATGGCAATCAAGCTCTTCTTATTGAAATCGTTGGACAAGAATGTCTCTTGAGCTACGGTGACGATAGTGGAAGCAGTAGAAGAACATTTCGAGGAATGCTGCAGAACAGCCCGACGACTCAGAATAACAACGATTGTGGCTAACACTTCAAAACAATTATGTTCATTTGGTAGGTACCTTGTATAACAGAAAATTAAGTTACGTCAATATGATCCCAAATCGTACTTATTTATAATTTGTAATTGAACGTAGCAATATGTTACGTTAAATGAGCTCTTAGTTTCTTACATTTCTTAAAAATCAAATCAACGTAAAAAATTATTCGTTGATTTGGTACTCAAGAAATTCAAATTTTTATGTCAAACAAGAATTAGCAGATGGTAGCAGCATACTGTTACGATGTTCTGGCACAAAGTTTCTGATGTAAATGAAAGTAACTTGGCGCTGATAACTAACTCATTTTGGCATTTGTTTCTGTTACATCGTTCTGGTTCTATGCCCTTAGGAATGAAAATGTCGTCAGTATGTGAAGCATTACAGAAGTGCAATACTAAATCATAGGAAAACTGTGAAAAACATACGAAATTACTCATAAAAGAATGGTATGAACGAGTGAAGTGTGTCTGTGATATGTATATTGAACCTATAATCATAAACATCGGAAACAATTCCGATTCTGAAAGTGATTAATATATTAATATTTTTCCTTACTCAGGATCAATGGATGGTATATAGTTTACCCAGTCGCACCCCAGAAAGTACAGATTGAGGCCAGACCCTCAAAGGAAACCTGGGACACAGCGAAAGAAGTCATCACCTACAGGAAGGTAGAATGGGCCAAAGCAAACTATAGTTCATTCAAAATAGCAGGGCCAGACGAAATCTAACCTGTATTGTTACAGCAAGGAGTACACCTACTGATTCCAAACCTAGTCAGGTTATTTAGGGCGAGCCTGGCCTACAGGTATGTACCCAGCACCTGGCGAAGATCAAAGGTGGTCTTCATACCTAAGCCGGGGAAACTATCATATGCCCAGGCTAAGGCATTCAGACCAATTTGTATCTCATCGTTTATGCTCAAAATCATTGAAAAACTAGTTGATAGGAACATCCGATATAAAGATCAGATTATCCAATTTTTTCGGAGCACCAACATGCCTATAGACCTGGAAAATCCTGCCAAACGGCACTGTATAGCCTAGTAGGCAGGATTGAAGAATCTCTTATAAATAAAGAGATTGCACTCACAGCCTTTCTTGACGTAGAAGGGTCGTTTGATGACCCAGCCCTGAACCAGTGGATATGTGCCATGCTTGGCTCTAGGGTAGAACAAGCCTCTCGGTTCGGGGACACAATGGAGGTAAGGGCTACGAGAAGCTGCCCTCAAGGGGGAGTACTAACCCCTCCACTGTGGAATCTCATGGTGGACGACTTCCTTGTAGATCTAGTCGGAGAGGAGTATTTGCCCAGGGCCATGCGGACGATATCGTCATAGTGGTCAACGGAAAGTACATGAGAACCTTAGGGTCAACCCTCAAAAAACCAGAATAATATTTTTCACCAGAAAACGAAACCTGGAGACCAACAGAACTCTTCGAATCTTTGGTGAAAGTGTCCAGACGTCAGGAGAGAAAATATTTGGGGCTAAACTTGGACTCAAAGCTCACCTGGAACAAACATCCCGAAAAAGTGCTGAAAAGAGCAAGGACATCAATAATGATGGCCAGTGTCTCTGGCTGTAATAAATCGCTAGTGTGGTAGGCGACGATTTCTTTGGATCGGTTCCAAACTTCACCAAAGCTACCAACCACTCCTGAGTCGCCCACACTAGGAAATATTTTTATAAAATTGTAGCATGCTGCCACCAGGTCCGAATTGAGTTTTGAATCCGCTAAGACCATACGGATTTTAGACAGTGGATAGCTTTTAAAAAAATGATGATACTGCTGAATGCTGAATTTCTTCAGCGCTACTGATTTTCGTGTTTCACCATCATCTCAAAGGACAGTTGTTAATTTGCAGGTACGGCCACGGCTTCACAAATGCGTGGACTTTACATAAGGGGTTGAAGAGGTTAATAATAGTCAGCAAAGCTCCACAAACCAGCTTTATTCATTAATCAAACTGGTGGAAATAATTAAACAATAAATTGAAAAAAAATGCATCAAATATAGTAATCAAAGTGTAAAATAATCAAATGCTTCTAATAAACCAGTAATAAAGAATAAAATAAACATTTAGTTTCGGAAGTCCGTTCTTTGCCAAAAACGCAAAAACAATCAAAATCGATAAATGGGATAGTGACCCCCCCATAAACAAAAAAAATATATATACTTAAAAGCTTGCTCTATTGTTGAGTACACTCACCAACATAAAATTCCAGTTGTTTTTGTCCATCCGGATACAACGACACTATTATAATTATTGTTATTGATAAAGAAAAATGCCTCGAACATGTATTTGACTATTTACATTGAATAACTGAACACCCACTTATCCCTATTTAAATATCATCCCTTTCACGCCCCAAAATTAGAAAACAATTTTCTCTATTATTGTTATTATTATTAAACGAATAGAATACCCCAAACATATATTTAATTACTTATTTTAGTTGAATAATTGAACACCCACTTATCCCTAAAAAATTAACACCCACATCGGCCCCATTATCGGGGGTGGAAATTGCCACCCTCACCGGGCGTTCGAAATCGAACCAACTCTTGTCACTAGCACTTCAACACCGACTGTCTCGCTCCAAAAGCTCGTTCTTCCGAAGAACCGAGATTATTCTTCATAACCTACCCTCTGTGCTATTTTTAGATCGTGGCTTATCTTCAGACAGAGACCCACTAGAAATTGTTTAGTCTATCGCGCCGTTTAACACCCCTTCATGAATTTTTACGATAAACTTTAACCCGGAAAAGTGATATCTTGAATAAACTCAGAAAATTAAATAAGACTATTCTAATACTAATATAGGACCATCTTATACAAGGCACAACGTTATACATAAAACAGTGCACACTGTTACATGGCTATACATAGCAATTGTTAGGCCCTCAATATCGATCGGAGCCCTGCTGTGGTGTCCAAAGGTAGAACAAGTAACAACCAGGAAAAAGCTGGCTAATTTACAAAGACTGGCCATGCTCGGAGTCACTGGTGCTATGTCCAGCACATCGACAATTAGCCTGAAGGTAATCCTAAACCTCCCTTTCCTGCATTTGCATATTGCAGCAGAAGCGAGGATAGAAGCATCTAGGATAAAATGTCTGGGCCAATGGAGGGGAAATAATCAATGCCACTCCAGCATACTGAAAGTGATAAGAATCGACACGTCTGAAAGCCGTCGGATTCCAACATACCCCTTTGATGGAACATACACCACCATCATAGAAGATGGGGAAGTTACATCAAGGACCATATCAATGCTGTCAAGAGGGCAAATCTGGTACACGAATGGCTCAAAGACTAGCAAAGGAGTAGGGGCTGGAATATACGGGGAGAGACCAAGGCAAGACATTAGTCTAAGGATCGGTACTCAAGCCTCTATATTCCAAGCCGAAGTAACGGCAATCTCCGTCTGCACGAGAGAGATTCTAAGGAGGGGTCCCAGAAACCAACCCATAGCGATTCTCTCTGACAGTCAGGAGGCGATTAAAGCCCTGCGTTCATGCAGGTTCACTTCCAAACTGGTTTGGGAGGCACACCAAAACCTTAACGACCTGGGAGCACAGAACAGGGTAAAACTTGTCTGGGTGCCAGGTCATAAGGGCATCCGGGAAAATGAAAGCGCAGATGCCCTAGCAAGAGCGGGGGCAGCAACAACTCTCATCGGATCAGAACCAGCCTGTGGAATCCCGTTTGGGGATATTAAGCAGGACACGAAGAAGAACCATCATCAATCTCTCTGGAATGGTGCCTCAGGCAATACTCACGGAAAAAATATGATGATAGGGCCAACCGACCGGCTGTCAAGACACCTTCTTGAACTAAGCCGAGACTCTCTCAAGAATGTGGTAGGACTGAAGATAGGCTACTGCCACCTGAGAAAACACCTACAACTGTTGGGGATACATCAAGAGTCCACACAATGCAGATTTTGTGACGAGGAAGACGAAACAGCCTCCCACATAATGTTTGTTTGCGTTGCTCTGGCTCGCATGAGAATGGATATCTTCGGACACTGCGGTGCAGAAGATATCTTCCCGCAGGAAAACTTTGTGAGGAATCTCCAGGAGTTCATTGAAAGATCCGGAGTACTCACGAGATAGACCTGATAGCAGAGTGCAGAAAGGTTCTATGCAGCCTAGCCACTAGCTAGCCCCGCCATTTAATAATAATGAATATACATGGTTACAATTCATGATGAAGAAGTATATAAATATAATTTTCAAATTAAAATTTATGTTGATCATGTATATTTTCTATGCACATATATTTTCACTGCTCTTTAATTTCTTCTTGAATAATAATCCATTCATCGATATACATTGTGTCCTAGCGTCCATGTACGAATAGTCTGAATACCAGTCTCAGTGTATAAATTTCATCTTCTGAATTTTACTCCTATTTCAATGAAAACTCACTATTTGATATTAAAGTGTGCAGGTCTTTTGAAAATATTGCAGCCTCATTCAGCTTCCTGAACAACTCTTCTAGTTAACTCTCCGTAACATTTACATGAATATGGAAAAAATAACTTTTGATGATGATTAAAGTTTGATGGGATTATGTCAAACGGCTGCGTAGTCATACGTGCAAAAAACTTCATCAAATATTTTATGAGTGTTACTGAAATTAGACGAGAGTATATGAAATTCAGAAGTCTCTTTCACACTCACTGGGCATTTGAAGAAGCTTTATGGCATATATCTTCCAAATATGTATGATTAGAATATATACTGTGTGTTCAGCGCAATTTAAATGAACTCTCAATGTCATGTCAACTCAATGTGAATACTGTACCAAAACCATTATCAAAGTTCACAACATCAATATCAGTAAGAGATTCAGCTATTAGGGGACAGAGGGCGCGCAAAGTAAGAAATCCATTCATTAATACCTCAAGTTTTTTGAAGATTGTTTTTCTTAGAAAAACATCATTCGTTGTCTTTTTGATTTGAACCATGTTGTGGTTGAAGTGGGCGGTTTTTCTAATAGCCTTTCGGGCAAATTGCAGAAGAATGTTATTTGTAATAATCAAAACTAGAAACCCTGGTATTACTTAGCAGAACTGCTTTCACGCCATATTGTGTATTAAATTTTCTACACCGCTCGAACGTACGACTTTATTTATACAATCCGGACCACACCCAATTCCGATACAATCCTCCTATATACGAGGATGTATTGATATCTAGTTAGCCTAGACCAGTTCCCTGCATAAACAAAATATTGCGTTACCATAGCAACGAACAATAACTTATTAGAAGTGTCAGTGTAAAGTTTGACGTCAAAAAAGTAAACCAGAGAAACATCATTCGTTGTCTTTTTGATTTGAACCATGTTGTGGTTGAAGTGGGCGGTTTTTCTAATAGCCTTTCGGGCAAATTGCAGAAGAATGTTATTTGTAATAATAAAACTGTAAACCTTGGTATTACTTTGCAGAACTGCTTTCACGCCATATTGTGTATTAAATTTTCTACACCGCTCGAACGTACGACTTTATTTATACAATCCGGACCACACCCAATTCCGATACAATCCTCCTATATACGAGGATGTATTGATATCTAGTTAGCCTAGACCAGTTCCCTGCATAAACAAAATATTGCGTTACCATAGCAACGAACAATAACTTATTAGAAGTGTCAGTGTAAAGTTTGACGTCAAAAAAGTAAACCAGAGTTACGCAATAAATTAAAAGAAAAAATATGTTCACCGAAATTGTGAAAATCGAAAAATTGGAGTATCGAGCCATCATCAAATACCTGTATTTAAAAGGGTAAAGAGGTAAGCAGATTTACGAAGATATGCCTAATACCCTTGATGATCAATGTCCTTCGTATGCGACTGTGAAAAATTGGGCTGCAGCTTCAAAAGAGGTAAATTTTCTATTGAAGATGATGACCGATCGGGAAGGCCAGTTTCTGTGTCAGTCCCCGAAAATATCGATGCAGTTCATGACATGATTTTAAGAGACCTTCGAATTGGGCTGAAACGGATATCTGAAGCACTGAATATTTCATACGAACGCATTCATCACATAGTTCACATCAATTTGGACATGAGAAAAATTGCTGCACAATGGATCCCCAAATGTTTGAATGTTGACCAAAAGCGTGCAAGGGTAGTAGCATCGCGTTCCATCTGTGCTTGATTTGAAAACGATGTAGACTCCTTAAACCGAATTGTTCCTATGGATGAGACTTGGGTACATTTCTATGTTCCAGAAACAAAGTAACAATCGATGGAATGGCGACACTCCGGTTCTCCAAGACCTAAAAAGTTTCGTGTCCAAAAATCTTGCTGGAAAAGTTCTTGCTTCAGTTTTTTGGGATTGCCATGGAGTAATCATGATTGATTTTCTGGATATGGTTAGAACAATAACTGGACATTACTATTCGACATTACTGACCACTCTACGGGAAAAAATTAAAGAGAAAAGATGCGGAAAGCTATCCAAAGGTGTTTTGTTTATGCAGGACATATCTCATGTTACCATGCAAAAAATACGTGATTTAGGGTTTGAATTACTAGAACACCCCCCTTATTCACCAGATTTGGCTCCGTCCGACTATCATCTCTTTCCACAACTGAAAAAAGTTTAAAAGGTCGTAAATTTTATTCCATTGAGGAGGTAATAAAAGCTGTGGAAGTCTGGTTTGCAGAGCAAGAAGAAACATATTTGTTGAGAGGTCTAGAGATGTTGCAGGTTCGCTGTAATAAATGTATCCAATTAAGAGGAGAATATGTTGAGTAATATAATATTCTGATATTGAAATTTTGTTTGGTTTTTTAGTAGGCTAAGAATTTTTCAATATATCTGTATATTTATGCGTGAGGCGCTGGTTTTTTAATGATTGGAAGGACCAGAGAGCTGTGCTCTCAAACTAAATGACCCAATAAAGAAATGCGACGAACAGTTGAGTCACTCACCTGCGATTGTTCCTTCTACAGCCCTTGCCCAACGTCTTGACTTTGCACAACACCTTTTTGTCCTAATGCGAGCAATAATTCGAATTGATTCGAATTTTACAATAATTCTACGACACCACAATTCTGCGTTTCTTTGATATCTCTATATGTCAGAGCCGGTCACTTTCTGGTTCCCTCCTCGCTCACCAGGTGCCAACTCCTTACGCGCATGTCAGAGCTACTCAACTGTATACTTAGCGCGATAAATATATTTATTTAAACACGTATTTACTAATCTAAAAACCCCCAAATATGATAGTTTCCTCACAAGGAAAATAGAAAAAATAAAGAAAAATAATAATTGTAGTAAAATAGAATAAACTTAACTATAAGTTTGGATGAGCCTTTAACAATATCCTCGTACCTTCTTTGGAAGAGGGTCAAAGAATTTTCCCACTAAAAGACGATTGATGTGTACCAACTCTTTATGCCGTAACATCTTTGGAATAGTTGAAAAATTATAAAGTGTCAGCACTAACCATATTTGGAATGAAATGAATAATAACAGACCGCGTTTCATAAACATACTCAAAAAGTACTCATCTCATCGTCCGAATGCAAAAAAGTAGCTTCAATTTTCACAACTTTCAGTAAGAATATTATTATAATTTTTTTTTATATGGTTATTGCATATATTTGAAAATATTAACTTTGTAATTTTCTATTCACACGTTGTAATTTTCACCGAAATATTAGCAACGTCGCTTTCAATTTTGATGTTTCAGATTTTGGTTTGACTAAAATTTCTTGGCTTTATTCATGTGCATAATTAATAACGATGACGTCTGGGAAAAGATCCAATAACCGAACTGTATCTACATGAATGTTCGGATATGAACCAAAATTAATAATGACAAGGCAATCAAACATTTTAATATTCAGATTTTGTCTTTGAAATAATTTTTTTCTGATTCTACAATACTGATATTATTGGTAAAAATTTCGTTTAAGAATTTTCTTTACAAATTTTTGTCTGAGTAACAATGTTTCAAATTTAATCAAAAGCTTGTTTGCGTAACTGTTTATTCATATTAATCAGCAAACCAAGACACCCTCGAGCCACACTTTCCTGAATAATTGGAATTTGAAAGTTAGATTCATGTTCTAATTATCATCAGGATTTAAAAGAAACATTCAGGGGAATAATCTATCTACAGTATTATGACGAGTTTTGTGAAATGGAATTTGAAATAACATCTGGATAATTCGATAAAATGTACATCCATGTTCGTTGTGAGGCACCAGTTCAAAAATACAAGGTGAGTCGACAAGAATCCAGTGATTGATTGCTCTGTTGTATCACTATTTCACTTTCTTGGTTATTTTTCATCAAAAGGACCGATTGGGAACATTTTCCAACATTACTTTCATTTGAACAAGGTGCATCAAAGTGTTGTTCTTTTTGACATTAAACTCACAGTTATTTATTTTTATATATTCCGATCCGTTGTTTCACCAGCTGTTCAACAAATTTGTTCAATTTTTAATTACTTATCCGTGTTTCAGACTGAATTAAAATAAATATTTTTTGAGGCTTCTTGTTGAAAAATTCCCTATTTCACATATTTGCAATATTCAGTGAAGATTCTGCGAATATGCCAAAAATTGTACAGGAAGTGTGATGCAACACAAACTCGGCCAATTTCAAATATTGGTATTTTGGTTTTTCATTGTTACGGTTCAGAATAATTTTAAGTTTCAACTATCTATACCGACTATCCAACTTCCTGAGAAAAAAGGGAAATATTATGATTAGTGAGTATCGTTTAATTATCCAGAACCACTAGAATCTTGACGGTTCTAATTCACCTTGTATATAATCACGTCAAGTAGGTACATAGAATTCACTGAGGAGTAAAGCTGCACTACATCCAGCTCCTTCTTGCAGAATTCCTCCAATAGTTGTGAAAGGCTTTCGCGGCCATCGTTGAATGAATGATGGTTTTTCGGGTTTTTAGGCCGACGTTTATTTAGAGAAAAACTCGACGTTTCGCCAACACGAGTGGTTGGCATTTTCAAGAGAAATGTTTACAGTTTCGATCACTGAACACTACTTGTTTGGTATGCGTTGTCTCAGCCAGTATTTATGGGTCGACGTACTCGTACCTGCGTCCGGTGCCATCATCCCTGCGTCCGGTGCCATCATCCCTGCGTCGGGTACCCCCTCGGATTCATTAATTTCCCGGTATGGTGTCATTACCGTTTTCTTGAGAACAGGTAGCCATGCTTTATTCAATTGTAACCCTTCTTCAATTCTGTTGAAATTGTTGGGATGTTTTTTGATTTCGATTGCTTCTCGGAAGAGTCTTGGATAATATGCATGTGTTGTGGCAATTACTTGGGTTTCTTCGAACTTCACTGTGTGATTGTTATTGTTAATCGCATGTTCTGCGACAGCGGATTTCTCTGAGTGTTCTAACCGGCAATTGGCCTTGTGTTCCTTTATTCTGGTATTTGTGGAACGCTTCGTGGTTCCGATATAAACGTTGCCACAGGTGCATGGAATGCGGTACACCCCAGATGAGCTTAGTTCATCACGTTTATCCTTCGCCGATCTCAAGTGATCCTTCAGTTTCTTTGAAGGTTTATATATGGTTTTGATATCATACTTTCGTAGTATACGGCCAATCCGATCTGTGACCCTAGGAACATACGGTAGGAATGCTTTACTTTGTTCCTGGCAGCCATTCGATCCACTGTCGCTAGAGTTCTTTCTTTTGCGTTTTATACACCGATCAATTTCGCTTTCCTTATATCCGTTTGAAAGAAGTGAGCTTTTCAAGTGTTTCAGCTCCGCTTCCAAATATTCGGGTTCACATATTCTTCTGGCTCGGTCTACTTGTGTTTTGATAATTCCTTCTTTTTGACACGGATGATGATTTGAGGTACTGTGGAGGTATCGATCACTATGCGTTGGTTTTCTATATACCTTGTGTCCCAAACGTCCTTCTTTTCGAAAAATGAGAACGTCTAAGAAAGGCAGTTCCCTGTCCTTTTCAACTTCCATTGTGAATTTTATATTCGGGTGTATCCTATTAATGTGCTCAAGGAATTTGTTGAGTTTTTCCAGTCCATGACTCAAAATTAAACGGATATAAGGAAAGCGAAATTGATCGGTGTATAAAACGCAAAAGAAAGAACTCTAGCGACAGTGGATCGAATGGCTGCGAGGAACAAAGTAAAGCATTCCTACCGTATGTTCCTAGGGTCACAGATCGGATTGGCCGTATACTACGAAAGTATGATATCAAAACCATATATAAACCTTCAAAGAAACTGAAGGATCACTTGAGATCGGCGAAGGATGAACGTGATGAACTAAGCTCATCTGGGGTGTACCGCATTCCATGCACCTGTGGCAACGTTTATATCGGAACCACGAAGCGTTCCACAAATACCAGAATAAAGGAACACAAGGCCAATTGCCGGTTAGGACACTCAGAAAAATCCGCTGTCGCAGAACATGCGCTTAACAATAACAATCAAAGAGTGAAGTTCGAAGAAACCCAAGTAATTGCCACAACACATGCATATTATCCAAGACTCTTCCGAGAAGCAATCGAAATCAAAAAACATCCCAACAATTTCAACAGAATTGAAGAAGGGTTACAATTGAATAAAGCATGGCTACCTGTTCTCAAGAAAACGGTAATAACACCATACCGGGAAATTAATGAATCCGAGGGGGTACCCGACGCAGGGATGATGGCACCGGACGCAGGTACGAGTACGTCGTTCCATAAATACTGGCCGAGACAACGCATACCAAACAAGTAGTGTTCAGTGATCGAAACTGTAAACATTTTATTATCTCGAGGTTCAATTGAGAAAAACAAACTGTTATTAATGACTTTTTTCTACAACCACTCTCCAAAACATGCTTTTCTGCATAGTTTTACGTTCGCAAACATGATTATTTCTCACAATAATTCAAATTTGACATTAGTGTGCCGCAAATTGACATTTCAGTGCCACAAAGTGACATTTCTGTGCCACAAAGTGACATTTCTGTGCCAAAAATTTTCAGTACCTAGTTTCTGAGCAATACAGTTTTCGTGACAGCAAGGTGAAAGTATATTTTGAAAATTCTAGGCAACGGAGCAACATCTATCGAATCATTTGAATGTCAACAAACGTCAAGCATAAAATATTCTTGTCCCGTCATTTTTTAATGAGATCGAACTGAAATGGATAGCGACAGTTCTGAAATTGAAAATACTCCGCCAGAACTAAGAGAACAAGTTAATTCATTGTCATTGAATTTACTACTTTCAACTTCAAGAGGAAAATATAAGAATGAGTCACTGACATTTCATTCCGTCTTATAGTATAGTATTATTTTTAGCAAAAAGGGTGTTGTAGAAAATGAATAGTGTGTAACACGAGCAGAAATGCAATTTTCAAACTCGTGAGAAATTAGCACTTTTCTGCAATTGTTGCACAATATACTATTTCGCACTCACTAAATCGACATGATTGACGCCTGCTCATTTTATTAGCTACCACTTTCGAAAATTTTTGTAGAAGGAAAAGTTGTGCGTCTCACCAAAACGAAGCTACTCACGAAGATTCAGCTTGTTACTAATAATTTTTTTACAATGGAATTGACAATTTTGAAGCGTAGGACTGAGAACCCCTACCATTCAATTTGTAGGACAATATGACCATTCAAGTATGCAAATATTAACCAAGCAACGGTGAAAGAATCTGCTGGTTACTAATGATTTCTTATGAGCACGTCATTGGTACATGTAGTGAGTTGGGGATTCTTCAGTCCTACAATCCATTTTGTAGGACAAAAGTTTTATCGAGTACTTTATCGAATTATCTCGAGGTTCAACTGAAAAACTAACTCTTTTTTTTCTTTGGTGCATTGGCATCGACTGCTATGGTCATTAGCCATGTGTTCTGGTAGGCCTTGTTACTAACTCCATACGCCACTTCAGGAGCAGCACTGTTAATTGAATTGGTTATTGTATAAAGGAAACAACTCCACTTTTTGGTCAAAATAAAGTGTTCAGATGATTAGTCAGTGTACCGTTGAGTATATAAAGGAGACAAACCCGATTCACTATATGAAAATCAAAGCGGCACACAATTTCGGTTTAGTGTATAAAGGAAATAAATCCACTACTTGTTCCCATCATACACTCAATGTGAGGGCGTTGCAAGTGGACTTTTGGCAGCAACCATTATTAGTCATTCTAAATTATTATTAGTATGCATTAGATATTGACTAAAGCAACATTATTTCGTTGTTTTACGTGAAACTACGTAGTATTTTGTAATAAAATAGATAAGAATATGTCAGATTCCAGCAGTGATTGTGAAGAACCACAATGTAAATGAAAAAAAAGGTGTTCGAAACATTGAAAATTATAAGAATAATGTTCAAGCAAGATTATTTGGACAATAGTATAATAGTTATTTAAGTAACAAGGAATGTAAAGACGTGTTAACATTCGAGGTGAGTGAGTACGAGCCGAGGCAAAGCCGAGGCTTGTCGCTTGCCGAGGATGGTAACAGTCGATACATTCCGTGTTACTTATTACGTTTTTCCCGCTGCTTGTTGACATTTCTCAAAATTTGCCTGAATTGAAGTTTGTTTTCTTACCCTTCTTTCATGATTATTCGTTCGCTATTTCATTCTAAGTTGCTTGTGCGTGTAACTAAGTTACCGAATAAGCAGACAACAATAATATTCAAAAGGTCTCATAACCTAAAAATTGATATGAATGAAGCTGAAGGTATTACTTGTCAAAGTCAAAATTACCCTAGGCATGTAAATGACACTATTAAGTTCCGTTGTCAAGATGAATTAGTAAACGAATGATATAGGCCATTTACCTGTTTTGTTGCTAAGCATGTATGGACTATTTACAGTGTCGGCAGCGGGAAAAAAATATTTAAGGCTTTCACGGCCGAAGTGTTCAGGTCACAATTTTCACTCGGGTTTGAAGGCCGTCGTTTTTTGGAATTTCTTCCTAACGTTTCGCTAGCGCGAGTGGCTAGCTTCTTCAGAGGCTTATACATCATGAATAATCTCAGATGACTGGAGATTCCGTCTGCGAAGATTGTATTTATTCTGATTTAGGTAGTCCTGTTCGTTAATTACCGTATCTGGATTCTCGCTAACCCTAATTCACCCCTTTCTACCTGCTGGCTTAATGTCGTTGATATCCTTTGTTCTTTCAGAATTACTTATTCTCTTATCTGGGTTAAGCATATTTTCGATAACATTAATTGACACCTTTTTGCCTGCTGTCTCAATGCCGTAGTTTTCTTTTGATACTCTGGAATTTCTAAGAATGGGATTCCATATTCGGTTGAGGTTAACAGCTTCTTCTTTTCTGTTGAAATTCTCCGTGTGTTTGTGGATCTCTATTGCCTCCCGTACAAGTCGGCTATGGTATCCCTGGTTGGGGGCAAGAAGTTTTACGTCCTCAAACAGAATCTTGTGGTTTCCTTCACTGAGCGCGTGTTCTGCCACTGCTGACTTGTCCGTTTGGCCTAATCTGCAGTTCCTCAGATGTTCCTTCAGCGTTGTTCCCATTGATCTTTTTGTGGTTCCGATGTATACCTTTCCGCAAGTGCATGGTATGCGATATACTCCCACTGCAGATAATGGGCCTCTTTTATCTTTTGCCGACCTAAGGCTTTGTTGTATTTTCTTGGTGGGTCTGAAGACCGTTTTTATGTTGTGTTGTCCCAAGAGTTTTCCAATTCTGTCTGTGACCTTAGGAATATATGGCAGATACGCACGTGCAACTATTTGAGCCTCCTCCCTACGAATATAGTGTACCCGAAATCAATAGGGCTATAAAGCCGAGGACTTCCACGAGACAAAGTATTGTATGAAGGAAACAAATCCAGCTGTTGAAAAATCACCTGTCACTTTTATGTTCCTTCTCAGCTCTTTATGTTACACCTCATTGCATTTTGAAGTTTGACTTGCCATTTGTGTAACAAAACATTTTTTCAATTCTCTCGAAATCGTCTATGTTGGACATGTTCCCTTTATACAATCACCGATTCAATTGGAACGCAACAGTGAGTCGTGCAGGACTCACCCTAGTCGAGCCACGAGATTTTCATAATTTAATCGATTAAATTAAATAAAAAAATTCCAGCCCAACCAGGGTTCGATCTCTGGACCTTTCGACTCGAGTCGGACGCTCTAACCGCTGCGCCACGCCCCGACTTAACTAACTGTTATAAAAGACTTTGTTGCACCCACCAAATCGACATGATTCACGCCTGCGCGGTTTACTAGCTACCGCTGTCGGGAATTTTCGTAGAGGAAAAAGTTGGCCGTCTCGGCAAAATGAAGCTACTCAGGAAGATTCAGCCTGTTATAATTCATTTTTGAAAATAGGCGTGGGATCTTGGTCTATAAGCTTCATATTTCTGTAAAGAATATTTTCAGTCCCTCTGATGGATTACAACTAGCTCGAGTGTCACCTAATCGATTCAGAAGTTGTTCCGATACCTATGAAACCTTCCAGACAGATTTCTAAAATATAGGTACGGAAGTTGTCCAACAGCTAACATCTATTATTGGATTCTCCCAAGAAAGGATAGGTAAAAGAAAGGTGATTTGTTCGTTCACAATTTGACATCCATTGATTGATTTTTCAAAAGTAAACAATGGAAACATCTCACCTGTCACCATCATCTGTCAATCAATTGTGATGAAAGTAATTTCTGACAAGGCTAATGACATCTTGGGTCCTATTTGCCACGAGATTTCAGCTGGAAGGATTGATTGAGGTCCATCTGTTTGGCTCATATCGCATTTTGCGGATTTCCTCTAGCATTAATTGGAATTTATTGAAAAAACATAGACTTTACTCATTATACACCAAGCAATAGAGCATAAAATAAATGAGTTTTCAACAAAAATACTAGTAGGGAACTGAATATGTCGTCACATGCTAGTCAGTCCGCAGTTATATTCCGTTATGTTTTCGACTCGCAACTGTCATTTATTAATTTGATATAAACATTTAAATAACAAAAACCGCGTTTTTTTTTAAATTGAAGGGTATAGTGGAAAAACGATGAGGTTCCACTTTTTAAGGAGTAGAGAAAAACAAAATCTAATTTGGGAGTCTCATCCTTTTTCCATTGCGCTGCCTACTTTCGACAGCAGTTTTTTATGGAATGTCATTGTTTGTCCCCTGTAAGGTTTGGTATGTTGATACTTCGTGCTATAAGTGACCAGGTTTTTTGCAAAGAGGAGGCTCCCGCAATAGTAAACAGAGAAGTTGGGTCCACGGTTGAAACTGACAATGACAAAAGCAAATGCTTAGGTTTATTCCACATTAATATACAGTGCATTTCAAATAAGATAGAGCAATTAGAATTATTCTTAGATATATATAGGTTTGATGTCCTGTGCGTTTCAGAACACTGGCTTAGAAATGATAGTCTTAAATTGACCAACCTAGAGGGTTATAACTTAGCATCTTATTTTTGTAGGAAACAACACCGCCAACATGGTGGGTTAGCTATATTCGTCAAAGACCATACTGTTCAAAAACCTATTAACTTAGATGGATTCACATGCGAGTTTAATGCTGAATTCTTAGAATATTTCTACCATCTATCGATACCACACTTAAACTCTCTACAGAACAGGTAAAGGGATATTTAATCTATTTTATGACAGCCTGGAGAGACTACTTCATAAATTTTGCAAATTACACAAAAACATCCTGATATGTGGTGATTTCAACATTGATTTTCTGACTAGTTCTCATGAGTTAGATAATTTGAAGTATCTGTTCGACTCATTTGTTCTCAACAGTTTTATATCTGAACTTACTAGAAAAACTCATTACTCCTCTATATACTTGTCTGGATAATGTAATAACAAACCTAGACAATATTAACCTGTGGTAGAAGTCCATTGTATCTCGAAGTGGAGTGACATAGTTATACAGCAAGAAAACACAAAGTCGTCTCCACAATTTAATTCACCAACTGGATAGTGTAATGGTGTACGGCAAGGGCTATCAATCAGCTAACCGTAGTATATTAAGGACATGTTTCGAACCCATACAGGCTCATCATAAGCTTATCAATAATTATGGAGAGGAAAAATTGATGCAATAAAATATATAAAAGAATTATGTTGTGCGTTGCCACATATTACCTATACTAGGTCAACATGTTCAGGAGAATATAAAAATTATTATATTTAGGAAAACTTTTTTATTTTTCCGAACGGAGAAAGGGGCGGCACCAAGGTTAACAGCCGCCCCAACACTAACAAATCGCCATAACTCCTACGATTCTCTGATAATTGATCAAGAAAACTTTATGAGGGAAGCTAAAACCTGGTTCACAACAAATAAACTTTCTTTAAACAAACAGAACACATGTAATGCAAGTTTTCTTGGAATTATACTTGATAATAAACTCTCCTGGCGCAACCACATTGATTATATCTAGAGAAAATTAGCTACTGTCCTTTTTTTACTTAGGCAACTAATTAGGTTGACCAGCCTAGAAATCCAAAGAACAGCATATTTCTCTCTTTTTCATTCAGTCATCTCATATGGGAATGTCCTATGGGGGGGCTCTACTGATTCCATAAGAGTTTCTAGACTTCAAAATAATAAGAATAATATCGAAAGATGGTCCCCGTGAACATTGTCGTCCTCTAATTCACTCTAAGTCCACTAATTCAAATTCATAGTCAAAAAGGATCCCTCTGTCTACAATCAGATATCCACTGTTATAACACCCGTAATGCATCAATGGTCAGACCTCCAAGGTTTAGACTTGATGTTAGTTAAAAAAAACTGTCTCAATTATAACCTATATAATGTCCTTCCTGCTACAGTCAGGCGCGCAACGTTTGGTCCATTTAAGACTTTCATCAAAGATTTTAACAAAAAATTGCTTTTATGATACTGTTGAATATATTGCAGCTGCCAGTGAAGTTCTAGTGTAACATTTTGCATTGTAGTTTATTATTTAAATTATTTTTATTGTTTTTAAACTCTATGTTATAAAATTGTCCCTTTAAATTCTATGTTATGAATTGTGTCCATTGGGAAATTTTAACTTTTAAACTGTAATTTGAAGCAATCTATTGCTCTTCATCAACATCCCTACTATGACTTGTCACAAACATTATAAAATTGTAACGTCATCAAATAAAATAAAATCTAATCTAAATCTAATTTAACAGATGCCGATAAAATGTCGATTTCGGAAAAAATGGAACCTCATCGTTTTTCCAATGGACCCTTCAATTGTTTTGCTTACATGTGAAAACTAATGGAGCAGTCTGGTTGCTCAAATGGAAAGAATTGTAGATAATTGAAATACAAACAAAATGGGATGTTTTACGACCCAGTCGGATCATTAGTAACGGAGAAATACTGAAAAAAACGGAAAATTTGGCGATTTATTGAAAAGTCATAAATTCGTCATTTCTCAAGAAGTAGGAATTGAATTCCACATGAAAGTACTGAATTATGTCAGATCGTTAGTTTTGGCACAAATGCAATTGAAATAATTTTTCACTATATTGCAGCATGCCTGGATGCTCTAGTGATAGCCCGATTTCAATTTCTCAAACAGATTATGAAAGTAGAAGTATAGTACTACCATTGTTTAAATAGAACATAGTTAGTCAATGCCTGTGGAAAAGGTATTGGACACAAACGCGAGTGTCATCTAGCGTGATTAGTTACAAACATGAATATTTGACGTCATTTTAATGCAGGTTTCTTCAAAAAACCCTGATTTTAATGCTTTTCCATTGTTTTAATCAAGTTACGATATGACTTGGAGGCCAGATCACTGAAGTTACGACATGACTTGGATGCGAGCTCACTATCGCAATCTACATGTCGCATCCATTTTGATCCAATTATAATCCCATAAGGTTGACTAACTATCTTCTATATAAACAATGGTACTACAAAACGTATATTCTCATATTGGGCTACAATGGTGCAAAATGGGTGAAAAATGCATGCAGACATTACTGAAAACTGCCAATCCCACGTTAGCTGCCGAGTGGTAGGAGGGTCCGCGAGATGAGGGGAATTCTTCTAATGAACGGTGTACGTGATAATAGGCTTCCCCTCATCTCCCGCTCACTCCTACCACTCGACCGCTTCCACCAGCTCGGCCGATTCAGTCATGTTTTCACCAATTTCGCAGCATTTTAGCGCATAATGAGAATGAACATTTTGTAGTACTGTACTTCTACTTTCAAAATCTGTCTTAGAAATTGAAATCGGACTATCACTAGAGCATCCAGGCCCGCTGCAAGATAGTACAAAAAAAATGAAATTGCAATTGTGTCAAAACTAATGATCGGTCAGAGGCTGTTTTGTGCACACATAAAGTACATATGATTGAGTACTTTCATGAGAAGGGCCAATCTTATTCATTGAAAAATGGCAGAGTTATGAGATTTTAAAAAAATTGTAGAATTTTCCGGTTTTTCCGGTTTTTCTCCGTTACTAATGATTCGATCGGGACGTGATACATTCCACTTCGTTCGTATTTTAATTATCTACAGTTCTTTTTGATAGAGCAACAAGATTGCTCTATAAGTTTTCATTTTATGATCAAACCTTTATTTATCTAAGAATAATTCTAAATGCTCTTTCTTATTTGAAATGTATTGTATATCAATGTGGAATAAACCTAAGCATTTGCTTTTGTCATTGTCAGTTTCAACCGAGGACACAACTTCTCTGTTTACTATTGCGGGAGCCTACTCTTTGCAAAAAACCTGGACACTTATAGCACAAAGTATCAACATACCAAACCTTACAGGGGACAAAAAATGAGATTCCATAAAAAACTGCGGACGAAAGTAGACAGCGCAATGGAAAAACGATAAGACTCCCACATTAGAATTTGTTTTTCTCAACTAGTTAAAAAGTGGAACCTCATCGTTTTTCCACTGTACCCTTCTATTAGAAAAAACACATTTTTTGTTATTTAAATGTTTATAACAAATTAATAAATGACAGTTGCTAGTCGAAAATAATAGAATACAAGTACGGGCTGTCTCTCCTGTGATGGCACAGTAGGTTTTCTACTAGTATTTTTGTCGGAATACTAGCCACGTTGCTTCTAGTTAGTTTTGTTTCGATGACTTGTGGGGAAAAATCCAATAGACAAACTGTGTCTACATGATCGTTCGGATCTAGATTGAAATTCAGAATTACATCAAGGTAATAAAACATTTTAATTTTTGACAATATCGTAGATGCTCTTTCCAAATTTTCATTTTAATTCAAATTCAGTCTAATTTTCCCATACTGGTTTTGTTGGAAAAACACTGTTTGAGGATTTTTTTCATGAATGTTTGGATGGGTAACAATAATGTTCGTTTGCTGAACTGTTCATTTATATTTATTTTCTATGCGAACCAGGACCGCCGCGAGCCACAATTCCTGAATAATTGAAATTTGGAAGTTCGATTCATGTTCTAATTATCAGGATTGAAAAGAAACATTCAGGGGAATAATTTATCTACAGTATCAGGACAAGTCTTGTAAATAAGCATTTGAAGTGAAACCTGAATTTGATAAAATGTTCACATCTGTTGGTTATGTGGCACCAGTTTAGCAATACAGGGCGAGTCAACAAAATTTCCTTGTTTTCTACCGAATAGACCAACTAATACCATCTCCCAGCATTATTCTCATTGATGCACCCTGTCATCATTAATCAAAGAGTATCTGACCAGAGTTATTCATTTTCAAATCAAACTCAAAGTACATTTTCATATATTTTGATTCGCTGTTTCCTTAGCTGTTCAATGAATTTTTTTAATTTTCAATTCACTGTCAGAGTTTCTGAGTTACTTGACATTTTCTGTACTTCTTTTTGAGGAATCCCCTATTTCTCATATCGTGATATTTAGTAGGGATATTTGGGAAATTGTTACTCGATATGATATTTATTCGAATACTGTGGGATTGGAAAAAATTGTACAGTATGTTCGATACAACAACACAAACTTGACCATTCTTAAATACTTGTGTTTTGATCTTTCGTATAAAACACCCTGTATATTTTCATTTCACTAAACTGAATTTTTTATGATAACATTTTTCACTCACCTAAAAAGACCCGATACCAAGATATACCAGTTTAAAAAAATCGTTCAGTAGCAAATCAACAATTCTGCAGATTTTTTTAACTCATATTTTTATAATGGAAAATTCTGATCAAATGCTTCGTCAATTTGGTATGTAGCCTTTAACATCTATATATAATGTTCACAAAAAACTTGATTTTGATCAGGAACTTGTTATATATTTAAAAAATTGACGATGATACTGTGATTACTGAATTTCGCGACTAAAAATACTAGAATCGTAAAAAATATATATTTTAACAAAAATATAATCATAATTTCTGATGAATTCGTCAGCTTATATATAACATTGCTCATTTGTTTGGGTTTTGAAATTTCTCAAGACAGTTAGAACATGTAATATTGACATGACTCTGGCATAAAAATGTTTTACATGTAACACAATAATATTTAGTTTTTCTGTCTTTGTGACATTCAGATCACTTTTTTCTGGTCCCATAAGGAATATCTGGTTGTTCTTCATGACCAGCTACAGTACCAGCTACTTCACGACGTCTTTGTTGCACGTTGGTTGGTACATTGACTGCCAAAGAACGGCGTTTCAAATGGTCGTCTACCAACGATAGTGCGACGGTTTTCAGGAACTTTCGTCTCAACAACTTCGAAGCACGATTATTGGAAGTATGTATTATTTGAGCATTGATCCCAGCAATGTTCATGAGAGCATAAAAAATTACCATAGGCCATCGTCTCGTTCTACGTGCAACATCATAGTTTGACGATTGAATTATAGAACGTGATAATTTCTGGCTTATATTTGTCAATTGACGTAGGATCAATGCTGCCATCATGATGGAGGCTGGAGGCTAATATAACGTTTTTCCCTTTTTTGGAATATACGACACCAAAGTAATAGTCTCTTGATATCCAAACATACTAGAAATATCTGGTCTGTTTTTTATGTTCAGGAACTCAATAGGAAGTTCTCGTTTGTTCTTTCGAATAGTGCCAACATAAGTCAATTTATGATCACGTAATAAAGAATCGATCAGTTTGATACTTGGAAACCAATTATCGCAAGTGAGGTTGCGGCCTGTTTTGGATATGGACTCAATTAACAGTGTAACTATACTTGCCGCATTGTTCTCCACTCGAAATGGTCCTTCTGGTTGTTGCCCAACATAAACTTCTAAATTCTGTGTATAGAACATTTACGAATCTACTAAGGAGAACATCTTCAAACCATATTTCTTGGGTTTGCTGGGAATATATTGTAGGAACTCACATCTGCCTCTGAACCCCAAAAGCATCTCGTCTATGGTTGTGTACTCACTGACACTACTGGTGGTGCTGGGTCTGTCAGATCTTTCAAGCAACATAAACGTATTTACGTAAATCCGATCAAGTGGCCAATACAGCACATGTGACACACACAAGAGCTAGGAAGGTACTGAGGAGCCTAGCGTCGTAGCTCGTATGACGCCAAAATGGTAAGTTGGTATAGGAGCGCTCGGGTCTCACATACCCGGGCCACTAGTATAAGGTTAAAGTGTCAACTGACTTCGTGGAAAATAATAAGCGTGATTTTGGCGAAGGCGCAACGACTACAAGAGAGACTGGGATCACCGCTTCCGCCAAAAAATTGACAATATTCCACAGGATTTTGGTGATCGTTTTTTCGCTGTCATGTTGGTAATACATTTAATGAAATATTGAATACAGCACTAACAAAGATATTATAAAAAAATAATGTATCAGAGCTCTGTGGCTGCTTAAATTGATTCTGTGGTGCATTCGCTTCTACAGCTTGTTATATCCCAAGATATTAGATATATATCTTTAGTAGGTGTAAGTTTTTAAAAATCAATATAGATTATTGTTTCAAATGTTTTCTTCTATTTTTTTATGCAACTAATGATAGAACATCAATTAACTGAAGATTGATATTGCCTAAACTGCAGGCCTTACAAAATGACTATAATTATTAAAATGGAATGAATGATGCGATGAGGCGAATGAAATTATTTCTAAAATTATCAACTAAATAAAACGATTACACTATAGCCTCAGCGGCTATATATTCTATGGATTGTCTATTTTTGACGAATGAGCAACACGGAAATTGTCTTCAACTCGAATCACTTTTTTTTTTAATTATCATTATAAACTATCCGCATATCTGGTATAAATGGAACGGTCTCACCATGAATACAAGAGAATCAGCCGTTAGTTGGGCAATATCAAGCTCTTGGATGTAGGGATTCAAATTCCGAAATTCCTCTCACGAATTATCAGTTGCTCTCACCAACGCAGAATCCAAATCAGAGATATTTTTGGTACTAAATCTCAACCACGTGACAACTGAAATATGTTGGTTTCGTTTCATTTTAATATAATTAATCAAGTTTTACTTACCGTGGTTGGATGGTAGCTTCGAAATGAAATTAAAGGTGAATGATCGATCAAAATTTCAAATTCAGATCAGTGACAATTAATGACTTTTTTTTGACAAACGTCATTTACTCAATTCATAATACCAAGTGCTCGATTAATTTAAATACCAAACACAATTACGAGGGTTCCGTTTCAAGCTGTAAAAAACCCGTAACACCACGTCATTTGAAGAGTTGAAATTATTTGAATAAAAACTCCTAACGAGGTCTGTTGAATTATGAACAGCTCTTTTTCAGTAAAACGGATGTATGGTCTCTAGAGGCTTCAATTCGATAGGAAACAGCCTATTTAAGCAAATGTCATCGAATTTGTACAAGTCTATTCTATCCTTGGCCAAAGTATGTAGTAGTTAGTAGTGGCAAGAACCGTCTCCAAAACCACAGTGAACGCTGACTGTATAAAGCTCATGATTTTTTTTTTGTTATTTCCGTCAACCGATTGCACCCCTACGCGCAACCCTCAGAAGTCTTCGAGAGACTTGTGTGAGCTACGGTAGACGCAGCCCTTACCTTTTTACGTGTGATGCCATGCACGAGACCAGTGAATCGGTGGATCGAACCCACGACCCCTCGCAGACGAGGCGAACGCACTACCAGCCGACCACCACGGCCACGATTGGATTTGAAATATTCAAAATAGAATTTTGTTAATACTGGTACAGGATCTTAAACCCAGTCCACAACAATGTAATCCCATAAGAGCAATTTGCACTAAAATTTTGAAAATAATTGATGTTTTTTTTTAAAGGAAATACCCCACATTGTTTTACAGTGTCCTTATTATCCACCCAGCTGTTTATTCATCATTTGGGCCGTCTGTTTGATTATGGGTCCGAGTTTGGCAGATGTAATCCTAGTCATTCGTTTTCTTTCCAAATATGATATACCCATTGGGTATCTATGTTGTTGTTGAAATTATATCCAAAAATTTTTTTACGATAAAATAATCGTCGATGGGAAGATTCGAATGGAACAACCATTTTCACGCAAGTTCTTTAGTTTTCGGGAATCTGTGATATGTATTTTTTTGTATATTCGTACACATTCCAGCAAAATGGAACACAATATTCGCAATAAGCTCGATTTTTTTGCAAATATTTTTTCAATAAATTAAAAATATAATTGTTTCATTGTTCATTGTTTCAAACATTTGAATACAAAATTTATTACGAACCTGACAGCCAAAAAACGATCATCACTAGCCTGTGGAATATTGTCAATTGAATTATACGGCACCGACTCTGCATCTGATCTTTCAATTAGTAATGTCGTCTTATAGCATCTTAGAGAAGAAGACGAAGTTTCCATGTGTAATTTTTCAGAAAAGTCTAGAATTGTTATTCAATTGAATTATTTGAGGCCTAGATAAGTAAAATATGTTTGTCCAATTCTTCTTTCGGCTCTCGGTACTACAGCGTTATTGATTTCATAGAATAGAATAGAATTTTATTCATGCAGTATTTACTTAAGTAATATTTGCATACGTCAAAAATGGAAATACATAATAGTATTATTGATTTTATTGAAAATACGAACAGGAAGTTCATAAAGTCAGTTGTGGAATCATCTGCGACTGAAAGTTGGAATTTAAGTATAAAATAACCTCTCTTGGAAGGGATTCATGTTGTTAAGAGAAACATTCTCCTCCTCCTCTGGAAATGGAAAAAAATCTACGATAAAATTGAAGTTACTTTTGTGTAATATCTAACAGAAAACAACTACTTCCCCGGCTAAAGCCACGCTGGACATTGAACTACATCTGATAGATATTAAGGAAGGCCCTATATATTTACAGGGTGATTCACGACGAATTGTACATAGTCCAACCATAAGTACTATGGACCAATGCCATTTCATATCTGGTATTGAAAAATGCCTTGTTTCGTTTTTGACGGATATACAGGGCGATATTTGAAAATATGTGAATTATTAAACGTTAAATATCTCTAAAAGTAAAAAACTCAGGCATATGAAATTTTCCACACTGAAAATGCTTCCTGAGCTCAATAAAACAGTTTTTGAAAAACAAATTATTTCAGGTCCGGACTTAGTTTTTTTGAGATTTTCATTGGTTTTTTAAAAACAACACCCTGTAAGCAACATCAGGCAAATTTTATTTTTCTCACTTTGAAGCTTAAGGACCATACTAAGCAACAGTTGAAAAAAATTGAACGCGGAAGTTTTTGTTTTCTGCAGAAAAAAATTGCACTTTCAAAAATACTATAATTTTAATGGATTCACATTCCGCTTATGACTGATGCGGCACTACATCGATAACACATCATAATTTTTCAACAGAAATTATGAGGAAAGTTCATAATACAAGAGATAAAGTATTATTCAACCAACCGTTAAAATTCCAGGGTCGTATTTATTTTTTTTTATGTTTTTATTGATCCAGTATAAACAACACCCTGAAAAGCGGGTTGAATAGATTTTCTTTCTGTCACGTCAATGCGGATGGTACGACAGAAAAAACTTTTTTTTTAAACAGTGCAAATGTATTTTTTTCTACCATGGCTAATACAGCACTACATTGAAAAAAAACATTTATTTAAAATAAAATCGTTCGGAAAGTATTACTTACTCGATTTAAAGATTGATATTACAGGTCCTAACTTATTTAACGTTTTAATTGGTTTTGTAAAACAATACCCTGTCACCTTGGAGGCTGGCTAATACTAAGTACTTGAACAAAATTAATCAAAGGCTGAATTAATAGATCAAATAACTGCCAAAATATTAAATATTTATAATTCCATTGCACCACGTTTTTACGCTCTTCCAAAAATTCATAAACCTAGTCTAGCTATGAGACCTATTGTTTCTTCGATAGATGCACCAAACAGTAATTTGGCCAAATTTTTGACTGAAATACTGACTAAATCCTATGACATAGACAATGATTTCTATATTAAAGACTCTTTTACCTTCAGCAATTTCATAAATAACTTCTCACTTCCTGAGAATTATATTGTGGTCAGTTTTGATATAGTGTCGCTGTTCACCAAATTACCACTAGATGTCGTTAGGCAATCTCTTGCAAATAAATGGAACACAATTTCAAATCATTGCGACTTAACTTGGGGTGCTTTTGTTGATATTTTGGAATTTATTTTTGAATCTAATTACCTTTTGTTTGATAACAATTATTACAAACAGATTTTTGGAACCCCCATGGGGTCAACTATTTCTCCTATTCTTGTAAATTTTGTATTGGATGATCTCATCAAAGATTGTCTGTCCTTAATCCCTTTCAACATACCATTCGTGAAGCGGTATGTTGATGATTTAATCCTCGCTGTACCCACAGGTAGAGTAAATGAGGCCCTGTTTTACTTCAACAGCTACGATATACACTTACAGTTCACCTCAGAGGAGGAACAATCTCAAAGTATCCCGTTTTTGGATATGAGAATTATTAGAGGTAATGATAACGACCTACGAACTAAATGGTACAGAAAACCAATTTGTAGTAACAGGTTCATCAGTTACCACTCACATCATCCTTCGAATATGAAAAACAACTTGATCATCGCTCTAAAAAACAGAGTTATTAACTTATCACATCCGATATACCGTTTGGAGTGCCTGAAGGAATTAAGAACTATTCTTAAAGAAAATTCGTACCCATTGAAATTAATTAATAAATTTTTGTTTAATTCTGACAGTATTCGCAACTCAGTAAATCCAGCCCCTATTATTAACATCCCAAGTGTCAATGTCAGTACCACAAGTAATGTCGAGGAACTGCCTCCTCAACAAATACTTTTTATTTATAGAACCCTTCCTCATATTGAAGAACTCACTTGTAAACTTTCAAATATTTTCAATTCAGACAATTTAAGGATTGCCAAGAATATTGTAAAAACAGTGTCTAGCCTTTTCACAAAAACTAAAGCTCCTATAGCTACTTCAGAAAGTTCAAATGTCATTTATAGCATCCCTTGCCTTAATTATGACAAAGTCTATATAGGACAAACTGGTAGAAATCTATCAGGTCGCATTACGTCTCATAAAAGTGATTGTAAAATAAAAAAGAATAGTTGTGCCCTTGCAGAACACTCTATTCAATTAAACCATTTTGGTAATTTCAACAACCCAAAAATTTTAGCAAAAGAAAGTAATTATTCAAAAAGAAATTTTCTTGAAATGGTGCATATCAATAATGAACCTAACTGTATGAATAAACGTGCCGATGTTGCAAATCTTAGCGTGATTTACAATTATTTATTGAATTTTGACAAAAATAAAATTAGTGATAATTCTCTTGTTCAAGCTACACCGCCATAAATTAAGTTGGCAGCATTTACACCAGGATTGCGATTTTTCTCCCATTTGTCAACCAATTGACGTGGACATGTGACAGCTGCTTGTCAGTTCGTCCGCGTGTTCCATGTACCACGTGTTTTGTGTGACATGATGTGAGTGGAGCTGCATGCTCTTGGTCAAAATGGTGCGACTAAAATATATTTGAATCATGATTGATTTTCGAATATTGCTCATAGTATATTTTAATTTGTTTGTACAAACTGTTGTGTAAGATATTTTAATAATGAAGTGCACTGTGATCTTCTTAATAGCAACCTCGAGTTAGTAAGTTGTTTTTTATAACTTAAAGTCACATTTTTTACAAATTGGATTTTTTTGTGTTTTACAGATGTCTTGATAAAGAAAATAAAATTTTCGAAAGCAAGACAATTTAACAAAGAGTTTCTCTATCCACTGGCCGTTCCCAATTGACTGCAACGTCAAGGAAAAGTTTCTTTTTATGATACTTTCCAAAACTCAGTTTATATATATATATATATATATATGTTCGGAAAGGTTTCCGCGGTCAGAAATATGTACATTACTAAGTTCATGGGTTGAACCGCGTTGAGAGTTTATAACTCGACGTTTCGGCTCCTGCTTTGGAGCCATTTTCAAGAGTGTGACTGCGAGGCCTCTATCTGCCTACTCCTCGAGTCGTGGTCTTGAGACATATCAAGGTCTCAACCTGCCTACTCCTTGATCTCAAAAGACGATCCGATGTTGGTTGCACTGTAGTATTTATAGGTGGTTGGCTACCTGGAGGTGGGCGGGTCTTACGGGTTTTCTCGTTTGTCTTGTCTGCTGGTGCCTGCTGTGTAGTTGGAGTTAATGGGATAATAATTGATTGCGGATAAGTTTCACGTGGCCTGGTAATTACAGTTGGAAGAAGGGGCTTCCAAATGGGGTTCAATTTACGGCTAACATCTTTAATGTTCAGGCAACCAGGCCGTTTTTCGATTTCGATGGCTTCTCTGATAAAACGAGAAGTTCTTGAACGTACTGGGGCGATGGTTTTCGTTTTCTCGAAATCCATGGGGTGACCCGTTTGGATGAAATGAAGAGCTAATGCGGAGCTGGTGTCTCGATTTCTAACTGAAAGGGAGTGTTGATAGGATCGAAAATGGATCTGTTTCGAAGTTTCTCCTATATAAGAGTGGGGGCAGATAGAACAGGGAATTTCGTAAATACCATGGTCTTCGTTGGGAATTTTGTCTTTTGTTGGTCTGATGAGGTGTGATAGTTTTTGTTCTGTGGTAAAGATGGTTTTGATATTTGCTTTTCTGAAAAGTCGACTGATTTTGTCCGTCACCCCTTTGATGTAAGGGAAGAAGACTTTGGATGGACGGTCTTCAACTTGTGGTTCGTTTTTGGTTACTAATGGTTTCTGAAGCTGTTTTTGGATGTTTCTGTCTATGTGGTCTGGTCTGTATCCGTTTTGTAGGAGAGCTTGTTTTACGTTGTGAAGTTCGGATTGTCTGTTGTGGTCGTCGGTTAGTCGGATGGAGCGAGATATCAGAGTATTTACGACTGAGTTGAGTTGTGAGGGATGATGGTGGGACTTGGAGTTGAGATATCGGTTGGTGTGGGTGGGGTTTCTATAAACCGTGTACGAGAAACCTTGTTGAGGATTTTTAGTGATTTGTACATCTAAGAATGGCAGAGTTGAATTGCTTTCTATCTCCATCGTAAAGCGAATGTAAGGGTGTACTTCGTTCAGATGGGTCAGGAAAGAATCCAGGGTATCTCTCCCGTGGGGCCAGATGACAAAAGTGTCATCAACGTATCGATTTTGTGAATTTTAGGAAGGCCATATATTATCCCAAAAATATATGGCCTTCCTAAAATTCACAAAATCGGAACCCCTCTCAGACCCATTGTCAGTGCATTCAACTGCCCAACCCAACGCTTAGCGAATCATCTTTCTAACATTCTTCAACCTATAGTTGAAATATCCGAATCCCACGTGAAAAACTCCTACCACTTCATCAATCGAATTAAGGAATTCAACATATCTAACTCCGACATCCTAGTCAGCTTCGACATCGTCTCTCTTTTCACCAACATCCCTATTGACGAGACCCTCACCATATTACAAAACAAGCACGACATATCACAAGACATCCTCACTCTAATCAAACATTGTATGTCCAACACATACTTCACCTTCCAAAACTCTTTTTATAGGCAAATCAAAGGTGCCCCTATGGGATCCCCTCTCTCACCTGCGATTGCCAATATATTCATGGAAGATTTCGAAACCAAAGCCCTTTCATCAGCCACTCTTCAACCTTCCTGCTGGTTACGATACGTTGATGACACTTTTGTCATCTGGCCCCACGGGAGAGATACCCTGGATTCTTTCCTGACCCATCTGAACGAAGTACACCCTTACATTCGCTTCACGATGGAGATAGAAAGCAATTCAACTCTGCCATTCTTAGATGTACAAATCACTAAAAATCCTCAACAAGGTTTCTCGTACACGGTTTATAGAAAACCCACCCACACCAACCGATATCTCAACTCCAAGTCCCACCATCATCCCTCACAACTCAACTCAGTCGTAAATACTCTGATATCTCGCTCCATCCGACTAACCGACGACCACAACAGACAATCCGAACTTCACAACGTAAAACAAGCTCTCCTACAAAACGGATACAGACCAGACCACATAGACAGAAACATCCAAAAACAGCTTCAGAAACCATTAGTAACCAAAAACGAACCACAAGTTGAAGACCGTCCATCCAAAGTCTTCTTCCCTTACATCAAAGGGGTGACGGACAAAATCAGTCGACTTTTCAGAAAAGCAAATATCAAAACCATCTTTACCACAGAACAAAAACTATCACACCTCATCAGACCAACAAAAGACAAAATTCCCAACGAAGACCATGGTATTTACGAAATTCCCTGTTCTATCTGCCCCCACACTTATATAGGAGAAACTTCGAAACAGATCCATTTTCGATCCTATCAACACTCCCTTTCAGTTAGAAATCGAGACACCAGCTCCGCATTAGCTCTTCATTTCATCCAAACGGGTCACCCCATAGATTTCGAGAAAACGAAAACCATCGCCCCAGTACGTTCAAGAACTTCTCGTTTTATCAGAGAAGCCATCGAAATCGAAAAACGGCCTGATTGCCTGAACATTAAAGATGATAGCCGTAAATTGAACCCCATTTGGAAGCCCCTTCTTCCAACCGTAATTACCAGGCCACGTGAAACTTATCCGCAATCAATTATTATCCCATTAACTCCAACTACACAGCAGGCACCAGCAGACAAGACAAACGAGAAAACCCGTAAGACCCGCCCACCTCCAGGTAGCCAACCACCTATAAATACTACAGTGCAACCAACATCGGATCGTCTTTTGAGATCAAGGAGTAGGCAGGTTGAGACCTTGATATCTCTCAAGACCACGACTCGAGGAGTAGGCAGATAGAGGCCTCGCAGTCACACTCTTGAAAATGGCTCCAAAGCAGGAGCCGAAACGTCGAGTTATAAACTCTCAACGCGGTTCAACCCATGAACTTAGTAAATCTGAAAGTGAAATTTTGCATTTTCATTCAGATAGTTGATTATTTATTAAATGTCCAGTTTCCATTGGAGATTCTTATCTATAAATGAGATAAGGGAGAATGTTATTCAGTAGTATCACCCACAGAAAATCACTCATTTCAGTGATGCGTGAATTGCATCTCTTTCGCTAGGCCTCCAATACAAAAATCTATTTCACTCTTCTTAGATCATCAGAGAGGTCAGACAGTTTGGCGACAGTTGATATTCGAAAACAATGCCTGATTTTTCTAGATATTTGGCAATATTGTTGATGGTAACGGTAACATAACGATGTTGCATCATCACGGTGGCTGAAAGTCAACGAAAGTCGCTGAATTATACAGGGAGACCCAGAGTTAAACCGTCAAACGTTTCGAATCGTTTTTGAGGTGAAAAGGAATCTTTTTTCCTATAATAATGTTAACTAACTTGTTTCATTTTAGAAATACTGAGTGTTCAACGTTTTTAGAAAAAACCTTTTTTTCAATTATTAAAAAACCTGGTTGATTTCAATAAAACCCGACATGCTCATGTTGTGCGGTACTCATAGCAAAATTATTAATTCCAGTGGCGTCCCAAAGGGTACCCTAATCAATATTAGGACGAATCATTGTACTCCACAGTTCTTTTGCATGTTCAGTTTTTTACTGGATTGAGCAATTGAAAATACAACTTTTTTGTTACGTTCATTTTTCAGTGAACAATTCGAAAACCAATTTCAACGAAAACAAAAATCTACTCAAAATGACCAACACTTTTTTCAATGCAAAGTTCGCACCTACGAACGAAAGATTCTGCAGCTACATGGCACCCTGCTGGTTTGATCTCTCGTAGAGCTTGAACAATCCTTTCCAGTAAAATACTCTCATCGTTGATGGGCTCAGCATAAAGTTTTGTTTCCATTGTACCCAATAGAAAAATCCATAGGGTTCAAGTCAGGAGAGCGAACAGGCCAAGGAACGTTGACACCCTGTATCTCGAAAACGTAAAAGTTAGGACAAATGATTATAGCAAACAAATATTTTATTTTGGAGTAAAAAACCGATCCCAAACGTTTGGAGGTTCAACCCTGGCTAGGTCACTCTGTATTGCAGAGTCGATAACCAATAAGAATTGATGTAGTGGAAAAATTTTCAAATGACAAAACAACAAACTGTCAATGACACGAATAGGACAGTGTGAACTGATGAAATTTTCTAATTTCAGATGAATTAAGTGGAAAGTCAAACATTTAATGGTTCGTCATAGAATCGAATAGAATAGAAAAGAGTAGAGTAGAGTAGGGTAGGGTAGAGTAGAGTAGAGTAGAGTAGAGTAGAGTAGAGTAGAGTAGAGTAGAGTAGAGTAGAGTAGAGTAGAGTAGAGTAGAGTAGAGTAGAGTAGAGTAGAGTAGAGTAGAGCATAGCATAGCAGAGCAGAGCAGAGCAGAGCAGAACAGAGCAGAACAGAGCAGAACAGAGCAGAACAGAAGAGAACAGAACAGAACAGGACACGACACGACACGACACGACACGACACGACAGAACAGAACAGAAGAGAACAGAACAGAACAGAATAGAATAGAATATTCTCTTTTCAACGATGTGACACTTGACCCCACATGCCATTTAAAAATTTCGTGTTGATGGGCCCCCCGCTAGCAATCACCATATATTTTGTTTCAAAAAGTAGTATCGGTCAAACCCTCCAAATGGTTTTTTTTTCATGTTTGTACGCCAAACCGTTCAAAGGTTAACAGGGGGGGATTAAAAAAAAGCCGCACTGTATAATACTACAGAGAATACAATTATCAAATAGAAATTGTTCATGTCGCCGGAGATGGCTTCAGATAAAAACATGAATAAAATGATTTTTTTTAATGTAAAGATAAGCATAGTTGAATATTTTACATTAATTGATGAATTTTTTCTATTTTCTGTTCATAGTTTTTTGTTCTTGTTTGTCTGTCGGTTGAAACAAGTATTCAGTGGTCATGATAAATGTATTGTTTACTTCTTGAAGGTGAGAAGTTGTACAAAATTTCAGTATGCAATGATCACGGAATCAAATATATTGTTTTCTTATGAATAACAATAATCGCCAGGTTTGCTAGACCGTGCTTGCAAATATTCATGCACGTGCGGAATGTATCAAATTCTCTGATTGTTGCATTATATAATATTTCACAGCGGCTTCGGAATCAAATATATCATCATGCGTAATATTATGGTAATTTGAATATGAGTCTATAAACCAATTAATAATTAGAAAATACGGGAGAGAAATTCGGTGGAAACTCGAGCATTTCTCAAGCCGTAGGCGTAGGTTGGGGATGTAGGGACTCCAGTTACCCAATGTCATCTGAATCTCGCGAATATTCATTATTCGAAAAAAAAAAAACACATGGTCGTTTCGTTATATTTTAAATCTTCTCTCCTTTGTTACTAACCATTCATATCTATAATGAAACTAAATGAATGATTTTCACTACAAAGGGTTTACAAAACTTCGAAGATCGTTTCGCTGTAACTACCTTCTTCAAGTGGAGAACATAATCTAAATAACTACTTTGCTGTGTTCTCTCAAATACTCTTCGTAAATTGATTAGAGTTCAGGTGTATACAGGGTCTTTCACGACGAGCGTTCGTTAGGAATATATGGAGAACGATTCAAAATAAAAACTTGAAATTTTGTGGTAGTGGATTTAAAAAAAATGGCTTTCTCAACTAAAATATTTTCAACTTCCGGTCTCTTTCCGCTATACCGGAAGCTGAGGGCAACTTACTTATTTCAGATGGAACACCCTGTATTTCATTACAGTTTAAAATTTCTCAGCATATTTTAGGTCCACTTTGTATAACAATGCATATACCCAAATTTGTTAGTTTTCGAGATATTGATTTTTTTCTGAAAAATTTGACAGTTACAGCACCACTCCGAAAAAATCATAACTCATAGACAGTAACAGTTAAAAATGTGAAATTTCACAGAATTTCACCTTAAGCATCAAGTCATGTACAGGTCCATCGAATTTTCGAAAATAATCTACAGGGTGGTCGAAATTTACACCTAAAACAGAACATCGAGAAAACTGATGAAACACGATTTTTTCAAATGGAAACCATACACTATTCTATTATTTTTATATACTACGAAAAAAAAGATATCAAATTCATAAAGAATGTCCTATACCTAAAATACACCCCTGGCAAGATATATCCGATTTTGGGAAATATTTGAAATGTAAATCATTCGAAGCAATACCAAGAAAGCTTTGAAAACAAATGAACTAATATTAACTCTGTCGTTGGTAAAAGGTAACTCAACATGAAAATGGATGGATTGAAATAAAATACTATCAGAAAGATGAATTATATCTTTGTTTATTGATATCATTTTTGGGGAAATAACATTATTTGCAGACGATACTACCATTTTGTGGAGAAGTAAGACCATTGAAGATCTGAACGAAAAAGTATATCGAGATATAAAAATTGTCAAATCATGGTGTGATTCAAACCTTCTATCATTTAATATCAAAAAAACGAATATAGTCTCCTTCAGATGTACTCTTCAAGAAGTGACCTTGGAAAATGATATCATTCAGAATAAAGACTGTATCAAATTTCTGGGTTTGAATATAGATAAAAAATTGAAGTTCGACACTCACATAAAACTAATGAAAAAAAAAATCTCAGCCGGATGTTTCGCAGTTAGAGTAATTGCTGAAGAACTTGGAGTTCCAACTGCAAAAACTGCATATTATGCTTTGATAGAGCCACATTTGAGGTATGGTATACCCTTCTGGGGAGTGTGTAGCTCAAATTTACTTGACTCGGTCCTCAAAATACAAAAAAGAGCAATTAGAAATATTGCCAAAATTGGACCACGTGAATCATGCAGGCAACTATTTATAGATAATAAGATCCTGACCGTTGTAGCTCTCTACATTTTGGAAACTGTTTGTCTTGTAAGAAAACATATTCAGAAGTTTGAAATCGTTTCTTCTCGTTATTCCACACGACTAAGTTCCAAAAATAACTTGAAATTACCTATACCTTCGTCCTCTCTGATCAAAGATTCATTCATTTATAGCGGAATCAAGATGTATAATCATTTGCCAATCGAAGTCAAAGATTATAATGTAGATATAGAGATTTTTAGAAAAAACATAAAAACCTACTGTGTTTAAGGCCGTATTATACTTTGCAGGAATTTTTTGACGATGATCTGACAATAGATTAATTGTTTTTGATTGTTTTACTCACTTATTTTATTCTATAATTGTGCACTTTGTCTATATTCGTACAACATTTTTATACATTTTATTTATACATTTATCTATCTAAGCTTTGTCAACAAGATTTTCATCTTCGGACAATAAAGTATATTTACAATTACAATTGTACGGGTGAGTCAGAGTGAGACCGCCAACTCTGTTTTTTCAGTGATAATATTATTTGATCGAAACCGTGTCGTGGATTCACTGGTATGTTACCATACCGGCTTGTATCGCCTGCAAAATTTTGGATGACTGTCCAGTGGTAAAATGTGACAGCTGTGAAAGATCTGTTCACACTGACATGGAATGCTCAGGACTTAGTGCAAGTGAGAAAAAAGTCATGGACTTAAGGAGCAAGATAACCCTGAAATTATATTGTGTTGATTGCCTGAATAGAATCAGAATGATACCAAAATTGATTACTAAAATTGATAACTTGGATAGTGACCTCAGAAAGTTAAGTGATCAGGTGGCCAATATAAATCATGCTGCAAAGGAGTCCCAGAATTTTGAGGATATTCTTGATGAGATCAATGATTTTCAATATGCCCGAACCACTGCAAGATCAACAATGTAACGATAATTCGTTTCATTCAAATAATTTTAACAATTCCATCCAAATAATCTTATTAAATGGGTTAGGAATTGTCAACTATGTTATACACTAGCCTACTCTTATAATTATACTTTCATTCATCTGTCATCACAAATACACCAACATGTATACTCCGATATCAACCATATTAATTCAGAACTTTATCCCATCTAACCGCTACGCCACTGCTAAGTCACTGCTAGTTCGAAGGGCGAATGAGATCGAGGATCGGTTGGTCTTGCGCGAAGGGCAAAAATATGAGTTTCGGACGTGCAATGCGGGGAATTCGCTCGCTTGATTTCCGGCATCGTTAGGGAGAGGTTGTGAGTTTGTTTGATTGAACTTGGAATACATTTTCTGGTAGGCCATCTTAAATTGTTTATAATCTCTCTATTGGATTTAACAGATATTAGTTCTGGTTGAGTATATTGTTTTTTTATTTAAATAATAGTTCTTAATTAGCATGAGATTGCTTTATCAAAGTGTATTTGCATGATTTTGGTAACGCCATACTGCATGGTTTGAAGAAATATTTTTGATTATTCCATTGTGTTCTATTAGCCATCGATCAATTTCAAATGTGTTTTCGTAATTTAGAGGTCCTAGTCCGACTTTTTAATATCATATTTTTGGTCTTTTCATATTAGAAGTAAATTTCATATTTTCACTTTTAGAGGTTAAAAATCCTATTTTTCCATTTATTTAAGTAATCGCTACATAGTATTAAATTTAGAGGCTTTTAATAAATTCAGGACTCAATAAATAAATTATTCAATAACATATTTTTGTCCTAATTGATTTTTCGAAGACAGTGTACCTGTAGAGAGGTTAGAGTTGTATTTGCTGATTCAGTTTCTACGCTCTGTCAAATTTCAGGTACCAGATAATTGGTAATTTCTTCTTTTGGATGACTCCCATCAACTAGCAGTGTGACGATACTATTACCACCAAGAGATAGAGTAGAGTTGAACCTGGTAGAGGAGAAGTGGGTTGATTGCTTGTGACTTCCAGGCGGAACGTTGTCAGAACAATTCTTCAGGTGAGCATTTCTTTCTATACTGCTTGTTCAGTTATTATCTTTGAGAAATAAATGCAAGCTTGACAGAGTTTGTTCTCTGGCCTGTGGAGTTGCACCACACTCAACCACGATTCTGCCTTTGTAGACGAAAGCACTTATTTCTGCTTCGTAGACAAGGGTATCGTCTCTTGGTTCAATTGTTTGTTAATTACAATCGTACTCAATCAGATATCTGTAAATTAGGTATCTTCAAGGTCTACTAGGTAGTGTTTCCTTTTGGTCAACCAAACGTGCACCAACCTTCACTTATCGAGCATAGTTTTCTCTCTCTTACATATTATCTCTTACATATTTGAAAGTCAGAAACCATAGAGCGTAGTTTCTTTGAATTCAGAATAAGTATTCAATCTTTGCGAAGGACTCATCACCTTCAATTCTTTCTTTATATCTCTATATTACTGTTTCTCTCCTTTCTTTTCGAAAGGGTGTAATTATCAGTTATAAGTATTGTTATCTAGTACTCTTATGGTACATTAAATTATTTATCATTATTACCCTTCTGGTACATATATTTCTGGTAAATCAACAATTTATCAAGGATATTTCTTTATCTTCTATTATTATACTGTAATAATTCCTTGGAAGGATTTCCAATGTTTTTCTTTTAAATATTTCATCTACAAATATTAATTATCAACTTTAAATAGCTTCACAACTATTATTTCCATTTATTTGGAGAATAGTTATTTTTTTATTGATATTTATTTAACTATATTGAGCATTCTGAGTTGAATGTTTGAGTAGTTTTCCCAATCATATTTCAAGTGTTGAAATTTTGCCTTTTCATAAAATTCAGAATATAATCTTGCGGTACTAAGGATATCCTTGTCCCCCACCATATTGTAACTATCAAATCTGATTCCTTTCGTCTGCTTCTCATGTCTTCGAGGAAACCATACATTGGATGAAGGACTGGTACCACTAGGAGATCCCATAGTTGTCAAACACAGATCCGAGGGGCTCAATTCTCAGTCAAGTCAAGTCAACGGGCAATCTTCGTGAAGACCAACCATAACTAGTAAGGTCGAAGTCCATACGAGACAACTACCATGTCTCTGACTGACGATCCAACAACAACTCGTCGTAGGGATCATCGACGCTAACCCAGCCTCCAGGTATTATCCCACAGGACCATCTTCGGTTGAATCAGATTTGTTTTCAAAAGTGTAAATATTCTGAATTTTGTAGCCTTCAGCTTGTTAATTTTGTAGCCTTCAGCTTGTTAATTTTGTAGCCTCCAGCTTGTTAATTTTGTAGCCTTCAGCTTGCTAATTTTTTAGCCTTCAACTGTTTAAATTTTGGCCTTCAGCTTTTATAAAGTTTTTTTTGAAATAAAGTTGTTAATTGTTTCTTTGCATATTCATTCTGCCTTCACAATCAAGCTAGATACAAATATCTCCTATCTTCGGTTTTGTCTTTTACAACCTGGCGCCCAGACTATCTGAACTAGTCAGGTCAACTGGTGCCCTATTTGTTCAATAGTTAAAAAATCTCTGTAGTACGCTATTGAGCAATCAGTAGTTGAAACTTATCCACACCCTCACCGTATCGATCTGAGCAGCCTATCAGCCTAAGTGTTAACTTTCCATAATTTAAAATCAGGATTTATTCCAAATTTGTAAATTGAAAATTTATGAGGTTACAACAATCAGTTGCGCATGATAAACGAGATGCAAAAACATGTTTGAGAGTTATCGTGCCCAATGGACCTTTACATTAACGGAAAATAAATGACAAAACTCGTTTAAATCGATAGTTGTTAGTCTGAAAAGTCCATTTAACAAAAATTTTCATTATTTTTCTTTCATTTTGAAAAAATATCACATTTGAAAGTGTGCCGCTGACGTCACGTTCATCGGAAATACCTCCCACCATAATCCACGTTCCGAAACAGGCAATACCGTTCTCCTTGAAAATATAACTTCTAGCATGATATAAGCCGTGGAGAAATAATCAATACATTGTCACTTGATCAACTCATAGATAAAAATCCACATATTATCTATTTTTTATTATATTTGTAACTTTAAAATTTTCTTAATGGATCATCCGTTTGATGAAGAACGAGCATTGACAACACAGCAAATCGTAATTCTCAAAAGTTATATGGAGATGTGAGGTTAATGTTTATTTTATTTATATTCAACAATCAACATTCAACTGATAAATTCGATAATAGTGTGTGTTATCATAAGCGATTTGGCGTGAATTTATTTAAATCCATAAAGAAAGAATGACACTACTTCACGGAAGATGATGAAATCATTAATGAAAAATGTAAAACGTAATCCAATCTTCCGCAAAAAATCCAATACAACCTATCATCAGAAAAGGTAACAAATGATACATGGTTGTATTCTGAATGTCATATAGAGACAAAAAAACTGAAGATATACCAGGTGTCCCAAAACTCAAAAGTTCATGTCACTTCCGGTGAATCCGTAATTTGGATCAAGTTGAGTTACTTGTCAAAAACTGCAGTTTTGTGCATCGGATAGATCCTCAAAAACAGTAAACAAAAAAGTTATACGGGCGAGCCACCTTCCGTGGACACCCGGTATTTTAAAAGGGCATTGCAAACTGGTTTTGGTAGAAACTTATTTGCCAAGTATCAAACACATATAATTTAATGGTAGTGGGGGCCGTAGTTATTTCTGTTAGATTCTTGCGGGCGAAAATACCTATTGTATGGGTTTTTTGCGTAATCCATTTTACATTATTAAAATGAAATTCATTTCAGAATGAAAATATTTTATACCAAATTAAAATTTCAAATGGTGAGGAAAACGTCAAATTTGAAAGTGAAATACATACGAGATCTGAATTGTGACTGGCGCCTCAGACTTTGTAGTGTTGTAGTAAATCTAAAATTGACTCGAAATTGATGTTCTACTTTCAAGTTCACCATATAAAATTGAGCTTTTAAATTTTTACTTTATACATTCAATTGAATATTTAGGGTATATTTACTGCGAATATTCTACCAAAAATGGTATTATTGATGAAGGATGAAGAATATATGAGCAAACGGAATATTCCAAACACAGGAGAGAACTGGTATGAATTGATATGTCATTGTCATAGGGCATTGTTACAAAATTTGCAATATCAAATATACAGTTGGCCTCATATGGGAAAAACTTTCGATAATAATTTATTTTGCAATTTGACTTGGGCGTTGAGTCGTGCTTCCAAAGTAGCCTACTCGGACTGGATCACGTGACTTTCGCTATCTGTCAAAAGTTCATTTATTTCAAAAGAATCGCTTAAAATCGGCTTATTCGTTTGAATTTAAAAAAAAATTGTAGAAAAAACTTGTTTCTATTCCAATTGTATACCTCTTTGCCAAATTTGAACGTACTATTGCAACTTTTAGTTTTTACCATTTTTTCAATATTTACGCAATTCATGATTTACTCAAATAATTAAAACCTCGACATAATTCTTTTTTATCACTGGGTTCATCATACAACTACCTATGTTATAACTACTAAATATGAAAATGAGAAATCCGTTTTAAATTTAAAAGGGCTCCTTACACAACTAATTTTAGGCGATTACGTTCTATCAAAATAATCACCTAACATTTGTTGAGTAAATGGTACTTACATTTGGTTAGATATGTAAAGTAGTTCGATGATTCTTTTATTAACAAGTTTGGCATCATTTATGTAGTAAAATCGATTCAAAAACTGTTTTATCAGAAATACTCAACAAATACAACAGAAAATTGAAACGTTTTTCTCATTTTCTCAAAGAAAAACATGTTTTCATCGATATTAATATAGTGATTACAACAATATAGTAATACAAAAGAGTTTTGTCAAGGTTACAATTATTTTAATAAATCAGAAATTTTGTAAATATTGAAAAAATGGCCAAAGACTGAAATTTGCAATATAACTTTCAAATTCAAAGATGTATAAAATTGAAATAGAAACGACTTATTTATTCAAAAATAAGACTATCTTAAGCGATTATTTTGAAAGAAATGAACTTTTGACAAATAGCGAAGTTCACGTGACCTCGTCCAAGTAGGATATTTGATATTTCTCATCTTCTTTATAATACGACTCATCATCGATCTAAGGAGAATTTCAGAATAAATAATTATCAAAAGTTTATATTCCATTTGATGCCAACTCTTTGAAGGACACTGTATGTTTATGAGAAACAACAACAACAAAAACAATGATATAGGTACACCAATACAACAGGTTGTGTATATAATTCACCTGGGTAACGTGATTCTAAAAAGGAGACAGGCTTGATTTTTTCCATTTACGTATATTGAAAGTTATAACAAAGTTCGTTGGTTACCTCGTGGAATCGTAATGTTCCAAGCAAATATTCGATCCAAAATCAACATGTTTTCCAGGTAAAGGGCCAAATAAAGTTAGATTACTTCGAGCTAGTGCCCAAGAGAGTACGAATATATTTTGGTGGGCCATCCTCATTATTAAATATGTTTATTCAAAATTTGCAGAATTTTATTGGCAGTCGACTGGGTTATATTTTCCTTTAAGAAACATACTTGACTTAAGCCGCATATACTTTTTTCTCACAGTACTGATTGATTGAATCAATCTCTGGATTTTCAATAGATTGATGGTCAAAAAACCGATTTTTCATTATCAATTATACACCAATAACAAGAAATTTCGACAGCAAATGTGTACAACTCATTGTTATTTGCTTCTGGAATAACTGTGATAGTAATTTAGAGGCATTTGAATAAACGAAACTAAGTTTGGCCATTTTTTGTATTCTATTAACTTTAAATTCCAGGTGAAGTGTATTCAAAAGTTTTTCATTCTCCTTCTGCGTTGAGTCAAATGCGAAATTGCTTGGTATCATTTCACCAGGAATGTTATATTTATTTACGTAACTACCCGATCGAATCCACTAGAAAACGGAAATCACTCAATCTATTTCAATGAATATTTGTTAGTACCTACTCACCTTGGAAAAGAACGCAAAAATACACTAGATACTTAAAGACCCAATAAATGGCAAATTCCGGCACCTATACACAAAGACAACACTTCCTCTGCGACCATTTTTCCAAATAGTTCATTTCATTTCATGCGGCGGTCTACGCCGCGCCGGTCACTATACGTCACGTCACCAAACGAGCAAACAAACAATTGTTATTGTAGAAGATTGGAATTTTCTTGTCAGATAATGTTTCTGAGAGGTCAGATGCACAAACTGATATTCCCATAGCCATTTTTATGTGAATTAATGCGAATTACTTCTGCGTCTTTGAGACATAAGATCAAAATTCTAAACCACCGACATTTTTGATTCGGTTAAGAATGTGCTCGATAAGTCAGAGAGATTCACAAGTTGACGTGCACATCCGTCTCACATCTACCGAAATGTGATAAAATATGTGAACATTTATTTTATTTGGAGTACTTTGGCGGTGACAGAGACGTATTATTGTGTTTCACTTTCGTAACATTTAGTGATATGAATGCGACATCTCAAGGATATTTGTGTTAACTGGGGAACCGTTCCTGCAATATGCATTTATTCCATAATAATTTAATGTATTCGTTACATTCTCTGATCGACTATCCCTTCAAAATGCAGAATTTTCAAAATACTTTCACCTTGTCAGTCGCTCAAACTGTGTTGCTGTACAAAACACCACTCGAGCAGGCTTTCGTGGTGTTTCTAAGCACCACAGTTTTCGTGACAGCAAGGTGGAAGTATTTTTTTGAAAATTCAGCATTTTGTCGGGATATTACTACTGAATACAACCGTAGTTTCGATCCATTCAAAAATATAACCTTTCAAGTTGCCAGAAATGCCAAGAATATGAAAAGGAGAGGACATCAAAGTAGTCCAGAAAAAAGAAAACTATCTTCTGTATCCTTGACATCTGAAGAATTGACAAATATTATACATAGTTGGGATGAAAATACTCCAAATTTACTGCTGAGGAAAGTTTATCAAATAATTGCAGTGGAATTAGCTTGGCGGTGCGGCGAGGCTTGTTGATGTCTGGTTAATTTTTTCAAAGAAGAAATAGATAACGACGGAACACCATCAGGAAGACTGGAATACAACTCAATTTTCACGAAAACTGCACAAGGAGGTGCAAGAAATATAGCGGAAAGTAAATGGCTTGTACCAAATAAAGATAATCCAGAAAATTGCCCAGTTCGATTATTCAAGAAACTTATATCAAAAAGAGGAGTGAATATTAAAATGGTCCGCTATTTTTCACGGTTAACAATAATTGGTATGAAGATAATAATAGTCCTTAGTTCAAAAATATGCCAATTGGTATAAATGAAATTAGTAAATGGACCAAATCTGAAATTGAATAAATTGGTTTAGATACAAAAAAAATTAAAATATCGAATCATTCAAATAGATCTACAGCTGTCAGTCAGTTGGCAAGTTCTGGAATCGGAGAACAACAAATAATTAGAGTCACTGACCATAGTAGTTCAACGTCAATAAAACCATTTTTACAATTCAACAAGGAACACCATGCTAAAATAATTTTAAATTCTAGGAATGAAGATGTAAATATATTCACAACGCAGACGGTTGTATCTACTAGTACAAAATGGATATGGATACAGTTAAAATATACAACAGCACGAACTGTACATTTGATGTTAATATTTATAATAATAAATAAAAATGGTTTCGATTTTATTCATGAAATAATCTTAACAAATGCAACCCGTGTTATCGGCGATTATCGTAAATGCCTTCTATTATGTTACTTTGGTAACCAAACTCGCGCAAGCGCTCGTGTGGTTGCCAAGCAACATAATTTGTTTATCAAAATCGAAGGAATTTCTCTTTCGATAATCACCGATACACTTGCTGTATTACCTACGATAATTCAATCATAAACGTTTTTAAAAATGATACTCCAACATAAACTTAACATAAACCAAATCAAAAGTACTTAATTTCAGGTCTTTCGCAAATATTATTTTAGGCCTTAATTGATGCCCTCAAGTCTCGATGCACTCGGGCGAGTGGATTCGCGGCGTGTGCGAGGCGTTCTCGCAGCGAGCACGGCATCCTTCAATGCACAAGGGCGAGCTTTTCTCGGAGAGATCGCAACTACGAAACTTCAGTACGTTATCTACTTCGAGCAAGGATGTATCTCGCCGCGAGATCGTGGCGAAGTAGCAGTCCCTGGCGAGCGCCGGCCACGGATAATAGCGACACGGTCGTCGCATCCGCCATGTTTGTGACGTCAATGTAGTATAATTTTGTAAACAAAAGGGCCGTAAATATCACATACCTATGTATTGTATGTATGTGCATAATTAATAGCACAATATTAGTTCCATAATTTTGTAAACAAAAGGGCCGTAAATATCACATACCTATGTATTGTACGTATGTGCATAATTAATAGCACAATGTTTGTTCTATAATTTTGTAAACAAAAGGGCCGTAAATATCACATACCTATGTATTGTACGTATGTGCATAATTAATAGCACAATATTTGTTCTTTAGTTCAGGGCATAGCACAAAAGACTTTTGTCTTTTGTGGTTCATAGTGTCTTTAAGAGAACCTTTCTTCCCAAAACGTTTTTTTTTATTGTTGAAGGTGTAGTAGTAGTAGTATGGTGTGGGAGAACTTTACTTTACAACCTTATAATTCAAAATAATGGACTTCCTCCATGTGCAAGGTAAATAAAGCTTATTGCTAAAACGTGAAACTATTTTTAATATAAATTTTATTTCAGTACATCCGAATTCCCAACTGCAGGCGAAAAAAATTGTGCGGTTGTTAATTGTTGTAACAATTATTATTCTACTAAAACAAAGAAGTTGAACGTATCATATCACAAATTTCCAAAAGTTTCAGAGATAAGAAGTAAATGGGTAAAAATATGTGGGAAAAAGATTTTTTCTACATTCATGCAAAAAGCAAAACTTTTTTGAACTATGTTCAGTGGAAAAAGAAGTTCTTTATTGCACTAGTGCAATAAAGTTTTTATTGCACTCATCTGCCATTCTACTTCAACGTGCTGTCATCATGACACACATAAACGTTTAAACCTACTACATATTTAGCAGATATTCTGTGAGATTGGCAATAGGTACTTCACTACGAAATATTCATATTGAAAATTGCACCAATTGTTCATTCACTTTCAACATTAAGGGTAAAAATAAAGTTTGAGTTAAATTGTTCGTAACGTATTAGTTCCTGTTTCAATGCAAATCGATATCAATAATAAAGTATTCAAGTTGCGCTTTTCATATTCCTACACCTAGTGCCGCACCTCAATAAATCATTCTTTGCTTTTTGCATGAACGTAGAAAAAATGTTGTATGCAACTCGTGCAAAAATTATTTATTGCACAATTTCACGTCGAGTGCAATAAACATTCACTTTTTGCACTTATTACATAAATAACTATTAATGTTGAAACATCATTCATATGCAGTATACACTTTACAAATGATGACTATGAAAGCTCACTCATATATCTGACCAGATGGATGGACCTGTCAAACGACCAAATTAAAGAAAAAAAGGAAGAATGCACTTTGAAATGAATTCGTATATAATAAAAGAAACTTATAATAAAATCATTATAGTGAATAAAAACCTTTCAGTTTATTTCTTATCTAATTTCAACACTGCATGAGTAGTAGTTGACTACAGTACTGAATAGTCTATTTAAATTTCCCGCGCAAATATACTACAATGACGTCACAAGCGACGACCGTGTCTCTATTATCCGTGAGCGCCGGCGGCTAGCAGCGTGCACGCGACGAAGTCGCTGCGAGCTCGCCTACGTGTCAATCGTACCATTCGTTTCTTTGGTTCGCTACCTCGCGCGAGCTCGCAGCGAACTTGCCGATGAAAATCGCCCGTGTGCATCGAGCCTAAGAGGAGAATGATGAATTTCAGGCTGGGTTTCTTTATCAGTTGATCTTTCAAATCAATCTTTATGCAAGGAAGTATTGTTACATATCAGTGAATTCACTACATCGATTCGATCAAATAATGTGACGAATGAAAAAAACGTAGTTTGTCGGTCTCATTATGACTCACCTGTACTATGTTTTCAATCTATCAATCATTCAATCATTTATTTGTGTCTAAAAACTTTAGTTTTTATAACAAAGGGTTTGGTTGTTACAATTTATCGAATGTTTATTTCTAGTAAATGCATTTTTACAGAATGATGTAGATTAGTAATAATAATAATAGCATGGAGCAAGTGCCATTCACAGGACAATGTAATTACAAAAAAAAATGGATCAGCCTGAATATAACTAAAGAAAAAAAAATCGAAAGAACAGCAAGCTGTTGATTCTATACTTACCAACTACTGAAAAAGATTGATAACATAAGACAAGTAAGGTATTAGTATTGTTCGTACGTATGGGCAAATAATGAGGAAATATATTAGGGGAAAGAAGGAAAAGGGAAAAGAAGGAACAAAAACATGAAGTTCACTTTAACAATTTCGTTTTTCGGTTTCATTGGTACCTTCCGGTTACTGAGTGAAACGAGTTCATGAAAATGTATGAGTTCATTGGTTCAATATAAAATACCTTAACACGTTGCATACTAATAACGCCCATGCGAGTCATGGTGTTGGTTTATCAAGATGCTGATGACGCTCATGTGCGTTTTTCAAACATATTTTGATGCTGTCAAATACATTCACCAAGGTAACGTTTAAAATGTATTCTGCCAAAGCGAAATTGGCCCACTTACTGTAATTTTTTAAAGGAGTACCCATCAGAATCAACCAATTACATTAGTTGAGGCCATTAGCAAGCAACGTGTTAATTTAAAAATGTTCCATAGAAGATAAAATATCGCTTTTGACGTAGTGGGCGTAATATTGTTGAGTGCCTCTACGAAATGTTCGGGACTGATGAGGAAATCAAGGTTCGTTGGTCTCATTGAAGTGTAGATTGGGCCATAAATTAAAATATGGAAAATCGTTTCGGGGCAAGTGCTATTAGATATCGTACACATTTCTTGTAGGTTTATTTTGTATGAGTAGCCTCTAAAGTTGAATTTGATACTGTAATCATTGTTCAAACGAAGCTGGGCTAGTATTCGGGTTATATGAAGAACTAAGTTGAGGTTTAGATAATTCTGGCTACCAGGTATTATGGTTGAATGCGTATAAAACGTCAAGTAAGTAGATCATGCATGTAAAGTAAGATCTTCTTGTATCAGTTTGTTTCTGACCGTCTCTAGAAGTAATTTTCTTTCTCTTTCAAGTAGAGTTCCATCAACTGGTCCCCAGTTTTCATTGTTCTATGTTTTGAATACTCACAATTTTAATTATTCCTACACCGAGAGAAATCCAGTTATACAAGTATTTTTTCAAAAAAATCTTATAGCTGCTGAATAAATTATTTTAACAAATAAATGTTATCTGATCAATGTAAAAAGTAAAGGTCTTGAACCTCAAACGGGTATTTTCTTCAAAACACTCATTTTGTTTTGAAATGGTTACCTCTCAGATTCAATAAAGGACACGATTGTGGTTAAAAGATGGAATTAAAAAAACAAACTGTTTAGCCACTATAATTCATATTTCAACTGTTAAACGATACCTTGTAACCAGTAAATAGGTGTCGTTTAGTTCTGGAAATGTAACGGTTTTTCCCACCACCTATGATCATGCACCTTCTTCGTCACACACGTGTTTCCTATGATGTTTCATTTCACTCACCCCTAACAGGCCGTTTCATCATCGGGTCATCTGCGTCATTTCAATTCTTATTGTCAATCAATTCACGTGTATATAAGGTTGTGTTGTGCAAGTACAGAAGTAAAGGTTAAATACGCTTAGTGTAAAGTTTGTTTCTACAAGAAATAAATTTCGGGTAAGTGCCTACCTGAGTGAGTGTGTTTTCCACAGTTGTTTACAATGATTTTATCCAATGTTATTACTTGTGGGAGGTTAAAATCAAACAAGTAAGTATTGGGTGAGCTTGAGGGATGGTGCATTCTTATTTTAGATAATATTCATTTGTTCGAAAAAATTTGAAGGTGATGGCTGGAATTGAATGAAAATATGATTCTATTAGGAACCGAACAGGTTCAGTACTACCTAATTCCGGTTCGAACAGAAACGACACAAATTTTTTCCAAGAATAATTTTTCTGGTGATTTTTTATACTTCGGTCTATAAGTGATCATTTTTATTCTTGAATTGTCTACTCTCAAAAGGTCTTTATAACTTGGTGGTTCATTGATCGTTAAACCGCTTAAAATCGAGAAACACTGACAAGTCTCATGATTTCCTCAATATTCGCAATGATTTTCAATAGTTGTGGGAAAGAATAAAAAAAGAATAATCATAAGAAAATCATTTAAAATAATGAGAAAATCATTTTTCAATTTTGAGCGGTTTAACGATCAATAAACTACCTAGTCATATAGACCATTCTAAAGTAGATATTTCAAAAATTCAAATAGTCAATTATAGACCATCGAAATACAAAAAAATATCAAACCAATCGTTCGTGGAAGATAAGGGTATTTTGTTCGAAAAATGTAAATAATTCAAAAACTAGTAGTCTTCTCATTTGCGAATAAATCATGGTTATTCGTCACAAAAAAGGACATATATCTGCAAATTTTCATTTGAACTTAATCATTTATACGCGAGAAAAAATATAAAATAATGAAAAATCTGTTTCTTGCCATTTTGACGGTTAAATGATGATTGAAATGATCACTTATAGACGGTAGATATACAAAACAACACCAGAACAATTGTTGGTGGAAGATAAGGATATTTTTTTCAAAAAATATACATAACTCGAAAATTAGTCGTCTCCTGAATTGCAAAAAAATCCTTATCATTAGAAACCAGAAAACACATATTCCTACAAATTTTCATTTACATTAAATCATTTATTCGAAAGAAAAAACTTAAATACTGAAAAATCGGTTTTTCACCATTCTGACGGATAATTTGAGGTTGTGTCGAAAATGGTTGAAATAAAGTTTTTGATTACTTTATCTTTATCTTTATCTACAACTTTTCCATTGAACATTTTCCGCTAATAGAGAGGAAATCTCAAAAAACCGTTTACAACCCTTAAACTGCATCCCCATTTCACCATTTTGAGTGTTTTCGTGTTAAATTTTTTTTTCTCATAAGTTTTTTAAGCGTATAGAATTCGTTTTGGCACCAGCCTATTGAGACACTGATCAAACAGACCAGTGTATTTTTTTACCTCATGAGACGATTGTAAACAGAAACATGATGTGTTCACAATATAGCATCTGTAGAAAAAAGTGTTGATTTTATTTCCCTGGATATAACTTGAGATCGGGAAAGAACGTTACTAATAGGAAAATCATTTAGGTATAACAAAGAATATATTAAATACAAAGTAATAATAAAAGCTCAAATTTAGCTCTTGATTTTTGAAACTTCATACTGTCGAATTTCAGCCATGTGAGTACTTATTTTGTTTTGTAAGAAAAATAGTGAACCTACTACTAAATCGGACTTCTATGAAATATATGTTTTCAAACCTCTGGAATTTTACATGAAACTATTGTAATGAAACACTCCATTCAATACATTTGATTTTCATTAATTTTTCTTGAGCATGAAATAAAATAGTATTTGAATAGCAAGTAATGATTTTTTTTGTTTTAGATGACTTATTCATTGTATGATTCGTCCCTCTTGTCAACTCCATCCGTGGTTAATAGAAATAGTGTATATTTTGATGGATTTCCAATATTCCCAGATTTAAGAAACACTTTATTGTATTGTTGATATGCGAGTTTTACGACCTTTGTTATGATGACTGATTTTTTTCTTTTTTGGGGAATTTGAGGTCATAAATTGAAGAAAAATCTATTTCTTTTAAACCGTTTCGTTAATTCATTTTGACATCTTCAGGGTAAGTACTGTAAGATACCAAAAGGGATTTTTTTTAATTAATAAAATCGTAGAAAAAACAAGTAATAATATACATATCAATTTGCAACTAATACTTTTCCAGAAACAATCATTGAACTATGTTCTGGTTCAGCTTAGATCAAAGTAAATTATTAATGATTCAATCTTAAGTTTTATACGTTACCAAAATATAGTTCAGTGATTGTTTCTGGAAAACTAGTAGTAGCAAATTGATTATTATATTATTATTTGTTTTTTCTATTGTTTTATTAATTAAAAAAAACGTTCCCTATTCGTATCTTCCAGTGCCCTGAAGATGTCAAAATGAATTGACGAAAAGTTGACTTCAAACGAATAGAGTTTTCATTAATTTAAGACCTCAAATCCCCCAAAAAAATAAAAAATCAGACACTATATTTTAATTTCCTTAATAAATGTTGATCAATTTTTCAATGAGTTTCATTGTTGAACTGTCCACTGAAAAGTAAGGACAACTACTATGTCACTATTTCAGGAACGAAATTAAATCAAATATGACGAATCTCTATAACAAAAGTAGCTTTTTCACGATATCTATAGGATTGAAATTATTAAAAGCGTGCTTGTGAATTCTTATTCGAAAGATATGACACTGGCACTCACCGTGTTGCAACTTCTGTTTAACATGTTTTTCGTAGATATTCGGGACTGACAATACTCATGAAATGGAAAACATTTTCGCTTCCAAACACTTTGTTTCTGACCAAAATCTTAATTTTTTTCGTATTTTCGATTTTTCGTGATGATTTCTTACCACGTAGTAATTTATTAAAATAGCATGTGCTTTTTCAACAACACAAGAGCAATTTGACACTACGAGTTATTAAATTCTGTTGTTCACATTTCTCAAATTATTCAATTGTTCAAAGTTCAAGAACGAGCAGAAGTTTTTAACAGCAAGTGTATCATTTAAAGTTTCATTGGAAGTAATTGGAAATGTCGAAATCTCATATAATCAAAACTTTCGAGTGGAACAACTATTGCAGAGGAGGAAAGACGTCAAAAATACCATCATAAATTTCAGAAATGGCGGAATTGTAGATAACAAATTAATATTTGAACTGGTGAGAATAGGATATTTGCACACCAACAATGTCAATGTGTAGTAAATCTTTGAATGTGCTTTCATTCGATCTAGGGTTGACTGTGTCGAGCTGATAATCCACTGCCAGTTATACAGGGGATGTGAAATCGTTCCTGCATGAGCAATACATTTCAAATAAAGAATTCACCATTCCCAAGCAAGGTCTCAATTCTTTTACATTTGTCAGAGGAGGAGCTAACTCAATTGCTTCCGTATTTTCATCCGATGTTTGCACACCCGTTTCATCATTGTGTGTCCCAATAGTTCAATTTGCGTTTGAAAGAATTTACATTTTTCCTTTCGGACTCTCAAACCATTCGAGTCGTTTGATGCATTCCTTTTCGGTTTCACCCATTACCAGGATATTATTAATGAAATATATAACCCCAGGAATTTTCACTGATAGATTTTCCACGATTTTCTGAAATACAAATGGCTCTGACGTAATTTCGCAACGAAGACGTGTTTAACATAAAAGTCTCCTGTGGGTGGATTCATTTCTCGCTTCTCGGCATCGTAGAATTTTATTCTCTCGTTAGATAACTTTGCATTTAATAAAGTTGGTGGATAAATATATTTCACGAGAAGATGCTCCTGAACAATGAAAATGTGTATTTGAAAAATTAATTTCGGATATTTTTAAGTCTCAAAAATCAAAAGTAAAACATGGTTGATAGACAACACATTACGGTATCTGTGAAGTCCATTTACCGACCACAAAGACATACTGGGTGAGTAGATTCACGGTACAGGTTGAAATAAAGTTATTTTCTATACCCACTCAACACGATTCATATAAATATAATCAAAAAAATAAAATGAAGAAACGAGAGTTTTTTATGAACTTCTTGAAATTCGTAAGTCGGTGGAAGAATATCAGTTCATCATCACGGAATATTATTTAGATACAGTTCGTTTACTTACATAATTAAGAATATCCCTCTCATGTATTCCTTCATATCATCAGCCAAATTCACCGTACAAACTCCAACTCCTTGAAACATGCTCATTGTGGAGTATTTCTGTAACAAGACAAAATAATTACATTCTTGTTACTACAAAATATATAAAAAAAATTATGAAACTTTACTAATTCTACCCATTTTTACTCTTCCTCCAAGTACTAATGAAGCGTGGACCGTATAGTGGGGTATGAGTAATAATTTAACAGGAGTCTAACAATCAACACTACCAACTACCTTCCTGGCAGTGGCAGTGACGCCAGATGGTCACATTGTACTGGAAAAGAAACAATTGAACTACTACTCAATACACAATTTCTGGGATATACCATTGTATTGAATTTCAGCAATGAATCCCCTGTCAACTTTCAACTAAAGGCAAGCAGGGCTGACTGAGAGATGGCAGAACCGATCGTAACATACCCAAAAGTAATCTATCCCATCGAAATTGCCTGGACCCGATGGAATATTTTCTTCCCTACTTACATAAAGAGCTGCAAATAACCGTCTGCTGGGCGTGAAATATTATTCTTGATGCTGCCTGAAGTCGCCTGGACGTAATATACGTATTTCTCAAGGTCAAGGAGGGGGGAGAGCGTTTTAAAACCAGTCAGTTCGTGACCGTTTGCCGGTTTCACATTTTGGTCCTGTAAATACCTTTTGCCAAGTTTAATCCGCGAACGAGATCAAGATCCAGAGTTATGCAAAAAAAATAAGATTGGGGTTTTATCGGAATGTTTTCAACGCATTATCACGGGAAAAAGTATGTTTCTCTTTTGTAGATCAAACACAATGCACCGGTGCAACTTCTGAAATCATAATGTTGCACTGAGGAAAAATTTTACTAACCCCAGCTAGAAATCGAATAACCCCAGCAAAAAACTCTAATAGCATAGGGGACAAGCAAGTTCTCACCTGTGGTTATAAAGTCGACTTTGCTGATTACAACTCGCTTGGGATTACTAGATTTTGTCGAATATTATTTTCTCGAACTTTGCTACCGCAAGTGAGTTCACCTAGTTATGACTATGATGCATTGTTGCAGTCGTAGGTATCTGACTTTGGTACCGCTAGCGATTGCACCTACCTATGACTACAAGGTTGTCTCAGTCGTAGGTATCTGTCTTTGCTACCGCTAGTGAATGCATCCACCTAGAACTAATGGGGTACTGTTCCAGCTACTGCTAACGAGTGCATCCACCTAGACTATAAGTAATAGTTTCAATTGTAGATTTGCAAGTTTTCTACCTGCTAGCAATGGTTGCAATATTTTTTGCTCCTGGATGTCCCAAAAATAGGTTCATCAATTTCAACCACTTGTATAGAATTCATAAAGAGCAAACATTCTAATTCCGCTAGCTCCCATTCTTGTGAAATAATCTTGTTAGCCATTAGGTAGAAAGGTACCTACTCCCTGAGACCTCATTTATGCACTTGTGGTTGTATGGTTTGCAGTCGAACGGCACGAAACGCTTCTTGCGAAATTTTAATAAATAATACAAAATACTTGTTTCTCTGCTCTGATAGCATACTGCACTAAAGCTTCGCGAACCGTTGCAACTTGCATAAAAAGGTACAAGGTACCACACGGAAACGCTCAATGTTTTGCCGTGAGACCGCAAACTACACAACCACACCTGCATAAAGAGGCCTTGCACACAAAACTAAACTTGATCACCACACAGCGGCGTTATTCCCAATCAGTACTTATAGACTATGAAATATGAATTAGCTGGAAACAAAAGCATACACGTGCACAAACACGAAGCCAAGAACAATAACCTAATCTTTGTCTTGTCCAAACGACCACCAGCCAGAGAATGATTCTGTTTCTTCATTTTCATTCGCACTAAACGACCTAAAAATATTTGTTGTGTTCGTGGAAGGGGTAATTTCCGTTGAAATATCAGCAAAACATCGAATAATCATAGCAAGGCATAGAATAATGGTAAGCGGGTTCATCCAGTAATATTTTAGTGGCTGGTTGACAACTGTATTACAGTAAGTGGATGAAAATCTATGCGATTTTCCACTTATAGTAAGCAGAAACCTTACAGTCACAGACATGTAACTCGCTAGTGATTATTCAGTTATAAGATTAAAATGTTCTAATAAAAAAACTTTCTGTCCCAGACCGACTGCCTAAGAGCGACAGCAGTATACTTTTCTGTGGCAGAAAAATCACCTCCAGCAGAATCGTTTTCGCTGCCGTAGGATTTCAATGTGCTGGTACTATTCGACACTTTGTCATAGTAATAGTATTTCTTATTATGATAGCAAGAAATATCTTAGCAAAAACTTTAATAGCACGATTTTCCTCAGTGTGGGGATGCAAACATATATACCAAACACGTCAAGAAGATCATCATCTGATAAACCTTGGTCCAGCAGAAACTGCTCCAGAGCTGTCGCATTGGAGCAGACAGCATACCATCGACAATACAAAATTCACAGCCCTGAGACAGATCAGACTATGTTGAAACTAGAAACATGTGTAAACGACAAGATATTTCCAAAACTCGTCAAGTGTACCAATTGGTCCCGCTCGTTTTGGCCCTTTGCCAGAGCTGCGGAAAGAAACTTCACATCCAGTTCATTTCTTCTCTAAACCAAGGAAGATGGAGCACTAGCGACAAATGCCCAGGAAAAAGGCAATGTTTTCGCCAGAATGTTTGCTGCAAATTCTACTTTGTATTCATTGGGAAAACAACCCCAGAACGTCACTCCCATTGACAGTTATATGCCTAATATTGCCTTTCGCCAAAGAACTATCAGAGGCATTGGGTTACCACACTTGGGCAAATGAGTCGGTCTTTCCGAGCATGAGCTACAGGCCTAACTTACACGGAGTGCCACTGCTGGGGTTTGTAATTGAAAAGACAGAATATTTTATCACAAAACTTTGGATCATTTATGTCGGAATTTGTGTTATATGTAACTAGGTCTGTTCAAAAACTGAAGACAAAATATTTCCAAATGGAAATTGGCTCTCGGTCAAATTGGCTGATATTTTATTATGTTATAGTGATATGAGTCATTAAAAAAATGTGTGAGTTCAAATAATTTGGTATGGGTCGTTTCTGAGATATATGCGGCAAAAGTTTGTGAAAACGTCATAATTGGGTAGGATTGACAAAGAAAAAAAAACTGTTTCATTAGTCGAAATAAGACATCAGGATAAAAATGTATTTATCGGAACTCGTTAGCATGTCCAATTATAATTTTATAATTGATGGTACATTAGGTTGTATATGGGAAATGGTGAACGAGTAATTTTTTGAGTTTTTTTTCTAGCACTATTTCAGAACCAGTGAGTCATATTTTGGTAGGCCATCATAGTTTCAGTCTATTGTAAGACATAAAAATTGTATTTTGTTTCTTTATAACTCTCTGTTTTTGACATACGATTTTTTTAAATTTTGGATCGCGGCTAGGGCTGCTAGTGTATCACCCTGAGCCGTATAAGGGTTTGTTTTTCTTAAACGGAAGGCCACTTGAGGTGTAGCTACAGATGGTAGCTATATAAACTCAATAGCACCAGAGGAATATAAATATTTATTATACAACAACGGGATACTGGGGAAAGTTATATACATTTTTAAAATAAGGGACATTCACTAATATGATATGGGACAAATAAAACTCTTACCTAAAACCACCACTAAACCAATACTCACAGCTAAGGCCAAAAAGGCCTAGCCTATAAGGCTAACTGAGCACTAGGGCTCTCTCCTCTATGGGAGTCTATTACTATCTTCTGATTCCAAGCACCTTATATTTATTTAAAGGAATGTTTATATTTTTATGTGGTCTGCACAGTCACGGTCAAACAATTTGCTAGTCATCAACCTCGCAATTGATAATGACCTGCGGTCATGACCGAATCAATAAATAACAAAAAATGATAGATCAGTGCATTAAAACAATTCAAAGGGCATTGCTCGATATTCCCGATAATACCCCTATACTAAAATCACTTGACAGATTGTTTTTTATTGAAAAAAATATTATTTATTGTCGAAGTTGATTGAACAATAGATGAGGTATTTTTCTGGTGACTTCAGTTATTTATTATTACCTTTCATTTAAATGCAGGGTGCTTTACATTTCTTCTCTTATGTCATTCACAATGTTTTTATTGAACATATCAAAAACAGTTTCGGTTATTTAGACCTAATTTCATTCACAATAATTCGAAGATGTTGACTATTATATGTGAAAGTTTTGTCAACTTTGCATGTTGCGTTTCTGAGATATTCATTTTTAAAGTTTACGGTATTACGATATAATGATTGTTGAATTCGTTAATTATGATATTCAATTCAATTCAATTCAATTTATTTTTTATTCATCGAGTTGAGCAGCCATAGGACAAGTCAGGTTGTACATATAAAATTAGTTAATAAAATTACAGAAAATTGACAACACAGCAAACATTCACAAAAACATAAGTATATATATAATATCCATTTATGTCAAAATCGGTCTTATCGTGCGGGTTCAAAGGTCAGCGTGCCTATGAATCAAATTGAAAAACCTAGTGGTCACCAAAATGATTTGTAATTATTTATTAAGGTATATTTTCACGAAATCATTCATGTTTAGTACGAAAATCGTTTGTGCAATGTTATTGGAATTAACAGTACAGTTGCGAAAGCAGTTACTCGCAGCGATACCTTTTGAACTGCCATAGCAACTTTCTAAAAAACTATGTGGATGAGAATAATTGTTTATTGCATAGAAAAAAATGTTAATAGAATTCATTTTAACAAGATATACTCAGAAACACTCAATGTCACTAATAAAATCACCACTTTCGGAATCGTTTTCAACTGGAACTATTATCACAGGTGCTACTTCGACATCGAGTAAGCGTTCTCGATCCCACCAATCCCTTATTAATTTTTTGTTGTTCAACTGATTTCTTCCAATATTCCTCCTTAATGTGGTCCAGTGCAGCTTCCCAAACCATCTTCACCTCATCGGATTTAAGGCCATTACCCACATGTTTCTCAAAGTATGATTCAGCCCTAGCCCATATTAGTTCTACTGCATTGAATGGTATTATGGAAGCCGTAATACCTCATGGCCATGCTCACGTAATATCTCACGACATAAATTGTAGGCTATTTCATGGATTTTGCAACCGACAGAAGTTCTGATTTCAACATATTTTGTAACATATTCTGCTTATGTGATTCTAACCACTCATAAATGTAACTTTTTCCCCAAGAAGAATTAGGCAGTTTATTTGATATTCTTGAATGATAAGGGCATTGTACAAAATAATTAAAGACGGTTCTTCTACACTTGGTATCAACCGTCCTCTAAGCCACTTTTCGAACATGTCACTATTCATGTTATCATGAAAATCCAAACTTTTTGACTTTGAAGAAAAAATCAAACTTGCTTCTGGAAAGAAGCCTTTTGAAGAACCGGCATGTGATATAATGTACCGTTTTCCTAGACCGCATTCTCTTTTTCTATTAACGCTCTTTACGAACTCAACCTGCCACGATTTTGACCCACTCCCATTCGAAAATGTCTACGTTTCGACTAAAAACACAATTTGTCTTAATTTTGAATTGTAATTTTCTGTATATTTTTTCAAAAACAGAACACGTTGACTTACAATTTGAGGCATTTCACATAAATATCTTCGGTTACAATCTTGTTTAAAGCGAAAACCCAAGTATTTAATCAATTTTGACAACGCAGTAAGTCCAATTTCTAAAACACCTCGCTTTTCCAGAGCACCCTTCAAAACTGGAAGCGTCACGTTTGTTTCCAATTTATATAAATCATAAATTACATTGCGTACTTCCAATTTGATACCATCTCTCAAATCTTCAGTCTTTGGTTTTTTCTTTTACATTTTTTGGGAATTTTGGGGATTATATTATTCTTTTTTTCGTACACAATTTTTGCACAGATCTCAAACTTACTCCCAGTGCTCTTGCTACTGTTTCCTGTATATTATTATTTGGCGAACCTTCATTTCGTTTTTCAGTTTCGAAATAACTCAAAAGATTCAGTACCATTTTTTTGCTTGCAGATGTGAGAAACCGGAGAATTGATTTTTATTCTCCATTTCACAAACTTCAAACTGTCAAATATCAAGAAATGTCATCCATTAATCAAAACAAAGCCGGCGAGTCTAAAAGTTTAGAGCCGCTGAAAAATATCAACACATCTGTTTTTCGCATGTGAAAATCGTATATGTCTGTCTCATTTATCGTTGGGATTTTGTTTGAAAGTGTATGATTTAACACAATGGAAAAAGATAAAACTAGACAGTTAGTCGGTGATTAAGTCTCACACCCGCACGTTAAGACCGATTTTGAAAAGCATATTTTCATTCTAACAAAACAGTTTTTCCTTGTCAATCCTACCCAAGTAAGACGTTTTTGAGAACTTTGACCGCTTGTATCTCAGAAACGACACAAATGCATTTGAATTCACCCGTTTTTCTAACGACCCACCCCAATATAACATAATGAAATTTCAACCAATTTGACCTAGGGCCAAATTCCGTTATGTTTTCGTGCCTGATCCTTTGCTTGCGTTTGCTTATGTGCCACTAGTTAAAAAAAGCTACCTATGAACATTTCCAAAGATCGAAACTTAATAAGGTCTGTTAGTACGGAAAAATATAACACTAGACAAATTTCACAATTCACAGCAGAGATTCCTAAAAAGTGCAAAAGAATAACTCAGAAATGTATTTCCTATGTAGCTCCCAAAATATTCAATTTACTCCCTCTACACATAAAAAAAGGAAATTTCAAAAATGCTCGTTTCAAAAAAGAATGCAAGAACTGGCTTTTCACAGTTGATGTCACAATATTAAACAAAGTATTCATTTGATACTCAATCTACACAGCTCAATACAGATTAGATTAGGTAGAAAATTCAAAGTTACATCGAACATCATTATTATAATGTAATACTGTATTCTAAGAAATTTATTAACTTCATTTCGACCTAAATGTAGTTTAGTATAGAATTAGATTGAACCAAATCTTCTATTTTCACATAATTTTGTAAACCTTCTTAATATTTCTCCTTAATGATATATATATATATATATATATATATATATATATATATATATATATATATATATATATATAAGTAGAAAAGTTATTGGGTATAACCCTCATAATGTTGTGCAACCGTAGACACGTGTTTCGAGCTTAAGCTCTCATCAGTACGGTAAAATCAAGTGCGAAGATGTACAACACTTGGATGTAAAAATAGAAACAAAGAAAGTCAACAACAGGAAGCCAACCACACATTTGTGGCTTCGGTCAGAAGACCTTGTGTTTACAAGGCAACAACTAACGTCGCCACGGAGGCAGCTATAGCTACCAGCGTGACAATCCTACCCAGGCAAATACAAATCATGATGGATTTAGCGAGGGGCAATATATGAATATATAAGTAGAAAAGTTATTGGGTATAACCCTCATAATGTTGTGCAACCGTAGACACGTGTTTCGAGCTTAAGCTCTCATCAGTACGGTAAAATCAAGTGCGAAGATGTACAACACTTGGATGTAAAAATAGAAACAAAGAAAGTCAACAACAGGAAGCCAACCACACATTTGTGGCTTCGGTCAGAAGACCTTGTGTTTACAAGGCAACAACTAACGTCGCCACGGAGGCAGCTATAGCTACCAGCGTGACAATCCTACCCAGGCAAATACAAATCATGATGGATTTAGCGAGGGGCAACATATGAATATATAAGTAGAAAAGTTATTGGGTATAACCCTCATAATGTTGTGCAACCGTAGACACGTGTTTCGAGCTTAAGCTCTCATCAGTACGGTAAAATCAAGTGCGAAGATGTACAACACTTGGATGTAAAAATAGAAACAAAGAAAGTCAACAACAAGAAGCCAACCACACATTTGTGGCTTCGGTCAGAAGACCTTGTGTTTACAAGGCAACAACTAACGTCGCCACGGAGGCAGCTATAGCTACCAGCGTGACAATCCTACCCAGGCAAATACAAATCATGATGGATTTAGCGAGGGGCAATATATGAATATATAAGTAGAAAAGTTATTGGGTATAACCCTCATAATGTTGTGCAACCGTAGACACGTGTTTCGAGCTTAAGCTCTCATCAGTACGGTAAAATCAAGTGCGAAGATGTACAACACTTGGATGTAAAAATAGAAACAAAGAAAGTCAACAACAGGAAGCCAACCACACATTTGTGGCTTCGGTCAGAAGACCTTGTGTTTACAAGGCAACAACTAACGTCGCCACGGAGGCAGCTATAGCTACCAGCGTGACAATCCTACCCAGGCAAATACAAATCATGATGGATTTAGCGAGGGGCAATATATGAATATATAAGTAGAAAAGTTATTGGGTATAACCCTCATAATGTTGTGCAACCGTAGACACGTGTTTCGAGCTTAAGCTCTCATCAGTACGGTAAAATCAAGTGCGAAGATGTACAACACTTGGATGTAAAAATAGAAACAAAGAAAGTCAACAACAGGAAGCCAACCACACATTCGTGGCTTCGGTCAGAAGACCTTGTGTTTACAAGGCAACAACTAACGTCGCCACGGAGTCAGCTATAGCTACCAGCGTGACAATCCTACCCAGGCAAATACAAATCATGATGGATTTAGCGAGGGGCAATATATGAATATATAAGTAGAAAAGTTATTGGGTATAACCCTCATAATGTTGTGCAACCGTAGACACGTTTTTCGAGCTTAAGCTCTCATCAGTACGGTAAAATCAAGTGCGAAGATGTACAACACATGGATGTAAAAATAGAAACAAAGAAAGTCAACAACAGGAAGCCAACCACACATTTGTGGCTTCGGTCAGGAGACCTTGTGTTTACAAGGCAACAACTAACGTCGCCACGGAGGCAGCTATAGCTACCAGCGTGACAATCCTACCCAGGCAAATACAAATCATGATGGATTTAGCGAGGGGCAATATATGAATATATAAGTAGAAAAGTTATTGGGTATAACCCTCATAATGTTGTGCAACCGTAGACACGTGTTTCGAGCTTAAGCTCTCATCAGTACGGTAAAATCAAGTGCGAAGATGTACAACACTTGGATGTAAAAATAGAAACAAAGAAAGTCAACAACAGGAAGCCAACCACACATTTGTGGCTTCGGTCAGAAGACCTTGTGTTTACAATAACTTTTCTACTTATATATTCATATATTGCCCCTCGCTAAATCCATCATGATTTGTATTTGCCTGGGTAGGATTGTCACGCTGGTAGCTATAGCTGCCTCCGTGGCGACGTTAGTTGTTGCCTTGTAAACACAAGGTCTTCTGACCGAAGCCACAAATGTGTGGTTGGCTTCCTGTTGTTGACTTTCTTTGTTTCTATTTTTACATCCAAGTGTTGTACATCTTCGCACTTGATTTTACCGTACTGATGAGAGCTTAAGCTCGAAACACGTGTCTACGGTTGCACAACATTATGAGGGTTATACCCAATAACTTTTCTACTTATATATTCATATATTGCCCCTCGCTAAATCCATCATGATTTATATTTATATATATATATATATATATATATATATATATAATTCTTTTAACTCTATTTCATGTATTAAAAAATCAACATATGATATTTAAATATTATAGTATTATTGTTTATACAAATTCTTGTTCGCCTGTAAGGAAGTGTAGTCACGCGCTGGCATACTGCTGCCTTAGTGACCATTTTTTCTTTATTCATATTGAAAATATTCAATGTATAATGTAGGTATATATTGAACATGTTATTGGACATGTACACTGTACCTGTACCTTTATCCTCAACTTTTTTGAATAAAGAATCATTTCATGTTGTGATAGTTTACTTTTTGGACTCCACGAAACGACAAAACTATATTTTTAAAAAAATTTCTCCTATTGTCTGATCATACTTATTAATTTACTTTTGTCTCTATAAACCATAGAAATATATATTATATACTTACTCTAGAATGCTAATCCCCATGTCAAAAGTGTTGTAAAAAGTTCAGGCTAGTCCGCAATGCGCAAGCACGTCATTAGTGATTTTTGTAACAGGCCCGGTTTTAGTAAAATATTATGGTACTTGTGAAGATTAACAAACATTAATTCTGAATCTCGGAAAATAAGGTTGGAAACCTCATTGTCCTTATACCTGTTATTTGTATTTAGAGCCGATTTGAATACATATTTTCACATAACTATGATCCCAAATATTCAGCAAAAGCCATCAGAAAGTAGAGTACGGTTACTATTATTATTTATCGGTCTAAAGCGACTGATTCTTGGTATCACATTCACTTTTCACCTGTAGTTAACCAACAAAAACCTACGGAACCACCCCAAATCGTCGGTGCGAATTTCAGGGAAGCACTGGATTGGAAAATAATTTGAAATTACAAAAAACTATGAAAATTCAGTTCAGCTATTATCATGAATGATTTCAACTCAAATTGGATTTATAAAATTGGATGCTTGGAAGCTCGAGGTTTTTTTTCTAGAACGATTCATGTCAAAATACGCAACTGCATTTAATTAAAATCATCATGCTATTTCTACGAGTATTTCTGGTTGTATTACCTCAGTGCAATTTCCACAATGGGGGTGCATGAAAAAGTGAGGCCAGAAGCATTTTCCTTACCATCAAAAAAGAAAAGCACTTCCATATTGACATTAATTTTCTGAGGCGATTCTGTGTATGTTTAGTACTTTTTGTAGGAATCTAGAACTCATAATATAAGCGGTGTGGTAGAAACCTGTATCACTCGCTATGCATGCAGTCACATGCAGTATTGGTACTGCACTAGGTTTCAAATTATTCTATTGTCGTTTCCACATGAATCTTCATGAGGAAAATTTCTCCCACAAATTACAATTTTCTCACTCAAATGTTCTGCTGGGGTCTCTACTTGAAAACAATAACCAAAAGTCATGCCTTTTTTGTAAAGCTAAAATAATATTTAAGCTATTTTGAGCAAAGCATATAGGTACATCAAAAATTTCATCATCTACCAAAAATGATTTATTTCACGTATTTTTTCTTTACACAACACTAAACACATCATTGTTTATCTTTAGGAAAAAACGGCTTCATTAGAAATTGTCTTTAGAGGAACAAGATTAATGCAAATTCACGAAAGATGAAAGAATAACCAATGACAACAAACACCACACAAAATGACAAGAGAAAATCTGAAACTCTAAAAACCGACTCTGTCTATAACGAGAGTGAAATATCATAGTGGCAAACCTTTCCTGTTGATGAAAAAGCACTGTTGCACGGTCATTATAATTACAGTAGCAAAGGGTACAGTATTGTTTTAAATAAATTTCTTTCGCTCCTAAAATTCGGAGTAATCTATCTCTAAAAGGTTCCTTTTGGTTTTAAAAAGTCCTAAATGCGCTGTCAAATTTCTCTCTTTCAAATGCAGTACCCGCTTATCATAATGTGTCACCCGGTGACTAGTATTAGTATTATGAGTAGTCCGAATAAGATTCATTGTTTAACTGAAACTTGTAGAAGTAAGACGTGTGAGGTGTGGAATATATTGAACTATTGTTCAAGGGAGTGTTTATTGTGATATCCCGACCATCCTACTACATCAGAAGTGGTGAACAGTGTGTAAAGAGTGGTGTTAAAGTGCTGCACAATGCCGAAGTCCACCAGAAAATCGAAGCTCCGATATTCAACATTCAGCAGCAGTAGCTCTGCAAATACCAGTAAGGAAAGGCAAAGTCGCCATCGAAGAGATCGTAGACATAAAAGTAACAGGAAGGAATCTGCAGGTCATTCTAGGAGAACCAATATTATGCCTCAAGTCAGCAATGCCCAGCCAAACTCAGGTACTGTGTTGTCTAGTATAATTCCAGAATTTGATCCAACACACATGGAAGTGTCTGATTGGTTAGAAATTGTTCTACATGACTATAATATGTATGGTTAGACAGACAGTTCTATAATAATAATAATAATAAAGGTCTTTATTTTTATCAACCAGGTAAACATTAAATACATTTTTGAGTAATATGAGCACAGCACTCCAGGTTGATAGAAAAATGCCGAAGATCAGTTGACAGCAAAATCTGTGGTTGCAAACAGCACTGTCTCTGTTTTTCATCTTAAGCGAGGTAAAAAAATAATAAAGAGAAATAACAATAATCAAGTAACAAACCGTTAGAAGTAAAAAGATAGAAAAAAAAGGTTAAAAAAAAATATCAATAGGTACATGCAGATATTATTATATGATATACATATATTTATTGGCAATAGTTATCAGAGAAATTTAGATTTGGTATTGATTAGCAAGTAATTTCAATTTTAGACCTAATTGAAGGCTTCTATTGATTTTAATCTCAATTCATTGGAAATTTCATTATGTGTTTTTGATGACTGGTACGTGAAAGATCGTTTGAACAGTTCGGTGCGATGTTGTGGTGTTGTAATTCTATGTTTGAATCGAGTATTTACCTGATGGATATCAGTTTGGTGAACAATGTTTCCAAGCAGGTATTGCGGTTGTTTGTTTTTGATGATTTTATGAAAGAGACATTCAGAGTGTAGATATCGTCTGTTCGACACATTCAGCCAGTTAAGATCTCGTAATTTGTGGGAAATTCTTTGGCGTTTCCTAATACTACAAATAAGCCGCATACAAGAGTTTTGAACGACTTGTAGCCTCCTAGAATCGTTTGCGTCGATACAAGGGCCAAGAACTACATCTCCGTTGGTGAGTTTAGATAATACCAGAGCCACGCATAGTATTTTTCTTAAAACCAACTGAGAGATAATGGCGATTGTCAAAATTGACTTTATATGTTCAAATAAGCGTTCCGGATGCAAATTTTAACATGATGTTTGAATCGCAGTTGATCATCAAAAACCAGGCCAAGGTTTTTTGCCTTGTTTACTAGTGCAATTTGCTCTCCATTACTTCGTTGATTTGCAAACGAACTTTAGTTGGGCCAAAAGCTAGAAAAGAAGTCTTTTTCCTATTTATACTTTCGGATGACCAGGTAACAATATTGTTCAGATCATAATTTATCTTGTCTACTGCGTCCTGATAATTTTTAGGTATGAAAGAATAGTATAGTGTATAGTATAGTGTATCAGGTCACAAATAAATTGAAAGGTACAGCAAAAACATGGTATGATAGCTTCATACAATGTGAATTAGGGTGGCCTTAGTATACTAGAGTAAAGTGGAAGCAATTATTGAGCACCACTTTCCAAAGTTTCAGAAATGTTTATGAGATGCGAACCGTAAACCAACAGAGGGTTGCTCGCTATATGAATTCCATTTCAACCATTTGGCGAAAATCAACTAATTTAAATTGAATTTTCCTAATAGTGATAAGGTGTCCTTAGTAATGGGTGCTATAAATGATAACAATTTGAAATCGGCAGTAGAGGCCTCAAATATAAGAGACCCTAATCTATTAGGGGTATACCTCAAAAATAAAGTGTATGCGAAAGCACTATCGCATACATGCACCAACTCATCATAACAGCCGGTGCCAAAATTAGTTGATAATAAACATATATTGTGTAGTTGTTGTGGTCAAGATGGACACAATCGTGACAACTGCAGACACAAAAGCAAAATATGTAATTTATGTTCGAGAAAAGGGCCCTGTTTGAATAAAAACATATTTTCATTTACAAGTATATAAATATATATATATATATATATATATATATATATATATATATATATATATATTGCCCCTCGCTAAATCCATCCTTATTTATATATATATATATATATATATATATATATATATATATATATATAGAAAGGGTAGTCGTTGCTGACTAGTTAAGAATAAAACCAGTTAATATTGGGGATTGCAGCAAAGTCAAAAGTGTACTCTTTTATAGAGTTTATTCCAAGCTTTCGTAAATTTTATTTACATCTTCAGGGAACTACAAAGAATTATTATGTCAATTATACATTTTGATGTTATTAAAATTTTACTTACAACTATAGTGAGGTTAGTTGACATGTTCTTAGTTCTTTGGATAGTGACATTACAGCTTAAAATTGTAAATAATAAAGGAAAAAGACTTTACGAATATAAATAACAGAAAATTTTGAAATTTCAGTCGAAAAACAAAAGACTTGTTGATTGTATCCAAGGAACACAAATCAGTTGTCAATAGAAAAGAAATCTGTAATTTTGTTACAAAAACAACAGTCGTATATTTCAACAGTTGGTACAAGATTACAGTTGGTACAAGATTACAGTTGGTAACATTGACTTGAAAATTACAGATTTTTTTTTTCTATTGACATTTGATTTGTGTCCCTTGGATACAATCAACAAGTCTTTTGTTTTCCGACTAAAATTTCAAAATTTTCTGTTATTTATATTCGTAAAGTCTATTTTCCTTATTATTTACAATTTTAAGCTGTAATGTCACTATCCAAAGAACTAAGAACATGTCAACTAATCTCACTATAGTTGTAAGTAAAATTTTAATAACATCATAATGTATAATTGACATAATAATTCTTTGTAGTTCCCTGAAGATGTAAATAAAATTTACGAAAGCTTGGAATAAACTCTATAAAAGAGTACACTTTTGACTTTGCTGCAATCCCCAATATTAACTGGTTTTATATATATATGTATATATATATATATATATATATATATATATATATATATATATATATATATATATATATATATATCCAAAACGCAGGTTTTGAGGTACCAAGAAGAGATAAATAAATATGGACATGAAACGCAGGTTCTGGGGTACCAAACTGAAAAGAGTGGGGGGTTTGCAAATTAGTATGCAGTTTATGAGGTACCTAAAAAGGAAAGGAGGGGAACTCATTCATTGCATGATATGAGGTATCACCATTATACTGAATCTATTCCAATAAAATATGAGATATATTATGAATCGAAGAGGCTCAATAATTCAGGCGTACATTCAAATATTTATTTTCGAACAATTGAACTAAATTGTGAGTCAATTATCGCTAGGGACTTTCAATTTACTATTGCTTGTGTTCCATAGCTTTCTTGATAAATTATTGTTATTGAACCGAGAAGATACTTAAACTTGTCTTAACCATTATCGTGTTCATATTGGTTATATAGAAAAAAGTTAATATGGATGAATACCTCATCTATGGTACTTTCGAATAATGTCAGAGTACCATGATGGTACCATTTGAAAATGTTTTGAGTAAAAAAGGCTTCGGTTTACTTTTCTGGCACGTATTTCGAACCACGGTACATTTTAAATTGAAATGACGATAGTTTAGCATTATTTTGTTTTTTTGGAATAATTTTAGGGAGTTCATGGCTCTCTAGATCTAAAAATAAAATGGGTGTTCTGACGAATGAAATATCAACTATGAGGTATCATTGGATTCATAAAATTATTCAGATTTCAAAAATGTAATAATATATGCAGGGTGTCCCATTTGAAAATCGAAAGTTGATGTCATTTCCGGAAAAACCAGAAGTTGGATTTTCTCCAAATATGTCAATATTGATAACATTGGTTTTTGCCAGAACCCTCGCTGTTACATTGGTTCTTATCTAACAGTTCTATCAGAATACCAAATCCATTGTACTGATATGGCAATCCAGAAACATCATATTTCCTGATTATAATCAAATTTTAATGATAATGCTTCATGAGCGTTTCACTTTGCACATAAACTTTAAGCCTCTTCAATTTGACGCACTATTTTCAAGTTTATGTGAGAAGTGAAACGCTCATGCACGATAATCATCGAAACTTGATTATAGTCATGGAACCAGAATGTTTCTAGATTGCTGTATCACCACAATAGTTTTGGAATTCTGATATAACTATAAGATATACGAACCAATTTAACAGCGAGTGTTCTGGCAAAAACCATATTTTTCAATTTAGTGCCATCTGGGGCGGAGAAAATGAGAAAGTTTTGTCATTATTATCAAAATACAAGTATTCACTGAATATATACCAACATTTTTAGAAAGGGTTTGTATTCATATCTAAAAGTTAGGACCATTACTATAATTTACGTATATACCTACACAAAATGTGAGTAACTCTGTGGTTATCTTTTAATCTATCATTGGCAACTTTCAAACATCATTTTGAAAACTTATTGTAAAAAATTTATAGTTTCCTTTCTTGAATATTTAAAATGTTATTTGTAATATTGTAAATTGTACATGTTTGTATCATACACTTGCATGTCAATCCGTAAAATGTTTCATTTACAGGTTTCCATATTAAAAATGAGACTTCCCGTGGAAATTATATAAATTAGAAATGGAATTTTTTATACCTAATTCAATAATTTATGATTCAAACAATATGAGAGTCCGTCCAATTTTTCTTTTACAAAATACAAAACTGAAGAAGAACATACTACATAGTAATAAATCACTAGGTTCCTTCCAAAAGAAAAACGATTGCTTCCAAAAGAAACTCTTGTGTCTGCAGCAGATATGATCGACGGCTGTATCTGTATCTCCATGTTCGGGGCCGTGCCCGAAAGTCAATCGACGCTTTTTTGTTACGTACACCTGAATTTCAATCAGTGAAAAAATTTGAATTAGAAGCTAGTATATATCCATTCATCTAGAGAATATGATATACCATTGTTTAAATAGAAGTAAGATAGTCAATGGCTGTGGAATCGGTATTGGACCCAAACGCGAGTGTCATCTAGCGTGATTAGTTTCAAACATGAGTATAAGACGTTATTTTATTGCAGGGTTCTTCAACAAAATCAGATTTTAATGCTGTACCATTGTTTCAATCAAGTAACGACATGACTTAAAGGCCAGATCACTGAACTTACGACATGACTTGGATGCGAGATCACTGCACTGAAATGAAATTATATTATATTGACTGGAATGCTTTTAGTCCCTCTGCGCATCCTAATAAAGGGACAAGTCTAGGAGAAGAAGAAAGGAGGCACATGAAATGCAGTATTTCTCATTTCCCTGACTGCCTTTCAACTCCCGATCAAGCCTACAGTATAGTTAAAAAAAATCGTAGTGACAATTTTTTCTTTTGCAACTTTTGGTCAAAATAAAACAAAGAATGTTTTGAACAATAACAGTGTGTTGACAAGCTTGAAAACTATAGTAATGAATACTTAGGCATATGTTCCGACATATTTGCCGCTAGCTCAGTGGTTCGATGCATTGGACGTATGTCGATGTGTTGGCCGTTGAATCTTCCGCTTCCATCAGACTCGGTTTGAATCCGGAGTATGAGAGAATTTTTCTCAAGTACATTGGTATCGATGGGCGACCTCATTCCTTGTTGTGAAGCAAGTGCGATGTGAGTTACCTAGATGGCAATCTCGACGTCTGGTGTTTGCATGAAGTGTGCAACCGACCACCCGGAGTGGTGCTATAGGTTTTTCCGGGTTTTCCTGCAGCTGAAAAGTGAATACTCCACCAAAAATCAGTAAGTCGCTCCGGAGCGCCACGGCAAATAATAATGATAGCCGTCCTCTACCCGCACAGGCTTTGCCTTTGGGTACACTCTTTGAGTATTATTATTTTTATTATTCTTTTAATTGCGACTGATTAATTTTTCAAAAAAAGTCCGAGTTTACTCTATAGAGTCACCATTTTAGCCCGTTAGTCCGCTGCCAAAATGTATAATGATTAGGGTTTTGGTAGTTATATAAATATAATGATCAACAATCAAAATTAGCGCTTATTATTATTATTATAATTTATTTTCTCAAGAACATACTTAAACACGTATAGATTCAACAATTATCTATTTCTCAACACATTTTAGGGCTTATAGTGACTGTTCGGACCAACGCGACACGTATGCCGATCGGTTTTCTTCTGATTTTTATTCGATGAGATATCGTTTGGTATGCTTGGCATACGCTATACTACTATCATTAAAATACGTGATCTATTTATGCAATCAACAATAATCAACTAGTTCCTGACAAATTCTATACGTTTTCATGCATGTATTTGAGAAAAAAAAGTATTATTATTGTAATGTCCCACGGGCAAGCGCTAATTTTGCTTGTTCATTGTTCATTATGTTTATAACTACGGAAACCCTAAAGGGCATACGTTATAAAATCAATGAACATTTTAGCAGCGGGCTGAAGGACTATTTGTATATTTTCAATGCAAATGTAATTTTGAGTTTAAGTAATATTTTGTGCTATGCTTGTGGGCCTTAAATAATATTCAATGTTGAAAGTTATGAAAATCGATGTTAGTACTCCTAAAATATTGAACCCCAATTCCTCCGCTACTGCTAGGAACCACAAAACAAAAATGGCGCCCTCCATGAAAAATACATTCGCGCAGGCTGACGAGCGTTGCAGTACATTCTAAATAATTTAATTTCATTTCAGTGGATCACTGTCGCATTCATTTGAATTCAATATTAATCCCATAAGGTTGTCTATCTTACTTCTATTTAAACAATGGATATACTAACATGACAAAGGAACGTAATCAGTACTGCCTAAGATGTCTAAAAATCCTGGTGTGTCGACTCATACCTGGAAAACTGTGGGATAAAACAGGAGACAATTCGACAGCTTGATATAGAGAAAACAAATGAAATCGTGGTCTGTTTCCCAAATATTCCGCATTTGCGTGTACCGCCACGGTCGGTTTTCTTGTTAAGGTAAATTTACAAGAACAGAAGTTTTTAAGTATTGTCGTCGAATGAAATGAATAGAGAAACGTAATTATTGGAATTTACTGATTCACTATCACCAGTCAGTTTTATTTGTTACATTTTTGACTTGTTTATATAATTTTTTTACTGAAAAGCAATTAACTACAATGAAATGCGTGGTTACGCATTTCATTAGAAATATTGAAATCAGGCTTCATGAAAATTCACCGTTAGAACCTGTCAATCTTGTGCTGATATAATATAAGCGGGAATGGAGGGATTCCGTGTGTGATATATTCGTGCCAGGATTTTCATTAAAATGTTTTCTAGTAATACAAGGTACTACGTGATAATATTCATAATATGGTGTTACTTACTCACTTTCGGTACTGGATATAGATGAATTATTTTGTTCGTCTCTCTGGATTGCCCACAAATGACACAAAAACGGAAAATGATCAAATTATTATTGTACAACTTACACAGGAAACGATTAGATATTCACAAATTTTATTTTATCAAACATGTTTCATGTCTGATTAAATAAAGTTTGTGGAGGATCGAATCGTTTTCAGTGTAGTTTGTACAATTACTACTGATCTACATTAAGTGAATGACGAGTCAATCAGAATATTTAAATTATTATTGTATGAATGTCTGAGAAAATATAATAATAATATAATAATAGTAATCAATACAAGGCTATTGCACTATGAAATTTAGATTCTGACACAATCATTCACTTTCGAATTGTATTTAGTTTATTGAAATTCCATAAAATTGACAACATTCATCAATCACCATATCCCTGGAATATTGACAAGACTAAAATTCTAGGGTCACTGAATCTAGGAGGTCGTGCCGTCCTTACGGGTATGGCCAATGGGCGTGGTCTATTACTTGAAATAGTTCCAGTGTTCAAATAACCCACAAAACTTGCTCTCTAATTGGTAATTTCGTGGGTTATTTGAATACTGGAACTATTTCAAGTATTGGACCACGCCCATTGGCCATACCCGTAAGGACGGCATGGCCTTCTATATTCAGTGACCCTATAAAATTCTATATAAGGGCGCCATCTCTGGATCCGACTAAAGAAGCAGACCACTATTTCATTTGTTTATTTGTCTTCTGAAAATTCAAAACAAAATCGAATCACCAGACACACCAGGGTTTGTAGACAACTTAGTCACAGATTACATACTGTATGTAATCTGTGACTTAGTACTGCCGCTTCAAGTTTTTGCAGCGTACTGAAATTTTCGACGAAATGTTACTTCGGCGCATTTGTGGGTTATTTGGAAGGCATCATAATGTACAGTACATAAATCGTAATACACAGAAAAATACTCCATCATATCGTCAAAGGATAGAAATCGCAATAGATCATATAGTACAAGACAGAAATGTACAGCGTCATATTGTAAAGTTTCAGAACGTAATCTACCACAATTTACACCTTCATAACGTACTTTTTTATAACGTACTCCATCATAATCATAAAATTTCATAAAATCATTGTATTATAAAAACAAAGCATCATAATATCAAACCATCACAACAGCAATGCATCATAACATCAAACGATCATGATCGTATTCGGTAGAATTCGTAACGCATCATAACGTATTTCATCACAACGTGACACTTCCGAACGTTATGTTTCAGAACGTACTTTTTCATAATCCTATAGTCCATGCATTTGCTTACACTTTGTGATGAAAGTTTCATACTAATTGAAGACCTAAGAAGAGATATAAGAAATTGAGGAGGCTTAAATTATCATTGAATAATTAGATTTATTCATCAATTTTTCTTAATAATAATGATAATAATAATAATATTAAAAGTAAATTATTGAACATAAGTACAAAATGCTCGAATGTAGCATGTTTAGAATAAAAGTGTCTTGTTACAATGCATGTGATAAAAAACATCAATTGTTCTTAATTTTCCATAATTTTACATTATAATAATAACTGATATTTCAAGAAAGTTGGCTTCTTCGAGGTCCAGTTCACACCATAAAACCAATTGCAGGCGAGACTGAACCCTACCTCTATCCGTATTTGGTTTATTTTGTTTGTAGGTTATCGTAAATTCATTTCATATTCATTAATTTTTCTCATTTTATGTTTGTTATTTAGAACATTGGGTAATAGTGGTGGGGATTTATTTTTTTAAATGAAAATGAAAGAGATAGCAAAATGCAGATAACTCAATAATAATAATAATGGTTAAATAAACGATTTAGTTAATTCCAAAATCAAGAGACACAATATGTGACGAAGGGATGATCTCAATCATTATCAGATTCATGTTATTCTTTCCCCAATTATTATGATTAGAACAAACTCAAATTATTCAAACTATTTGATGAATGTATCGTAACATTATTTTTCCGTTCCACTTACTAGCAAGCAGAAAGTTGTTTTATACGATTTTGGTAAGACAAATATTACATTATAGTATAAGTGGATAAAAAGGTCTTCCAAACACGCGCGATTTTTCGAGCACGACGGCGCTGACGGACTGCTTGCAATAGAGCAAGTGTTTGAAAGACCAGTTATAAACGAATATTTTACGCGATTTTTTTTTGTTGGTGCAATTTGAAATCATAAATACTGGTATTATTTCTACACAAATGTTGATATGTACTAATAATGTAAAATAGCTGAATTGGTGATGAGACATCGGTATACCTTTCGTTGTCATGGAAATGAGAAAAACAGTTAAATTTTCAATTTGTCATAGAAGATTAATTGTTGCCACTGTAGCGCCTAAAAATCAATTCCAATATAGATTCTTTTAATGGTAAAGCAGAATCGCGGTTAATACGGCAAAAATCTAATAATGCGCATAAAAAAAGTTCATCAAATAAATGAAAAAGCAAAAGTTAACAGATATAAATGAGCGATTTTATTTGGCGTTACAAGTTATTGCTGTCAGATCAATAATCAAAAGTTGTCAGTCAGACTTCACGTTTTTCCGAGTTGTTGATGTTCCCATGGTGACTTTTCAAAAAACGCACATTTTTGAAAGTTTGATTTAAACACGCTGAGGCGTGCTATAAATAGGTAAAAAGGGGCATCATTAAAAAAGTGTTAATTTCTGGGGACTGCCTATATTTAAAATAATAAATTTTTATTTAGAAAAAATTACATTTTTGTTGTATTTTAATATTTTTGTTCTGTGAGTGATTAACAAGAAAAATACCACTTTTGCTGAAAATGCAGAATATTGCGTCTACCTGATACTTCTGTAACAAAATATGAAACTGTTTCAAAAAACGACGAATTCAAAACTTTTCTATCTTTCATACGGTATCAAGTGTCATAGTGTTTTGACATTTCTTTATTTTTACGAGGAATCACATATGATGTTTATACAGGTTCACGTTTCTTGACAACTTCATGCAAGAATAATGTAAGTGAAATAATACATGTTTAATGAAGGGGACACTTTTTTTTATTTTATGTGGTGGAAAAAATTTTACCACTTACTGCAAATTTTAAATCAAAATAGTATTTAGCAAGTATCAAATATTCCACTCAGAATACAATTTCAGTACTGTAGTGCAGCCTTTTGATACATTTATATATTGAATAACTTTTGTAACTCTCATGTGTACTTTCACAGTTTTTCTTTAATGGCTAAATCCCTCTGTCAAAATAATAATACATATAACGTTTTGTCTCTTTGGTACGATATGGCTCTGGAGAGCGAGTGCGAAAAAAAAATAAGTCGAAATTTCGACTTCTACCTCGAAATTTTGTCTCACTTGCCCAAAATTTCGAGTAGGTAACTCGAAATTTCGACTTACTAACTCGAAATTTCGACTTGACTAATGCGAAATTTTAACTTCATCAACTCACAAAAGTAAGTAGGAATTTGGAATTACTAACCCTAAATTTCGAATTAGTGATTTCGACTAAGAAAGTCGAAATTTCGAGTTAGTTAAGTCGAAATTTCGCGAAAACAAGTTGAAATTCCAATTTAGTAAGTCGAAATTTCGACTTAGTTTTTTTCGCCCTGGCCCTCCAGAGCCTTCGTAGTTTGGAGTAACACTACTGCTGACTGTGGAAGAAATACCACAAATGGACCCCCTCAAAATCCTAAAATTCCTGAAGGAATTGAGGCTTGAGGGGCTTGAGGGGAGAACACCTTGAGATAGCAGAAGAAGATGGGGCACAATAGATCTAACTAGGTCGCAGCGCATCAGTCACCATCCATACCTACCAATACCAAAACACTACGTAAATGAAATTTTAAAGAAAATATCATACAGCTTCCGTGACGCGTGCTTTTCAATGCTATAGAGTTATCACGAGTGAAACCGGAAATACTCGACAATGTCTCCTCTTAGCATGATCCAGGGTACGATGTAAATAGATAAAGCAAGATTTGCAGGATCCAAGAAATGGACAGAAAATGCATATATCTATATCTTTCATTGCTCGGACAGGTGTTTTCAGCAAATTTGACTTCCGTGACGGACTCACAGATGACGAGGAGGAGGGCCTATATTCTTTACTTTTAGCTTTAGGCTTTGATTTAGTGATACACCTTCAAAATAATAATTACTCGAACAAAATTGCAAGAAACTCACTGGTCCTGATTATTGTGTGACGTAAAGAAAATAACACTTTTAAGTTTTAAATTCAGTTCACTGTATCACATAGCAAAGACTAAACAAAATACGAATCACAAAATTTCTGTTACCTGTTAGTGTCTTACCTATGCCAAAAAAGTAGTAGAAGAACAAAGAGACTAAACTAACAGGAGGGTTTAATAAGCTCTAGCCAATCAGAATCTTATAGCATCGATGCGTCATAGCGACGTACTTGGACATGAGTACAGAGTCGAACTCGAACCAAGAAACAAAACTGTTACATGTAACTTTCATAGACCAAGAGCAAGTCTGTCACTGTCTATAGAGAACGGCGGCCATGACATGTCCAACTATGTCACATTTCGTCACAAATGTTCTTTCATCTCTTTCTATTAGTGTCCCCATTGTCTTATGGGTATTAGACTCTCCTGTCAAATAATGTTTAGTCTCCTTGGTAGAAGAAAACATCTATCTAGAGGGTTTCGTTGTCTGTCCCCTCTCGAGCGCATTCAGCCAATAAAGAAGCGATTGTCCCTTTCGAACTATTATACGCTTACATCAATTCGACTGGAGTAGAAATTTTTTTATTGGAGTGGAAAATATTCAAGCGGTATAGATCTACTCCAAACGGAGTAACTTCGGCAACCGATGAATGAATGATTAATGATTGAGTTTAGTGGCACCTAATATAAGTGACGTCATACACGTGTCCGCAAACAAACAAATGGGTGTGTGTACATCCACGTGCACCTAGTCACAGCCTGATATAAATAGTGACAAAATGCAGTATAATATACATTCTTGTTGAATATTTCTTCATTCGTTTGGAACAATATGATTATTTCAAAAATGACATTACTTTCGGTCGCATAAACATTTATGAAAATTAATCTTTATATATAATTTCTTCCAAAACATCAAGGTTTGAAATTGCTATTCGAACACTATTTGACTTTAACGTCTAATAACTTCCTCCAAACACTAGCGCTCCTTGTGATTGATTCCGGGATATGGACAGTTTTAGGCAAATATTCGAGAAATGGGTTACAGCTGGATGGAGGGAGTTCAGAATATTAGCACGAACCAGTATAGTGGTGATCAGTGTCTCTTGAAGAACCCTTAGTGATGATCAGCTGCCAAATTCCATAAGAGACTATTGGTTTAGTGGACACTTGACACTTCTGAGGAGTGGGCCTATAGACGAGGATGGAAGTGTGTCGTCACAAATGTCATACTTGTCAATAACTGATTCCAAACAAAGAATTTCGGTGACTCTGTTGATGATTTGCTGCTTCATTTATTAGTTTGTTTCTGGTTGTTTGGATTTTGTTTTCTCAGGCAAAAGAAGTAGAAAAACCTTAACGGAAACAATATCGGAGTTATCGGACAAGCATTCAAATTTGACGGAGGTTTGTTTGGAATCAGTTTTTGACAAGAATGACATTTGTGACGTCATTACTTTCTTCGTCTATTATCAAATGTCTAAAACTCAAGTCGCATGCGACGAAATATATCTATCGCGTTTCTTGAATATGCACTGAAAAGAGATCGATATATTTAGTCGCAAGCGACGTAGGGTAGTAGACATTTTTTCGGTTATTTTACATTGGTGTGTTTGGCATTTTTAACGATTTCAGAGAAAATCCAGTAATTTTTTGTTAGTTAGTTTCATTATATTGATGATCAATTCGTCAATGATCATGTATTCGTATTGTGTTGTTATGAAATGCAACAAAAAACAAGTTAATTCTAGATAGACTGGTTATCAACTGTCAAAAAATTACTCACAAAATTTCCTATAAAACTGTTTTTGTCCATAAAATATGTATTTGGAGCACCTCATGACCAAAACTAAGACATGCAACTGATGTAATTTTAAATTTCTTACATGATACCATAGGAATTTCTGCTATTGAAGAGAAAGTGGTTTTTCGTGAAAAATCTAGGTTGCTTACTTGGACGAAACTCTCCCATTGAAGAAAGAGGCAGTGGTTTTCCTTGCAAAATCTAGTATGGTGACTTGAACGAACCTATCTCATTGAGAATTCAACATTAAATGTCGGCTGATGTGGCGAAATGTCGAACTACTTTCACATAATATGCACCATATATTTGGTGAAAATAATGAATATTCTGTTCTTGTATTATGTTGGCACAAAGTTTTCCATGACAAACTTTCACCACCTAAATATTGAAAAATTTCTGAAAAAATCAGACTTAAGTCTCGTTTATACCGTCGCGAATTTGGCAATTTTTCTTCGAATAAAATGGCTGCCGACATGGTTCTGCATCAACGATTGGTCTGGCATGACTCGCAGCCATTTTGTTTGCAGAAAAATTGCGAACCTCGCGAGGGTATGAACAAGCCTTTAAGGCTCATTCATACCCTTGCGAATATTCGCAATCTTTATGCGAGTCGACAGCGAATCATCATGTCATTTATCGGTAGTGTAGTAATATCTAACCCCAAATACTGAAAAATCACATGATATGAATCATGATTCATCATAAACCGCCATTTTTAGACGTGTAAGTCGAAACGCAAAAATTTCTGAATGCAAGGATATGAACAAACCTTTATTCAGGTATCCACATGATTATTTGACATTTTATATTTTTCAGAATTGAATATTGTAACTTCGGCAAGTTTTTGTGTCCACGTCTGACTCTTGAAAGTCAAATTTTTGAATGTTGAAAAACTTTTTATTGAAACAGTTTTTAGGATTGGAAATTCGGTCTAATGAGACATTTTTGACAGATGAGATGTTCGTCGTTGAAATTTTGTTGAAGTTGAAATCAATTCGACTTCTGGCTGTCGTTTAGGTTGGAAGTCAAGAGGTTATGTGTGAATGTCTGCCGTAATCAAAACGTGCAATGAACAAATTCGAAGTTATGTGTTATATGTTGTGATGTTTGCCGTCGATAGTACGTGCAGTAAAGAATTCATTAGTGTTTGTGAAGTCCGCCGTCATGCCATGGTATCGACATCGAGGCTGCACGTGCAATCCATATAAAAAAAATGGTATAAAAAATTTGGGTGGAGCAAGACTGTATCCACCCATCCGACGAAGTCCCTGGCAGGGACGAGATGGATTCTCGTTAACCAGAGGGGGAGAGCTGGACAAGTGCACCATCAGGAAGCAAGGTCCAAGAAATATATATAGAGAGAGGGAAGTTGAAATTCAGTCTCCTTGACCCTTGGGTAAGATGTCTAAAAACCATGGTGTGTCGACTCGTTCCAGCAAAACTGTGGGATAACACGGGAGACAATCCGCCAGCTTGATTAGGAGAAAACAAATGAAATCGTGACCTGTTTCCCAAATATTCCGCATTTGCGTGTCCCGCCACGGTCGGTTTTCCTGTTGGAGTAAATTCACAAGCACAGAAGTTTTCAAGTATGGTCGACGGATGAACTGAATAAAGCTCTGACCCCACCCACTACATCCACAACGTCGATTTCTAGATACACCCACGACACAAAAGACTTTCAGATACTCCGTCTCGACTATTTAGAAATACCCATTCATAGCTAAGAGAGTACTAAAAACTCACGCCACCGAATCCACTATTTAGAAATACCCTTATAATACCTATGAGAGTTCTGAATACTCACACCACCGAATCCACCATTCAGAAATATCATTATATAGCCAACCCACCCATAAAAGCTCCATTAGAACACGTGTACCGTTCAAGGCCTTGTCTGACGTCACCGAACAAGTGGCGCCCTCTGACACCCACCAATGTGGCTCGAAGGTCATGCCTGACGTCATTCGAACAGGTGCCGATAAATTTCTAAGAAAATATACAACAAATAATAATAGTCATCAATACAGGGAAATTGCACTATGAAATTTAGATTCCGTCACAACTATTCATTTTTGAACAGTATTTGAAGTTTGTTGAAATTCCATAAAATTGACAACAGTCGTCAATCACCATATCCCTGGAATATTAACAGGACTAAAATTCTATAAAGGCACCATCTCTGGGACCGACTGAAGAAGCAGACCACTATTTCATTTGTTTATTTGTCTTCTGAAAAATCAAAACAAAATCGAATCACTCGACACACCAGGGTTTTTAGACATCTTAACCTTGGGCCTTGAAGCAAAGCGCAGACACGGTTGCGATCGCAATCACGATCACACTGGCGGCTGATCGCAGCAGTGGAAAATAGATATCGTATCTCATACCGACGCGATATGATTCTAGGAAAAGCGCGTCCCAGCAGCGTTCTAGGAAGCGGTGGCGATCAGTTGTGACTTGTCGAGTTTGGCCGCATGATCGCAAGAAATTGTAGAGTGTTTTGGGTGAAGTAATTCACAAAATATAAAAAAATAAAACATAGAATTCTGTAGGATTCGTCGAACCCTTAATACAAAAATGAGATATGGGCTTAGATAGGAAGTTTGCTTAATATAGAAGGTGACTATGTACATATTTTTTAACAGTATATAATCATCAGTTGTAATAATAATAATAATAGGAATGTTCAGGCCTATACTAGTCATTGGGTCAAAGTAACTATAGACCTTTTTGATTTCTCTGCAAAAGAAACAGTATTTACCTAACGTCAGGTTCATATATTGTATACAATCTTAGAGAGATAGTACAAAGATCATTACATATTAAAATAGTTCACAAAATTTTCTCGTATCTGAAACGAATAGTTTGTCGCCCTTCGGCCGTCACCTGGGAGAACAGCTCCTATTACAGGATCTGCCCTGTCTAAGAGAGACACGTATTACGTTTTTTATTAATTTTGTGCAGCCAATTTTTTTTCTTCCTTCTAAAATTATAGTTTTGATTTATATCAATGACAAATAACATATATACACAAGCAACAATTATTACCAAACCCTTTCCCTGTTTTCATCCTCGAATAAGGCTGCAAGTAAAAGCACTTCATCTTGATCATGCATTGTTTCTGCACCAATTAGGTCAATTTTTTAAAGAAGCTCTGATTAACAATGATATATCAATAAAAAGGTTTTATAACAAACTGGCTTAAGATGGGTCTGATCGACACCGTGATCACTTTGATGTTCGTTAAAATGATCGCTTATGATATCACGGCCGCGATCGCTCTCGTGATTGCAGCCGTGATCGCGCCAGTCTGCGCCTTGCTTTACTCCTTGATCATTACCCTCTCTCTAACAGTTGTAGCCTAGAAATTATTCAAAACATTCTTGAACACCACTAATTTTCCGGATATTCCCGAAGGCCTCAACGATTCCCGAAATTCGGGATATTTTTCGGAGATTGAGAACACTGCCTGAAAGATATTTGCCGTATGCCTGCAAAGTTCGAATTTAAAAGATTATCTTCATGAAGTGAAACTCACATTAGGGTCACAAGGAACATGTACAGGGTGTCCCAAATTCGAGCCTCATCATTGGGATCTCGGAAACCAGAAGAGATACGAGGTAGGTTAAATGGAGGCAGAGATGCCAAATTTGCTCATTGTAACCCCGCTTTCATATTTGAAAAATTCCGAATACTTCCGAAGATTTTTGGAAAAACCGATTATTCGCGATTTCATTTTTATTTTTTTTACTCTATTTGAATAGATATAACAAAACAAATTTCACATTCTCATTGCTACTTTTTCTGTTCTACAAGATGGTGTTCTCAGATTTCCTACCAGACGTTTCGTATTTGAGCTGCCATCATCAACTTTGTTTTTTTAAATACGGCCCTGGATTTTTTATTATAGAATTTTAAAGTTTCTAATGTATCGCACTTATTCTAAAAGTTTATATTAATAGCATTTTTCATAAGAACTCATGAGTTAGAGAGAGACAAAAATTAGATTTTTAATAGAGTTAAAACAAACCTTTTTTGCAATAACGCACTGCATAAAACTCAAAAACTAACATTACAGTGGGTGGTTAATAATTAATATAATTGAAGTGTCATCCCTCAAACTCTAGGCCCTAGGCTATATTTACAAAGATAATTGCATTTTATCAAAGTGACTGAGCATCGTGCATTCTGGCTATCTTCGTTCATTTGTTAATGTTTAAATTATCCAATAATTTGACAGTTCACTGTTCGTTTACTAATCGTTAACGCTTATTAAACGAAAATGACTTTTTCTAACGAAGAAAAACGAGACATGATGAGGATTTATTATATTTCGAATCGAAATTCAAAAACGGCTTGTGAGCGCTATTTGTTGGAATATCCAGAAAAACGGCAGCCGCATTATAGTTATTTTGCTAATATTGATAATAATTTAGCTCAGTACGGGAGTTTTGTTAAGCCAAGGGTTGAATATGAAACACGAATCGATCCAGAAGAGGAACAAATTATCTTGAACACTGTAAGTTTGAAAACTGTTACAGAGTAGAAAGTAAAATGAATAATTTTAAATTATTTTTTAAGGCCAATAATAATCCTCGAGCTTCAGTTAGAGTTTTCTCTGAAGAAGTAGGATTACCGCGAATGAGAGTTTGGAGAACTTTAAATAAGCGTAGATATAAACCTTACAAAATCCATATTAGTCAAAGACTAAGAACTGGCGATGCTGAGAGACGATTAGAATTTTGTAACTGGTTGCAAAATAAAATTAATGAAAATGATGACTTCCTAAATAAAACTATATGGACAGATGAATGCAGTTTTTCAACAGATGGACTATTTAACAGACATAACGAACACTATTAGTCAATAGAAAACCCAAGGCAGAATCAAGAAGTAAGACCTCAGGGACGACAATCATTTAACGTATGGGTCGGTATGTGGCACAATAAAATTATAGGCCCGTTTTTTATTCCAGGAAAATTAAATTCCGATAGATATGCAGAATTAATAAGGACCAATATATTGGATTCCTTAATGGAAGAACCTTTGGGCGTATTACGACAACAATGGTAGCAACAAGACGGTGCACCACCTCATAATGGGGTTAAAAATGCATTAAATGACTTATTCCCTAATAAATGGATTGGAAACCAAGGTCCCGTACGTTGGCCAGCTAGAAGCCCCGACCTAAACCCTCTAGACTACTTTCTTTCAAATGTGACACCCTTTATATTACCGCATTTTCAAACTTGTCATTATTTTCTAATTATTTCTGCCGCATACTCTGCTGTACCTATCTGTAAGTAATGGTTTTTGAAAATTTTCAATATGTTTTATCCAAAACATAGCAGGAATTGAATGTTTATTTCTGAGGTATTTGGATTCTTCGGAAGCTGCAATTTTTTGTTTAGAACAAACTTCTCTACAGAATCAAAATACATGATCTTGATGAACTAAACACACAATTGCAGCTTCCTAAGAATCCAACTACCGCAGAAATAAACATTCTATTCGAGCTATGTTTTGGATAAAGAATATTGAAAATAACCAGAATACTAAAAACCATCACAGATTGGTATGGAATAGTATGACAGAAATAGTTAGAAATTAATGACAAGTTCGAAAATGCTGTAATATGATAAGATGCTGCTTCTTTCTGGTATAAGCGACAACGCTGCATTGCTGAAAATATTCTAGATCAATAAATCAAGCGCAATTCCTTAAGTTACCAATTTTCAGAATGATCCTTTATTCCGTTCTCCGTAAACGTCTAAAGTACCATCGACCGTGACCCACCCTGTATACTTGATATACTTGTCATTATTTTCATAAACTAGATGTTTCACGTCATAACCTTATTCTACCGAGTTCATTATTCCTGAGAAACGCTTCTATAAGTTTGAAATACATGTACTCTTATATTGATTGGCATTTGATACAGAATGTTCCTCAAAACGTGCATTACAAGGACTCACCCCCACTCCTGCATACAACTTCCCCTACATTCTCTCAAAAGTACCTGCATTATATGCGAAAAAGTTCCTTGAAGCCTGCGTTACGGATATATATATATATATATATATATATATATATATATATATATATATATATATATATATATAAAATTATTTGAAAAAAATGTTGAAGGATAGTAGAGTAGAAAATGTTGAGGTGATTCGAAAAAACCAAGTAGGTTCAAGATTTTACAAAACGCTTCATACTGGCGGACATTAATGTATCGCATTTATAGATTTTGGAGAAAAAGGACGTTAAATTATACACTATAGCTGTAGGTTTACCTCGAGGAAATGGACAGGTGGAAAGAACAAACCGCACAGTGCTGATGTCTTGGCTACGATAGGAGCAGAGATTCTTCCGACAGGTATAAGAGGACCTGCATACAGAAGATCCAATGGCCCAGGAGAAGGGGTTGTAGCATAGAAACACATGAAACACTTCAAGTTTCAAAATCGTTAAGGAATACAAATGAGCCCTTTGATGGCATAATGAGCCCTTTGATGGCATAATGAGCCCTTTGATGGCATAATGAGCCCTTTGATGGCATAATGAGCCAGTTGATGGCATAATGAGCCATTTGATGGCATAATGAGCACTTTGATGGCATAATAAGCCCTTTGATGGCATAATGAGCCCTTTGATGGCACAAAAGATCCCTTTGATGACACAAAAGAGCCCTTTGATGGCACAAAAGAGCCCTTTGGTGGTACAAACGAGCCTTCTGATGGCACAAATGAGTCCTTAGATGGCGAAAATGAGCCCTCTCAGGACACAAATGAACTTTCTGAAGGCGCAAATGAGATATGAATGGAATTAATAATTATATTCTATTTACTTACAGATGAGGTCCATCATGGTTGCTGTTGAGGACAACTTCAGGTCAGGATGGCCGTGCAGTACCCGCTTATCATAATGTGTCACCCGGTGACTAGTATTAGTATTATGAGTAGTCCGAATAAGATTCATTGTTTAACTGAAACTTGTAGAAGTAAGACGTGTGAGGTGCGGAATATATTGAACTATTGTTAAACGGAGTGTTTATTGTGATATCCCGACCATCCTACTACGCAAATGATATGTGTTTTATTGCCTCATAACAAAAAACTCTGAATTGGAACACCAAATTATTTTCAAACTTGGCAATGATCTACCCAAACTACACTGATGACGCGCATGCGCACATCGTAAACGGGTCGCATACGTGGCATGCTTTTCGCCGTGAAAATTGGCGAGATTAGTATTCTAGAGTAAGTATATAATACATATTTCTATGCTTCAAACGTATTGTCGTGGAAATCCAACACTGCCGTTCTACATGAGGATGAATTCGATTACGCCTATTGGCTACTCGGGCACCTACGTCACCAAGATCGCGAAATTATTAGCTTCGAAATTTGCTGATAGTATATTCATGTATGTGATGATGATATTTTCTAGTGTCCTCACCCATCAGCTAGATTAATTTCAGAGCGGAAAACTGTTTCTACAGCAAATTCGTTGGATGAGTCAATTATTTGACAGTTTTGGAGTACAGTAAGATTAATTTTTCCACTCTGAGTATTTGAATGGAAAGTCGAACCTGTTATTCCTCATATATTTGAAACCTCCAACAATATTATCAGCTTGTGTAATTCGGTAAGGATTCGTACACATCATGTATTTGTTTACTTATCTTCAGTTGAATAACTAATGCTTGTAAATTTCTTGATTGAAACAGAACGAAAACCCTTTTTTCTGATAAAAAATCTGTAGTTTTTTTATTGAAATGTATTGAAAGGGGAAACACCAATTTCATTAATTTCCAAGCCATGCATCACTGAATGTTCATCCATCATGACCGTTTACTCACAGAGGCATGAAATTAAAAAAATAGAAACCGTTCAGACGAAAATGAGTTATTTTTTCACGATGTTTCCATTACTCAAGCGGAGATGGATATGAAAGGGGTGAAATTATATAGGCCGAAATATGTGAAGGTGTGAAAACAACCTACAAGAAAAAAACAAATCAATCGTTGAGTATTCCAGAGAGAACAACCCTTTTAGAGTTGTCAGCAGAAGGTATTATTCGTTTGACAGAATGAATTTTCGTGCCATTTTTTTTCAAATTGACCATTATCAATCAGGTTGTGTCGCAATCTTACGAAGATGTCTCTAAAGGGTTGTGTGCTCTCTGATGGATAACTCTCGTAGTACAAATTGATTGCTGCCTCTGCATTTTCCCGGTTTGTATAAAACAGACAATCCATCCCATATTTCAAAATTCTCATACTTCATTGCAAATGTGTTTGGATATTGAACAAAAACCACGAGTTGAACAGCGTCTTTATTGCTTGAATCAAAATTTGAAAGCTACCAGTAAACATTTGCATTCTGTTTTATCGCCGTATCGTCCGATGCCTACTTGTTAAAAGTGTGCGTTTCTAAGTCTACATGAAAAACCTAAGAACTCTGAATTTCAAAGTATGCCGAATTTTTAGGATGTTAATTTCGATCTCTATTGAAATATGCAGGAATGTTCGGGTTGTCTGATCTGAAAAAATAATTTTTCTATTAATAACTATTGACATATGATTTGAAAAACTAAATTACACTACAATGAATACAACTAAGAGAAGTGCTTTGGAAATGTTTCCATAGAAACACAGAATTTTTGACATGAAAAAAGTTAGATTACCAGGGCTAATACGGATTCTTTTAAATTGTTGTTCAGTAAGAGCAATGTTCAATGAAGGCTGAAACAGCCCTAGCAAAGCCGATTATTAAAAAATAACACACACATAAAAATTACTTCTCAACTTAACAATTTCAAAAGTATTGAATCAATTGTCTTGAATTGATAGAATATCGTTTCTAATCAAGAAAATTTGGTTATTGTGATCAAATCGAAAGTTTTCTTTCAAAACTAAACTTTAATATTCTTGAGCAATTTTCTAATTCTGAGAAAATATTCTTGTATTGAGAGAACTAAAGTATTCGTCAAAAAATTTTGTGTGTTTCAGTACAAAATATTCAATTTTCTCCTTTCAAGATAATATTATTCTCAAACTATACTATTTCCTTCTAATAACATATCTGATGATTTAATTTTTGAAACTTTTCAAATACTCAAGAGAAATAAACATTTCTCAGGCTGAGAAAATTGGAATATTATTTGGAGTAATCGACTATTCTTCAATTTGGTTGCAACCAAAATTTCGATATTTTTCGATGAATTACTCAACACTGCAACCTATGTTTGACCAGAACTGCCTTTGTCATTTCGAAATGAAGGAATGAATTTGCGAAGGTATTCACTTATTGAAATAATTATGACATTGATTGATCATCAAAAACTTATGAAAATAATCATTCATTACATTACATGTGCCAATACAGGTTTTGATTCAGATTTGCATGAACAGGAACAAGTTTTCGAAACAATGCAGCTTTCGATATTCCAAGAATATAATTCTGTTATATATAATCGATAATATTATTGTTTCAAATGGAGAATTTGAAGTTCTCAATAGTGGGTAATTTGTTGGATAGAGAAAGCGTAATTTCTTAGAAAGAGAAAATGTAATTTCTTGGACAGAGAAAACATATTTTCTTGAACGGAGAAAACGCAATTTCTTGGATAAAGAAAACCTAATTTCTTGGACATAAAAAAGCAAAAATGTTTTGAGATGATCTTCTTTCAATAAATTTTCAAGTTGATATTAGTAAATTCCCTGGAGAAATATAAAATCAGTTTCTGAGCAATTGAATAATTTCAAATGGAACAGTTGACGAGATTCGAAACTGGATTTCATGTTTGAATCCCAGACACAGAGGTACACCTAATAATATTGAGAATCGGGTCAAAACAAGGAACTACGAAGAGTAACTTATATTGTCAATAATGTTCATCATTTTAGTAATCCATTTTATTCAATTTATGAATTTTCCATATTTAAAGAAATGTTTGGTTATCAAATTGAGAAATTTCTCACAAAACTTTCTTGGTTCAAGAAATATTAAGAATATTTTCTCTAACATCAACACAGGATGTTCTTTTCAGACCAAGAAAGGATATGTTCTCAAATTGAATTATTATTCACAAACATTTCTCAACTCAAGAAAATATTTTGTTATATTTTCTTAATTCAATGAACACACAATTTTGAAATTGTTTTCGTTTGTTTTCGGCAGACATCGATGCGATGAACTGCTATGTTTGTTCTTTTCAGCCATTTCACCTTGGTGTTTGAAACGTGGTAGTTCTTACGCAGCGGCCGGTAAATAGGTTAAATTATTTTTGATCATGAATTGACAACACAGACAACACAGAAAAGATTTTGTGTGGGTGGGTTGTGCCTGGAGAATGTATTGTGGATTTTAGGGTTAAGTACAATTATTGTTTCCATTTAATTCAGAATATTCCTATAAATGTTAGCTTTGAAATGTTAAAAATATTATAGTTACTTGAATTCTAAATAAGATGATCCATCATTGAGTCATCGTTTACATTACAACCGTATTTCAACAACAAGCCCAGTTTTTTACTTAACAGACAGTAATGAAAGTCTAGTCACTAGTGCCTCTACTGCCTCTGGTATTTTTCATGATATTTTCTTACCAAGCCATGTATGTCAGTTAGTGGATAAATTGCAATTTCTGTAATCAAACTCGGAACAGGGCTGTGTTGGAGACCAGTCGTATCTACCAAGTATAACCACATTCATAATAATATGATAGCTCCTCACGTTTGAGTTTACATTGTTTTGTTCGGTGTATTTTTGGGTTAGCCTTTTATATAATTTAAAATAAAGAAGACAGATGTAATGGGAAACAAGAGTGAAACTTGATGGTATCCAGTGAACCTAAATAAATTCCATTTTTGAAATTAAATATACTGAACAAAAAAATTTCAGAAGATTTTGTCTACATAAACTGAATTATATAATTCATTCAGTTATAACGACAAAGTTGATTGTTTCATAGCAAAAAATTATTTATAACCAATAAAATGCATTTTCTTGTTTTGACAAGAAAGATTGTAGATCTGATACATACTTTTTTGTTCTAAATTCACAGTGTTAACATCCTTATCTCAAAAACCGCAGAAGGTGCAAAACAGGGTTGAATGAAGCAAATGATACTTTCAAACTAGTTCTAGAACACCATAAATATATTAAGCAAAAAAAATGATAAAAAATGTGCTTGCAAGTTACCTCAGTTATGAAATATTGAAACCGTGAACAATGAATTTTCAAATGAATTTCAATCGAGCTACAGAACTGAAACCAAATTAAAAGTGTTATTCGAAAACACTATTAGCACACTCTTTTTCAATACTAACTGTATTTTCAAATTATTATTTCAGCTGCAATTTTCTATTTTGACTTATATGGTTATGTTCAGACATTTTTGCACCATGCAGCTCTTCTCACAGTAATGCATTTTTACGTATGTTTCAACAAGAGTCGTTGAATATCACCTGTTTAATTAAATGCGAAAGATTCGGCAATAGCCCGATCAGTTTACTGGAGAGTGAAACATTATTTAAATCGAATGCTTTTTACAATATTGAAATTCCTCTCTCTCAATTAATTTCAATAGAGTAGAATATGGGGCAAATTTCTGACAGAAAACAACTGCTTCCCTGACTAATACTATGGCGGATATTGAACTACATCTGAGATAAAATTGATTTTTTATGTCGGGCGTGACGCAGTTGTGAGAGCGTCCGACTCTGGGCCATAAGGACCGGAGTTCGAGCCCCAGTTATGGCTGGGATTTTTTAAAATCAAATTTAACCTTTTGAATTATTAAAATCTCGTACCTCGACTGGGATGAGTAACAAGGCCTACCCAGCAGAACACATAGTGGCTAATTACCATAGCAGTCGATTCCACTATAAACACCAAAGGACAATTGGAAAAAAAATATATTCAATGTGCCTGAAGGAAGGATATATTTCAATTACCATCATGGTATTATACTTAGATAAGTAGTTGTCAGTGAGAAATATGCGTCATGTATTTTTTTTTTTCATGATAATATATAATGTGTCGAAGAGCCTGTGAGGCCGCATAGCCTGTACAACCCTCCTACAATATTGCTAACTTTGTGGTAATTATATTATTACTAAAATTTTTGAAGTTCCAGTATGGAGTGTATGTATGAATAAGTTCATTGATTCTTCAATTTAATGACTCCCAAAATAACACTTAAAAATTTGGACTTTCACTAATGCGTTCTCTGTTAAAGTCTATTCGAAATATAATATTATTACCTATCGACTTGTAGGGATTTGCAGTAGTAATATTTCCCTATGCATAGAAGAATTATTTTCGATTCTGTAAATTATTTAAAAAAATACATTTTTCTACGGATGCTATACAATGTGCCACTTCTCTCATCGCTTTCATACGTTCAAAACGAAAGATTTCTCGCGCAGTGAAAAATATCCGCCAATACAGCGACAAATAATTTGTCACTGTTATCACGATAACCCAAGTCAGTCATGAATTGTTACATGTCAGATTGATATGACACGTTCTCCACGTTGACAACGCTACGCCGACGATTCGCGTGCAATATCCAAGTAGCCCATTGTTAGCGTTTCTATAACAACAAAACCGAAGCAGTTCAAATATAACTGTTAATTACTATTTTAAATAAAATTTAAAAATGAGTTAATGACATACAAGTATTATTATAGATGTATTTTAATTTTCAATACTTGAAAACAACCCATCCGTAGAAAAAATACAACGTACAATTCGTGAGAAAACGACATATTTCTCACTCGCTTGATTTGCGGCACTCGCCTTCGGCTCGAGCCAACAAACTTCTGCGCTCGTGAGAAATACGTCGTTTTTCTCAATTGTTGTACAATATACTATTTCTGTTTCTTTGACGTGGTTATTTTCACAATCTTGAAAATTTTACTCCCAAACTAAGGAAATTAAAGCCTGAGTATTTTTCATATCCAACAGGAAAAATACTGATTATAATATTATTAACAAAGTCATTATCATGTTCATGTGTACGTCGGAATTTTTCATGATTATAATTTTTCAGCAACCTGGAGATGTTACTGCAGTGGAGACAAGGAAGCATAATATACAGGAAAACAGATTTTCAGCCATATTTGTTAGATATATAGTTTAAGGTAGTATTACTTAGTACTAGTTATGGTGAAATATCAATTTGATTCATGTTTGAAAGCCTTCAATACCTCGTCAACGTATTTCATGTATTCCTTTCTATTTATCATTGAACTGTTTTTTTTTTAATTTTATTGAATGTATTTCCTTAACTTATTGCTTTTGAGAAAGTAACGAGCTATTGATTTAAATGTTCAATTTTTGTCTTGATATTTCATAGAATAAGGTTACTTTGTGATATCTTAGAAAGACTGCTACAGTGTGATAATATAACTGTCTTTGATACTTCACGTTTTCCTTCAAGCCTCACACCTTCAAAGAAATAAGTACACTAATGGCCATCGTCGAAAATCATATATTGCTATATTTCTGCAGAACGTTTTCCTCCCTCAAATACATTTACACTTATTTTTCCTAGGTATCTTTGATAGTTTTTCAATTTACATTTTTCCGCATTAAAAATTCATTAGTTCAGCTTTTGCAAAAATGCTATTTCTTAGATAAAAATGATAGAAATAGAAAACAGCCCAAACTATGTCACTGGACGCACCTTTCGTTCTGGAAGAACTAGGTTACCATGTTTCTTCACTTGAAGATAATGATCCACGCTATCTAAAACATAACATTCTTTCATAAGCCAAAAAATATTTATTCTGTACAAAAAAATCTTAACAGGATATAATTTATTCATGAAATAGAAAACTACCCAAACACCAAATTTACGTCAATTTCACTCGACGGTCGTTTCGCAGGAGCTGAAGGCCTCAGCTCTTGAAGATGCTAACTTTGTTGGCGAAACGCGCGTCTAGTGAAATTTTCGTAAATTTGGTGATTTGGGTAGTTTTCTATTTCTTGAATTAATTTTCTCCTGTTGAGAACACTTTTTTTTTATTAAGAGAAAATATTTTTCTCTTTATGGGGGAATGAAATGTTTCATTAGAAGTGCATTATTATCTTCGACTAAGAGAACATGATTACTTCTTTCAAAACTTTTGAATTTTTAAATTCAAGAAATTGTTAATTATCAGAAAAAGAACAATAACAGCTTCAATAGAGTAAACACGATTACTTCGCACAAGAACTTTTGTTTTCTATACTCAAGAAAATGTAGAAAACGTAATCTTTTTGATGAAAAAAAGTAAATGCTAGTAGAGAGAAATCGTTATTTCTTGGACAGAGAAAATGTAATTTCTTGGACAGAGAAAACGTAATTTCTTGAACGGAGAAAACGTAATTTCTCAGATAAAGAAAATCTAATATCTTGGACAGAAAAAATGTAATTTCTTGGATAGAGTAAACGTATTTCTTGGATAGAGAAAACGGAATTTCTTGGAAAGAGAAATCGTAATCTCTTTGAAAGAGAAAATATAATTTCTTGGACAGAGAAATCGTAATTTGTTGAACGGAGAAAACGATCTTAGATAAAGAAATCCTAATTCCTTGAATAGAGTATTGCTGATTTTTTGTTTCAAAGTAAATATTTTTGATAGGAGTAAATCGCAGTGAAAAAATAGATTTCTTCGAATAAAGACACATTTTATAGATTATATATAACAGAATAATTTTCTTAGGATAAAGCAGGCTGCTTTATGTTGAAAACTTTTTTTTTGTGTGCATAAATGTCCGTCGGTCTTAGCTTGGTAATAGTGCAGAAAATATGTGCCTTCTTTAGCCAGACGTTAGCTGAAACGAAGGAAGAAACGACTTCCAATTTCAAGGGTAATAATGTCCAGCCTGATACCTCTGGAACTTTCAACAATAAACAGTAGGCCTTAGATTCATTTTCTCCTCGACTATAATGAAAACCAATTTCTCAAAGCGAAATCTTCGTAAATAAATCTTTAGAACGACAAAGTTTTAATGACAATTCCAGGGAGTTCCCTACTTCGGGTTAATCAGCGACCAAATATCAGGTTATTTTCGTAGGTGAAATAATATATAAAATATTCAAATTTCAAGTTGGGAAAATTCCCTTGAAGTTCCAACTTCAACGCTCCGAGTAGCTCAAGGTTCATTTCTCTGTTCAACTCTTACGTCGGACACCTGGTGACGAAGGACATCCATGTCCGAAACAGGTAGTCGGTTGAAAACCAGTACCAGGTTTGGAGTGGATCACTTTATTTAATTTATTTCAAATTTTTGTATAGTTATAAAATAATCAAGTTTGGTAAGATTGTTGTAATGTTTGATGTCTGCCTAGCCAGCGTGAACGAGTTTTGAGAAATGTTTATCAATTATTTTTAATAAAGTTCAATTCGCTCGGAATCACTTTTGAAACAATTAATTTTACCAAAAAGTTAAGTTCAATTGTTCGACGTAAACAGAATTACATCAGAAACTTTAAGTCACTTTAATTTTGTTCACTCTGTTGAAAAATAGTTCAGACAAACCTACCGATCCTTCTTCTTTCAGCTAGGCCAACAGGAAACATGAACACAGGAACGAAGGAAGAAAAAGACAAATTTGCAAGTTAATCTTTTTCCATAATTCCGGAGAAAGAGAGAACCCACAAACAATTTCTGGCTTTAGATCTCTTTATCAAGGAACACTCCAAAAACAGCTACAATCTTCTTTTTCCCGCTCAAAGGAAAATCAGGATCACCAAAGGAGCTTCGTAGTTGATTAGGTAAGCAGGCAATTGTCGAGTGAAAATATATTCACAGCTCAAATATCACTTTTTATTGTTCTCGTAGAACTAAATTTCGGAGTCAGACGTCGATTCGTTCCCTACTCATTTCAGGAACAGACTACTGAATTCGATGCCCAAAGCATTTCTTTTATAGTTTCCAGTAACCAACGCGGTGGGCGTGGTATGTGAAAATTCGCAGTCGAGATATACTCGATGAGTAACATGTTGTAGCTTCGATGTTTTTGGTGTTTTAACACATGAAAAATGATGCTTTTTTAGTGGTTTGATGACAACCTCCTAAGGTTGAGGCCAGGAAGAATGAACTCCCCAGAACTCGTACGCACTCGAAAGCTCACCCCCCCTGCAGATTCGCTTTCGGTTTCTTTCATAGAGTCGACCACGGTGGGCGTGTCCTATTGGAATTCCGTTCGAGGATATACTCGAATGAAAATGAGAATTTGGTTTTCTAAATGAAATTTCAACATGAAAATTTACATTTTCAGAAGAAATTTTAAAAAAATTGCAAGAAGCTCCGGATAAGAAATTCCTCTTTATGAAAGTAGACCTGATTATCGAAATATTTGTGGCTTGTAGATAACAAGAACTCAAAAATACGGAGACAAGTAATTTGGTAAATTCTAATTGGAAAACTCTTATAACTCTGATGAAAAAATAGAATACATAGATCGTTCATTGTTTCCACAATTTTCTACAATATCTGCTAGAAATACATAGAAATGAGGAATGATGTTTCAGTGACTTTTGTCTAAATTATTAAAATGGAAAACTGACAAAACAAGTAGCGTGAATGAATAAACAAGGAGTAGTGCCGAAACAATTTGCAGAGTACTTGAAATTACCCGATGCTGCTTGGAATACCGGTCTCGCTTCAGGAGGACTTCGGCCACCATTTTGGTCGATGCAGGTGGTAATTTAATCATTGGCGCTACGACGAATCCAATGTTAACAAAACAGCAAGTTCTGAAATAATATTTCAATCCATCAATAATAATTTATCATCCACGTAGACTATTGAGATATTGAGATATCGTAAAATTATTCTGGTATTGAATGATTTATCGGAAAAATCCAATGCTCCCATTGTACTAAAAAACTGCAAAATTTTTTCTATCAAGTTCAACACCACTATTAATAATGATTAAATCAAGCTCCCGCCTGGTAACCGAGAGGTTCCCGGTTCGGTTCCCAGCCTGGGCAGACTTTTTTCATTTTCATATGTGAAAGTCTGAAAGATTGAGGATCGTGTAGGCTGGGAATAAATCTCCACGATTCACTCTTTGCGTTAATAATTAACAGTGCTGCACCTAAGGTGGCGTATGGAGTTGGTAACAAGGTCTATCCAGAACACACGGCTACTAACGATAGCAGTCGATGCCAAAACACCAAGGAAATAAAATGATTAATAATTCCTTATTATTTGGTTACGTACGAATTAAATCACCAGGCAGCCGGCTTATGGAGAAATGGGCTTAGGTGAAATTTCATGTATTGTTAGCATATTGTAGTTGACGTCTTTCTGAACAATAGTGTCCATGGGCCCAACTCAATCCTATGAACAGTTTCAGAGATACAGGGAGTTGAAGTTGGAAAATAGCCATGTTTTAAAAGCATGTATTTCTTATTTTCTTCAATGTATCAAGGATATTTTTCTGTGATTGTGTTCCAATGCCACTAAATATCAGTCCATCATAAGAAAAAGTTTCATTTGCTACTGGGGTACTCAAAAAATAAAAAAAAGGAACGTTGACTTGAAATATAATTTAACTTTCAGGAATTTCAGTATGTGGCAGAAGCAAATCTGCTTCTGGTTGGTTCATAATAATGAGGTATTCGAACATTTTTTACAGGGCGAGTCAGAAAGTTGATCGCCCCTGTATCCTATGTTCGATAAAATTTTATATACTTTGTACTGCATGTTAGTAGGTGTCATTAAGTCATTTTGAAATATATACAGTGTGTCCAAGATAAGAATGAACAGCATGGGGATATTGGAAACGGTAAGAGATACGGGGTCGATTAAATCAGAGAATAGTAGCGCATTTATGTGCCAACAATATTCCATTCAGAACGTTTTAATATTCCGAGTAGTTACGGAGATATCCGAGAAAAACCGAACTTTGAGAATTTCGTTTTTATTTTCTCCTAGGTTAATTTTCAAAGGAAATGTAAAACAAATAGCACTTTGTCATGGCCACTTTTTAAGGACTACCTGATAACGTAAGCAGAATTTTTCTGCGAAGTTTCGTCTTTTAGAAAACATAATCAACTTTTTATTTTTATATGGGCCGAAACTAAAGTATACCCTGTATACGACTCTATTTTTTATTGTGAAAACAGCAACGTATAACACAGTATGATTTCAGACCCATTTCTTGCGCAAAATTAAATTTAGTGATTACTTAACCTGTTTTTCTTCAATTTTAGATAGTAGGCGCTGGAAAAAATGTCATATTTTGATACATGAAGTAAATTAATTAGTCTTATTTATTCAAGTATAAATTTCAACCTACCACCTGCCGGAATTTTTGCGTTGTTGAATACAAAGATAAGTCGCAATATCAAAAGTTTAGTTTATAAATGTAATTGTAATGTAATAACCAGGAGCTAAAATGTATTACAGGAAAATAAACAGAAACTTATAACAAATGTTTAAATAACCCGCCGTTATTTTCTAAGCACAAGTACGCTCTTTTCACAGACGAGTTTAAAACTTGAGTTAACATATTCGGAAAATATTGTTAAAGCATGCAGTAACCGATCTTAGCAAATCCTCTTCATTCTGAAAATTATGATAAGATCACACTTGATTCTTGATATATCCCTAAAGGAAAAAGTCTAGTAGGGTTAGGTCGGGGGACCTTGCAGGCCAGGATGTATCACTATAGGTACCAATCCACTGTCCTGGGAAGCGGTTCAAATAATCACGGACAATTCTAGAGTTATGTGCTGGAGCACCATCTTGTTGAAACCAGTAGTAACCGCTGATGGCAAATTATCTAGAGCGTCTTCCATATCATTTACTAATAAATTTACGTACTGCTCTTCTGTTAAATTGTTTTGGTAGATAAAAGGCCCAATTACAGTCGTACCGAGAATTCCAACCCACATGTTAAAACCGAAACGATGTTGATGTCTGGACATTTTGTGTACACGCGGATTTTGTTGTGACCAATAATGAACATTCCGCCTATTGAAAATACAATTATTGGTGATCATACTTTCATCAGACCAAATTATTTTGAAAAAGAAATTTTCATCGTCTTGGCATTTTCTAGTGTACCATTCACAAAAGGTTCTTCGCCTTGCATCGTCACCTGGTCTGAGTCCATGATAAATCCTAAATTTATATGGATGATATTCATTTTTTCTTAAAATGAAGTGAGCGGTGGATTTGTATACTCCGGTATTATCTTCAATGGTGCGAGTCAGGATTTTCGACAACGGCCTGTAACACATCACGCTGACTTTCTTCATTAGATAGCTTTTGTCGGGAAACCACAGGTTTTTAAAATGATCCGTATTCTTTTGAATTAAAAACTAACCGTCTAAATATTGATTTACCAGGTTGTCGCCTCTCTGGATACTTATTAGAGTACGTACGTTCAGCTATCAACACAATTTCTTTGGCACAAAATGTAACATGACAACATATCAAATTTTTCAGTATTCGAAAAGCTGCCGTTCTCCATTTTTAACACAAATTAGGTAGGTAACGAAATGTAAAAGTAGGAACGGTAATATGTCAAAACTTCTACCAAACTACAGTATTATTATGACAACAGAACATTATGTTTCAAATAATGTAAATCCAAACGAGGAAATTCAGGAACGTGCAAGTGGTTTAATAAAGTCCAATGACCATTTCTAAAATGTTGGTTTTCAGCTTGAACTCTTGTTTGCAGAATATTAACTTCTTCTAATTAATACAATATTTTCTGTGCTGTTTGTAATGTAACAGGCATGGTTATTGTAGGATGGAATTCATTGATTAGAGCTCCAGCGAATTGATAATATTCCTTTATATTAGCATCATGGTGTATAGAAATTGTATTTTTCGAGAATTTGAATATGGACTTTAAATATCCATAATATTTTTTTCACGATTACAAATCTCTTGTGTTATACAATTTTGAACTCACCATAAAAAAAGCAATTTATTGATGTAGTGTGCAGCAGTAGCCTAGTACATTTTGTTTTCAGTACGATGGGATAAACTTCTTGAAAAAAAATCTACTTCCAAAATTATTAAATACATTTCTCAAATGTTCTGATATTTTACCGAGTAAATTAATTAGAAAAGTGCAAAATTGAACCAACAGCACATAAACTACTAAGAGAGTCAAAAATTCATGATTTGTATAAAAATTAAATGTTTCGAAAACGGTGAGACTTTTATACGGAGGATTTTTTCATAGCAAGTAGGGCACTCTTCGATCTACATTCTCCTTCAGCTTGACGTGGTCTTTATGGACACCCGTATTTGAGAGAGCTAATGATAGGCTTACCATCATATTGTCGGGGTAAAACAACTAATCATAGCAAGTTGAAAAACTTTTACATCCGACCAACGACCTCAAAGTGAAGGTGATATGAGAGTATCACAGGAATTCGCCAGGGTAATATTTAATTACAGGGAGATTTCCAAAAAAAACTCGTTTCTCGGATATTCTTCCATTCATATCTTTTGAATAGTTCTGTATATTATATATGAATTATATATATTTCAAAATCAGTAAATTTCACCTACTAACATGCAGTAAAAAGTATATAAAATTTTATTAAATAAAGGATACAGGGGCGATCAACTTTCTGACTCGCCCTGTAAAAAATGTTGGAATACCTTATTATTGTAAACCAACCGGAAGCAAATCCAGCCAAATATTCAAATTCATGAAAGTTGAATTATATTTCAAGTCAACGCTCCGTTTTTTCAATTTTTCAGTACCCCTGTAGCAAATGAAACTTTTTCTCATGAGTGACTGATATTTAGTGGCATTGGAACACTATCAAAGAAAAAAATTCTCGATACACTGAAAAAAATAAGAAATACATGCTTTTAAAAAATGGCTATTTTCCAACTTCAACACCCTGTGTATCTCTGAAACTAGTCATAGGATTGAATTGGGCCCATAGACACTATTGTTCAGAAAGTTGTCAACTACAATATACTAACGATTCATGAAATTTCATCAAAGCCCATTGCTCCATAAGCCGGCTGCATGGTCCTATCTCAACTTCACCATTTAAATACTATGTATTAAAAATTTAATTTTTTTCAGATTAAGTTTGTTGTAAGTTACCTTCGTTTTTTAATAATTAGGGATTGAAAAAACGCTCCACCCAGTATATAAGAGTCGTAGAAAAAGCATAGTACATATTGCGTGTTGTAAAGCAAATAACGCACTCATGCGAATACCGCACTCTCTGCTACGTGGCTCGTGCGCAATTTTTCCGTTCGTGCATAATATGCATTTTACAACACTTAATACGTAATATATTATTCATCAAGTACTGTTCAAGTAATCTTCCCATTACATCAGCATTTTACCCTACTTATCAAGTCATTCCAATATTTAAACGGACAATAAAATATCTATAAATAGTTTAGTGTCATTGAAACAATTTCATCCTTATTTCCACATGAAGTATAACGACTTTCTAATCTCCAAACTGGAAAGATCGTTAAAGCTTTCGATGAAAGGGTAAATCACCCTTTATGTGGAAGTAACCCCGAGTTGTATATCCGAAAGTAATTTCATCGGATCATAAACTACTGCTACTGAATATCTACATCGTTAGCCCAGTGTGGAAACGGCCATACTGGATGTGAACGATATAGATATGATTCGGAATAGCTGTTCGCAAAACCCATGAAGCCGCGATAAGGAATTCACCAGGAAGCTAGCTGATTAGGTTGTGGCGGATTACCATACGTGCAGAGGCAAATGGCTCTCTATAATCATGAGGGTCCGCACACGGAGAAAAATGTATTCTCATGCATAAATAATTCCTGGCCAAATGTGACATCAATAAAAAATTGTAAGGTATCATAAATTATATACGGGGTGTTAATTAAGTACGTTGACAAACTTCGGAAGGTGATTCTTTGAAATTTTTCAGGACGAGAAGTTCATATACTCATATGTCCCAAACGGCTTGGTTTTCGAGATACAGGGTGATAAAAATACATTTTTTTCAAGATTTTTTAGAGTTAACTTCGACATTTTCAACAATAATCACTTCAAATTAGTCAAGTACAAACCATTCAATAGTACGGACGATACAAAATAATGCATTTCTCAAATAATTCACAGGGTCCTCCTTTTTTCAGAGTCAAGCTTTGTTCAACCCTTCAGAATTTTTTTTCCGTCGGTACTGACATATTATGAGAGAAGAATAATGAATGTTGTTTCATTTAACATCTTTTTGTTTTCCTCAATTTTTTCATTTACCTACTTGTACGGTCTTTGAGTTTAAATTTTCGACAATAATCTTTCCAAATTAGTTCAAATTGGGCAAGTACAATCCATTCAATAGTGCGCATGATACAAAATAATTCATTTCTCGAAGTGTCATTGCCACTCTCCAAAGATTAGCGCGTGACGTAATGCGTCATTTGTTCTCATTACACAAATAGCTATTTTTTGCTCGTGTAGAGAAAATGTAATGTTATGGAGCTCCCATACATTTTAAAAAGGCGGCTACTCACACACCTGCCGCAGGAGCAATCTAGGGTGTGAAAGTGGGGTTGACCCTTAATTGCCTCCTAGATTGTGACGTGTGTAGACAAGCAGGGTCAATTTTCTAGATCGCCTCCTTTGCAGGGCGGCAGGCGCGCCGGACCTTCCTTGCTTCCTAGATCGGCTCCAATCGCCCTGCCACAACTCGCGTTTGTAGCGTGATTGGGGCAATTCAGTTCTGTAGAGAAAGCCATGCGGAGTGTTTGTAAATAGCCCAGCATGTCTCAGGAATCATTGTAGACATTAAGTGTGGTGATAGGATAGTAGTAAATTTTAAATCCTCCTATCTTTGTCCGCTAACCAAAGACCGTAGCGTAGCAGTTAACCGTTATCTAGCTCTGATGGTCTCCCGCATAAATGTATCTTTTATTTCTATCAATGTTGTCACCATGCCAAGGAAGAATTCAAAACATTCTAAATCCACTCTTAAAAAGTTTTTAAGATCATCAACTTCCAATTCTTGCATAACGTTAATGTGACACAATTCTTTTCGTTTCCCTAACCAATTCTCATCCAGTACTTCCTTTTTCTTCTGTAGCATCACGACTCGAGTGATAGTCTGTTCTGCGGTACGTTCATTGTCGCAATGAATGGCAGGTACGTGTGTAGAGACGCCTCCTAGATTGCCCCAATCACCCTGCACCCTAGATTGCCCCTGCGGCAGGCGTGTGAGTAGCCAAAGAACAATTGCATGACATATATCCTAGACTACAAGCCCATATAACAATTTGGGGGGGAGGTCATTTGACCCAGCATGAAACATACTCAGAACGATGCTGCTATATGAAGAAATAACTTCCGTCACTATGCCGTCAATTCTTGGCGGTGCAAGTGACTGTAATAATAATAATAAGAATTTTTCTTCTGAAGATGAGCTTTTCCGACAAAATAATCATGTACGGCGTTCCTCACGTTGGTAGATTATGAAATAATAATTGCCTAGAACCTACTACCGTGCAAAAATAATGGAACTAGAAGCCAGGAAAAATTTTCTATTTCCGAAAATTAAAAAAAAAAATCCTGGATTCCAGTCCCATTATTTTTGTACGGCAGTAGGTTCTAGGAGGTTATTATTTCATAATCTACCAACGTGAGGAATGCCGTACAGGAATATTTTGTCGGAAAACCACATCTGCAGATAAAAAATTAGTATTATTATTATTACAGTTATATATATATAAGTGGAGAGGTAGTCTTGACTGACTAGTTAAAGAAAAACTGGTAAAATTCTTGAGGATGCAGTCAAATCACTGGGCTTAGTCAAAGAAAACTCTTTGTTATATTGTCAAGCTTTCGGAAAAATTTTTATTCCTTCATCGGGACAGATAACTTGAGGTTAGAAGTAAAAGTCAACGTGCACAACAAAAAACATTACTATCTTCATAATCACTTAGACATGGAAACATCGATAAAAATTCTTATTAGTTATTTGCAACATTACAATATTTTAAAAAAAATTTATATTTTCTCCGGCACACATGGTGCGTCTGCAGACAGAGATTTCAACCTGAGGTTCTGCTTGCGTTCCTCATAACGTATTAGAAACTTGATTGAACCTTGGGTTGGTCAGAACAACGAATTGTTGGCTGCCTGTCAATTTGTGGACAAACCTCTACTTTTGGATTCCTTGGTTCGTGTCAAATTAAGTTTCAACTAGTGACTGTAGATGTCATGAATAACTTCCTGTTATATTCTGTCTTGCCTCACGGTATTAATTCTTGAGTGGATTCGTTTTGATTTCGAGAGCTCCATAAATCCTTTCTGATGAGTGCGTTAGCACGAAACAGCTGTCAAAGGTTAGAACTCTCGGAATTAAAACGAAATATACCCTATTTTCACTTATATATATATATATATATATATATATATATATATATATATATATATATATATATATATATATATATATTACCAATTTTGTTCATTCTTCCACGCATTCATCTTCTATTTTCCAAAATTTATATATTAAAACAAAAAAATTTCTTAAACTTAATCCCAGCTTAATTGTCACTAAATCTGACAAAGGGAATATAACAGTAATTATGAACAAAGATCAATATATCAACTTATCTTCAGAAATATTAAATAATAATGATTCTTATGAGAAAATTCATAGTGACCCTACTCTTCAAATTCAAAATAAATGTAACTCTTTAGTCAAAAATCTCTATAGCTCCAACCAAATTGATGAAATCACAAAAAAGAATCTTACTACCTATAAAGGTGTAATTCCAAAAATTTTTTGCTTTACCTAAAGTACACAAACCCACATTAACTGTCAGACCTATAATAGCTTCTATTAACAATCCTTCAGAATTACTTGCTTCCTTTTTGACAGATATATTGACAAAAGCTTACGATTATGATAATCAATATTACATAAAAGATTCCTTTGACCTTTCATCAAAATTTAGTAGAATTCAGCTCCCTGAAAATTACGTTTTGGCAAGCTTAGACGTGGTTTCACTTTTTAGTAATGTATATTTGGACACTTGCATCAGAGCAGTTCACAATAACTGGATCCGTATCAGTAGATATTGCAGTATTGATGAAGACAACTTTATCATTCTCTTAACTTTTCTTTTCAATAATACTTGTTTTTCCTTCAACAACCAAATTTATAAACAAACTTTTGGCACTCCTATGGGTGCAAAAATTAGCCCTATTTTAGATAACTATGTTATGGACGACTTGCTAGATATGGTCTTAAATGTCCTTCCTTTCAATGTGTTCTTCATAAAAAAATATGTCGATGACATAATTGTAGCCCTTCCTGGGACAGGGACTACAGAAATCTTAGATGTCTTCAATAGCTATGATCCACTTATTCAATTCACCATCGAAAATGAAGATGTCTAATGTAGTGTTCCGTTTCTGGACACCAAATTTATTCGTACTCCCAATAATACAATATTGGTTGACTGGTACAGAAAACCTATCAGTGCTGGTAGGTATATGAACTATTGGTCTTACCATAGACAATCTATTAAAATAAATCTGATCAAGCAAATGAAGCAACGAGTTTTACGTATCTCTGACCCATGTTTTCACCAAAAAAATTTAAAAATTCTCCATAATCTTTTTAAACAAAATTCTTATCCAGTATCTTATCTTTACTTAACAAGATCCTGTTTAGTACGTCGCCTATAGACCATATTGTTAGTGTACCTCTTCCAGGTAATCAAATAAATAGTACAGTTAATGTTGCCAATAATGACAATGGTGATAATAATGTTAATAAAAATGTTTCACAACCTACTATTTTTTACACATCTTTGCCCTTTTTTGCTGAAATCACGCCAAAACCTTCACGAATTTTCAATAAAATAGGTAATGTAAAAATTTCAAATAAAACGGTCCTTACTATAAATTAATTATTTTCTGTCGTAAAAGACCAAACTCCTTTATTTTCTCAATCTAAATCAGTATATTGCATACCTTGTGCCAACTGTAGTCATGAATACATTGGTCAAACAGCAAGGTTGCTAAAAGACCGCATAACTTCACACAAAAGTGATAGTAGATTGCACCCTGAGAGATGTGCTCTCAGTGAACATGTTTTCAAAGAAGGTCACTCAATGGACTACAATTCCACAAACATTTTAACTAAAGAAGGTAATTCTTCAAAACGAATATTCTTGGAAATGACATTTATTTCTCAATCTGATCATTGTTTAAACAAAAGAACAGATCCTAACCACTTGAGTGAGATCTATTCTTATTTATTATTGTTGGACAAGAACCCAAGTGCTCTCAATAACAGCTCCTTTGGCATTACTTAATTTCATTCGGTATTCCTTACTCTTTTTTTACTTCCCATAATTTCCACATTAATTCAAATACTTGTTCTAACATTTGTTAATAATTTTCTCAACAATTACATGAAACCATAATTATATATCCACTTTAGCAGTAATTGCAACTGTACTGGAAACCCCAGCATCTCAGGCCAATTGTTCTCTTGTTCTTTAACTTCTATGAAAAAATTAGACTTTGTCTTTTGACATATGACATTTGATTAATTTTAATAAATTCTAACCCAACAATTTTCTCTTCTCCCACGCTCCTCGTGGTATTCCTACAGGTGTTGTGCACATTGTACACATTTTTTTATTGTTTAATGTTTTACATAAATTTTATTAAGTACCCCATGTTGCATGGATTTTGTCTTTTTTAATTCTACAACATCGTTGTTAAGCGACCAATCTCACTAACATTGTAAGTATAGGACTCTCATCCTCACCATTTCACCATAGTTTCATCCATTTTTGTAGCTCCCTGATGATGACAGTAACCACTGTCGAAATATTGGAAATATAATGTTATAAGAGTACACCTGCGTTTTGCTGCTGTCCCAAATATTGTCAAGTTTGTTTCTAACTAGTCAGCAATAGACTACCTCTCTTCTATATATATATATATATATATATATATATATATATATATATATATATATATATATATATATATATATATATATATATATATAAAAAAAGACAAAATCCATGCAGCATGGGGTACTTAATAAAATTTATGTAAAACATTAAACAATAAAAAAATGTGTACAATGTGCACAACACCTGTAGGAATACCACGAGGAGCGTGGGAGAAGAGAAAATTGTTGGGTTAGAATTTATTAAAATTAATCAAATGTCATATGTCAAAAGACAAAGTTTAATTTTTTCATAGAAGTTAAAGAACAAGAGAACAATTGGCCTGAGATGCTGGGGTTTCCAGTACAGTTGCAATTACTGCTAAAGTGGATATATAATTATGGTTTCATGTAATTGTTGAGAAAATTATTAACAAATGTTAGAACAAGTATTTGAATTAATGTGGAAATTATGGGAAGTAAAAAAAGAGTAAGGAATACCGAATGAAATTAAGTAATGCCAAAGGAGCTGTTATTGAGAGCACTTGGGTTCTTGTCCAACAATAATAAATAAGAATAGATCTCACTCAAGTGGTTAGGATCTGTTCTTTTGTTTAAACAATGATCAGATTGAGAAATAAATGTCATTTCCAAGAATATTCGTTTTGAAGAATTACCTTCTTTAGTTAAAATGTTTGTGGAATTGTAGTCCATTGAGTGACCTTCTTTGAAAACATGTTCACTGAGAGCACATCTCTCAGGGTGCAATCTACTATCACTTTTGTGTGAAGTTATGCGGTCTTTTAGCAACCTTGCTGTTTGACCAATGTATTCATGACTACAGTTGGCACAAGGTATGCAATATACTGATTTAGATTGAGAAAATAAAGGAGTTTGGTCTTTTACGACAGAAAATAATTAATTTATAGTAAGGACCGTTTTATTTGAAATTTTTACATTACCTATTTTATTGAAAATTCGTGAAGGTTTTGGCGTGATTTCAGCAAAAAAGGGCAAAGATGTGTAAAAAATAGTAGGTTGTGAAACATTTTTATTAACATTATTATCACCATTGTCATTATTGGCAACATTAACTGTACTATTTATTTGATTACCTGGAAGAGGTACACTAACAATATGGTCTATAGGCGACGTACTAAACAGGATCTTGTTAAGTAAAGATAAGATACTGGATAAGAATTTTGTTTAAAAAGATTATGGAGAATTTTTAAATTTTTTTGGTGAAAACATGGGTCAGAGATACGTAAAACTCGTTGCTTCATTTGCTTGATCAGATTTATTTTAATAGATTGTCTATGGTAAGACCAATAGTTCATATACCTACCAGCACTGATAGGTTTTCTGTACCAGTCAACCAATATTGTATTATTGGGAGTACGAATAAATTTGGTGTCCAGAAACGGAACACTACATTAGACATCTTCATTTTCGATGGTGAATTGAATAAGTGGATCATAGCTATTGAAGACATCTAAGATTTCTGTAGTCCCTGTCCCAGGAAGGGCTACAATTATGTCATCGACATATTTTTTTATGAAGAACACATTGAAAGGAAGGACATTTAAGACCATATCTAGCAAGTCGTCCATAACATAGTTATCTAAAATAGGGCTAATTTTTGCACCCATAGGAGTGCCAAAAGTTTGTTTATAAATTTGGTTGTTGAAGGAAAAACAAGTATTATTGAAAAGAAAAGTTAAGAGAATGATAAAGTTGTCTTCATCAATACTGCAATATCTACTGATACGGATCCAGTTATTGTGAACTGCTCTGATGCAAGTGTCCAAATATACATTACTAAAAAGTGAAACCACGTCTAAGCTTGCCAAAACGTAATTTTCAGGGAGCTGAATTCTACTAAATTTTGATGAAAGGTCAAAGGAATCTTTTATGTAATATTGATTATCATAATCGTAAGCTTTTGTCAATATATCTGTCAAAAAGGAAGCAAGTAATTCTGAAGGATTGTTAATAGAAGCTATTATAGGTCTGACAGTTAATGTGGGTTTGTGTACTTTAGGTAAAGCAAAAAAAATTTGGAATTACACCTTTATAGGTAGTAAGTTTCTTTTTTGTGATTTCATCAATTTGGTTGGAGCTATAGAGATTTTTGACTAAAGAGTTACATTTATTTTGAATTTGAAGAGTAGGGTCCCTATGAATTTTCTCATAAGAATCATTATTATTTAATATTTCTGAAGATAAGTTGATATATTGATCTTTGTTCATAATTACTGTTATATTCCCTTTGTCAGATTTAGTGACAATTAAGCTGGGATTAAGTTTAAGAAATTTTTTTGTTTTAATATATAAATTTTGGAAAATAGAAGATGAATGCGTGGAAGAATGAACAAAATTGGTAATGACATTTATTGAACGAGCAATAGTGGAATTTTTGATCAAAGGATCTGTTATATGTGAAGTTAAATAGTCAACATCTGCTAAGAGATTTTTAATGGGAAAGTTTTTTCCTATTTTAGGTTCTATACTGAACTTCGGGCCCAAAGACAGGAATCTCAGTATATCCTCAGGAATTTGAATATCAGAAAGATTCTTAATCCAACCTGGTTGTGTATTTAATTTAATATTGAATTCATTTTGAAGAAGATTATTGAATTTATTTGTGTTGGTATATTTTACCTTATGAAAAATTTTTTTGAAATATTTTTGTTGAGAACCGGAGAACTCTGCAAAAACATGTTCATTTGTCAAAGCAATTATCTCTCTTTTAAGCAATTCCAACTGTTTTTCAAGTTTCGGAATTAATTTATGATTGATATCTATTTCAAAATTTAGAAGTTTTGTTCCTAACCTTAAACATAAGTTTCTTGACTGGTTTCCAAAAGTGGTGTCCTGTCTCAGTAGGAGATCATCTATGTGGTTAGTGGAATGTCTGATGTGATCAGGTACAATTCCTGATGTTCTGCATCTAAGTAGAAAACTTCTTCGGTTATATTCTTTCGCTGTTTTTTGTTTAATACGTGACCAACGTTTCAATTTGGTTACTGTGTGTGTACCATAGGTAGCCTGGATGTCTTGGTAAAAACCCATATTCCTATCTGGAGAGAGAAGAGAGGTAGTTTATTGCTGACTAGTTAGAAACAAACTTGACAATATTTAGGACAGCAGCAAAACGCAAGTGTACTCTTATAACATAATATTTCCAATATTTCGACAGTGGTTACTGTCATCATCAGGGAGCTACAAAAATGGATGAAACTATGGTAAAATGGTGAGGATGAGAGTCCTATACTTAGAATGTTAGTGAGATTGGTCGCTTAACAACGATGTTGTAGAATTAAAAAAGACAAAATCCATGTGCAACATGGGGTACTTAATAAAATTTATGTAAAACATTAAACAATTAAAAAATGTGTCGGATGCACAACACCTGTAGGAATACCATTTCAATTAAATTAATTCCGAAACTTGAAAAACAGTTGGAATTGCTTAAAAGAGAGATAATTGCTTTGACAAATGAACATGTTTCTGCAGAGTTCTCCGGTTCTCAACAAAAATATTTCAAAAAATTTTTTCATTAGGTAACCAACACAAATAAATTCAATAATCTTCTTCAAAATGAATTCAATATTAAAATAAATACACAACCAGGTTGGATTAAGAATCTTTCTGATATTCAAATTCCTGAGGATATACTGAGATTCCTGTCTTTGGGCCCGAAGTTCAGTATAGAACCTAAAATAGGAAAAAGCTTTCCCATTAAAAATCTCTTAGCAGATGTTGACTATTTAACTTCACATATAACAGATCCTTTGATTAAAAATTCCACTATTGCTCGTTCAACAAATGTCATTACCAATTTTGTTCATTCTTCCAAGCATTCATCTTCTATTTTCCAAAATTTATATATTAAAACAAAAAATTTCTTAAACCTAATCCCAGCTTAATTGTCACTAAATCTGACAAAGGGATTATAACAGTAATTATGAACAAAGATCAATATATCAACTTATCTTCAGAAATATTAAATAATAATGATTCATATGAGAAAATTCATAGGGACCCTACTCTTCAAATTCAAAATAAATGTAACTCTTTAGTCAAAAATCTCTATAGCTCCAACCAAATTGATGAAATCACAGAAAAGAAACTTACTACCTATACAGGTGTAATTCCAAAATTTTATGCTTTACCTAAAGTACACAAACCCACATTAACTGTCAGACCTATAATAGCTTCTATTAACAATCCTTCAGAATTACTTGCTTCCTTTTTGACAGATATATTGACAAAAGCTTACGATTATGATAATCAATATTACATAAAAGATTCCTTTGACCTTTCATCAAAATTTAATAGAATTCAGCTCCCTGAAAATTACGTTTAGGCAAGCTTAGACGTGGTTTCACTTTTTAGTAATGTATATTTGGACACTTGCTCAGAGCAGTTCACAATAACTGGATCCGTATCAGTAGATATTGCAGTATTGATGAAGACAACTTTATCATTCTCTTAACTTTTCTTTTCAATAAAACTTGTTTTTCCTTCAACAACCAATTTTATAAACGAACTTTTGGCACTCCTATGGGTGCAAAAATTAGCCCTATTTTAGCTATGTTATGGACGACTTGCTAAATATGGTCTTAAATGTCCTTCCTTTCAATGTGTTCTTTATAAAAAAATATGTCGATGACATAATTGTAGCCCTTCCTGGAACAGGGACTACAGAAATCTTAGATGTCTTCAATAGCTATGATCCATTTATTCAATTCACCATCGAAAATGAAGTTGCTGAATGTAGTGTTCCGTTTCTAGACACCAAATTTATTCCTACTCCCAATAATACAGTATTGGTTGACTGGTACAGAAAACCTATCAGTGCTGGTAGCAACGAGTTTTACGTATCTCTGACCCATGTTTTCACCAAAAAAATTTAAAAATTCTCCATAATCTTTTTAAACAAAATTCTTATCCAGTATCTTCACTTAACAAGATCCTGTTTAGTAGGTCGCCTATAGACCATATTGTTAGTGTACCTCTTCCAGGTAATCAATTAAATAATACTGTTAATGTTGCCAATAATGACAATGGTGTTAATAATGTTAATAATAATGTTTCACAACCTCTTTGCCCCTTTTTGCACATCTTTGCCCTTTTTTGCTGAAATCACGCCAAAACTTTCACGAATTTTCAATAAAATAGGTAATGTAAAAATTGCAAATAAAACGGTCCTTACTATAAATTCCTTATTTTCTGTCGTAAAAGACCAAACTCCTTTATTTTCTCAACCTAAATTAGTATATTGCATACCTTGTGGCAACTGTAGTCATGAATACATTGGTCGAACAGCAAGGTTGCTAAAAGACCGTATAACTTCACACAAAAGTGATAGTAGATTGCACCCTGAGAGATGTTCTCTCAGTGAACATGTTTTCAAAGAAGGTCACTCAATGGACTACAATTCCACAAAAATTTTAACTAAAGAAGGTAATTCTTCAAAACGAATATTCTTGGAAATGACATTTATTTCTCAATCTGATCATTGTTTAAACAAAAGAACAGATCTTAACCACTTGAGTGAGATCTATTCTTATTTATTATTGTTGGACAAGAACCCAAGTGCTCTCAATAACAGCTCCTTTGGCATTACTCAATTTCATTCGGTATTCCTTACACTTTTTTTACTTCCCATAATTTCCACATTAATTCAAATACTTGTTCAAACATTTGTTAATAATTTTCTCAACAATTACATGAAACCATAATTATATATCCTCTTTAGCAGTAATTGCAACTGTACTGTAAACCCCAGCAGCTCAGGCCAATTGTTCTATAACTTCTATAAAAAAATTAGACTTTGACTTTTGACATATGACATTTGATTAATTTTAATAAATTCTAATCCAACAATTTTCTCTTCTCCCACGCTCCTATTCCTACAGGTGTTGTGCATCCGACACATTTTTTAATTGTTTAATGTTTTACATAAATTTTATCAAGTACCCCATGTTGCATGGATTTTGTCTTTTTTAATTCTACAACATCGTTGTTAAGCGACCAATCTCACTAACATTGTAAGTATAGGACTCTCATCCTCACCATTTCACCATAGTTTCATCCATTTTTGTAGCTCCCTGATGATGACAGTAACCACTGTCGAAATATTGGAAATATAATGTTATAAGAGTACACTTGCGTTTTGCTGCTGTTCCGAATATTGTCAAGTTTGTTTCTAACTAGTCAGCAATAGACTACCTCTCTTCTATATATATATATATATATATATATATATATATATATATATATATATATATATATATATAAGTGAAAATAGAGTATATTTCGTTTTAATTCCGAGAGTTCTAACCTTTGACAGCTGTTTCGTGCTAACGCACTCATCAGAAAGGATTTATGGAGCTCTCGAAATCAAAACGAATCCACTCAAGAATTAATACCGTGAGGCAAGACAGAATATAACAGGAAGTTATTCATGACATCTACAGTCAATAGATGAAACTTAATTTGACACGAACCAAGGAATCCAAAAGTAGAGGTTTGTCCACAAATTGACAGGCAGCCAACAATTCGTTGTTCTGACCAACCCAAGGTTCAATCAAGGTTCTAATACGTTATGAGGAACGCAAGCAGAACCTCAGGTTGAAATCTCTGTCTGCAGACGCACCATGTGTGCCGGAGAAAATATAAATTTTTTTTAAAATATTGTAATGTTGCAAATAACTAATAAGAATTTTTATCGATGTTTCCATGTCTAAGTGATTATGATGATAGTAATGTTTTTTGTTGTGCACGTTGACTTTTACTTCTAACCTCAAGTTATCTGTCCCGATGAAGGAATAAAATTTTTTCCGAAAGCTTGACAATATAACAAAGAGTTTTCTTTGACTAAGCCCAGTGATTTGACTGCATCCTCAAGAATTTTACCAGTTTTTCTTTAACTAGTCAGTCAAGACTACCTCTCCACTTATATATATAACTGTAATAATAATAATACTAATTTTTTATCTGCAGATGTGGTTTTCCGACAAAATATTCCTGTACGGCATTCCTCACGTTGGTAGATTATGAAATAATAACCTCCTAGAACCTACTGCCGTACAAAAATAATGGGACTGGAATCCAGGATTTGCACATGGATTTTGTCTTTTTTAATTCTACAACATCGTTGTTAAGCGACCAATCTCACTAACATTGTAAGTATAGGACTCTCATCCTCACCATTTTACCATAGTTTCATCCATTTTTGTAGCTCCCTGATGATGACAGTAACCACTGTCGAAATATTGGAAATATAATGTTATAAGAGTACACTTGCGTTTTGCTGCTGTCCCAAATATTGTCAAGTTTGTATATATATATATATATATATATATATATATATATATATATATATATATATATATATATATATATATATATATATATATATATATATATATATATATATATATTCTGGGGAAAAGTTTGTGCATGTCCGATAACCTAAAAATCGATTTTGATACATGTCACGTGATCACTAGAATGGCGGCAAAATGAAAAAAATTGCAATGCAAAGTCAAAAATAGGGGTAAGATGGCAAGATATCAAAAAAAGTTAATTGAAAAAGTCACTTAGAATTCAATTTCATACCCATAAACGAAGTTTCAAGAGATAATTCAAAAAAATTGAAAATAGCAATTTTTTAAAAATATTTTCCCATGTATTTAAAAATATTATTTTTTTTTCTTATGAATAGCTTGACTATACTGAAAAATTTGCATTTTAATGATAATGACAAAACTTTCACATTTTCTCCACACCAGAGGGCACTAAATAAAAAAAAAATGGTTTTTGCCAGAACCCTCGCTGTTATATTGGTACTTATCTAACAGATATATCAGAATTCCAAGACTATTGTGTTGATATGGCAATCTAGAAACACCATGTTTCCTGATTTTAATCAAGTTTCAATAATAATGCTGTATGAGCGTTTTACTTTGCACATAAACTTTAATCCTCTTTAATTTGACGCACTATTTTCAAGTTCATGTGCGAAGTGAAACGCTCATGCACGATTATCATCGGAACTTGATTATAATCTGGAAATTACCATGTTTTTGGAGTGTCATGTCATCACAATGGTCGTGGAATTCGGATATAACTGTTAGATACGAACCGATGTAACAGCAAGGGTTCTGACAAATTCCCATTTTTTCAATTTAGTGCCCTCTGGTGTGGAGAAAATGAGAAAGTTTTGTCATTATCATTAAAATGCAAATGTTTCAGTATAGTCAAGCTATTCATAAGAAAAAAAAAAATTTTTAAATAGATTGAAAAATATTTTTAAAAAATTGCTATTTTCAATTTTTTTAAATTATCTCTTGAAACTTCGTTAATGTGTAAAAAATTGAATTCTAAGTGACATTTTCAAATAACTTTTTTTGATATCTTGCCATGTTACCCCTTTTTTGCGTTTGCATTACAATTTTTTTCATTTTGCCGCCATTCTAGCGATCACGTGACTTGTGTCAAAATCGATTTTTAGGTTATCGGACATGCACAAACTTTTCCCAGAATATTTTTTCCAATAATAAAAATTTTTCCCATATGGTACATACTTTTTGACGGTCACTGTATATATATATATATATATATATATATATATATATACCGGGTGGCTACGGAAGTATTGCCTACGGAATATCTCAGTTATTGTATGAAGTAGGTTTGTGAAATTTGGAGCGTCGATATAATGACATAGGAGCTAAAATTTGAGCATATTGAAATGTCGAAGTTAACTTCCGGTCTGACCGGAAGTAACATCAACTTTCTTATTTTAAATGGAAACCCTTTTTTTTCTTTTCGCTTTATTCGGCATTCAATTCCCTTTCTAATGACATATCACAAGTTGGTATCTAACCAGAAACTAGATCATAAAAACATTATTACTGAAATTCACCGAGTAGGCCGTGGAAGCAAAATGAAAGCCAAAAATTGAAAAATTGGCTATGGAAACCATACGTCACTTGATAACAGTTGCTACTACTGTGATATTTTATTTTCATTCGTCGGCGTTATAAAAAGCCGCCAAAAAAAATATTGGAAAAATTGGGAAAAAAACAATACTCTGTAGGTCCATAACTTAAATTGGAACATACAACTTTTTCATGCCTGTACTATTCAGCATAACCATTCCTTTTTAATAATATAATAGAAAATAATTTTTTGAACTGAGATACTGAAAAATCCAATTATTATTCTTCAAATAACAAAACAGATTATCGCCATACGCAAAAATAAAATTAAAAATAATGTGGAATGATTAATTATATCCTGTAGGTTCTAAGTTAAATAGGAACATAAACGTACTTGGTCTGTGCCATCGTCCATAGATATTCTAATATCTACCTATGGACGATGTTTGTGCTATTCAGAATAATCATTCCATTGCAATAATCATTCGAACCAAAATATTAACAAGTAGGCAGATTAAGATGTATTTTGGAATGAAACAAAAAAGAAATGAGAGCTGTCACGAACGCTGCTATCCATATTATTTTGACGTTCGAAGTAGTGTTTTTGATTCTGCCATATTAAAAGGGTTTGGAAATCGAAATCAGTTAGTGGAATATTCAAAAAATGCCCCGTTATTCACGAACCGAACAAATTGACATGCTTCTCATTTATGGTGAATGTTTAAAAAATTCTTATGCCGCTGAACGATTGTATTTAGAGTGATATCCAGGGAGGCAGCAACCGTCAAGAAGGTATTTCCAGTGGCTTGAAGAAAAATTAAGAACTGAGCCTGATGTTCACGAAGACCAAGAAGCATTTGTTATTAATGAGGAAACTGAAATTAATGTATTAGCTTTAGTACAATATGATAGCACAATTTCCTCAAGGCAGATTGGTGCCGAATTAGCTATAAGTAAGGACTCTGCTAGGAAAATTTTGAAAAAACATCCATTGAAATCCTTCAAGTATCAGTTGCATCAACATTTGTATGAAAATGACGGTGAAAGGCGCCTGGAATATTATAATTGGTTTCTACGACAAAATGCTGAGAATCACCTATTTAACTATTATATCTTGTTTACGGACGAGTCAAGATTTACCAACAATGGATTATTTAACAGGAATAATACAAGGTAGGTACTGTACTTTATTTGGATTATTGTCGATAGTCGAAGTGTAAAGTGCTAAACGTGTGAACGGTCTTTTGTTCCAGGTACTGGGCGATAGCAAACGAGCACTGGTTTCGACAAGGCGGATTCCAGGAGAGATTTGGTGTAAATGTTTGGGCAGGAATAGTTGGAACTCATATTGTTGGCCCCATTCTTTTTCAAGGCCAACTAACCGGAGAGAGATACTTTAATTTTTTAACGAATGAAATTTCGGAATTCATTAACAACCTACCAGCGGAAATAACTGAGAGAATGTACTTCCAGCAAGATGGCGCCCCTCCGCATAATTCAAGAATAGCGAGAAATTATCTTCAAAATCGCTTTCAAGAGAGACTTATAACAACCCATGGTCCAGTCAGGTGACCACCAAGGTCACCTGATCTTACTCCGTGCGACTTTTTTCTATGGGGGCATCTTAAAAATAGGGTGTATTCCACACAGCCTACAACTCTACATGAGCTAGAAGTAAAAATTCGTAGAGCTTTCCAAGATATCACGCCCCATCTGTTGAGAAACGTTTTACATGAAAATATCACCAGAGTCAATAAATGTATTGACGCTGAGGGAATGTATTTCGAACATTTGTTTTGAATTTATTTTATCTTTAATCCTATCAATTTGAATTTTTTTTTTCGATGAATCTGTTTTTTCGTTATTTGAAGAATAATAATTGGATTTTTTGGTATTTCATTTCAAAAAATTACTTTCTATTATATCATTAAAAAGGAATACAAAGGTATAGTGAGTTCATAAATGATTGTATTCGACTGTTTTACAGTCACTGGAACATTTATTGCTCCTTGAAACAAGTATTCAGCATATACCATTTCGCACCCGAAATGTCCTTCTGGAGCGCTCTCTAATCTGTTGCCGTGGTGGATCCTGTAAGCGATTGCAGTGTTCATCCCGGCGAACGATGACGGGCACCGGGCCCCCGCGTGTATACAACCGTGATAACCAGGACTGCACTGATGAGGGACTTCATCCCGAAACCGGTCTGCAGTTGGTTCCTTGTTTGGATCAGGCAGTGTCCTGCTGTCTGTCTCTGAGAGCTCTTGTAAAGTTGTTCCTTCAAAGTAAGGATCTTTGCACATATGTCTGACAGATATAATTCAATATCTGTCGAGGTATTAGCCAGAGAAGTAGTTGTTTTCTGTCGGACATATGCCATACAATCTATACAAAGGTATAGTGAGTTCATAAAGGATTGTTTTCGACTGTTTTACAGTCACTGGAACATTTATTGCTCCTTGAAACAAGTATTCAGCATATACCATTTCGCACCCGAAATGTCCTTCTGGAGCGCTCTCTAATCTGTTGCCGTGGTGGATCCTGTAAGCGATTGCAGTGTTCATCCCGGCGAACGATGACGGGCACCGGGCCCCCGCGTGAATACAACCTTGATAACCAGGACTGCACTGATGAGGGACTTCATCCCGAAACCGGTCTGCAGTTGGTTCCTTGTTTGGATCAGGCGGTGTCCTGCTGTCTGTCTCTGAGAGCTCTTGCAAAGTTGTTCCTTCAAAGTAAGGATCTTTGCACATATGTCTGACAGATATAATTCAATATCTGTCGAGGTATTAGCCAGAGAAGTAGTTGTTTTCTGTCGGACATATGCCATACAATCTATACAAAGGTATAGTGAGTTCATAAAGGATTGTTTTCGACTGTTTTACAGTCACTGGAACATTTATTGCTCCTTGAAACAAGTATTCAGCATATATATATATATATATATATATATATATATATATATATATATATATATACATCCAGCTATCCTCCAGGCGTCCTTTCACAACTCATTCTCTGAGCGTCCGTCAAGTGGATATCATAAGTCTCTTGTTCTACATATGTATATTTTCAAGATTTGAACATCAGGGGTCATAAAGGAGTGCTCAAGCTTTCCTTTTCGACGATAAAAATTTGAAAGTTTCACTATACCTATTTTGTGGCGTCCTTTCATGTACCCGTCTCTGAGCGTCCAATATATGCACGAATTCACGCTACTTAGCGTCCGGTTTGTATAGTTTACTTTCATCCTGTAGATTTGTGAGCGTCCAGCAATGATGCCAGATTTACCCATCGCCTATAGCGGCGGTAATCGAATTAGGGCATCGACATTGTGTATTCTCCGGATGCCACTCATGGGTTGAATTTTACATATTATCTGATTAGAGCTTATGCGGTCTCAGCCTATATCCAAAGGCAGAGCGCGGCGCTACAAGTGTTGTACCATCATCTACGTTACTTGTACGGTATAGACGAGACACCGGTATTGCCTTATGCTCAGAGGGATATTGAGTCCGTTGTGGAGAAAGAGAAGTGCTGAATCTATTGTAACTACTCATTCCCCACCCTCAGGCAAATACAAGCCAATTAGCCTGATGTCCACCTCGACCACCAAATTAAAACGATTTTTCTCATGGAAGTTTTCGCTACAGGTGGAATGAATATCGTTCGGAAAGAGGAGAAAAAACGGACTAGATATTCTCTTTGAACTCCGCAGGTTGTATCCAAACCATTCTGTCAAAATGGTGGTTTTGATCATAGGAGTACTTGGTGGAATGATGAACACACTGTTCTCAAATTTGAAGATGATACCGACTTGCCTTAATATGACAGAGATCTTAGCGGCACGAATGCAGAAGGCCGTCATCCTTGGTTCACTTCGTCTGCTCAGAACACATGAATTTTGGACCCAATAGTTACATAGCCTGACTGGTACATTCACAATGGAAAAATGATGAATAGTGATGATACACATACATATACATGTTACCTCTGTTATTATTCTTAAGCGTAACTGAAAAAATATAACATACAAAAAAAACTTACTGTGTTTATAATTATTCTACCGGGTTCCTTAAATCTATATATACCTGTGAATAGCCATAAAAAAATAAAAACTATTCTATAGACTCATGCATTCATTTGTTCCGTGATAAATTATTTTTTCATAAGTTTTTTAATGAATTTATATTCAATTTCTTCATGTTTGTTGAAACATAGTGATAAATGAGTGAGATCTGGTAAGATAAAGACCGCCTGAAGGAATCGGTGGAGTAATGGAGTATGAGGGTGTTAGAGTAGTGATTACCTTATGGAAAAGCCAAGTTGAATGGAGAAGTTGTCTACGCTGCTCATTGAGCCATCCTGTCTCACTAAATTTATGGGAGATGTAGCCTACCGATCCCAAATATCAATTTCAGGCATGAGTTTTGCCTCTTGTCCTCATGATCTATGCATCGACTATAAACTGAGTCTTGGCAGTTGGATCTGCAGAGTACTAGTGAGTCACAGAGCACGGCCTTAACCTTCTGATTCAAGTACCTCCTGTTGCTATAAATGAGTTTCAGTTTCCTGAATGCCAGGCCACGAATATTACGTATGTGCGATTTGAACCTCAGATCATCATCGACTGATAAAACCAGATTCTTCATGATTTTGACAGGTTTGATTACTAGGTCTTCAACATTGATCTGGATCAAGGAGATTTCTGTGATGGCGTGTTCCGAATAGTATTACCGATGGTTTCTGCATTAATTTAGAGCGCTTGGTTTTTAGAAGATATTATAAGATAAAACCTCATTAATTTTTTTTATGGCCAGATTTGTTTCTGTTGGTAAAAAAGAAAGTTGCAGTGGATGTCGTCGGTACAGAAATGTATATCACAATAATGTAGAGAGTGCTCGAAGTCATATGTATGCAATGCAAATGGTAGGGGTCCCAGGATGGAGCTCTGTGGAACACCACTAAACATTTCATGGAAGGATGAATAGTTATTTCTTATTTTGACACTCACCTTCATGGTCGAGTATTCTTCGAAGAAAGATGAAGTTTGATCAAAATCACCAATAGATTAGGGTTTACTCAATAATATAGCATAGTCCAGAGTGCCAAAGGCCTTGGAGGAGTCTAGTGAAGTGAATTTCTTATTGTCAATCCCTCTTACAATGTTATTAGTGATTCAGAACAATGCGGTTTTACAGCTGTACCCTCGTCGAAATCCTGACCGGTAGTTTGTTGCACAGTGAGAAGTATTCTCTCAGCTGGGTATCTAGTGTTTTTATATGACTTTTAAAAGTGTTGGCAGTATATTGATCGGCCGAAGATCTTTGAACTCATTAACAGTATTCTTTTTATGTATTGGCTATACAACTGACTTTTTCCAAATTTGAAGATAAACATTTTGGGTGAGACAAACATTCATGATATGATTTATGAATGTTGTCAAATAAGGGCAACACAAGTAGAAGTTTCAAATTGATATCTCACCCTTGAGCATTAGGTATCAAGTTGTACAACTTGTTGGACATGTTGGGGTTCATCTTGTGTTACAGATCTGAATTGAAATTGGCCTACTTTCTCATGAATACTATTGGAGTAAAATTCAATCATATTTTGATCTGTAGCGACTGCTGAAATGACTTCTACGAAGTACTTATTCAATTCCTCCACATCAAACAAATGATCGGAAATGGTGGTCGTTCTTTTTTAATGCCTAAGTGGTGTAGATCCTTTCATATCTTGCTTAACCCTTGTGGTCTCAAAATATATTGAAAATATGATATTTTTCATTTCGACAAGCCAGGTTTGGAGAGCTTCGAAGTGTCTCATAATATTCATAGTGACCTGGAGATTTTGTTTTTTTCCACCTAAAATGGATTCGTAAAATCGTTCCTGATCGAAATTTCTCAAGTTCCCAATCGTTTTATATGTCGGTGAGCAGAAACTATCACCAAGACTTATGATAAGAAATACCTGGTACCAAGATATCTTCAATATTCTTGGAAATATCATCTCTGTTATCTGCGATGATCAAATCGATAAGTGAAAGTGATGAAACGGTCACTCATGTGGGTCTATAAACTAGTTGAATGAGTCCCAATCCCTCCAACATATTATTCAGTCTGATAGCGACCCTGGACTCATTCTTCAACAAATCAATATTGAGATCACCCAGAATGAATACATGAATCATATTTGAGAATTGAAGATGGTATACCATTCTCTAGTGAACTGAGGAAATCAGCTTCGGAATAGTTTGGGGGCTTGTAGACAACTCCAACAGCCACGTTAATTTACATGGAGATTTATTGTCAACATAAATACCAACGCCCCCTCCTCTACCCTTCAGACGATGTCTTCTGAAGAAAACAATCATTCACATGATAAACATTACTATCAATTCGATCGGACAGCTAAGTTTCACTCAGGCATAGGATAGATTTTTTCTGTAAAGTATTGAGATCTTTAAGTCTGATAACTTTGGTAACAGCGCTGTAATATTCAGGTGGCTATTCTCTGTGAATGTGACATTTTATCTGAAACAAAACATGAGTGAAAATCAAAATACAGAAACACAATTGGAATAAATAAAGAAAGACAAATGTGAAGAAAAATAAGAGATATAGGAAAAAAATCTATTTCGGAATCTTAAATGAAGATCTAGCTGATTTGTTTACTCTAGGTCTGTCGGCTTCTTCCAATTCTTCTGCTGTTCATTTCTTCGGGTTTTCTTCTTCATCTGTGCTTGATTTACTTGCAATCGTATCTGTTGAGTTTCCTGCTGCCAACTTGGTCTCTAGTTCTTCGTAAGTATAGCTGATTATATCCACTATCAGAGAGGTTCCTATATTTTTGCTTCACGACCGTTTTCTTCTGCAGCCTTTTGTTGTGACACCAATAACGTTTTGATCTGATATAGTCTTCTGGTATAATATCTCAGACCTTAGTCTATTAGTCAAGCACTCAATTACAATGGGGCGAGTTTTATTATTTTCAGTCTAAATTCATCCCTTATTTCTATATCTTTCTCATCAATCCCCAATTTGAGTTGAAATAATGAGGTTATACTTCTTCAGTCTTCTCTCAGTGGATTGAATCCGTTAAGATGTTGAGATAATTGTTTATTATCTTCCTTCAATATAATATTTTCCTGTTTGATTTCGTTCACGTCAGTTAACGTCAGCGATTTAAAAAAATAGTTTTTCTCAGTAAATTTGAAATAATATTTTCAAAAAGGCAAATTTAAGAATACGATGAGTTTATGAAAAAATTAAACAATTTTTTCAAGACGGCAGTCTTTCAAACGCAGTAACCTATCGGGTAAATTGATTCGTTGCCCTTCTACAATTAAAAAAAAAAATTTGATTTAACAATTTTTCATTTTCAGACTGTGGAACGTTGATATTCCAACAAGCTGTCAAGAGATACTTTTTATTATTCTTTTTTTTTGTGTTATTTCTGTCATGCCAATTTGAAACTATCATGAATCTAGTGGAGTGGTGGAATTTTGTTTAAAAAAAATTTGATTTTTGGTTTTGTCTGTGAACAAAATTTTAACATCAATTAATTAAATATGACATTATGAATTTTAATTAAAAGTTATAGTTATAGTAGAGACAACTTGTAGAAAATGCATTGAGGTGCCCACTTTCAAACGGGTTACTCTATAGATATTCAAAAGATAGATCTGTAACCGGTATAGTTTGTCAGGCAAATGAAGGTAGAACACTATATATCAGGTTTATTGAGAATCAATAACAGAGTCCACCATTAGATCATCGGTCAGCAAGGAAGTATAGCTGTAATTCGAAAAAAAAACAAATATTCCAAATAAAATTAATTCATTAATATGGAATTAATAAGATATTCCTACAAAAAATAACATAAAACATATTCATGTCACTATTAGACCGGGGGATAGTGACAGATTTTGCCTTGTGCCTTTTGGAGGACAGTATTATCCGTATATCCTCATGATAATAATGCATTAATCAAGGAGTCGTCGTGGGTTCTTCATATTAAAAAATAATTATAATAGTTATATTCATTATTATTATTCGTCTACGATTCCAATCAGGCTGCCATGTATTTCGTGATGAAATTATATAACTGAAATACTCGAAAAACCATTGGCAGGCCGTTAGGGTGGGTCCAAATGGCTGGTATGGTCACGTGAAATTCTATTTGAAAAAAAGAATTCTCCGCCCATCCTTTCGGTATGCCAATGCTTTTTCCAGTATTTTACTTCTATTATTTCATTAAAAACACATGGCGGCCTGATTGGAATCGTACCGAAACACATAATTTTTCTAGGATATTATTATAATTATTTAATATGAAGAACCTACGATGACTCTTTGATTCCTGCATTATAATCGTAAGGATATACGGACAATATTGTTCTCCAAAAGGCATACTGAGTAAAATCGTATCCCAATATGTGTCACTATCCCCCGGTCTATATTGAAATAGAATAAATTCAAGAGAAATATCGATATTGTCTGTGTTTGCCCATCAGGAATCCATTTGAAGCAATTCATAGTACATTTCTTGAATCAGCTTAGCTCTTTAAATCTCTGAGGGAAAATTACTGGTTGTAGATTTGAAGAAATTTTCGGTGACAACATTAGTGATTTTATGAATTTTCTTTGAAGAGTTCTGCTTTCTAAGAAACTCTCAAAATTAGACAAGTGATGTGCAGAGTGGTGAAAATACGCAATTGACGAGCAAAACTTGAAACATGAAAAAATGTTGTGAATGATGAAAAATTATTAACAACGAACAATTTTTAACAGAATCATTTTTAAAATTACTTTGAATTTTGCATATACTCCAACAATATTAAATAAATTGAAATGGATTTCATTATTTCTTCTTTTACGCGAAACGACAAATAATAATATCGGACCTCTACCCGCACATGCAGTGTCTTTAGGTACATTCTACGACGGTTTCAAAGAAAGTGTCATCATTATTATTGAGCTTTCGCCTCTTCATGATCATATTCTCTTTGCATAAAAATAGCCGTAGAAAATTCTCCTAATACATTCATTAGAACGTCTGGAGTTACATTTCCTCAGTTTTTTTTTGATGAAAAACATAAGAAGCTCATTTGATAGCTTGTGCTTGCATTGGAGATCCGGTATATACAGTTTTTGCGAGAGGCGGAACCGAACCACTGCTAGCTTGGTAACTAACGCTGGGAATTATAACTGTAATCGTCTTGGTCGGATGCAAACGCTTCAGCACAATGTTCACTTCTCTTCAACATTTTTGACGTCTCCGTAATTATCCTTTCCAGATCATTTTAAATGGCCAGTGTGCTCTCATTTCATTAAGTAGTCTGGTGGCCTTTCTGGGCAAAATTACTCAAATAATCTGTTTATTAATCTTCCTTAAAAAATATTATCATTACATCTCTTGTACTACTGTGCCATCTATAAATTCAAACAATGGGATTTCTTAAGAGAAAATAATTTTGTTATAACATTTTGCACCACTGTACATGACAAGTCAATATTTGATACTTGAATATTATTTCCTTTAGGCAGCAAAACTCTTTAGAAAAAATCAGATTTTTATTAAGTTCAATGCCTTTTCAAAAATGTTTTTTCCTAACAAAACTTGTATTTAGAAAATAATTCAACTAGGATTTGTGTGATTATCATTTTGAACTTATATATGAAATTCAATTCTGAACAACTTTTCTGATCAGCATTTTTTGATATTATTCAAAATGGAGGTACTTCACTCTGAAGCTGAAATGATATATCCTTCCCTGCATACGAACTTGACTTCAAATCTACACACATCATTTGGAACAACTTTTCCAATTAGCATTTTTCGTCAGATTTCGAATTGACGGTCGTGAATTCTGGAGCCAAAATAATATTATGGTTGTGCCTCCCCGTATATTACAAGAGATTTTTACATTTGCGTTGAATCGCTCCTAGTTTTGTGATATGCAGAACTTCTCATTAGCAGTTTTTTTTTCATATACCAAGTATTAAGAAAGTTTTCTGAGGACAACTTATAACCACTTGTACCAGTTGGGCCGTGATGGTGATGGTTCGCTTCTCTATCATAGGGGCGTGGGTTCAATTCCCAGCATGGTCACTTATCGTACGTCTTCTATAGCTCGCACAAGTCTCTCGAAGAATACTTCTGAGGGCTGTCGTGAGGGTGCAGCAGGTTGAGAGAAGAAACAATTCTTGAAGTTCTTATTTGAAGTGGGAGAAAAACTTCTAGAGTTTGATGTAGTTTTCGAATATTCAACTTTTCAATGACTTAGTTTTCCACCGATATGGACTGGAACACAATCCCATGAACTCTTTTGGAAAACAACACACATAAATTTGCCAAGATCAGAAATGAAAATGACTCTCGAAACTGACAAGAATTTTCAAATAATTAGCTGTTTAATTTCCAAAACCTTTGTCGCAGATATGCATTTGGGGTTGCACGTTCATGAACTCAAGCTGAAATAATGAACAAGTACAATGATAAATATTACTGTGAGTCCATTCTTCATTTATTTTCCAACTTACTTTACTATCAGCACACCAAATATTATTCACTCCACCCCGTAGACGATTACTAACGAATACCGCAAATAACGATTTTCAAACAATGCTCATTGAAAGTCTTCAGCGTTGCCGTATTTACCACAAATTGAGGACGCTTGGAAATCGGCAGTCTAAAAGTAAATCATACTCCGAGAAATATACAGACGGTGCTCTTTGCGCCGCTAGCGGTAAACCCGGTGAACTGATAATATACAAAAGTATACAAAAAAGGAGGTCCCACTATCAAGACGGCGTCCAAAAAATTTTCAGATCTGTAAACTACTATGATGATTTGAGCACATTTTCTACAGGAATTCAACAAAGCGTCCGTATACGGACGCTCTGTTGGAGACGGACGCCTGGAAGATAGTAATTTGTCAATGTACGGACGCCCTGAAGATAGTGGGATTTCTTAAGAGAAAATAATTTTGTTATAACATTTTGCACCACTGTACATGACAAGTCAATATTTGATACTTGAATATTATTTCCTTTAGGCAGCAAAACTCTTTAGAAAAAATCAGATTTTTATTAAGTTCAATGCCTTTTCAAAAATGTTTTTTCATAACAAAACTTGTATTTAGAAAATAATTCAACTAGGATTTGTGTGATTATCATTTTGAACTTATATATGAAATTCAATTCTGAACAACTTTTTTGATCAGCATTTTTTGATATTATTCAAAATGGAGGTACTTCACTCTGAAGCTGAAATGATATATCCTTCCCTGCATACGAACTTGACTTCAAATCTACACACATCATTTGGAACAACTTTTCCACTTAGCATTTTTAGTCAGATTTCGAATTGACGGTCGTGAATTCTGGAGACAAAATAATATTATGGTTGTGCCTCCCCGTATATTACAAGAGATTTTTACATTTGCGTTGAAGCGCTCCTAGTTTTGTGATATGCAGAACTTCTCATGAGCAGTTTTTTTTTTCATATACCAAGTATTAAGAAAGTTTTCTGAGGACAACTTATAACCACTTGTACCAGATGGGCCGTGATATTTTTATATATTGCCCCTCGCTAAATCCATCCTTATTTGTATTTTACTGGGTAGGATTGTCACGCTGGTGGCTATAGCTGCCTCCGTGGCGACGTTAGTTGTTGCCTTGTAAGCACAAGGTCTTCTAACCGAAGCCACAAATGTGTGGTTGGCTTCCTGTTGTTGATTTCTTTTGTTTATATTTTTACATCCAAGTGTTGTACATCTACGCACTTGATTTTACCGTACTGATGAGAGCTTAAGCTCGAAACACGTGTCTACGGTTGCACAACATTTTGAGGGTTATACCCAATAGCTTTACTACTTATATTTTTATATATTGCCCCTCGCTAAATCCATCCTTATTTGTATTTTACTGGGTAGGATTGTCACGCTGGTGGCTATAGCTGCCTCCGTGGCGACGTTAGTTGTTGCCTTGTAAGCACAAGGTCTTCTAACCGAAGCCACAAATGTGTGGTTGGCTTCCTGTTGTTGACTTCTTTTGTTTCTATTTTTACATCCAAGTGTTGTACATCTACGCACTTGATTTTATCGTACTGATGAGAGCTCAAGCTCGAAACACGTGTCTACGGTTGCACAACATTTTGAGGGTTATACCCAATAACTTTTCTACTTATATTTTTATATAGTGCCCCTCGCTAAATCCATCCTTATTTGTATTTTACTGGGTAGGATTGTCACGCTGGTGGCTATAGCTGCCTCCGTGGCGACGTTAGTTGTTGCCTTGTAAGCACAAGGTCTTCTAACCGAAGCCTCAAATGTGTGGTTGGCTTTCTGTTGTTGACTTCTTTTGTTTCTATTTTTACATCCAAGTGTTGTACATCTACGCACTTGATTTTACCGTACTGATGAGAGCTTAAGCTCGAAACACGTGTCTACGGTTGCACAACATTTTGATGGTTATACCCAATAACTTTTCTACTTATATTTTTATATATTGCCCCTCGCTTAATCCATCCTTATTTGTATTTTACTGGGTAGGATTGTCACGCTGGTGGCTATAGCTGCCTCCGTGGCGACGTTAGTTGTTGCCTTGTAAGCACAAGGTCTTCTAACCGAAGCCACAAATGTGTGGTTGGCTTCCTGTTATTGACTTCTTTTGTTTCTATTTTTACATCCAAGTGTTGTACATCTACGCACTTGATTTTACCGTACTGATGAGAGCTTAAGCTCGAAACACGTGTCTACGGTTGCACAATATTTTGAGGGTTATACCCAATAACTTTTCTACTTATATTTTTATATATTGCCCCTCGCTAAATCTATCCTTATTTGTATTTTACTGGGTAGGATTGTCACGCTGGTGGCTATAGCTGCCTCCGTGGCGACGTTAGTTGTTGCCTTGTAAGCACAAGGTCTTCTAACCGAAGCCACAAATGTGTGGTTGGCTTCCTGTTGTTGACTTCTTTTGTTTCTATTTTTACATCCAAGTGTTGTACATCTACGCACTTGATTTTACCGTACTGATGAGAGCTTAAGTTCGAAACACGTGTCTACGGTTGCACAACATTTTGAGGGTTATACCCAATAACTTTTCTACTTATATTTTTATATATTGCCCCTCGCTAAATCCATCCTTATTTGTATTTTACTGGGTAGGATTGTCACGCTGGTGGCTATAGCTGCCTCCGTGGCGATGTTAGTTGTTGCCTTGTAAGCACAAGGTCTTCTAACCGAAGCCACAAATGTGTGGTTGGCTTCCTGTTGTTGACTTCTTTTGTTTCTATTTTTACATCCAAGTGTTGTACATCTACGCACTTGATTTTACCGTACTGATGAGAGCTTAAGCTCGAAACACGTGTCTACGGTTGCACAACATTTTGAGGGTTATACCCAATAGCTTTTCTACTTATATTTTTATATATTGCCCATCGCTAAATCCATCCTTATTTGTATTCTACTGGGTAGGATTGTCACGCTGGTGGCTATAGCTGCCTCCGTGGCGACGTTAGTTGTTGCCTTGTAAGCACAAGGTCTTCTAACCGAAGCCACAAATGTGTGGTTGGCTTCCTGTTGTTGACTTCTTTTGTTTCTATTTTTACATCCAAGTGTTGTACATCTACGCACTTGATTTTACCGTACTGATGAGAGCTTAAGCTCGAAACACGTGTCTACGGTTGCACAACATTTTGAGGGTTATACCCAATAACTTTTCTACTTATATTTTTATATATTGCCCCTCGCTAAATCCATCCTTATTTGTATTTTACTGGGTAGGATTGTCACGCTGGTGGCTATAGCTGCCTCCGTGGCGACGTTAGTTGTTGCCTTGTAAGCACAAGGTCTTCTAACCTAAGCCACAAATGTGTGGTTGGCTTCCTGTTGTTGACTTCTTTTGTTTCTATTTTTACATCCAAGTGTTGTACATCTACGCACTTGATTTTACCGTACTGATGAGAGCTTAAGCTCGAAACACGTGTCTACGGTTGCACAACATTTTGAGGGTTATACCCAATAGCTTTTCTACTTATATTTTTATATATTGCCCCTCGCTAAATCCATCCTTATTTGTATTTTACTGGGTAGGATTGTCACGCTGGTGGCTATAGCTGCCTCCGTGGCGACGTTAGTTGTTGCCTTGTAAGCACAAGGTCTTCTAACCGAAGCCACAAATGTTTGGTTGGCTTCCTGTTGTTGACTTCTTTTGTTTCTATTTTTACATCCAAGTGTTGTACATCTACGCACTTGATTTTACCGTACTGATGAGAGCTTAAGCTCGAAACACGTGTCTACGGTTGCACAACATTTTGAGGGTTATACCCAATAACTGTTCTACTTATATTTTTATATATTGCCCCTCGCTAAATCCATCCTTATTTGTATTTTACTGGGTAGGATTGTCACGCTGGTGGCTATAGCTGCCTCCGTGGCGACGTTAGTTGTTGCCTTGTAAGCACAAGGTCTTCTAACCGGAGCCACAAATGTGTGGTTGGCTTCCTGTTGTTGACTTCTTTTGTTTCTATTTTTACATCCAAGTGTTGTACATCTACGCACTTGATTTTACCGTACTGATGAGAGCTTAAGCTCGAAACACGTGTCTACGGTTGCACAACATTTTGAAAGTTATACCCAATAACTTTTCTATATTGCCCCTCGCTAAATCCATCCTTATTTGTATTTTACTGGGTAGGATTGTCACGCTGGTGGCTATAGCTGCCTCCGTGGCGACGTTAGTTGTTGCCTTGTAAGCACAAGGTCTTCTAACCGAAGCCACAAATGTGTGGTTGTCTTCCTGTTGTTGACTTCTTTTGTTTCTATTGTTACATCCAAGTGTTGTACATCTACGAACTTGATTTTACCGTACTGATGAGAGCTTAAGCTCGAAACACGTGTCTACGGTTGCACAACATTTTGAATGTTATACCCAATAACTTTTCTACTTATATTTTTATATATTGCCCCTCGCTAAATCCATCCTTATTTGTATTTTACTGGATAGGATTGTCACGCTGGTGGCTATAGCTGCCTCCGTGGCGACGTTAGTTGTTGCCTTGTAAGCACAAGGTCTTCTAACCGAAGCCACAAATGTGTGGTTGGCTTCCTGTTGTTGACTTCTTTTGTTTCTATTTTTACATCCAAGTGTTGTACATCTACGCACTTGATTTTACCGTACCGATGAGAGCTTAAGCTCGAAACACGTGTCTACGGTTGCACAACATTTTGAGGGTTATACCCAATAACTTTTCTACTTATATTTTTATATATTGCCCTTCGCTAAATCCATCCTCATTTGTATTTTACTGGGTAGGATTGTCACGCTGGTGGCTATAGCTGCCTCCGTGGCGACGTTAGTTGTTGTCTTGTAAGCACAAGGTCTTCTAACCGAAGCCACAAATGTGTGGTTGGCTTCCTGTTGTTGACTTCTTTTGTTTCTATTTTTACATCCAAGTATTGTACATCTACGCACTTGATTTTACCGTACTGATGAGAGCTTAAGCTCGAAACACGTGTCTACGGTTGCACAACATTTTGAGGGTTATATCCAATAACTTTTCTACTTATATTTTTATATATTGCCCCTCGCTAAATCCATCCTTATTTGTATTTTACTGGGTAGGATTGTCACGCTGGTGGCTATAGCTGCCTCCGTGGCGACGTTAGTTGTTGCCTTGTAAGCACAAGGTCTTCTAACCGAAGCCACAAATGTGTGGTTGGCTTCCTGTTGTTGACTTCTTTTGTTTCTATTTTTACATCCAAGTGTTGTACATCTACGCACTTGATTTTACCGTACTGATGAGAGCTTAAGCTCGAAACACGTGTCTACGGTTGCACAACATTTTGAGGGTTATACCCAATAACTTTTCTACTTATATTTTTATATATTGCCCCTCGCTAAATCCATCCTTATTTGTATTTTACTGGGTAGGATTGTCGCGCTGGTGGCTACAGCTGCCTCCGTGGCGACGTTAGTTGTTGCCTTGTAAGCACAAGGTCTTCTAACCGAAGCCACAAATGTGTGGTTGGCTTCCTGTTGTTGACTTCTTTTGTTTCTATTTTAACATCCAAGTGTTGTACATCTACGCACTTGATTTTACCGTACTGATAAGAGCTTAAGCTCGAAACACGTGTCTACGGTTGCACAACATTTTGAGGGTTATACCCAATAACTTTTCTACTTATATTTTTATATATTGCCCCTCGCTAAATCCATCCTTATTTGTATTTTACTGGGTAGGATTGTCACGCTGGTGGCTATAGCTGCCTCCGTGGCGACGTTAGTTGTTGCCTTGTAAGCACAAGGTCTTCTAACCGGAACCACAAATGTGTGGTTGGCTTCCTGTTGTTGACTTCTTTTGTTTCTATTTTTACATCCAAGTGTTGTACATCTACGCACTTGATTTTACCGTACTGATGAGAGCTTAAGCTCGAAACACGTGTCTACGGTTGCACATTTTGAGGGTTATACCCAATAACTTTTCTACTTATATTTTTATATATTGCCCCTCGCTAAATCCATCCTTATTTGTATTTTACTGGGTAGGATTGTCACGCTGGTGGCTATAGCTGCCTCCGTGGCGACGTAAGTTGTTGCCTTGTAAGCTCAAGGTCTTCTAACCGAAGCCACAAATGTGTGGTTGGCTTCCTGTTGTTGACTTCTTTTGTTTCTATTTTTAAATCCAAGTGTTGTACATCTACGCACTTGATTTTACCGTACTGATGAGAGCTCAAGCTCGAAACACGTGTCTACGGTTGCACAACATTTTGAGGGTTATACCCAATAACTTTTCTACTTATATTTTTATATATTGCCCCTCGCTAAATCCATGCTTATTTGTATTTTACTGGGTAGGATGGTCACGCTGGTGGCTATAGTTGCCTCCGTGGCGACGTTAGTTGTTGCCTTGTGAGCACAAGGTCTTCTAACCGAAGCCACAAATGTGTGGTTGGCTTCCTGTTGTTGACTTCTTTTGTTTCTATTTTTACATCCAAGTGTTGTACATCTACGCACTTGATTTTACCGTACTGATGAGAGCTTAAGCTCGAAACACGTGTCTACGGTTGCACAACATTTTGAGGGTTATACCCAATAACTTTTCTACTTATATTTTTATATATTGCCCCTCGCTAAATCCATCCTTATTTGTATTTTACTGGGTAGGATTGTCACGCTGGTGGCTATAGCTGCCTCCGTGGCGACGTTAGTTGTTGCCTTGTAAGTACAAGGTCTTCTAACCGAAGCCACAAATGTGTGGTTGGCTTCCTGTTGTTGACTTCTTTTGTTTCTATTTTTACATCCAAGTGTTGTACATCTACGCACTTGATTTTACCGTACTGATGAGAGCTTAAGCTCGAAACACGTGTCTACGGTTGCACAACATTTTGAGGGTTATTCCCAATAACTTTTCTACTTATATTTTTATATATTGTCCCTCGCTAAATCCATCTTTATTTGTATTTTACTGGGTAGGATTGTCACGCTGGTGGCTATAGCTGCCTCCGTGGCGACGTTAGTTGTTGCCTTGTAAGCACAAGGTCTTCTAACCGAAGCCACAAATGTGTGGTTGGCTTCCTGTTGTTGACTTCTTTTGTTTCTATATTTACATCCAAGTGTTGTACATCTACGCACTTGATTTTACCGTACTGATGAGAGCTTAAGCTCGAAACACGTGTCTACGGTTGCACAACATTTTGAGGGGTTATACCCAATAACTTTTCTACTTATATTTTTATATATTGCCCCTCGCTAAATCCATCCTTATTTGTATTTTACTGGGTAGGATTGTTACGCTGGTGGCTATAGCTGCCTCCGTGGCGACGTTAGTTGTTGCCTTGTAAGCACAAGGTCTTCTAACCGAAGCCACAAATGTGTGGTTGGCTTCCTGTTGTTGACTTCTTTTGTTTCTATTTTTACATCCAAGTGTTGTACATCTACGCACTTGATTTTACCGTACTGATGAGAGCTTAAGCTCGAAACACGTGTCTACGGTTGCACAACATTTTGAGGGTTATACCCAATAACATTTCTACTTATATTTTTATATATTGCCCCTCGCTAAATCCATCCTTATTTGTATTTTACTGGGTAGGATTGTCATGCTGGTGGCTATAGCTGCCTCCGTGGCGACGTTAGTTGTTGCCTTGTAAGCACAAGGTCTTCTACCCGAAGCCACAAATGTGTGGTTGGCTTCCTGTTGTTGACTTCTTTTGTTTCTATTTTTACATCCAAGTGTTGTACATCTACGCACTTGATTTTACCGTACTGATGAGAGCTTAAGCTCGAGACACGTGTCTACGGTTGCACAACATTTTGAGGGTTATACCCAATAGCTTTCCTACTTATATTTTTATATATTGCCCCTCGCTAAATCCATCCTTATTTGTATTTTACTGGGTAGGATTGTCACGCTGGTGGCTATAGCTGCCTCCGTGGCGACGTTAGTTGTTGCCTTGTAAGCACAAGGTCTTCTAACCGAAGCCACAAATGTGTGGTTGGCTTCCTGTTGTTGACTTCATTTGTTTCTATTTTTACATCCAAGTGTTGTACATCTACGCACTTGATTTTACCGTACTGATGAGAGCTTAAGCTCGAAACACGTGTCTACGGTTGCACAACATTTTGAGGGTTATACCCAATAACTTTTCTATAGTGCCCCTCGCTAAATCCATCCTTATTTGTATTTTACTGGGTAGGATTGTCACGCTGGTGGCTATAGCTGCCTCCGTGGCGACGTTAGTTGTTGCCTTGTAAGCACAAGGTCTTCTAACCGAAGCCACAAATGTGTGGTTGGCTTCCTGTTGTTGACTTCTTTTGTTTCTATTGTTACATCCAAGTGTTGTACATCTACGCACTTGATTTTACCGTACTGATGAGAGCTTAAGCTCGAAACACGTGTCTACGGTTGCACAACATTTTGAGGGTTATACCCAATAACTTTTCTACTTATATTTTTATATATTGCCCCTCGCTAAATCCATCCTTATTTGTATTTTACTGGGTAGGATTGTCACGCTGGTGGCTATAGCTGCCTCCGTGGCGACGTTAGTTGTTGCCTTGTAAGCACAAGGTCTTCTAGCCGAAGACACAAATGTGTGGTTGGCTTCCTGTTGTTGACTTCTTTTGTTTCCATTTTTACATCCAAGTGTTGTACATCTACGCACTTGATTTTACCGTACCGATGAGAGCTTAAGCTCGAAACACGTGTCTACGGTTGCACAACATTTTGAGGGTTATACCCAATAACTTTTCTACTTATATTTTTATATATTGCCCCTCGCTAAATCCATCCTCATTTGTATTTTACTGGGTAGGATTGTCACGCTGGTGGCTATAGCTGCCTCCGTGGCGACGTTAGTTGTTGTCTTGTAAGCACAAGGTCTTCTAACCGAAGCCACAAATGTGTGGTTGGCTTCCTGTTGTTGACTTCTTTTGTTTCTATTTTTACATCCAAGTGTTGTACATCTACGCACTTGATTTTACCGTACTGATGAGAGCTTAAGCTCGAAACACGTGTCTACGGTTGCACAACATTTTGAGGGTTATACCCAATAACTTTTCTACTTATATTTTTATATATTGCCCCTCGCTAAATCCATCCTTATTTGTATTTTACTGGGTAGGATTGTCACGCTGGTGGCTATAGCTGCCTCCGTGGCGACGTTAGTTGTTGCCTTGTAAGCACAAGGTCTTCTAACCGAAGCCACAAATGTGTGGTTGGCTTCCTGTTGTTGACTTCTTTTGTTTCTATTTTTACATCCAAGTGTTGTACATCTACGCACTTGATTTTACCGTACTGATGAGAGCTTAAGCTCGAAACACGTGTCTACGGTTGCACAACATTTTGAGGGTTATACCCAATAACTTTTCTACTTATATTTTTATATATTGCCCCTCGCTAAATCCATCCTTATTTGTATTTTACTGGGTAGGATTGTCGCGCTGGTGGCTATAGCTGCCTTTGTGGCGACGTTAGTTGTTGCCTTGTAAGCACAAGGTTTTCTAACCGAAGCCACAAATGTGTGGTTGGCTTCCTGTTGTTGACTTCTTTTGTTTCTATTTTTACATCCAAGTGTTGTACATCTACGCACTTGATTTTACCGTACTGATGAGACCTTAAGCTCGAAACACGTGTCTACGGTTGCACAACATTTTGAGGGTTATACCCAATAACTTTTCTACTTATATTTTTACATATTGCCCCTCGCTAAATCCATCCTTATTTGTATTTTACTGGGTAGGATTGTCACGCTGGTGGCTATAGCTGCCTCCGTGGCGACGTTAGTTTTTGCCTTGTAAGCACAAGGTCTTCTAACCGAAACCACAAATGTGTAGTTGGCTTCCTGTTGTTGACTTCTTTTGTTTCTATTTTTACATCCAAGTGTTGTACATCTACGCACTTGATTTTACCGTACTGATGAGAGCTTAAGCTCGAAACACGTGTCTACGGTTGCACAACATTTTGAGGGTTATACCCAATAACTTTTCTACTTATATTTTTATATATTGCCCCTCGCTAAATCCATCCTTATTTGTATTTTACTGGGTAGGATTGTCACGCTGGTGGCTATAGCTGCCTCCGTGGCGACGTTAGTTGTTGCCTTGTAAGCTCAAGGTCTTCTAACCGAAGCCACAAATGTGTGGTTGGCTTCCTGTTGTTGACTTCTTCTGTTTCTATTTTTACATCCAAGTGTTGTACATCTTCGCAGTTGATTTTACCGTACTGATGAGAGCTTAAGCTCGAAACACGTGTCTACGGTTGCACAACATTTTGAGGGTTATACCCAATAACTGTTCTACTTATATTTTTATATATTGCCCCTCGCTAAATCCATCCTTATTTGTATTTTACTGGGTAGGATTGTCACGCTGGTGGCTATAGCTGCCTCCGTGGCGATGTTAGTTGTTGCCTTGTAAGCACAAGGTCTTCTAACAGAAGCCACAAATGTGTGGTTGGCTTCCTGTTGTTGACTTCTTTTGTTTCTATTTTTACATCCAAGTGTTGTACATCAACGCACTTGATTTTACCGTACCGATGAGAGCTTAAGCTCGAAACACGTGTCTACGGTTGCACAACATTTTGAGGGTTATACCCAATAACTTTTCTACTTATGTTTTTATATATTGCCCCTCGCTAAATCCATCCTCATTTGTATTTTACTGGGTAGGATTGTCACGCTGGTGGCTATAGCTGCCTCCGTGGCGACGTTAGTTGTTGTCTTGTAAGCACAAGGTCTTCTAACCGAAGCCACAAATGTGTGGTTGGCTTCCTGTTGTTGACTTCTTTTGTTTCTATTTTTACATCCAAGTGTTGTACATCTACGCACTTGATTTTACCGTACTGATGAGAGCTTAAGCTCGAAACACGTGTCTACGGTTGCACAACATTTTGAGGGTTATACCCAATAACTTTTCTACTTATATTTTTATATATTGCCCCTCGCTAAATCCATCCTTATTTGTATTTTACTGGGTAGGATTGTCACGCTGGTGGCTATAGCTGCCTCCGTGGCGACGTTAGTTGTTGCCTTGTAAGCACAAGGTCTTCTAACCGAAGCCACAAATGTGTGGTTGGCTTCCTGTTGTTGACTTCTTTTGTTTCTATTTTTACATCCAAGTGTTGTACATCTACGCACTTGATTTTACCGTACTGATGAGAGCTTAAGCTCGAAACACTTGTCTACGGTTGCACAACATTTTGAGGGTTATACCCAATAACTTTTCTACTTATATTTTTATATATTGCCCCTCGCTAAATCCATCCTTATTTGTATTTTACTGGGTAGGATTGTCGCGCTGGTGGCTATAGCTGCCTCCGTGGCGACGTTAGTTGTTGCCTTGTAAGCACAAGGTCTTCTAACCGAAGCCACAAATGTGTGGTTGGCTTCCTGTTGTTGACTTCTTCTGTTTCTATTTTTACATCCAAGTGTTGTACATCTACGCACTTGATTTTACCGTACTGATGAGAGCTTAAGCTCGAAACACGTGTCTACGGTTGCACAACATTTTGAGGGTTATACCCAATAACTTTTCTACTTATATTTTTATATATTGCCCCTCGCTAAATCCATCCTTATTTGTATTTTACTGGGTAGGATTGTCACGCTGGTGGCTATAGCTGCCTCCGTGGCGACGTTAGTTGTTGCCTTGTAAGCTCAAGGTCTTCTAACCGAAGCCACAAATGTGTGGTTGGCTTCCTGTTGTTGACTTCTTTTGTTTCTATTTTTACATCCAAGTGTTGTACATCTACGCACTTGATTTTACCATACTGATGAGAGCTCAAGCTCGAAACACGTGTCTACGGTTGCACAACATTTTGAGGGTAATACCCAATAACTTTTCTACTTATATTTTTATATATTGCCCCTCGCTAAATCCATGCTTATTTGTATTATACTGGGTAGGATTGTCACGCTGGTGGCTATAGCTGCCTCCGTGGCGACGTTAGTTGTTGCCTTGTAAGCACAAGGTCTTCTAACCGAAGCCACAAATGTGTGGTTGGCTTCCTGTTGTTGACTTCTTTTGTTTCTATTTTCACATCCAAGTGTTGTACATCTACGCACTCGATTTTACCGTACTGATGAGAGCTTAAGCTCGAAACACGTGTCTACGGTTGCACAACATTTTGAGGGTTATACCCAATAACTTTTCTACTTATATTTTTATATATTGCCCCTCGCTAAATCCATCCTTATTTGTATTTTACTGGGTAGGATTGTCACGCTGGTGGCTATAGCTGCCTCCGTGGCGACGTTAGTTGTTGCCTTGTAAGCACAAGGTCTTCTAACCGAAGCCACAAATGTGTGGTTGGCTTCCTGTTGTTGACTTCCTGTTGTTGACTTCTTTTATTTCTATTTTTACATCCAAGTGTTGTACATCTACGCACTTGATTTTACCGTACTGATGAGAGCTTAAGCTCGAAACACGTGTCTACGGTTGCACAACATTTTGAGGGTTATACCCAATAACTTTTCTACTTATATTTTTATATATTGCCCATCGCTAAATCCATCCTTATTTGTATTTTACTGGGTAGGATTGTCACGCTGGTGGCTATAGTTGCCTCCGTGGCGACGTTAGTTGTTGCCTTGTTTGCACAAGGTCTTCTAACCGAAGCCACAAATGTGTGGTTGGCTTCCTGTTGTTGACTTCTTTTGTTTCTATTTTTACATCCAAGTGTTGTACATCTACGCACTTGATTTTACCGTACTGATAAGAGCTTAAGCTCGAAACACGTGTCTACGGTTGCACAACATTTTGAGGGCTATACCCAATAACTTTTCTACTTATATTTTTATATATTGCCCCTCGCTAAATCCATCCTCATTTGTATTTTACTGGGTAGGATTGTCACGCTGGTGACTATAGCTGCCTCCGTGGCGACGTTAGTTGTTGCCTTGTAAGCACAAGGTCTTCTAACCGAAGCCACAAATGTGTGGTTGGCTTCCTGTTGTTGACTTCTTTTGTTTCTATTTTTACATCCAAGTGTTGTACATCTACGCACTTGATTATACCGTACTGATGAGAGCTTAAGCTCGAAACACGTGTCTACGATTGCACAACATTTTGAGGGTTATACCCAATAACTTTTCTACTTATATTTTTATATATTGCCCCTCGCTAAATCCATCCTTATTTGTATTTTACTGGGTAGGATTGTCACGCTGGTGGCTATAGCTGCCTCCGTGGCGACGTTAGTTGTTGCCTTGTAAGCACAAGGTCTTCTAACCGAAGCCACAAATGTGTGGTTGGCTTCCTGTTGTTGACTTCTTTTGTTTCTATTTTTACATCCAAGTGTTGTACATCTACGCACTTGATTTTACCGTACTGATGAGAGCTTAAGCTCGAAACACGTGTCTACGGTTGCACAACATTTTGAGGGTTATACCCAATAACTTTTCTACTTATATTTTTATATATTGCCCCTCGCTAAATCCATCCTTATTTGTATTTTACTGGGTGGGATTGTCACGCTGGTGGCTATAGCTGCCTCCGTGGCGACGTTAGTTGTTGCCTTGTATGCACAAGGTCTTCTAACCGAAGCCACAAATGTGTGGTTGGCTTCCTGTTGTTGACTTCTTTTGTTTCTATTTTTACATCCAAGTGTTGTACATCTACGCACTTGATTTTACCGTACTGATGAGAGCTTAAGCTCGAAACACGTGTCTACGGTTGCACAACATTTTGAGGGTTATACCCAATAACTTTTCTACTTATATTTTTATATATTGCCCCTCGCTAAATCCATCCTTATTTGTATTTTACTGGGTAGGATTGTCACGCTGGTGGCTATAGCTGCCTCCGTGGCGACGTTAGTTGTTGCCTTGTAAGCAGAAGGTCTTCTAACCGAAGCCACAAATGTGTGGTTGGCTTCCTGTTGTTGACTTCTTTTGTTTCTATTTTTACATCCAAGTGTTGTACATCTACGCACTTGATTTTACCGTACTGATGAGAGCTTAAGCTCGAAACACGTGTCTACGGTTGCACAACATTTTGAGGGTTATACCCAATAACTTTTCTACTTATATTTTTATATATTGCCCCTCGCTAAATCCATCCTTATTTGTATTTCACTGGGTAGGATTGTCACGCTGGTGGCTATAGCTGCCTCCGTGGAGACGTTAGTTGTTGCCTTGTAAGCACAAGGTCTTCTAACCGAAGCCACAAATGTGTGGTTGGCTTCCTGTTGTTGACTTCTTTTGTTTCTATTTTTACATCCAAGTGTTGTACATCTACGCACTTGATTTTACCGTACTGATGAGAGCTCAAGCTCGAAACACGTGTCTACGGTTGCACAACATTTTGAGGGTTATACCCAATAACTTTTCTACTTATATATATATATATATATATATATATATATATATATATATATATATATATATATATATATATATACATCCAGCTATCCTCCAGGCGTCCTTTCACAACTCATTCTCTGAGCGTCCGTCAAGTGGATATCATAAGTCTCTTGTTCTACATATGTATATTTTCAAGATTTGAACATCAGGGGTCATAAAGGAGTGCTCAAGCTTTCCTTTTCGACGTTAAAAATTTGAAAGTTTCACTATACCTATTTTGTGGCGTCCTTTCATGTACCCGTCTCTGAGCGTCCAATATATGCACGAATTCACGCTACTTAGCGTCCGGTTTGTATAGTTTACTTTCATCCTGTAGATTTGTGAGCGTCCAGCAATGATGCCAGATTTACCCATCGCCTATAGCGGTGGTAATCGAATTAGGGCATCGACATTGTGTATTCTCCGGATGCCACTCATGGGTTGAATTTTACATATTATCTGATTAGAGCTAATGCGGTCTCAGCCTATATCCAAAGGCAGAGCGCGGCGCTACAAGTGTTGTACCATCATCTACGTTACTTGTACGGTATAGACGATATATATATATATATATATATATATATATATATATATATATATATATATATATATATATATATATATATATATATATATATATATATATATATATATATATATATATATATATATATATATATATATATATATATATATGTATGCCTAACTATCGCTTTGGGGACATTTTGTTTCGGCAAGTAGCAGTTCGAGGACTTTTGGTCTGTTTGAGGACAGACCCCAAACTTTGTATTTGCGTAACTGTTCATTTGAGGACTGGGGCAATTTGGGGACCGATAACTATTTCGTTTGGGGACAGTTATGAAGCAATTTGAGGACAGTACATAGCAACTGCAGTTTGAGGACAGCACTTTGGGGACTTCAGAGGAATTTGATCACAATCACCTGAAATAAATGAGACATCGATATTCAAATAAACATGGTGTGGTATCTATCAGTCAGAATATTATTGTTCAATAGTTGTCGAAAATATGTTTAAATTACCTTATAGGAAAAATATATAGAGAGAGCGTCACATGAAGTTTATTGAATGAGGAAAAATTCATCAAAAATTATTTTTCACAAATCACCTTTGCATTTCTAAGTTTCAGATAAACATAATAGACCAATCTGTAGAGTTTTTTTTTTTGTCACAAAATGTAAATCGCCAATGGTTTATAATATTATGAAATCGTTCGTTGACGTTTTTGCCTTGGCAAAATCGGTTTGTGGAATTTTGTAAACAAGAAATAGTAAAAAATAATTACAATTGTTTTTTTTTCATATCAAAACGTAGTGGAGAAATCGTTTTACTGTCAATAGAACTGTTGCAGAGAATTATGAAATCTTCAGAACAGTTTTTTGATGCGACCGGATCGGTGCATTTTCCACTGAGAAAATCGGGGAAAACCTCGAAAAAGAGTAAATTTTTTAAGAAATCATAATTTTCTTGAAGTTGAAGCGGGACAAACAATATTGAGGGAACTGATAGATAATAACACATAGTTTAACTGTGCGCAAGATGGTTTCTATCTGATCTGTAGTTTTTCTACAATCGAGTTATACAGGGTGTTTCTTAAGTACGTGTAGAAACTTTAGGAGCATGTTGCTGACGTCGAAATAAGAAAAAAGTTCCCATATACACATGTCCGCAAGTTATTCGTTTCGAAGATACAGAGTGTCAAAGTCTAATTCTTATATTTGTTTTTAGTAAATAAATTCCAACATATTTGTGATATTCGAGTAAAGTTTGGTATCTGGGGTTATTTTTCAATGACAAAATCAAATTTTATGTTGATTGCGAAAAAACTGATTTCTAATATAATTTATTTAAAATTTAAAAATCTTGTCATTAAAAATCACTTGCATCGATTATTTCAAATCTCAATAATTCGGAAACAGTTACTCTCAGTGACCTCTACCAAGAATATATTTTTTACACAAACTAAATAATGAATATTCCCAGATACCAAACTTTACCCAAATATCAAAATTATTTTGAAATTATTCACAAAAAAATAAGAATTCAACTTTGACACTCTGTATCTCAGAAACGAATAACTTTCGGACAAATGTTTATAGGAACTTTTCTTCTTATTTTGATGCCAGCAACAAGCTCCTGAATTTTCTACACGTACTTAAGAAACACCCTGTATAAACAATTTAACTGTTTATCTTGCAAGATACGCCGATTTAAGGTGAATCGTCGTATTCTGGGAAAAGCACACACATTGAAATAATTTCTCATTTTAACAATTTCAAAAGTATTGTATCAATTGTATTGAATTGATAGAATATCGTTTCTATTCAAGAAATTTTTGTTATTCTGATCAATTCGAAAGTTTTTCTTCAAAGCTCAAAATTTCTTGAGCCATTTTCTAATCCTAATAAGATAATAAGCTTGTATTGAGAGTATTGAGAATAGTCATATATTTTTTATTCATAGTTATTTACATTGATTTATCTTTATCGTTGATTTTTCTACCTTTTTATTTCTACTCCTAGTTATTTAAGTTGTTTTATCTTTATCTTTCATTATTGTACTATTTGACGAGAGTAAACATAGTACAATGTAGTAGCACAATAAACTGAACTGAAGTATTCGTCAAAATATTTTATGATTTTTAGTTCAGAAAATTCAATTTTTTTCTTTAAAATTAATATTATTTTCAAACTACACTAATAGTTTCATCACATAATATTTGTAATGATTTTATTTTGAAATGTTTCGAATACATTTCCGCAGAATAGGAAAATGGGAATATTGTTCGAAGTAGTCGATTATTTGAATAAAGTTATAATAAAAAATTTGATAATCTCTAAGATTATTTTCATCATTAGTCAACATTGGGGGCTATTCTTGACCAGAGCTGCATTTTTCATTTCGAAACGAAGAAATGAATTTGCGATCTTATGGAGACGGAGTAGTAGTAGTTTTCTGTTAGGTATTAGGAAAAATTACTTTATTTTTATCGTAGGTTTATTTCGATATCCAGAAGAGGCATGTTTTTTTCTTTTCAATTGAGAATGATATTACCCTTTTCGTACGTATTCAAATAATTATGACATGGATGGAACATCCAAAACGGATCTGAATAAGTATTGTCTACAGCACGTATACAAAAGCTGGTTTTAATTTAGACTTGCATAAACACAAATAAGCTTTCGAAATAATGCAGCTTTCCAAGAATATAATTCTGTTATATATAATCGATAAAATATTGTTTAAAATGGAGAAATCAATGTCCTCAATAGAATCAATTCAGGTTACGAAATTTACTTGAAACAAGTAATTTAATATTTCAGTTCAAGAATTTCAAAAATTCTACTTGAAGATTAAAATTTTCTGTTATAAGGATACTTCAAATGAAAATATTTCAAATGGTAAACATTTCATTACATGCAGATATGTGTAATCTTTTTCGGAGAAATTACTCTCTTCAGAGGGAACAATTGACAAGATTCGATACTAGATATCTTGTTCGAATCCCAGAAACGATATTTGTAGGTACATCTGATACAGAGAATTGGGTCAAAAAAGAGGAAACTACGATGAGTACCTAATCTTGTCTGCAATGGTATTGAAGGTACTTAGTTTAGTATTCAGTCGACAAATATAATGCAATAATTATATTATATAACAGAACACAAAGTTTTTTTTTGTTGCATCTGGAAGTAGAGATAAATATTTCCAACGTGTAAATTTTGGATTTTCACCTGGGTGGTGGAAAGTGTGTTGAAAATTTCATTGAAAGCTACTCCAAATGCTTCAAAGTGCTCCCGACGTCACCCAAAGTCGCACTGGAGTTAACTCGAGTTAACTTCAGGCGACTTCGGAAGCACTTATTTGGATCAACTTTCATTGCCATTTTCAACACATTTCCCACGTGGAAATCTTAAATATACACGTTTTAGATATTGATATCTACTCCCAGAAGCTTTTACAGAATTTGATTTCCCTTAAATCGGCGTACCTTGCAAGATAAACCATTAAAACTACACATCGGACACAAACTATCTTACGTTTAGTTGAACTACATATGATTATTTATCAGTTTCCTCAATATTGTTTGTCCAGCTTCAGATATATAAAAATCATGAATTTTAAAAGATATTGTCTCTTTTCCGAGGTTTTCCCCGATTTTCTCAGTGGAAAATGCACCGATCCGGTCGCGTTTAACACTGTTTTGTAGGTTTTATAATCCTATATAAGACTTTTTTTCTACTACCGCTAACCAAAGTAGCCTTTGAGGATTTCTGATATCAACGCAAAGTTGACGTTTTCCGAGAAATGTCATTTTGTGACAGCTTTTACTCTCTAGAGCGAGAATATTGAAGAAACTCTTGATCTCCCTAGCTTTTGTTGAAAACGAACCTATTCTTGCATGATGGAAAGTGAACACAAGAAATTCAAAGCACTCTAAGGACCTGCGGTAAGGTTAGAGATGCTTCCTACTAATCTGATTTATCGATCCTGGCGTGAGTTCGAACTTGGGACTAGGTATTTTTTTTTAGGCAAGTTTTTTTATCCTTTTGTTAGAGATGTAAATTATTGGAGATTTGGATAGCTTATACATTTGGGAATACTATTGAATGTAAATTTTCTCATAGGTAATATTATGTTGAATGAAGTGTCTATCGTTTTTATGTCTGAGAGCTGCGTTTGTAGAAACAATCATGTGTGCATGTATTTCGAGCACAAAGTGTCATTGCCGCTCTCCAAATATTACCGCGCTTTGCTTCGCGTCGCGCGGTAACTCTGTCGAGCGCCAATCAATCACATTGCGCTCTAAATACAGAAATAGCTATTGACTGAAAAACGATTATTTTTATGTTCCCGCGGTGATTTGTTTTTTACATTATTGATTTTTTATATAATTGTACAGTTTAAAGTTTTGCGTTGGTTTTGGTTTCTTTGATTTGGTTTTACACATTCGTTAGTTTTATTTCACAACGTTAACGAGCTTAATACGCATCTGATCTGGTTCCCCGTTCACGTGCATGTTGACATCGTTCGTATTTGAAATGTGAATACACTATAGGTGTAAAATGTTTAATAATGAAGTGTTCAAACAGACAGTTCCTAATTGGTTTCCAGTTTTTCTGCCAAAGTTTCCTGGAAAAAGTGTTTCTGGAAAAAGTGTACATGGACACATTTGTAGATGAATAATTCTTGTACTGCGGCAATGAATAACTTTTTATCAAAGCTATATAGTTTCTGAACTATATTTAGTTTCATAATATTTGTAATATCGGTTTTCTCAATACCCTGATTACCATTTTTAACATTTTTCTTTATTTTTATCCCTTCATCGATACGGTTCATCAATTACCTGCAAATTATTGTTATCATTCCTTTCTATCGGCATTGATGGAAAAACGAAATCGAAAATTACGTTATAAATTGAAAAATCAGATTACCTACAATAATTCCGAATTCTAGGTAAAATTTCTAATCTTCGAAGTCGCACTGCTACAACCGAGAGAAATTTGCTTCAATTCATCAAGTATTCAATAATGAAACCACAAAAGAGTATTCCACCCTTTTCGTCTAGCACACACACATACGTCATACACACCTCGTTATCAGATATCAGATTCGATGCCTATCCATTATTCAATATCAGAGTTTGTTTTCATTGTTGACAGTCATTAGATGTTAATGTCCGACAATTCAAATTCGATATTCCGATTTCAAGAGTAAATGTTCGAAAAGTCGAACTTATTTAAGATAATAATCCGGTTCAATTCCGTTTTTTTATGGCTTTCGAATACTCGGATGCATCCAAGTATTTCAATACACAGATTTAAATTTCATTTGAATTCTCACAACACTGACAGAAATCGCTTTGAATCATATCAACGATTTTAAGTTTTTAGATAAAGAACATTCTGACTGAATATCCATTAAAAAATTTGAAATAGCAGGAGGGAAGGTCGAGTGTCACATCGTTGAAAAAATTATTTGATATTTTTAACTATGTTTGAAAAACATCAACATTTTATGAATGCTTGTTACCTTCTTGGACCTGATTACAAGAATGCCCCCATTATTAACCCTATCTTCAAGGAAATCCCTAATAATTATTATCGACCTTTCCGACATTCCAAGAAATAGAGTGTGTTTTGTTTACCACTGCAGGTAATATGTGTAGTAAAATTCCAGAAGAATTGATTCATCTTTCTTAACTTTTCTGCGGCCTTTGAAGCGGAACATTTAGCATTAGGTCGACATGATTTTATTTACTTCGAAAAATATACAGAATTATTTCGGTTTATCCCAGGCTCTCTGCGATATAATTCAGAATAGTTGCATGATTTGAGATTAACTAACATGGTACAAAGATCATTTTCAACAAAAATAGACATAAAGTGTGATTTCACCGACTAGTAGTATAAAGTTTTCTTTCAGTGCGATTCTAATTGCATAGCAGCCAGAGGACATTATTATTGTTTTCTTATTATTATTATTATTTATATCATCCATGTCGGGGTAATTTTGATTGTTAAATCTCATTATGAAACCTATTATATAAAAATGTATATATTATACAGGGTGTAGAAACTCTAGGAGCATGTTGCTGACGCCGAAATAAGAAAAAAAGTTTCAATAAACACATGTCCTCAAGTTATTCGTTTTTAAGATAAAGAGTGTCAAAGTTTAATTCTTATATTTGTTTTTTTGTGAATAAATTCCAAAATATCTGTGGTACTCGAGTAAAGTTTGGTATCTGGGATGATTTTTCAATCACAAAATCAAATCTTAAGTTAATTGTGAAAGAACTAATTTCTAATTGAATTTATTTTAAATTTAAATATCGTGTCATTCAAAATCACTTGCATCGATTATTTCAAATCTCAATAACTCGAAAACAGTTGCTCGCAGTGACCTCTACCAAGAATATATTTTTTACACAAACTAAATAATGAATATTTCCAGATACCAAACTTTACCCAAATATCAAAATTATTTTGAAATTATTCACAAAAAAATAAAAATAAGAATTCAACTTTGACACTCTGTATCTCAGAAACGAATAAATTGCGGACATATGTTTATAGGAACTGTTCCTCTTATTTTGATGTCAGCAACACCCTCCTAAATTTTCTACACGTACTTAAGAAACACCCTGTATAACCTATTTCGAGTTATCAGAACTAATTCGTGAAGCAAAATCAGAATAAAACAACCAGGATTTGAAAAATATTATATGAAATTTCGAATATTTCCTGTTTTTAGAAAGTATAATGGAACGATTAAACGAGCAATTTTTAATCGAACCATAAATCACATTAAACAAGAATTTGTTCAAGAATAAAGTAAAATTTTGATTACGAACAAACTGTGACATTTTCGAATAGAATAGAATGGTCGATTCACATAGGCTCAGTTTCAATTCTCTGCTCAAGATTCTTTGGCTGGGATAAATATTTCTAAGAATGACGAGAGATGTTTTTGTCATTTGGCTGACATACTTGTTGTATATCATATCTTTATCAATCCACAACCCCAAGTTTTTACATACCTCAACGATTGGAATCAGCTCTCCCAAAAAACTAATACAATCTAAGATCACAAAAATTTGAAAAAAAAATACATAGAAAAAAAATAATATTGTGGGGGTGGAGGGCCAAAAAAAATTGGATTTGAGGGGGTGAAATAATTTATTTTTAGTTTTTTAGATAGCCCTTGGCACACGCTTGGGTAATTTTAGAAATATTTGTATTCTGCACTTTTTTTAAACGACCCCCCGTTTAGACTGTGCGCGTGTCCAAGGATTTTCAAAAACAAAAAAAAAATTGGAAAAAAAATATTGAAAAAAAACAAAAATATAATATTGTGAGGGCCACTTTTTACTTTTTTTCGGGGTGTGGCAAACATTTTTTTTTTTAATAGCTTTTGGCACACCGTTGGATAATTCTAGAAAGATTTGTTTTCTTCACTTTTTTTGATAGGACCCTCCGTTTAGGATGTGCGCGTGTCCGCGGATTTTCGAAAATGATAAAAAATTTAAAAAAAATGGGAAAATTTTTTTAAAAAATTGGGAAAAAAATTTAAAAGAAACCAAAAAATCGTACAATAAAGGACCGTTTTGACTTTTTTTCGGAAAAGGAGTTGGGTGGGGCAAAAAAAATTTGGATGCAAGGGGGAGAAATATTTTTTTAAATTTTTTAGCCGGGTGCACAACCTTGGATCATTCTAGAAGCTATAAAAACCTCACTGTTAATGCAATGAGAACATTTTCTCACCTTCACTAGGTGTATAGACATTAGTTGAAATATCGTTCACCAATATTTTTGCTGAAAAAAATATAAAATATTTTGATTTGAAGAATTGCATAGTTAAAAATCAGGGTCCAGGTTCAGCAGAAATATATTTGTTCATATGTGTGTGATTGATGGTATAACATCTAATAATCATTAACAGACATTTTTTTTTAATATTCACCTAATGGTCACTGCACTGTTGTCGCTTTAAGAAACAGTCTATTTTTTATGAGATCTGCAGTACAGATTTCAAGCAAAAAATCGATCTTCTACTAGAGCCACTAGGCAAATATCTTGATTTTTTCGACTGAAACACTTTCTCGTCTTTGGTCATCCAATGGCGATTTAAGTTTTGAACCACATTTTGTCGGAAAACAAATATATTTTCATTGAACTCCGATTTGCTCAAGGATGCATATTTGATGTAGTGTATTGCCTAAACTAAGCCCCGCTGGAAATAAAAATACTTGCTGCCGATCCAATCCAGCAGATAAATTGAATTTTCAGACATTTTTGAATATTTTCGATAAATGAATAATGTTTGTTAATTGTTCACAAATGTGTGAAAATTTATTTGGATCGACACGTTCGATCACATTCTGTTGGGGTTTGAGTAATTGCAACGGACTGTTCGAGGACCTGATTTTTTTTATACCAAATTATTAGCGCGGGGACATCTGAACGTTATACGGTATAAGATATCATGGTATAAGTTTATACCGTATATACTTTATACTGTCCCCGTATAAACACTTGGCCATATTTATATATATATATATATATATATATATATATATATATATATATATATATATATATATATATATATATATATATATATAAATGACAACAGTAAGATTTAGTCAAATTTAATAGTTAGCTTCATTGCATTCAAGTAACTACAATGACAAAGAAGTATGGCTTACAATCAAATAAATTTCATCATTGTTTTGAGTAAAATATATTGATATCTAGTTAGCCTGGACCAGTTCCCTGCATAAACAAAATATTGTGTTACCATAGCAACGAACAATAACTTATTAGAAGTGTCAGTGTAAAGTTTGACGTCAAAGAAGTAAACCAGAGTTACGCAATAAATTAAAAGAAAAAATATGCACCGAAATTGTGAAATTCGAAAAATTGGAGTATCGAGCCATCATCAAGTACCTGTATTTAAAAGGGTTAAGAGGTAAGCAGATTTACGAAGATATGCCTAATACCCTTGGTGATCAATGTCCTTCGTATGCGACCGTGAAAAATTGGACTGCAGCTTCAAAAGAGGTAAATTTTCCATTGAAGATCGGGAAGGCCAGTTTCTGAGTCAGTCCCCGAAAATATCGATGCAGTTCATGACATGATTTTAACAGACCGTCGAATTGTGCTAAAACGGATGTCTGAAGAACTGAATATTTCATACGAACGCGTTCATCATATAGTTCACGTCAATTTGGACGTGAGAAAAATTGCTGCAAAATGGATCCCCAAATGTTTGAATGTTGACCAAAAGTGTGCAAGGGTAGTAGCATCGCGTTCGATCTGTGCTTGATTTGGAAACGATGTAGACTTCCTAAACCGAATTGTTACTATGGATGAGACTTGGGTATATTTCTACGATCCAGAAACAGAGGAACAATCGATGGAATGGCGACACTCCGGTTCTCCAAGACCTAAGAAGTTTCGTGTCCAAAAATCTGCTGAAAAAGTTCTAATCATGATTGGTTTTTTGAATAAGGGTGGAACAATAACTGGAGACGCGGAGAGCTATCCAAAGGTGTTTTCTCTACGCAGGACAACGCCCCTGCACACAAATCTCATGTTGCCATTCAAAGAATTCGTGATTTAGGGTTTGAATTACTAGAACACCTCCCTTATTCACCAGATTTGGCTCCGTCCGACAATCATCTCTTGTCTCAACTGAAAAAAAGTTTAAAAGGTATTAAATTTTCTTCCAACGAGGAAGTAATAAAAGCTGTGGAGGTCTGGTTTGCAAATTTTTTTTTGAAAGGTCTAGAGACGTTGCAGGTTCGCTGTAATAAATTTCTCCAATTAAGAGGAGAATATGTTGAGTAATAAAATATTTTGACATTGAAATTTTGTTTGGTTCTATAGTAGGCTAAGAATTTTTCAAAATATCCTCGTATGTTAGGAACCATCTCTGATATTTTCTTACCGCAAGGAGGAGGAGGAGGCAAAAAAATATAAACCTTTTTAATCCAATTTCTTCCAAAATACTGTTTTCGACCTTCTCTATCGATTTTACATCCTTCATAAAATACTCATTTTTACGGCTTAACTTCGGAGATACGAATTGAAAAAAAAAAATCGCAATCATGAAATTATCACCAAATCTGAACTTACCGAACCCAACTTGACCTAGAAAAACAAAACAAAAAAATGAAGGGAAAATACGTTTTTTTTTTCAAGATATCGAAAAATTTCTCGTGAACTTTTTTTAGATCTGTTTAAGTTCAATAAGATTGTTAAAATACATTTTTTCGATATCTCATTTCGAGTTTTTGGCGTTTTGTTTTAAAATGAACAATAGACTAAAAAAAATACTGTAAACGGAAAATAAATCTTCCATATGCCTAACACACGTTCGATCGCTAAATTTTCATTTTTTGACTGGCATAATTTTCAGTAATTGAAATCCCAGAAAAGAGAAAATCAGTCAGCAAAATCTTTCATTATCGGACGGTCTACATGGAAACGAATAGTTGATTTTGAGCGCTTGGTCTGTCGACTACTAAACTGTGGTAGTGACATGGAAATGACGCTATATGATCAAGATGACAGGCACTTTCGTCTATCATGAATTGAAAAAAAAAGTAACACATGAAACAGGAATGAATTACTGCAATTTAAAAATTCTACCAACAAAATTGGAACGACTCTGTGTTACTAAAGTAACTTGCATCTGTTGAACAACGCCTTTATCAAATACACTTCTAGAGATTTTTTTCCTAAAGGCACCATTAATGTACACTATATTATCCCTTTCGCTCACCGTGTCCCCAAATGAGGACAACCTATTCAAACATTATTTATGTTGAACTCACTGCAATCTGTTCAATGTTTTCACTGCAATCTTCTATCGCACTCTGATCAGGATAGTATATTATTTCAAAGGAACACATGTGCAGCCATCTGTAGAATATAGTAAGAAGGTGAAATTCAAATGAAATAAGCGTTTCTAGAAGTCTGCGTATACGACCGTGTAGAGCTTTGTTCTGTAATTCTTCTTGGTGACATTCGAATAGTGGCAACTGTCAAATAAAGTCTATTGTGGAGAAAACTTGAATTTTGGTTGATAATTAGTGTATCATTCGTTTTTCGTATATTTTGAACTCTTATATTTTTATAGTGTGGTGTACTGATTTGTGGACATTGTGAGTCATCGTTAAAATCAACGTAACCTTTCCATATATCACTATGATATATTTCAGTGCATAAAAAATGGCCAGGAGACCTCTCACTGACGAGGAGCTATTGCAAATAATTGAACAAGGTTTATCAGATATTGAATGTATGAGTGATGACGATGATGATGTACGGGAAAAACAAGAATACTTTGTAACAGGTGCAATGTTTATTTATGTTTGTCGAAAAAACCGTTTAATTAATTATCATGTGAATGTGAACAATTGTTAATAAAATATTATTGTAATAATGTGATAAACTATCATTTCATTTAATGGGGTTCATAGAATTTTTACGACGTTGAATCACACTGTCCTCATTTGGGGACATGCCCTAGGGCACAAAAGAAACATTTTGAAAAAAAAATATATGTATATCAAAAAATTGCAAAAAAATCATAAATACTGTCTTTCTTCGTCACGTTGTTCAGTTGACGATAGTCTACGCAAAAGTGTGTTGATCCATCTTTCTCCTTCACCAGCACGACTGGAGAGGACCATGGACTGTCGGATGGTTCAATAACTCCATCTTTCCCCATATCACTGACTATTTTGTCAGCCTCTTCTTTCTTGGCAAGAGGAAGTCTTCTAGCTGATTGTCGGATTGGTCGGGCATCCCCAGTATCAATTTTATGTTGAACTACATTCGTTCGACTTCCTTTTCCTTGTCCGGTATCGAAGATGTCTTGGTACTTCTTGACTAATTCTCTCAATTTGTGATGTTGAGCTGGTTTAATGCCCTTGGAAGAGATGGTAACCAATTTTTCCAGTTCCGCTGTCAGGTTGTTGCCTTGACTAACAGTTCCGTGTACACTCCTGATCACAGAGGAAATTGACGAGAAGTGCCCCAAAACAGTTCCTTTCTTCAAGGTCACTGGGTAATAATTGACATTCATTACCCTTACTGGCACAAATTTATCAGCACGCAACAAAGTCTTGCCTAGTGCAATCCCTCGTCCAATTTTCTCATCATGAAGCTTGGGCTCAAACATCACCATGCTACCATTGCTCGCACCTCCGTCCAAGCGAGCCTCAGGTATGGTCTCAGCCCTCTCGGGTACACTTACATCTTCAGCCAGCAGAACACGAATCATCTCTTCACTTCTTCCATGTAGCACCAGCTCTTCTTCGTTCACACGTAGAACGCCATCTTTGAAATTCAATTCGAACCCTCTGGAATTCATGATGTCCATTCCAATAATTGCCTCGTCCTCAATGTCCGCTACTAATGCCCGATGTTTCACTTTTGTGCTGCCTAGAATCAGTTCAATCGGTAGCTCTCCATTTACAGTGGCCGGCTCTCCTGTTGCTTTGCGTAGCTTCCAGGATGATGGTTCTATTCTCTCTGGTGTTTTAATAAAAGCATGTCCAAGAATTGTCCTAGTCGCACCTGTATCCAGCAGCATTGCGCAAGGCTTGTTGTTGATGAAACCGTCTACGAAGGCTCCATTGTTCTGTCGTTGGAGGACAGCGACATATGCGTTGTTCACCGGGGCTTTCTGAGTATAGGTCGACGATTGCTTCTTCTCAACAACCTTCGTTGGTCTCGACCTCTTGAGGGTTGGACATTGACTACGCACGTGTCCAAGTTTCCTACAGTTCCGGCATCTCACTAGTCTTCTCTCAGGCAACATCTCCTTCTCGACCTTTCTTATGGCAGCTTCCTGGTTAGTAGGCTCCTGTGGGTCTTCTTCAATAACTCGGACTTTACTCTGGCTTCTGCAGGATTGCTTCGCTGCCTCAAATTCCAAAGCGCGTGCCAGTGCATCCAAGAGATGTGTTGGACGGGCTAGTGTCAATGCTTGTCTGGTTTCCTGGTCACGAAGTTTATCTAAGAAGGCCTGAACTGCTAGTCGCTCCATTACCTTTTCCGGTGTAGCTGGGTATGCAAGGCGAACCAAGCGTGCAATGTCTGCTTCAAACTCTTGTAGGGACTCGCTTGATTTCTGGCAGCGGTTTTTGAGCTGTGAGTGGTATACATGTTCTAGATGGGTCTGTCCATACCGTAATTCGGGATGTTTAATCAGCTGCTCGTAGTCCTCTTGTTCTTGTGCCGTGAGGGTTTGTAAAATATTCGTTGCTTCTCCACGCAAGGCCAGTGTTAATGCCACATGGTGTTTTTCCATCGAACTGAGGTGGTTTCATGGAGAGCTTTCTTGTATCAGAACTGATTTTCACATCTTTCAAACCCTTCTGAACATTATCCAAGTTCAAACTCAGTTCCAGCATTGCATTTTCATTGATAGATTCTGTGGTGTGGGTAGTGTCAATCTGGTTTTCCAATTTGCTGATTTTCTCCTTTATTTTGTTAATTTTCGCCTCGAGTCCGCCTTTGATTTCGTCACTAATTGTTTCCTTCAATTTTCGCATCTCTTCTTCAATTTCATCTTTGATTTTCTCCATCTCTGTCTCGACAGTCCCTATTCTTCCTTCCAGTCGATTCGCCACGCCACAAAGTTCTTCTTCCATGGTATTAAAATTTTCTAGAAGTTTCTCTTGAAGTTCTTCCTTCAAACTATTTTCAAAGCTTTTCTTCCAGATTTTTCGAACTTTCTTGAAGTTCTTCTTGAAGTTTTTCTTCCAGATTATTCGAATTTTCTAGAAGTTTCTCCTGAATTTTGTCTTCCATTCCGTTGAGTTTACTCATTATGGTACTCATATCCATTCCGGAAACTTCGAATAAAAATGTTTCTGGGTCCTCGCCCTCCTGAACAAATTCCTCGGCAAGTCTTGTTTCAAGCACGGCCTTTTTACCACTTGTGTCAAGTTCCCTCTCCTCCAGTTCTTGCTTCAATTCCGCAACCTTCAATTCAACCAGGCGAACTTTCCTCGAACACATTTTGTATTAGTCTATGTCTCACAGTCTATTACACGGGTCACCAGTCTATTATTATTATTATTGTCTATTTTACACAGTCTATTTCCCGGACACCAGTCTATTATTATTATTATTATTGTCTATTTCACACAGTCTATTCCACGGCCACCAGTCTATTATTATTATTATTGTCTATTTCACACGAGGGAACTCACACAACTGTCACTTCACGAAAATGTTTATCAGTAACTGTCTATTTTTCGCGAAAACAATTGTCCGAAATACACAAACTGTCTACTAACACGAACACTATTTATCTTTAGAAATCCCACTTCTGACACCAACTGTAATATATTTAAAGTCTAATTTACTCTAAAATAATTTATTTAGCGAAATACAATGATTCACAATGCTCCAATTTATATAACAATCACTCTACTATTTATATTCTACTTTCACTTCACTAACTCCCGTCCCTCCGCTTCGTAGTTCTTTTTATATCCGACGTTGACTTCTCCGAATGCTCTAGAATTTTCCATCGAATCGTCCAGATTCATCGAATTGTCCAGATTCTTCTCGGTGCAAGCACAAAGACGTTCACCCGCTGCCGGCCACCGGCTACGTAAGAGTTCAGGTCCGGCATCGCCCGCAGCTTCGCCACAATACTGTAGAAAAATATTCAGATTTGTATCTTCAAAATTCATAATTCGTGAGCGAGAGGGTTATGAAGGGCTCCCTTTAAAGACAAATTTTCACAACTCCTTCATACAGAACGTATCTACAGAAGTCAATGTAAATAAACAGGTCAGGTGAATTCATTTTGAAACTACTCATTTGGAAGTAGTCGAAGTCTAGTTGATAATAATATGTTCTACGGATATTTATCATCAGATGGCTTTATAGAACACAGGGTTGTCTCCAGGTATTCCTCAGAATTGGTTTTGATAAATTCTGTGGATTATTATCAAATAAGGAATTGAAATCAGAATTTTAATTGTTCCAAAGTAAATTCTAAATGCTACATTGTCAAAATGTGTAATACAGTCGACGTGTTTTTTGAGTCTCACTGAAAATAATTGTTCTGAAAATTATTCATAGGATGACTCGTTTCAAATGTAATGCACTGTGTTATCATACTCCTGAAATTCGCATGTGAAATTATCCAGGATTACTCCTAAAAGGATTTCGAACTACTCCATTTTTCACAGTACCCATAAAACCTAAGCCATTCCGAAGAACTCAACCCACCCCTGTACAGATAATTCAAAGAATATATTCAACATCACGGAAGGGGTGTTGGCGTATAGGGCTGATAACCCCTCGTCAACAATTTGTTAATTGCAGTCACACCCTTCGGAGACGCGTCGAGCAACAAGTGTGGCTTATTTTATTTATGAGGAGATAAATAGGCACAAAGCTCGACAGGAGGAATTTATGGATGAGCTTGGAACTTTCGAAAAGAAGACGGCATAATTTTGCATATTTCAGATCCAAATTACCTCTTCCAAATAGGTTATTGTTAGTGTAGCGAAGAACGCCAAAAGTATTCCGAAAATGAAATGGACGGAACAATGATCTTTTTTTGGTGTTTGAAGTGGTAATGGTTGCTGAAATCATTAGTCACTATGTGATCTGGGTAGGCCTTGATACGCCATCTTCGAGAGACTTGTGCAAGTTAGGAAAGACGTAGCTCTTATCTTTAAACGTGCAATGCCATACACAGGACCGATGACCGCGCTGGGATTAAATTGCCAAACTTAGTTTTTTTGACGATAACATCCCCAAACTCACGAGAAATGAATACCACTGAATATCAATTTTGAAGAGCTCTCCAATGATTCATCAGACCTGAGGGATTATCATTCATACATTCGTATTTTGGAAAGGGTTGATAGTGTGGAGAGGGTGACAATCGTAAAATACAAAATAATCTAGCCAAGATAAGAACCGATTTGTCAGACACCGCACTAAAATATGGAAAATGTCTGGATACCGTACTGGTGGCAAGTCGGCAATATTTCTTTCATACAATATGGATCTTCATGTCCTAATCATACAGTGTGTCCATAAAGTAATTGTGTGAGTAAATATATTATTATTATTATTATATTATTAAAGTAACCCCCCTGTTAATTTCTGAATGGATTGGAATTTTCGCATGAAATTTTTTTTTGGAAAAATGGCAGTGCATAAGCTACTTTCTGACGACAAAAAAGAATGTCTATCTTTAAAAATGGCGGCCGACGCCATTTTGAAATAATTTTTTAAATGACATGGGGGGTTGAGTCATACGTCATTCGAAACGTCTTCCAATTATATATACGTCCCCAAAATTTCAAACAAAAATATACATCCAGAACAAAATGGCGGTACATAATGTTAGAGCTCTGCCATATAAGGATCTTTTCAATTGCTATTAATGAGCTCTAGTAAAATCATCAAATCTTTTTTGGTATCATTAAATGAAAGTTATTTTGCTAAAAATGATAAAAGAGTGCCATCTTCGAATGAAATTTAGTGAGAAGGCAGGTGATTGTTTTATTGAATTTCAGCAAAATTAAGATAACCATCCAGAATAAAGAACAATGTTTACTTAACATAAATATCTGAAAAATTGAGAAAGAAAATCAAAATAAATGTTCGAAATGTTCGCCACTGACTTCCTGGCACATGAAAAGTCGATTCTGTACACTTGAGATTTGAGATATCTCCACAAGAAAAAATCCAAAGGGGTCAAATCAGGAGAGCAAGCTGGCCATTCAATAGAACCCCTCCTACCGATCCATCTTTCCGGAAAATTTTCATTTAAAAAGTTGGTTACTGGCCTGAAATAATGAGGAGGTGCTACGTCTTGTTGAGAATGAATATTTTCTATATTATTTCCAGCTACCTGAATTATTTCCGGAAAGATGTTTTCTTGTAGCATCCTCAAATATCGAACTCCGTTCAAATTTTCTCTCAAGAAATATGGACCTATGATACGGTTGCCCAATATGCCAGCCCAAACATTAACTTTTTGGATGTACTGAGTATGTGTTTCCCTGAACTCACGAAGATTTTCAGTACTCCAATAGCGGTGATTATGTATATTCACATGTTCATTCAAGAAAAACGTGCTCTCATCACTGAAACTAATGTTGCTCACGTGAATTCTATTTTGACGAAGTTTCTCACTCATCAGATCACAGAACTGAATTCTACGATCAGGATCGTCTTCAGAAAGTTCGTGAACCAGTTTCATTTTATATGAATGTATTTTTTTAAGTATTTTAATTCAGTCGTAGATTGTTGAGGGATTTCTTGAAGATCCACCAAGATATTAATCTGCTTGTTTGGAGAGACAGATGGTCGTCCACTTTTCTTCATATTACTCAGATTCCCAGTTTGTTGAAATTTCCTAACGAGTTCTCTTAAATATTTTCTGTCAATGGGATTGCCTGGATATATCTCATTGAATACTCGCACAGCTGCATGAGCATTCGCTTAAGACTGGTAGTAAACTTTAACAGCAAAAACTTAATCCTCTACTGTACGCATAGCTCTCCTCAATATTAAAAACTGGTGAAGTGCAAGATTGAGTTAACAACTATGAGTTGTGATAAGGAAATTTCTTAATTGTACCTTTACACATATTATAATGACTAATTGATGGATTGTTCTAATTTGAGGAATTACTTTTAATTAAGGGATGTTATTAAAACTGATTGTCCCGATTACCTGGGTCGATATTAATATTATTCATTTTGCTTGATTATCTGTTTGTTGATAATAAATCAATTACAGAATACTTTTGTAGAAGGGTACCTAGAATATTTGATGATTTTTTCAGAACTAAAGTATCCGAAGTATCCTTATAGCAGAGCTCTAACATTATGTTTTTTTGTTTTGGACGAATATTTTTGTTTACATTTTTTTTGTTTTGTAAAGAATTGAAATGCAATTCAAACGATGTATCACTCGACCCCCATAGCCTTCAAAAAAAAATTTAATGGCCGACCGACATCATTTTAAGAAAAAAATAATCTTTTTTGTTTTCAAAAAGAAGCTTATGAACTACCATTGAACCAAAATAAAATTCAAAACAGAATTCCAATCCGTTCAAAAGTTAACAGAGGTGGGGTTACTATAAGAGAGTTCTTACATTATGTACCGCCATTTTGTTTTGGAAGTATATTTTTGTTTGAAATTTTGGGGACGTATAGAGCATTATAAGACGTTTCGTATGAGATATCACTCGACCCCCATGCCATCTGAAAAATTCTTTCAAAATGGCGTCGGGCCACCGGGCCGCCATTTTGAAAGATAGACAATTTTTTTTGTCGTCAGAAAGTAGCTTATGAACTGCCAGTCCTCCAAAATTTCATGCGAAAATTCCAATTTGTTCAAAAGTTAACAGGGGGGGGGGGTTACTTTATGGACACACTGTAGAACTTTTCCCATATGTTTCTGAGCAAGGAATGTTCACTTGCCATTGGTCTTGCAGAAACTCCAAAAATGTAATACTCAAAACTTAAGAAAAACGGACTCTCAAATAATACAATTTAAATTTGAAAGTGGTTGTTTAAGTTTGAGACACGTTGTATTTTTGCTATTATGATTCATCCTGTAATTCAGATGTCATGATGGCAATATATTTTTTGAAATACGAAAAGTTGAGTTCTTGTCAATCTCGAGTGAAAACTGCATTTTATACTGGCAAGAAAAGGTACATCAAAGAAAGTCTTACGCGATCTAAACATAGATTGGTCCTTCTCTATACCGGATAGTTAGCGATATCAGCCGAGCCGAAAAAAGAAGAAATCTTAGACCAGAGTGGGTGAGCTTCCTGATTTATCCTTTCCTTTCCTATTCTATTGTATTGTCTTGGAGTGTGCAAGCACTTACATATTCTCATACGCGTAACATTCATTCTCAATTGCACTAATAATGTCTAGGAAAGAAATCAATAAGCTTACTCGAAAGAGAGGTTCGATTAAAGCGAAATTAACAATATTTTTCAAATTTTTGACTGACATTCAAGACAAATATGTCATTCCTGACACGACCATATTGGATATAGATCGAATTCAGTCAGAAACTCGGGCACTTCAATGATATTCAGTCTGAAATTGAAATAATTGTACCTGATGACGATCTAGATGAGCAATATGGCGAACGCGAATTATTCACTTCGTTATTTCATGAACAAATGGCTTTAGCCAAAAAGTTGGTGAATAAGTTTTCCCCACCTGCGAATATTCCATCAGAAGGTAGTTCCACAACCAAGCAAGATATCAATTCAGATTTGGTTAATGTGAAACTCCCACCAGTAGAAATTCCGAAATTTTGTGGCGATTATGAGTCTTGGTTAGAGTTTCGCGAAACTTTCAACTCATTAATCCATACAAATGAAACTTTAAAAATTATTCAAAAGTTCCATTATTTGAAGGCTTCATTCACTAGTAGGTAGTGCAGCGCAAGTTATTGCATCTCTTGAGTTTTCTGCGAAAAATTACGATTTGGCTTGGGATGTCTCATGCGAAAGATACAATAATGTGCGGCTTCTTGTTCATAATCACGTTAAGGCACTGTTCAATTTGGAAGTTATAGGGAAAGAATCCTCGAAAAGAATACGAAACATAATTGATTCTGTATCCAAACATTTGAGATCTTCAAAACAGTTGAATCAACCAACAGATACATGGGATACATTAGTTATTCATATAATAACTTCCAAATAGGATGCAACTACATCAAGAGAATGGGAAGAGTATAAAATTGATAAAGATCCTATGGATCATCTGAAAACGTTTCTGAAAGCCAAGGCCGATCTTATGGAAAATTTAGAGATCAAGCAGAGTGATACTCGCCACTTGAAATATAATTCCAAATCGAATATGAAATCGTTTTTATCTAATAATAATACCGTGAATACAAATCCATCGACTTCTGCAAGCTATGTGCTTTGAGTTTATTGCAATAAAAGCGATCATTTCATAAGGAATTGTTCAGAATTTTTTAATAATTCAATAGATGACCGAATAGAACATGCGAAACGCTTGAATCTGTGTTTCAATTGTTTGAGAGTTGGTCATAGCAATACAGTGTGTAGACTCAGTAATTGTCGAAAATGTAGTGGGCGGCATAAAACTCTACTACATAGACCAAAACCGGAAAAATGCGAAAATCAACAAGTTTCTGAATCAACAAATGTATCTCTTACAACCTATGATTCTTGTTCAGAACATATTGTCTTAGCCACAGTTCTAATCCAAGTTATTGATGAAAATAACAAAGCGCATTTGGTACGAGCTATTTTGGACTCTGATTCACAGTCTAGTTTTATTACTGCTAAATTGTGCCGTCGATTGAAGTTGAAATTAGTTGAAGCTACCATGGCAGTTGTTGGTTTAAATAATATTCCTCTTAGAATAAATTCCAAATGCGATGTACATATCCAGGCGCAACACAATGCATATAGGGCACATCTTACATGCTACGTCATTGAAGAGATCACTGGTATGCTTCCAAACATACGCATTGATATGAAAAAATCTGAGTATACCGAAAAATATAGTTTTAGCGGATCCGTCTTTTGCAGAACCTGGTCCTATAGATATGTTGATAGGGGCAAATATTTTCTGGGAACTAATTTCTATAGGTCAAATTCGATTAGGAGCTAATAAACCGATATTACAAAAGACCACTTTGTGATGGATTTTGTCAGGTCCTATTGGGGTAAATAATATGAATCAAGTTCACTGTAAATTTTCTAAAAACTCAGACATTCAAACAGAAATAGCGAGATTCTGGGAACTTGAAGAGTTTTCAGGTCCAGCTCCTAGATCAGTGGAGGAGAAGTTATGCGAACAGCACTTTATCAATAATACCAAACGTGATAATTCCGGACGGTTCATTGTATCCATTCCTTTTAGAGAATCTCTCGATAAATTGGGTGATTCGAAAGAACAAGCAAAACGAAGATTTCCTAATTTGGAAAATAGGTTAATGCGCAATGTGAATTTACGTACGAAATATATTGAATTTATGCAGGAATACGAACAACTGGGACACATGAGCAAGGTCTCAGAGTCAGTGGATACGGAAAAAGCTTACTATATGCCTCACCATGGTGTGGTGAAGGAGGACAGTTCTACAACTAAACTAAGAGTAGTGTTCGATGCTTCTGCTTCAACAACTTCAGGTTCGGCAATAAATGATCTGCAAATGGTAGGTCCAAGAATTCAAAGCAATCTTTTGTCAATCTTGTTGAGATTCAGATTACATGCATATGTCATTGCAAGTGACGTTTCAAAGATGTACCGTTAGGTGCTTGTTGCACCTGAGCTGTACTCTTTGCAACGAATCCTTTGGAGATATGATCCAACAAAACCGTTAGGTTCATACCGTAACTTACGGCACTAGTAGTGCAGCATTTCTCGCAATTCGATGTTTGGTCCAACTTGCGTTTGACTGTAAGGTTTCCCAGCCTGAAATTTCCCAGGTAATCGAGGATGACTTCTACGTCGATGATCTACTTACAGGGGCAGATACGATTCAGGAGGCAACACGTATAGGTATAGGTGTTGCTGAAGTTTTACGTAGTGGTTGCTTTGAACTCCGTAAGTGGCATTTGAGGTGGCATTCAAATGAACCGGAAATCACTAAAATTATTACGTCACAATCAAGTTTATGTACTGAAAGATCTGATTTTATAGAAATCGGTGTAAATGAAAACACGAAAACGCTTGGGTTAGCTTGGTTTTGCAAAAATTACACTCTTCAGTATAATATCAGTTGCTCTGCTGAAGGCCGAGTTACTAAGAAAATTATACTTTCCTGCATTGGTCAAATTTTCGATCCTTTAGGTCTTCTGAGTCCTTGCGTCATTACTGCAAAAATAATCTTACAGAATTTATGGCAAGAGAACTTAGCATGGGATGAGTCTGTGCCTTCACACTTGCATTCATCTTGGACCAAGTTCAAAAATAATATAATCAATTAAAAATTCCACGATACGCGTTAATGGTTAATTCTCGAGAACTGCAATTGCACGGTTTCTCGGATGCGTCCACTAGAGTTTATGGAGCATGCGTTTATTTACGTTGTGTTGATGATAGTGGAAATATAAAGATGAACCTTTTATGTTCCAAAACAAAGGTAGCTCCTATCAAAATAATCACGATTCCCAAGCTTGAATTATGCGGGGACTTGCTTTTGGCACGATTGCTAAAAAAGATACAAGAGAGTTTAAGATTGAAATTAGATGATTTCACTCTATGGACTGATTCCACTATTGTGCTAGGGTGGATTAAAATATCTCCGAATCTTTTAAAAACATTCATTGCCAATCGTGTTTCAGAAATACAGGATTTGACCAGTCATTGCCAATGGCGCCACATATCTTCAAAAGATAATCCTGCTGATATTTTGTCACGGGGCATACACCCAAGCGAAATGAAATCTTGTTATCTATAGTGGAATGGTCCTGAATGGCTTGGTCAATGTGAATATTATTGGCCTAGTTCGAATAAAAACATAAGTTCGGATAATTTACCAGAACTCAAATCACCAATCAGATTATTAGTTGTTGGAATTACAGAACCTGTAATCGATATCAATCGTTTTTCATCTCTAACAAAATCGAAAAGAACAACTGCATTTGTTCTCAGAAACGAAAACAAGTTATTGTCAAAGGATAATTGTGGAACGGGTATATTGTCAGTTAAAGAACTTCAGAGTGCTTTTGATTTCATCTTAAAATTGTCCCAACAAGATTCATTTCCTGAGGAACTGAATACTCTCAAAATGAGAAAACAGATAGATTCCAGAAGTAAGATCTTCAATCTGAATCCGTTTTTGGATAACAATGGAATTATGCGAGTAGGTGGACGATTGCAAAATTCTGATTTCCCATATGATAAGAAGCACCCTATTATTGTATCTTCGAAACATTATTTATGTGAATTAATTTTCAGATATGAACATTTGAAGTTGTTTCACGCGGGTCTTCAATTATTATTGGGAAGTATAAGAGATTCGTCATGGCCAATTTCTGGTAGAAATCTTGCAAAGGCAACAGTTCGAGAATGTGTAGTGTGTTTTAGGTTCAACCCCAAAAATGTCACAGCGATTATGGGTAATCTACCTCAAACTCGATTTGAAACTGGATTTCCTTTCAAAGTTACTGGGGTAGATTACGCAGGCCCTTTTTTCGTCAAAGACAAAAAAGGTAAAGGTTGCAAAATCACTAAATCTTATAGAATATTTTATTTAACTACGTTACATGTTATGAAATGTGTGTAGCAAGTCATGTTTGGTTTATGTATGAAAAATATATAAAAATGTAAAAATTTAAAATTGTAAAACAGAATTAAAATTAAAATTTACAAGTAAACAGCGTTACAACACAACTTTACAAACACAAGAACTCTGTAATTATATTTCTTCTTAAATTAAAGAGAAGCAGTGACATGTGTGTTACCACAAAAATGTGTTCTGAATTCATTGACAGAATAGAAGCAATACCTCAACAAATAATTTTTCAATTTCCTCTTGAAAGTTTTCAAACTGAGCTCCTTGAAATCTTGAGGCAGGATATTGTACAGAGAATAATCTAGTGAATTTTTTTGCGATACGTGCAGACGAAATCGATTTATTCTAATGTGATGGGAGTTTCGTGTATTGTGTCCGTGAATATGAGATTGTTTCGTCAAGGATGATTTCTTCTTATGTATCTCGATCAAAACGAAATATAAGAATAAAGTTGGCAGTGGCATAATTCTAAGTTTTTTGAAAGTTTCTTGACAGTGATCTCTGTATCCAATATTAGCCAGTACTCTCAATGCCTTCTTTTGCATCCTAAATATTTGAATGGAGTGACATGAATTTCCCCAAAGTTGTACACCGTAACTAATATGGGAATGGAATAGTGAAAAATATGAAGTTTTTAATATATTTGTGTTAGTGATGTACCTCAATTGGCGAAGTACAAATAGAGAACCTGAGAGTTTTTTCTTCAGTAGGGAGATATGTGCAGACCAGTTGAGTCTATTATCTAATGTAATGCCAAGTAATTTAACTTCATTAGTTTCACAATTAGACAAAATCTGATTATTAGCAGATATCTGGATGTATTGTGTTTTCTCACCATTTAGTTTCAACTTATTAGATAAAAACCACTCATTAGCGCTATTAGTTACCTCGTTGAGTTGAAACTGTAACATATCATTACTTTTATCCGATAGAATAAAAGTGGTGTCTTCCGCAAAGAGCACTGATTTGAACGGCATCATATTATTGCACAAGTCATTTACATAAATAACAAATAAGAGCAGGCCCAAAACGGACCCCTGCGGAACACCATGCTGTATGGTTTGAAAGTTTGATAAGTTACCGTTTATCATTACTGCTTGTTGACAATTAGTAAGATACGTTTTTATTAATTGAAGCGGAATACCCCTAACCCCGTAAAAGTTCAATTTTTCCAAGAGAATTTCGTGTGAGACGCAGTCAAACGCTTTAGACAGGTCACAAAGCATCAACGCAGTCTGATTGCCCTTCTCAAGCTCTTCAACCACACCAGACACGACGTCAAACACTGCATGTATTGTTGAACGCGACTTTCTGAACCCATATTGTGAGTTACTGAAAAAATTATTATATATATATATAGCGTTGTTCATTTGTTTCGCATGCAGAGCAATACATCTCGAACTTGTGTCTGATTTATATTCTGATGCGTACATTTTAGCTCTAAAGAGGTTCATGAGTAGACGCGGTAAGCCCACTCGTATCTATTCAGATAACGCAACCAATTTCGAGGGAGCGAATTCTGAAATGAAAGAATTTAAAAAATTTATTCGAGATCAGAGTAATCACATTGAACAATCGTGTGCAGATCAAAGCATAGAATGGAGTTTCATACCAGCGCGTTCGCCTCATTTTGGGGGTTTATGGGAAGCGGGTGTGAAATCATGCAAGTATCATTTTAAGCGAGTTATGGGTAATGTCATTCTCACGTTTGAAGAGATGTGTACAGTGCTTGCTCAAATCGAGGCAATACTGAACTCCCGACCCCTTTCTCCAATTACCATCGATCCAAACGACCTAAATCCTCTCACTCCTGCCCACTTTCTGGTCGGAAGACCCTTGACTTCAAACCCGGAACCCGATTTAACTGACATATCTACTGGACGTCTGTCTCGTTTTCAATTAATAGAGCAAATAAGGCAAAATTACTGGTCTAGATGGGGGAAGGAGTATATATCCGAGCTGCAGCAAAGAATCAAGTGGAAGAAGTCACAAGACGATTTAACACTGGGGAAAATGGTCCTCATAAAGGAAGATCAACTTCCACCTATGCGATGGAAACTAGGACGAGTGGTAAAATTGCATCCAGGGAGATCCCAGGGTAGCATCCATCAAAACTTCAAGTGGAGTCGTTCGTCGAGGATTTCCGAAAATTTGTCCCTTACCAATCTACAGAGATGGTTGAAAGTGAAATCTTTCAAGGCGGGGGGCATGTTTAAGTTTGAGACACGTTGTATTTTTGCTATTATGATTCATCCTGTAATTCAGATGTCATGATGACAATATATTTTTTGAAATACGATAAGTTGAGTTCTTGTCAATCTCGAGTGAAAACTGCATTTTAAACTGGCAAGAAAAGGTACTTCAAAGAAAATCTTACGCGATCTAAACAGTGGTTGACAATGTATTAGTGGAATTCTTCTGGACTTCCATTGTCTAGAAACAAAGAAAATAAATTCTTTGCATGTGTTTGAGTCACGACGTTTCAACAGTTAACATTTACTGTCGTTATCAAGTGTGTGAATGCGACAAGATATCTCGGATACTCAATATATAGCCTGCAACTGATGTACCTGCAATAACGGTAATTATTATCTTCGTGGGGTCTCTCTCAGGTCATCAGTATTAATTGATGTGGTACAAATTTCTTTTTGGTGAGTGTTGTTATTGATGACCGATTTTGATAGGTGTCGACACAGAGTTTTTATTGAAATCTCAATCGATCTAGCTGAGTGATAAGTGGCTTCCACACATTCCGAATCTCTATGCTCGGCTGACAGAACACGTCATTATTCTGAATATAAGCCGATTCTATAAACTTCCTCTCATACCAGTGCTGTTCTTTGTGGATAACTTCGGCTACCGACCATGTGATGCTGTGCTGATTAGTCCATACGTGATCTGCTAATTCCGACTTCGCTGTTTCTCCTCGCTGAGTATTTATCTTGTGTTCACCAATTCTCACATTTAGTGGCCTCTTAGTTTCTCCAACATAATCCATCCCACATTCACACAGAACACGGTAAATTCAGTTTTTGGAGTCACTATTCTCGTTGGGTGGTCTTGTTATCTTATCCGATAAGGCGAATTGGATCAAGGTACAACATCCGAACATGCTTCCGATCAAGTAATACCATCCGTAGCCAACTAACAAAAACGAGACCACCCAACGATTATTAAAGTATAACTAATTTTCCAAATTGACATCATTCGACTCTGTATATGATGAAACACATCATTTAACATTCTTCACGAAAATTTTTAAATTTTAGGTGGGTTTATTACTACAGGGTGTCCCAAAAACCAAAATTCGTCATTTTTCCATATACGTGAATCACCTTGTATCAACTGTTATGATAGATGAAATGAATTTGTAATATTATGTAATGATTCTACCTTTTTTCGCATTTTCTCTTTATAAAACAACAGAATTATAAGTCTCAAAATAGCATTATTATCAAGTAAAATCGCCCTGTACTACGAAAAGATTTAGAAATGAATTTCTCATGAATTTGTCATACAACGATGTGATGATAATACCACAAAAGATAAATCCGAACTAAATCATAACTTGGGAGATACGGAGTGATGAAAAGTGAATATTTCTCATATTCAACACCCTGTATCTCGAAAACTAGTCATAGGATGGTGTTACGCCCATTGAAACATTTCATCAGAATGATCAATTCTACAACATATCAAAAATTCAAGGAATTACACGGAGAGCCATTTTCCCATATAAGGTGTGCGGGGTCCTTTGAGAAGACTTAGCAATGGTGCACGTATGTATATCACCCGTCGAAACATCGTCAGTTTGATTTGCATCAGTGATCGTATTTTGACTTCTTTCGTACATTGCTACTGTTCAATATGCTAGCGTTGATCTCTACCGAATATTGTGATATTATTGTTATATGGTGCAGTGGATGAAAATACCAGGGCGTGTGTTCGAGAATACGCAAGAAAATTTCCACATAGACGCCATCCAAACTCACGAACAATTTTGGGTGCAGTGCAAAGACCTCGTGATACTGGGTCATCCAACTCACGTCGAACGTGCAGTGAATCGTGCTGTTGTTGTTATGAAGCAGTTCTGCAATTCCTCGATGTATCACGTATTAGAAGCTGCATGTCTCATGTACAAGAATAAATCATTATCTGAAAATAAAAATCGCACTACATGAAATGCAATGAATCTAACATTGATCATTCCTGAATCGACACTGATTAAAGACTCAATAATCTACAGAGGTGTCAAAATGTATAATAAACTACCAGAAAAAAAGCATTTAGAAAAAAATCACAGGAGAGACTGGTTTAGATACCAGCCTTTCCCCTTTTATAATTTGACAGAATATTCTAATGAGGTAGCGGTATGATACTGATGTAATTTTATTAAATGAGGATGTCTTTACCTGGATGTGATTATATATATTATATGTATTATCTTATTGAAACTATATTTATACTGTAACTATATTTATTTGGTTGTGATCGATCATTTATTTATATGTTAGGTTGGGTTATCAGTGTTTCAGTGTTATTAGTGTTTGTCAATCTCTATCTCCTCTCTCTCTCTCTCTCTCGAAGATCCTTCAACAAGCACCTGTGTGATTAGTCGGAGACTTGGTTTTGCGCAAACTATAGCGTATTATACGCGAATATCGCTCGCATCCATACCATTTCCGAAAGAAACAAGTTCAAGAGCCACAAGACTTGCCACGTTATCAGGAGTTCTGTCAGTGGCTTCTTGAGTACACCAGACAAGATCATCATTTTCAACGAAATATTTTATGGGCAGACGAAGCTGTATTATTCACCAGAGACGGGATCTTTAATTCCCACAATAGTCATGTTTGGGCTCAGAGAAATCAGCATGTTTTTCGCCCATTTCCGTCAAAGTTTCGCTTTTCCTTAAACCTTCAGGCAGGCCTATACAACAATGCGTTGAAAGCGTCTTATCGTTTACCAGTGGAGCTAACTGGTGATAATTATTTGGGCTTTTTGAGGGATTAACTCTTTGATGATATACCTTTTGCAAGGTTGAGACGAATGTGCTTTATGCACGATGGAGATCTCTTGCATTTCAGTCATGTGTGATTTTTTTTTACAACAATAAACAGCACCACTGCGTTTATTTTATTTATTTCAATAACAGTAATTTGCGACATATGCCAAACAGTAAGTAATGATTCGAGACCCCGGATTTTTTAGTAAACTTTCACCTTCGCAGCCCCCCCCCTTTGGTCTACGATTTTCATTCGGCGACCTCATATACGGGTAGTGGAAGGTGTAATTGAGGGGGTTCCTATTCTGCTGAGTGTGAACAAATGAGACAGAAAAAATACGTTATGGTCTCCAGGTCTAAATTTCACTTCTGATGCTGTCAGTCCCAAGTCTGATATAGGGAGAAAAAAAGTGAGCTTGCACGGTTCATCGTTGGCAGTTTATAACCAGTAGCGGCGAGTTCCTACAAATTAATAAGGCAATTTTTTGTCACATTTTTGTTAATCCTGTTGGTTTTCAACTCCTTTTAGTGGGTGGAACACAGTGACAAATTTTGTGTAAGTGGTGGTAAATCACCCTGTACCTATAATATACAGGGCAATTCAAATTCGACACCCACCATTGGGATCTCCTAAACTACAGGAGATACGTCGAAGCTTAAATTGGGGCAAAGTTGCGTATTGTGGTGCTTAACCAAAAATTGTTTTGAAACTTGGAAAATTCCGAGTATTTCCGGAAATATCGGGAAAAAACTGAAAATCGGAATTTTCGTTTTTACTTTTTTCTATCGTTATTTGACAACATAGCTCAAAACCAAAAGTAAATTTTCATTGATACTTTTTTTCAGCTACACGTTTTCATGTTCAGATTTACTATCCGACGTTTCGTCTTCTGGCATTCATCATCATTTTTTTTCCTGCTATGGGCGCCATATTGTTTTTTATACAGAAAAATAGTGATTCTCATCATGATTTCATTGATGCATAATTTGTTATGATTTGCACTTCTGAAACAACAGATATTAAAAAAAAACAACTTCATCTGAGATGGTCATGACTCCATCGAAAAATTTTGTTTAATAAACACTAGTTGTCAGAACTCATTAAACATCATATATTTGCACAAACACTTCAGTCGAAATTTCCTCATTGTCAAATGAAGAAAAACGAGATAAGTTGAAAATTCATTATAAATTTGATAGGAATAGTACGAAAACAACACAAATTTATTTTTAATTATATCCGGAAAGACAACAGCCGGATAGAACATCATTCGGAAATTTGGACAAACACTTGGCTGAGTACGGTGCGTTTCAAAAAACAAGAATGAAATCATGAGCTTGTAAAAAATGCACAAAAAGTATTACAACAAGTGTTCGAAATGATGGCCTTCCTCTTGAATACATAACCGATCTGGTCGTCTCAAATTAAGAACAGCCCTAATAATATCCCTTCTTCTGATAGACCTGAATTGCGTGATGATATTGTCTCTAAGTTCATCTACTGTGTCATATTCTTGCTCTCTATAGATTCTGTTCTTTAAAGTGCCCTACAAGAAAGTATTCAAAACTGTAAGGTCAGGTGACCTTGCCGGCCACCTCACTGGTCCAGAATTTCCTAACCACCTATTAGGAAATCTTTGGTGTAAATATTCGCAAACTGCTCCTTTATTGTATGGAGGAGCCCCGTCATGCTGAAACCAGCAGCTCTTATAATTGACAAGGGGAAATGTATCCATATATTCTTCGAATTTGCTTCTTAAGAACCGAAGATATGTTTCCCCGTTCAATGTATCAGAGAAGAAATGAGGTCCAAGTATTCGGTCGTCATAAATTCCAGCCCACACATTCAAACGAAACCGAACTTGTGGTCTGACTTCTCTGAAGTGTCGTGGATTATTTTCACTCCAAATGTGCTCATTATTTTTATTAAAAACACCACAGTTCCAAAAAGTACTTTCGTCGGTCGAAATAATGTTTTTCAAGAAGTTTGTAGGGTCTACCCTATTCGAGAGCCAGCTTTTCTCAGGATCACCTGGATGTAAATTTTGTGAAATAAGTATATATCTTATAACATTTCAAACCACATTTTTTGAATTCCCTCCAAACGCTCGTCTGTGGCACATCCATTTCTGCCGAGACTTGATGTGTTGATTTGGAAGGATCTGCATTTATCTAAAAAAGTATCAAAAATAATTATACTTCTTCGAATATGGAATGATCAATTATTTTACCTCGGCTAATAAGTTACGTCTAATATTTTGTTCCATTCTGCTTCCATATTTCATTCTTGGTTTTTGAAACGCACCGTACTCAGCCAAGTGTTTGTCCAAAATTCCGACTAATGTTCTATCCGGCTGTTGTCTTTCCGGATATAATTAAAAATAAATTTGTGTTGTTTTCGTACTATTCCTATCAAATTTATAATAAAGTTTCAACATATCTCGTTTTTCTTCATTTGAGAATGAAGACATTTCGACTGAAGTATTTGTGCAAACTTATGATGTTTAATGAGTTCTGACAACTAGACTTTATTAAACAAAATTTTTCGATGGAGACATGACCATCTCAGATGAAGTTGTTTTTTTTTTAATATCTGTGGTTTCAGAAGTGCAAATCATAACAAATTATACATCAATGAAATCAGAATGAGAATCACAATTTTTCTGTATAAAAAAACAGTATGGCGCCCATAACAGAAAAAAAGTTGATGAAGAATGCCAGAAGACGAAACGTCGGATAGTAAATCTGAACATGAAAACGTGTAGCTGAAGAAAAGTATCAATGAAAATGTACTTTTGGTTTTGAGCTGTTGTCAAATAACGATAGAAAAAAATAAAAACAAAAATTCCGATTTTCAGTTTTTTCCCGATATTTCCGGAAATACTCGGAATTTTCCAAGTTTCAAAACAGTATTTTGTTAAGCACCAGAATACGCAACTCTACTTCAATTTAAGCTTCGACGTATATCCTGTAGTTTAGGAGATCCCAATGGTGGGGGTCGAATTTGAATTGCCCTGTATAGAGTATATGTTTGGAAGACAAGCTTAGTTTAGTAAAATGACAGGAGGATGTTTAGTAAAATCACAGATAACTAACGGAGCGTGATTTTATAAGTTTTTGAAAATCGTCGATATATGCATGGTGAGTGATATGGGTCGATAATCATTAATATTGTTTATATTGCCTTTATTAACATAGGAAGGACGATATAACTTTTGGAGCCCGTTGGGCAAATTCCATACTCCATAATATTATTGAATGAATCGGTCAACTGTTGTATGATAAAGCGGGTTTGGGCATTTCCAAATATTTTTTTTCATTTCCGAGATATTTCCACTAGCAACTTTCGAATTTGACACACTGTATAAAGTTATTATTGCATATGACTCAGAGAAGAGCCGCAGGTAATACTTCAGAACAAGACTGCATTTGCAATTACAATCCAATGTTTGTGTATCATCAACAAACATCAGAAGACTCCATTCGGGAAACGATCAATCATTTCAATTCCCAATACAATGGTAATCCCGACTAATTCAAATTGTGTTAGTATTTGGCATATCACATCACATACATGCTAATGAGCATTGTTTACATTGATATCCACAGGTATTTGTTCTGATCTGGTATATTCTGAACATGAACCCAATTTGCGAATCGACTGTCGACTGGAGTTAAACAGCGTGACAATTAAAGTCCGCATCATATGAGATTTTTTCAAAAATAGCTTTATTGGAGATTTGACTTTGGCATCAATTTCTACTTCAATCGATACGAAAAAAAATATGGTATCCACGTGACTCGCATTATTGGTAAATAGTTATTTATTATACAAGGGAAAAAAGTGTTAGATTTTTATCTGCGGCAGGAAAAACGACGATTCAATAGTGAGAAAAACATATTATCACAATATATTGAAGTCAGAATATTATCGATACGAAATTTGAATTTTTAAACTAGTACGTATAGCGACAATTAGACCAGCGTTGCTAAGGAAAACTTCAAAGTAATCAAACATCTGTCAGTATAATTCTGTGATTTGATTTGAAAACTGCGAACTCAGTAATTGTTTTTTAGTTATTTTGAATAATACAAAGTTGAAAAATGTTTGATTCCGAGTTTTCTCTGACCGCGTATTTAAGATTTATGGAATGGAAGATGAGAAAGACATGCAGTTCTTTATCGGAGACGGTGTTATTGGCTTATTTTTCGGAACTGGCACAACAACAAAAGCCATCAACAGTGTGGTCGAATTATTCAATGATTGAAAGCATGTTACGATCCAATAATAATGTAGACATTTTAAAATATTTCAAGCTGATTACATTTCTGAAACAAAATGGGAAAGGTTACACGCCCAAGAAAGCTGCGATTTTTACGAGTACACAAATTAGTGATTTTTTAAATAATGTGCCCGATGAAGTTTATTTAATGGCCAAGGTTGTTGTTGTATTTAGGATTGCAGGAGCTTGTAGAATTTGTGAAATCAGCCAGGTAACATTACATGATATCGAAGATTTGGGAAAGTTATTAGTTGTGAAACTGAAGCAAACAAAGAACGATGTAAACAGAAGATTTGTAGTAACTGAAGAATATATTAAATTTGACCGAATGTACATAGCCCTTCGTCCAGCAGCAGCAAAGGATCGCCGCCTGTTTTATGCATATCGCAATGGAAAGTGTATCAATCAGGTTGTGGGTAAAAATCAGTTTTATAAGGTACCTGAAACAGTAGCTAATTTTCTTCAACTTGAAAATGCTAGCGAATATACAGGTCATTCATTTCGAAGATCGTCTGCTACACTTTTAGTTGAATCTGGGGGAGATTTGATGACACTAAAGAAACATGGCGGTTGGAAGTCATCAACGGTCGCTGAGGGCTATGTTGATGAATCGGTGGCACACTGGACATAAATTGCTAATAAAGTGTTCAGAACGTGTGGCAGTGCTGAAATAACACCCGATTTGCGACCAGGTACGTCAACGGCAGTTGTTTCCATGTCAGAATAAAATATTATTTCAACACAAGAAAATCCGACTGTTGTACCGAATAGTTCAAAGAACATGTCATTCATGCAATGCACATTCAATAATTGTACTTTTAATATAAAGAAAATGTAACTTATGTTCAATAAAATATTCTAAACTTAAGTATCTTCCTTTATCTATGTGTGAATATGTCCGGGAAAAAAGTACACGCTTTTTTCCCGGAGAAAAAGTAATTTCATGAAAAGTTATATTTTGTTACCTGTCACTAGAGATAAAATGTCAAATTTTTTCCCGTAACAGAAATTTTTTTATTTGTTTCCAAAAAAACTTCCAAAAGTGGGGTTATTTCTTAAACTATCGAAAATAACTTGAAGCCTATGCAAAGTTTCAATATATGATAACTTAGATTTTGCCCATTTTTTGTAAATTCTGCAAAATAAGATTCAACGCATCCTGCATGCATTTTCTTAGTTTTGACGACGCTTTATTCAAAACACATTTTCTTCAAAGTAGCGCCATATTGAATATGTATTCTTCTACAAAATCCAAATAAGGCTATTTAAGTTTGTCAACATGAGAAGCAAAGTTTATTTGTTGTTGGCCTTGTGTAAGGTAACATCATGAAATATTGTAACGAACTGGAGCCGGATCTGTCGCCTCACTTCCTCAACATATCGAAAGAAACTCATTAAAAAAAGTTTTTTTAAATGTAATTTTGAGCCTATATGCAAAGTTTCAGTTGCATATGAAAATTCTGATACTACCCATTTTTTGCAAGCTGCACCTTGCAACCCTCTTTTCTCTAAAGTTAAATGAAAAGAAGCAGTGCAGACGGCAGCTCTTCGTCGGTACGCACTATGGAATCGTTTATACTTTATAACAGAATTATATCATTGAACAGTAACAGAATGGTCACAAAAATAAGAGGGTGCCGCTCAGCAACTTTTATTATGTCTATGTCAAAAAGTACTTACTTGGAAAGTGGAGCGACCGAATAAGGACAATTGGATGATGTACCCAAAACTATAAAAGACTTTACCATCCGATGTTGTCGAGTTGATAAAGAGTGGTAATCAATAAATTAATAAAACAGAAATAAACACACAAACATTTAATATGAAATATTCTTCACTGGTCAGAGTAATAGTTTCCAAAAATAAGACTGTGATTCTAATAATATTCAATATTCGATATCTGTTGCATACGAGGTTAAATTCATTACATGTGAGATTTTATAAGGAAATCAATTTTCCCAGCGCATAGTACTATGTGGTGATTTACAGATCGTCGTTGAAAGATAGTAACTTCAACTGGAGAATATCATTATTGAATGAGGATTAATAATTAAAATGGTAGGATTTCATCTTGTATAAAAAATTGTGAGTGAAACCTGTTCCTCTGGTGACACCAACGGGAAGATTTTAGACTGGATCTTAGGCCAACCAGGACTGAATTGATGAGGAAAGGGAGTCTACAAAGACTATCAATGAAGGAGGCTTCATCTTATCTGACAGCAATCGACATTTCATCAGACAAAACCAGGCATTCTACACTTCGGTCAATTGAGCTATATACGAGGATATATTTTTCGTACAGAAAATCGTGTAACAGGAAAATCTCTGGAATTAAAAAAGCTACAATTCTATACCCCAGCATTTTTTAGATCTCCAGTAATTTAGGAGTTATTTTGGAGGAAAGAGCATTTTTTACGAAATTGCAGAAAATCGTTTTATACTTTAAGTTCCAATTTTTCAAAAATAAAGCTTCTTAAATTGATGAAACAACCAGGATCTATTCATACGAGAATACATTGAAAAATTCTTAGCCTACTATAGAACCAAACAAAATTTCAATGTCAAAATATTTTATTACTCAACATATTCTCCTCTTAATTGGATACATTTATTACAGCGAACCTGCAACGTCTCTAGACCTTTAAAAAAATGTTTCTTCTTGCTCTGCAAACCAGACCTCCACAGCTTTTATTACCTCCTCGTTGGAAGAAAATTTACAACCTTTCAAACTTTTTTTCAGTTGAGGAAAGAGATGATAGTCAGACGGAGCCAAATCTGGTGAATAGGAGGGGTGTTCTAGTAATTCAAACCCTAAATCACGATTTTTTTGCATGGCAAAATGAGATTTGTGTGCAGGGGCGTTGTCCTGCAAAAACAAACCACCTTTGGATAGCTTTCCGCGTCTTTTCTCTTCAGTTTTTTTCATAGAGTGGTCAGTAATGTCGAATAGTGATCTCCAGTTATTGTTCTACCCTTATCCAAAAAATCAATTATGATTACTCCATGGCAATCCCAAAAAACTGATGCAAGAACTTTTCCAGCAGATTTTTGGACACGAAACTTCTTAGGTCTTGGAGAACCGAGTGTCACCATTTCTGGATCGTAGACCCAAGTCTCATCCATTGTAACAATTCGGTATAAGAAGTCTCCATCGTTTTCAAATCGAGCTCAGATCGAACGCTATGCTACTACCCTTGCACGCTTTTGGTCAACATTCAAACATTTGGGGATTCATTTTGCAGCAATTTTTCTCATGTCCAAATTGTCGTGAACTATATGATGAACGCGTTCGTATGAAACTACACAACACACAACTAGGGTGAATATTGTTTGAAGTCAAATTTGTATACTATTTGAAAAATATTCAACTTCATATTTCCATACAAGAGATCGTAAACACTTAGGATACATATGTGATTGGTTATTGGAAATAGAATTAAAAAAAAAACAAGTATTTCAAATACTTGAACTGGTTCTATCAATTCTGAATTCACCTAATTATTTATTTGATATCAAAGAACACTCTGAATTCAATACTATATATTCCGAAATTAAATGAATATAGAAAGAAAACAATACATTTTTATGCCACATTATTGGGCATGGATTTGAACAGAAGTATATGTTTCCTCAACTAAAATAAATTTTCATTTGAGTGACTCACATTCTGTAGTCCAATATTTCATATTCTTGAACCAATTCTTCCAATTCTGATTTTACCTAATTATTCATTTGATTCGAAATAACACAATTTTTCATTAAAAAGTATATATTTTCAGATGAAATAAATAAAAAGCAACAATATTAAAGCATTATGATTTTTGCATCAAACAAATCAAAAGAATTGGCTGAAAGAAATGTAACACTCGATTTTATCCAATGTTTTTTTTTTGTAGCAAAAAAATAATTGCATTAAAAGTTAAGTAAACCTCCGTTTTCTTTGAAATAATAAGTTTATTTCGCCACATTGAAACAACAAATTTGTTCGACTGAAATATATTTTGATTGATTCAATACTTATTTTTTTCTGTGTACGGACACTTCTTATCGGCATATCAAAAGCTATAACATATCAAAATTTCAGCTGAATTCACTGAACGCCATTTTCCATAAGAAATGTGCTGGCTCATTTCTTTATCTTCTACAACCTATTTATTTATTACGGTTTCCATATATCCTGCTTTCGTACTGAGCAGGAATAAGAATGGCCCCGAGGGTGGCGATGTCTGTCGTAAAAGACTCCTGAAAGGATCACCCAAATCGAAGTGACGACTTGTTTTTTATGGAGGTACTTTCACGATATCCTGTTACATTGTTCAACGGGGGTTGGTGAATCTTTTGTCCCGAGGATTTCTTTTGTAGCATCTTTATTGTTTTCCAACATAATTCACACGTATACGATGGTCTGAACTTTTTCATTAGTGAACTGAATGAACATTTGCAGGAATATGTTGTATCAGAGCATATTCCACCGTTGGGAACCATGAAACACACTGAAATATACAGGGTGTCACGGGACTAATCCTTTTTCTTTCGGAAACATCTAGCTGGGGTCACAAAATCATCAGTATTTCATTTAACTTTTTTCTAAAATCCTTTGTTACTAATAAGTTACGAGTCCTCGAAAATATTTTATATTCCTTTTTGAAAATTTCACAGTCAGTAATTTTGACCAACTGAAAGCCTGTATTTTGTATGTTACCATAGCAACTGAAAAAAATTCCGGAATTTTTCGAATCCATGGGGTTAGGTGCATGAAATTACACTGAAGATTTTTGACATTCTTATATAAAATGACATTTATATTCAGCTATAAGTAATAATCCTCTATTAACAATTTACCACATACCTATACAGGGTGTTATTTAAGTACGTGGCCAAACTTGAAAGGGTGATTCTCTGAGTGATTCTAAGACGAAAAGTTCGTATAAACATAGGTCCGGTAATGCTTCGTTTTCAAGATAGAGGGTGTCAAAATTTTTAAAAGAAATCGTTTTTGTAGTAAATATCTTAATAACCCTTCAACCGATTTTATTGAAATTTGGCAGTGTTATTGAAGGTCGTAAAGGGCGAACTTAACCCTAACTATATCAAAATTATCATATCAAGTGGCGTCCCGGAAGGCACTGTAACCAATATTTTTGACAGAAAACATGTGCGCCAATGATTTTTTTGCAATTTTTGTAATTGTTTCACATTGAGCAACTGAAATTACAACTTTTTTATATCCAGAATTTTTTTCGTATCTTGCTTTGTTTTTGAGAAAAAACATAAAAATCACTTCATTGCACGTCCCTGGCACAACACAATAAAAAATTGTTTTTATAGGGTTTTTAATGATTACAGGTGAATCTGATATGCTTAAAAATTGTTTGTTTCATTTGGCCAGTGCGTGCATAGTGGTAACGCCGGAAATGCCAAAGCAACATCAAACAAGAAACACCCTTTATTAAAACCACACTGAAACAAAAATGGTACCTAGGCAATTTGTTTCTGTAAGAATACATTCAATAATAACTAACACAAAACTTACACTAGTTGCTCAAAATGTCCTCCTTCAACTTCAATGCAAGCATTAACTCGTCTTAACATCGATTCCCGAACACGTTGAAATATTTCCGGTTGGATTAATTCTTCTTCAGTGTTGACTGGAGTTTCATAAACGAGGGACTTCAAATGTCCCCAAAGGAAAAAATCCAAGGGATTTAAATCCGGTGACCTGGGCGGCCATGACTGTGGACCTGCGCGACCGATCCAGTTTTCTCCATAAGTTTCATCCAGAAATTGAAGTGCCACTATGCTGAAGTGAGGTGGAGCCCCATCGTGCATGAACCACATTGCTCCTCTTACTGCCAGTGGGACATTTTCTAGTAGTACAGGTAATACAAATTCCAAAAAATGACGATACTCTTGACCATTCAATCTCGGGGGTTAAAAATGAGTTCCAATGAGATAATCGCCAACAATACCAACCCAGACATTCTTGGAAAACTGCTGTTGATAATTATTTTCTATAACGGCATGGGGATTTTCTTCTGCCCAGATATGGTTGTTATGAAAGTTCATAATTTAATTGAGGGAAAAACACGCTTCATCGGTAAATAATATACTGGATAAAAATGTCGGAGATGCAACCTGTTGTTGCAAAAGCCACGTAGTATAAACAACTCGCTTGGGAAAATCCGCAGGAAATAACGCTTGAACACGCTGTATGTGGTAAGGATACAGTTGGTACTCTTTCAAAATCTTCCATACAGTAAAGTGAGAAATGTTTAATTGTTGTGCAATTTTGCGTGTGCTTGTATTGGGGCAACGCTCAACTTCATGTAAAACTTCTTCCTCCAGCGCCACTTTTCCTACCGTTGCAGGTCTCCCAATAAGAGCAGCCGACCTTTGGAAGGTGCCTGATTCGCACAGTCTTTCATGTATTCTCACAAATGTTTGCCTATTTGGAACATTTCGATGAGGATATCTTTCTTGATATATGCGTCTAGCCGCTCTGGAATTGCCTAGACAAAATGCATATCGGCCATTTCCGAGTTTGTAAACCGAACCATTTTCAGATATCAGTAACAAATTTTATATCTCAAAACTCTTGAAAACACTTCAAATAATTACTATCAAATAATTACGTATGTACCGTTTCAATTTGTGACAGTTATGAAGTTAAATTTGTTTGTACATTTGTTGTTCCTTCCATGGCCCTCTTACTTTAGTTTCAAAACACTGCAGTAATACATAACAACATTATTTGTTTCATCAAAAACAGGTAATATGAGCGAAAAAAATTAAAAGATGACTTCCATGTAATATTAATTATTTAATCATAAATAAAAATGTCTTTATTGCATGTCCATAGACAAAAGCGTCTAAATCTAAATGGAAAATAAACAAGCACACATTCACTTAATTTTGTAAAATGTCTATATTTCATGAAAAATACAGGGTGGCTAGCGAAACCGAAACAAGGTCGATATTTCATATTTATCGTTAGCAGAAAAAAAAAACGCAAGGACCAGTCTATTTTTATTGCGAGGATGATATCTTCTGCGCATATCCTCAACTTCAAGCCCCTGGAAAGGGTTAGTTCCAACCCTTAAATCTTCAATGGGATTAGGGTTCATGTGATGCCGCATTTTGAAGGTCATCAAATTCTCTTACAGAAGCTTTTTAGTTTTTTTAATTTGATGTAGTAGTTCTCGAGAAAACAAGTTTAGAACAATCATCGGCTGAGATCTAAAGTTACGATTTTTTCACTTTCATCAGTAATTCTAATCCGGTAGGTAGTACGGGCTTTATCTAAGAATGACTCCTTTCTGTTTGGAAAAATCCTATCCTGACCAACTATAATGAGAAATAATTTAATATTAGTTTTTTAATATCAGAAAAACGCATCTGATATTTGTCTTTTTAAACGACAGGTAGTATACTATTCTACGCTTGCAAATCATAAAATCATGAAAGTTTTTTTAGTATCTTTTTTACAAATTTCAATCTTGCTAAATGTCATCTAACAACTTTCCCTGATAATTTGAATAACTTTATATACTTTCAATATAATATATAGGGTGTTTCATAATAAATGCACAGGACTTCAGGATGTGATAGCTCATCCAAAAATATGAAAAAAAGTTTTCACTAACTTACTCTCTAAAATGCACAATTTTCGAGATACAGGGTGTTGAAATTTTAAAAAAATAATCCTATTTTGCGAATATCTCTGGAACCGTTTATCGCACAGAGAACAAATTTTGTAGGCATTTTCTACTCGTAATAAGCTATGTTTTGTGTGGATTTTTTATTTTTTCAAATTCATAATTGGTGAAAATTTTGAAGGGGTAGTTGGTGTTTTTTCTCCAACTTCTACGCCACAGGAAAAAATACAGTTTTGAACCTCCTATATGCACCGCCATATTTTTTACACAAAAAAGGTATTTTTGGTCATAAGCTCTAAAGCTGACCGTTTTCAAGAAAAATCAACTTTCATGTTGTTTAAATAATGTTTTTTCCTCGAAAAATTGCTGCGTGCATTGAAGCTAACGGCGGACATTTCCAACAATTCAACTGAGTATGATTGTTACTGTTTTTCATTTATTTTGCAATCAAGAAGTCAACGTTTGGTTTTGTTACTTGTTCTAACGTTTAAATAAATTTTGTATAATTAGGAAAAAAATTATTTAAAAAAATTTACCTTGTTATTCAAGATGAAAGTTGATTTTTCTTGAAAACGGTCAACTTTAAAGCTTATGATCAAGAGTACCTTTTGTGTGTAGAAGACATTGGCGGTTCAAGTAGGCGGCTCAAAATCATACTTGTTTCCAGTGGCGTAGAAGTTGGAGAAAGAAACACCCACTACCCCTTCAAAATCTTCACCAATTATGAATTTTAAAAAATAAAAAATCTGCACAAAACATAGCTCATTATGAGTAGAACATGCATTCAAAATCAATTTTTTGTGCGATAAACGGTTCCAGAGATATTCGCAAAAAACTGTATTTTTTTTAAATTTCCACACCCTGTATCTCGAAAATGTAGAATTTTAGAGGGTAAGTTAATAGAAACTTTTTTTCATATATTTGGACGAGCTATCACATCCGGAAGTCCTGCGCATTTATTATGAAACACCCTGTATAGGATAGCTAATTGATTGTATGTCAATAACATAAGATGTTATATTTAATTATACCTTGCTGAAGCATAGAAGTGTGTCACAAACCAAGCATTCAAGTTCTTGAGTGAAGCACCTTGATTCTGTAGAGTGAAAATACAGCGATGAATAAATTGAAATTGGAAATTGTTTACGACTTTCTTCAGCATATTTTTCATTATCGCTTTTATGAATGTTGCTCAATTAACGTTATCATTATCAACAAGAAAGTAGTTTTACGTCTGTAGTTGAATCAGATTCGAAAATCAGTTTATGGCCTATCGACGGGAAAGACGGGAAAGACGGGAAAATGAAAATCAGAACTGAATTTGAAAAATGTGGGATTCGAACCCGCAGTATTTGCCGAGCACTTGTACAATTCACAACTGAATAGCTTGCGAAGGTCAAATATATTTACGTTTGAGTGGCTATGCCTGTTGAAAGGGATAAAACTATTACCTTGGATTTCAAATGCGTGAGAAAAAAACCAACGAATCTCCACCTACACAGATGGATACGAGATATCTTGAAATTAACAGCGGATAGAGTACAATCAATACAATTCGATCATATTCAACATAAACTATTTATAGGGGTAATCTCACAAGTGATAGTCCAGTCAACAATACAGTAATTCGAAAGAACAGATGGTCTGATAAAGTATAAAGACGAGGAAGAAGAGGAGTTTGATGTATACATATCTGAAGACACAGAGGATATCAAAGTTAGAGTATTCGATTTGCCCGTACAGATGCCTACTACAAAAATCATGACAAAACTCTCGACATATGGAAGGGTAAAAAATATAACTAATGAAAAATACTCTGGTCATGATGATATTTTCCCTGTTGAGTCTGGAATAAGGACAGTATGGATGACAATGAAAGCGATGGTGCCCTCGTACATAACCATCGATGGGTCCACATCACTCGTAACTTATGCCAATCAGGTAAGAACATGCATGGTCTCTGACCAAGCAGGACACGAGAGACGGGATTGCCCAAAGCTAACAAGAAATGGGATAAATGGAATAAGGAGGCCCAACGCGCCAGTCATCGAAGACACAAACCCAGTAGAAAACATCCGAGATATTTCCACCCATGCAGATGTAGTACAAGGAATGGAAGAAAGTAATGAGATAGGAAGTGATAGAATTGACACCGAAGATGCAGAAGCGAAAAAAATGCAGCCACCATGAGAAAGCGAAGAAATGTTTTCTGATAGTGATAGTGACATAATCGAAGCAACATTAGATGTAACTAAGGTGAACCAAGAAGAAGGAAAAAAGAGAGCATTAGAAAGATACAGTTCCGTATCAGATGAAAAAAAGAAGATCCCGAAAATAGTGATAAAAAATATAAAAGGTAAAACCCCATCGATTGGTGAGAACAAGGCAGGGAGTGTGAGCAACGTTTACATGGAAAGTAGTGACGACCAGATCTTCTAGTGCTGTGGAAAAGTGAGTTACATATTGTTTTCACTGAACATATCACTGAATCGGAAATAAGTAAGTTCCTCAATTTCATCAAATTAACATTCAATAACGTATGAACAATAGCATCAATAAATACGAACGGAATAAAAATAAGGTGAAACAAAAATTATTCAGTGAATTCATAATACAGAATGATATAGATATTCTTTTTATACAAGAAATAAACTGTGACACTAATAACATGTTGCAAACTCACGAATACATTCTAAATATAGGCGAAACACAACGAGGTACTGGCTAATATATAGGAAAAATCTTGAAATTTCAAACATTTTACTTAACCCAAATGGCAGATCAACATCTGCTACTATAGAAGGAATACACCATGTTAGCGTGTATGCCCCATCGGGAGCTCAGAACCATAACCGAAGGAACAATTTTTTTCTTAATGTATTAGCCCCCCATTTGAAAATAGATTTTTCACAAATAATGATAGGCGACTTCAACTGCATAATAAAGAATGAAGATAGCCGAAATAACTCACGAATTTCACTTACTTTAAAAGATATAGTCAATAATCTAAAATTATTGGATATCTGGGAAGACACATAGAAATAATGTTGAATTCACATATATCAGACCAAACTGCGCAACCCGTATAGACAGAGCATATATTACGCATGGCGAACATGTGAAAATCACGAACATAAAGTGTTTACCGGTATCATTCTCGAATCATCGACCGATTTTATTTCATATGAAAGCAGATCCCTTAATAATTGCTAAACACGGGTGGGGATATTGGAAATGTAAAAACTCAATTTTGAATGAGAATAATTTATTCGAATTATTTAGGACTCAACTTCAGAATATGAAAGCACATCCCAGTATAGAGTGGATATAGGGCTCTGGTGGGTTAATATCTTCAAACCTAGGGCACAAAAAATCTGCAAAAAAATTTAAATAGAAAGAAATCAAAATCGCAGTGAGCTCATGCGCTTTTATAACAACGTTCTACACGAACTCAATATAGAATTGAACAAGGGTAATAATGTACATAAATAAATACGGCAGTTGAAAAACAATCTTTTTAGCGAAAGAAAAACGAAAGAAGTGTGTAATGATAAAATACAGAATAGCGACGGTGATGATTTGATGCTCAATGATATCATGAAGATAAAAAAGGGATATAGTCAACAACATATCGACCTTCTATATAATGACAGAATGAAGAAAATCAATGCCACAAGCAAAGTGCTAGAATTTGCGCATGAAACTTTCACAAAAAATTTTTCTCAACAAACAACTGAAGATCGGAAAATTTGTTGTTTGATGATATTAGTGAAAGTCAATCCAGAAAATTTACCAAAGTTGCAGATGGCGATCTCTAAAGAAGAATTAGAGGATAGCCATCACAACATCAACAAAAAAGAAATGCCCTGGTCCGGACGGAATCGCTTATGAATTTTATCATAAAATGTTTGATATGGTATCCGACGATCTTTTGAAAGTCTATAACACATTTATGTTTAAAGATAAAAAACCACCAAAGAATTTTAGTCAGGCCGTAATAATTTTGATAGCAAAAACAAAAAGTCCAAATAAAATTGACCAATTCAGACCAATAACATTAATGAATACTGACTATAAACTACTTACCGCAAAATTCTAGCAAACCGACTCAAATCTGTTATGAATGACATATTAGGAAATGAACAAACCTGTGGAACAAACCAATCTATTTTAAACAATCTAATGTTAAACCGTGATATTATTCTAAATACCGAAAAAGGAAATACCCCCAGCGGCCTTACTCAGCATTGATTTTAAAGAAGCCTTCGATCGAGTAGCTGTTTCGTCTTCGTGTATATTGTATCACCTGGTATATGTTCGGAACTCGATGTGTATTTATTTAGACAAAAAAGTACTCTCGCGCTCCCCCAATGGCATATCTTGGTACTACCGACGAGAAGACGAGTCGATTTAAAATGACCGTACGAACCGGTGCGCTTTTTTAATTATTATTTATTCGCTGTGAATAGGTATCTCGAAGTTACGAGTGCTACCCTTTTTCCAACAAATTCATGTGTGTATAGAAGACAGAAGAACAGAGGAGGTAATTCTGTGCACAAAAGTGAAGATCCCGAAGTTACAAGAGGTTGGTCAACATTTTCTATTTGAGATTTGCCATTGATCGGTATTTCGAAAATTTAACATTTGATCTCAGCAATTACAGTCCGCTATTCCTTTCTTTTACGCCCAGTAGCACAAAACTATATGTGGCAAATCCTGAGAAAGTTTGGGATACCGGATGGCCTAACAAACTCTCTTAAAAATATATATGAAGATGCAACATCACAGGTTCTAATAAACGGGTATTTCTCGAAACCCTTTGCAATCAAGAACTCTGTCCGATAGAGATGCCCCCTCTCAATGATATTGTTCAGCATCACCCTAGAACTATTCATTAGACTATGTCATTTTACCATGCGAGGAATTAAATTAAAAAATAAGACATTCAAAATAAGTGCATATGCCGATGACGTCACTGTATTTATTCAGCATATAGACGAACTCAATATTATAGAAAAAAACATTGAGATATATGAAAAAGGCTCGAATGCTAAAGTTAATCATCAAAAAACTAAAATTTTACCATTAAGTAACTGGAGAATTTTTTTCCACAACAAGTCTCCTTCACAATGGTTGATGAAATAAATATCCTCGAAATATATTTAACCACAAATTATGACGATATGCTGGAAATTAATTGGAAAAGAATTATACAAAAAGTACAATCAAAAATATATACAGATAATATGAGATACATGAATATAATAAAAAAGGTTTGGACTTAATACCTTCATCTTATCAAAAGTATGGTACAAAACGCAAATATTACCCTTGGGAAACAAACATAGTCAGCTTGTGCTTATAACAGGAAAGTTCATATGGCAAGGGCACCTATACAAGATCGCGCGAAAACAATTATATATCTGTCACAGTAGACGGGGTCTTGAACTGATAAACATAGAGAATACAGCTTTAATAAAAACACAATTCAAATCATGGAGTTCCGAGGAAAATAATATAAAATATAAATCACTATTGATTGATATTTTTACAACGAACTCGCTGGAAGATACGCACAAATCCTTCACAAATATTCACAGTATAATAACAAAACTTGCATGACATCAACCAAAACACTAAAATTTCCTCACGAAGTCTATACAGAGATATTATGGAAGATGAAATAATCCCTGCTCACATGGAAGAAAAAAACACGAACAGAAATTGGCCCAAAATATGGACAAACTGTCTAAATAAAAATATTAATACCGATTGGAGAGCTGCAGCATTCAAAGCGCTCAATGCAATCTACCCCGTACACGCTAAGCTACACAAAAAAAAATAACTACTTCAAAAAATTGCGAAAAATGCGGCACTTTTGATAATTTGAGCCATAGAATCAAAGAATGTGGGCATGCAAAAAACATCTGGTACTGGGTAAAAGACCAACTAGTGAGGACTTATCCAGATTGATCAAATGGATGTGTATGATCTACTAAAGATTCATCTTGAAAAAAGAGAGGACTTGAATGTTTGATTGTGGTTCTGCGCATCCTTGATATTTTTTAACTTAGAAAAAAATGGTACTTTAGATGAATATCAAAGAATGATTCAATACGATAGATATTTTAAGATACAATTAGGCCAATTTAGTAATAAATTGTTGAACTTTTGAAGACTGAATGTTATTTTTTATTCAAGTAGGTATAAATATATGGGGAAAAAAAACAAAAAATGTATCTTATAAAATTTTTTGTATATATGGTGCATATAGTTGATATTGTCGTGATATCAAGCAATCCTTTGAATTCTTTTAGTGCACTGTTCTATTGTTTCTTGTTATTAATTGATTAGGTCATGACCGCAGGTCATTATCAATTGCGGGTTTGATGACTAGCGAATTGTATGACCGCGACAGTGCACACCAAATAAAAATAGAACATTTCTATCTATATATAAATATAAGGTGATTTGCATCAAGGGAGATAGTAATAGACTCCTATAGAGGAAAGAGCCCTAGTGCTCCGTTAGCCTCATAGGCTATGCCCTTTTGGCCTTAGCTGTAAGTGTTGGTTCAGTTATGGTTTTAGGTAAGAGTTATTTGTTCCCTATTATATTATTGAATGTCCCTTATTTTGCAATGTGTATATACTTTCCCCCGTATCCCAGTTGTTATTTAATAAATATTTATGTTCTGTTACTACTCCTTGATTTACTATAGCTATCACCTGTAGCTACCCCCCAAGTCGCATTTCGTATAAGGGAAGCAACCCCTTATACGGCTCAGGATGCTACCCTAGTAGCCCTAGTCGCGACATATAGTGGAGGTGCCTAGCTGGTTCCGAGGGTCTAAGGACTATGGTGGAGGCGCAGTGCTCGTCCCAGGGGGTTGATTCTTCATAATTAACCCCTTCCACCCCCATAATTACTCCACCCATAGTCCAGGACTATGGTGGAGACGCCTTGCTCGTCCCGGGGAGTTGATTCTTCATAATTAACCCCTTCCACCCTTGTAATTACTCCACCCATAGTCCAGGACTGTGGTGGAGACGCTTTGCTCGTCCCGGAGGGTTAATTCTCCATAATTTACCCCATTTTGCTCCGTTACTACCCCTTGATATACTATGATATACTTGAGTTCATTCAAACTACTTACAAATTGCCAACACGGTTTCAGAAAAGGGTTTTCAACTGAAACTAGTCTAGTTGATTATACCGAATATATTAACAAACAATTAGATAGTGATAATCACGTTGTGTCTGTTTTATTTGACTTGACCAAAGCTTTCGATACGGTTGATAAATCTTTTGTTTCTGATAAGTTGAATGCATTAGGCATACGTGGTTGTCTTAATGATTGGTTTCTCTCCTACCAAGAAAACAGAAAAATTGTCATGAAAATTGACGACGTTATCTCCAAAGAATATGATATTGATATTGGTACCCCACAAGGCAGTGTTCTTGGGCCCCTAATTTTATTATTATACATTAATGACCTACCTCATTATATAACACAAGCTGAAGTGTTTATGTATGCAGATGATACATGCATGGTTATAACTGATCATTCGGAACAGAATCTTCTAAAAAAAATTGACAATACTTTTATCGAATTTGAAAACTGGTGTTCTAGAAATAGGTTTATTATAAATTTGAAGAAAACTGAATGTATAGAATATTGCAGCTTGTATAAAACACCTTTGAAATGTTTAATTGAATTCAATGAGTCCATTATTGAAACCTCTAAATCGGTGAAATTTTTGGGAACAACGTTTGACAGTAATTTCACATGGGAGAAACAAATTGATTGTGTCTGCAAAAAAATTAATCAATGTTATTATTTATTGACCGTACTCAAATCCATGCTAGACAGAAACACCCTCTTGAACGTATACTATGCTTATGCTTACTCTGCTATCACCTACAGTGTCATAATCTGGGGTCAGGGACGTGATGTGCAAAGAGTTTTTGTTTTACAGAAACGAATTCTGAGGTTAATATTTAATCTACCCTATAGATCTTCATGGCGCGAAACTTTCAAACGCCATAAAATCTTGACAGTCTCTTCAATATATTTACTAAAATTGCTCAGTTACATCTACATCAATAAAGATAAACTAATGAGAAACAGTGACATCCACAATTACGATACAAGACACAAAAACAATTTTGTTTTAGAAAGAAGAAATCACTCGTTTAGTCAAAAAGCTCCCATTAATTGTGGCATTCGATATTATAATAAACTTCCGGCTATCATTAAGGATAGTGAATCCTATAGTATATTCAAGAGACGATTAAAGAAGATCCTTCATGACGAATGTTTTTACAATTTGAAAGAGTTTGAAAGTTACGTTGGTAACAATTAGGAGATGCACTCTTCTAGCAATATTTAAATGCTATTTTTATTATTTACTGTGTATTGTTTTTATTATTAGGTATGTATTAAGTGTTTATACGTCTGTATATTTTATGTAAGTAACCACTCCCATATATATATATATATATATATATATATATATATATATATATATATATATATTCATTTATTTCGACAATGTCTCATCTATTGTATAATAGAAAATCTGGCAATGAAGAATCTATCTATCTATCTATCTATAGCTACCATCTGTAGCTACCCCCCAAGTCGCATTTTGTATAAGGGAAGCAACCCCTTATACGGCTCAGGATGCTACCCTAGTAGCCCTAGTCGCGACAATATAAAGTTTTATAAAAAAACCCGGGTCTCAATGTGTCCGGAAATATGCGTTAGACCACCACGCTACTGAACCTCATTCAAAAACCGGCGATTTCATTTTCCAGTCTGAAATGCCATAAACTTATTTTCGAAGTTATCATTATTATTTCGGCTTTGAAAAATTTTCATTTCAAATAATGGTGGAGTAAATCTGCATTTTGCTCAAAAATAGTTGCTCCGATCGACTTCACACACGAGTACTTTTATTTTTATGGGGTGTGTCCCATCGGGGACAGTTCGTTCCTGACATAATAGCAAAATAACTGACTCATGCATGAAAGCCCATCAAGGAAAAGTTATCAAAGTAAAACATTTTTTATTTTGTAATCGAGGGCCAGTACTCAGTAACGAATGATTTTAGTTAAAAAAGTTATATTTTGACCACATTTTACATTTCCGAAAGGTAAAGAGGAAGTCCTGGGACACCCTTTTATCTAGAAAGTTCAGTAACTAATTTGAATTCCCTGACTACTAATATACGCGAGGTTTTGGCTGCTTACTAAAAGGCCAAGCTTGCTTACTAATTTAGAAATTATGTGATGCCGAGTGGAAATAATTCCATCTAACGTTCATATAACCGAGAGATTATTAATGTAATGACATCAAAATACTTTGAATATTTTAACCTTTTCTCGTGATACTCAGAACCTGTTGAACTTCAAACGGGGTACACAAACATGTTGAGAAGTGGAAGAGAATCTGAATATACTCTGAAAATCTCAGAGAGAGAATTATTACCGAACAGCGTAGTATTCATTAGATTTATTATATTCCTAATTATAATCTCTACTTGGATTGGATTGGTTACTCAATATAAAATAATCAGATGAAAAATGGGATGGAAGCGGATCCAGATCGATTCCCATAGTCAGGCAAAACTGAAGGTTATGGTGTGCCGAAATGTGACGCCAGTGTGAGGTTGAACATCCTGGGAATGGACCTTTCCACGACATATGAGAGAACACTGTAATTAGTAAGTGTATACCCTAATATCACTCGAGAATTTTTATTTATTTATTCTGAACGCTAGTTTCTCTATAATCAGAAGAAAAGTGGTTTCGTGACGACACGTTCATGAAAACTAGACTTGGCAACGTTGTAAAAGTTGTGCAGCGTGGAATCTCAAATTCTCATTTGAATATAATGTGTCGTATGACAGTTGTCATTTGACACCAGATTGTAACCAAACGGATTTTATGACCGGAAATAATAATTTAAATCAGACCCAAACCCGAATTCAAATATCTGAAATGTTTTCTCAAACCCTCAAAAACTTATGTTATTCTAGTAAATATTCTCAGAAATACATGGTTACCAAGGGTCCCCTTGAAATAGACGATGTTATTGATTATTTTTAAGTGTTTCCGTGTGAGCGTATTTTTCAAAATGGGGCATTTCAGAATAATAGAGAAACAAACATCGAATAATCTCCTCATGTTTATGTTCTTGTGAGAGGCCCAAATTCTTATATTTTCATAGACCACCCAAAGTTCTCGAGGAGAGCGAACCAGGCCAACTTTGAAATTAGGGTCGAAAATTGGGTAGTCTTTCGTTTCATTCATTCAAGTCAACATGTGGTTGAGCAGTTTTATTAGTTTACTTGAATTATTATAATTCAACTCTTTTAAATTCAATCAGGGTAATATCGTTAATTTTCATTATTTGAATATATATACAGTCGATCTTCTCAACCCCTCTTCATAAAGTTGATTCTTCTAATCAAGTTTTAGTACTTGTTATATTTGAATTATTTCGAGTCTTTTGCATTTTATCTTGTTAAATTATTAGTAAATTGTCTGGCCTCATTCACGTTAGATTATTACTTAAAATCAGAAGTTGCCCAATCAAATAATTTGAGAAATGTCCCATACATCTTTTGTTGTTATTCCGTATTGTTTCATTTAATAGATATAAGTGTTTTGAATTATGATTTTTATTCTCAAAAATTCAGATTCCAGTTTACAAAAATCCTTTTGATTTAAGAGAAAATAATTTTACTTAGAGTTGAACAGTGTAAGTAAATTTGAGTAAAATTGAGTTCTCAATCCAGCATCGAGTATAGAAAGTCGAGATCATCAGAAGAAAAAGTAAGGTGAGTTACAAATCTTAAATGCTGTGAAGTATGATTCCTAGTTGCTAGAAAATTAGAGCCCAACGTTCCAAATTATTATTATGTTTTTAACGACTCCGCTCGGTCGAATCAGTTGTGATAATGCTCTATTTAATTATAAAGGCAGCATTTGTTACAAGATGGGTTCGTTTGTCTGTTTCACAAAGCATCAATAAGAATCGTTTGTCTCTGTTAAACTCGTTTGCCTACTTTAATATTTAATACAAGTAGAGCAGTTCTATCAAATATGTATGCTGCAAACGAACCGGCCCTACTTGATTATTTTTTGAGGTTAATGCGGTTTTCAAAGTTTTGAATTGTTTTTGTTTGTGCTCTTTTTTTCCTAATTCATGTATCTGTATCCCTGCAATAACTGTGAACATGTAACATGTCGAAAAGGTGCTTCGTACCTGGTTATCTGAACACCATGATATACCTATGAAGCGCATTGTAAAATGTGGTTCAAAGCAATGAATAAACCTTGTGTAAAAAGCGGAAATATAATTATGTTTTTGTGAAAAACATTTTCAACTGAATATTACTGTATTCAAGCAGCGTTTAAGAAACGATTTCAAATTTTGGTCAATGCAAAAAATAAATTCATATTTGTTAAATAGAAAGAGTCAATCATCTCATAATCTACCCTCGATAAATTATCCAACTTCCCTTCACGAAGCCTTTCCATATTTGGATGATGATATGCAATAATGGGTCAAGCCACAGTCAGCTAGTTTCGTTAAAAATATCAAAATAGTTGAGCAGATCATGGAATGTGGCTTGATACTATCGCCAGTGGATGGAGCCCCCTTACAATTGCGGGTTGAATCAATTTTGCTTATTGTAGAATAACGCTTTGGCGATTCCAATGACTCAATTATTATGGTCAATTATTAAAAAATGTGGCTTGACTCATTTTTGCATAACACCATCCATTTAATAAACAAATAAATTCACACCAGATCGGTCATAATAACACCTCGCTACAGTATTGATGAATATATCAGTTAAATGTCGAATGTAAAAAAAACAAACATTAACCTCAAAGCTCGAGATCATTTTTGTTGCATGAGAGCTGTCATAATGATTTGCGGTGTTGTCAATGCTCCTTCTTCATCGAAAGATTGGTCCGTTCAGGAAATTTGAAAGTTACAAATACAATAAAAAGTAGCAATATGTGGATTTTTTTCTATGAGTTGATCAAGTGACGAAGTTTCAATTATTTCTCAATGGCTTATACCATTGTTTAAATAGAACATAGTTAGTCAATGCCTGTGGAAAAGGTATTGGACACAAACGCGAGTGTCATCTAGCGTGATTAGTTACAAACATGAATATTTGACGTCATTTTAATGCAGGTTTCTTCAAAAAACCCTGATTTTAATGCTTTTCCATTGTTTTCATTAAGTTACGACATGACTTGGAGGCCAGATCGCTGAAGTTACGACATGACTTGGATGCGAGCTCACTATCGCCATCTACATGTCGCATCCATTTTGATCCAATTATAATCCCATAAGGTTGACTAACTATATTCTATATAAACAATGCTTATACCAAGCTAGAATCTATATTTTTGAGGAGAACGGTATTGAATGTTCCGAAACATGGATTATGGTGGGGGTTGTTTCCGATGAACGTGACGTCAGCGGCACACTTTCAAATGAGATATTCTTTCAAAGTGAAAAAAATATAGTGGAACTCTTTCGATTTGAAAGAGTTTTGCAATTTATTTTTCATAAATGTAAAGGTCCATTCTGTTAACCCTAGCAGAACAGAATGTGGTGAAACACCACCCGCGTCGTGTTAAAAAAGGGCATTGGCGAATATTTCCGTTTCTACTCGTTGACCAGGTTGGAATTCCGTTTTATATTCACTCATAACTTGGTAATCATGTTTGTTTACGTCCGTTTAAGACTCATTTATCGCCTTGTCAAATCAAACCATGAGCGTCGCAGCAAGGTAATCATGGCATAAACCATATTTAATTGGCATTCTGTATCTACCTTCTTAGTGGTATTAAATGACTTTTGATGAATCTGCTCATTTTTATCCCGATTTTGAGGCAAAAATACACCATTTTTTTAAATAGCTGTAAAAAAAACTTTGTCAATATGTAAGTCAACTTTAAAAACAAAAACCTATCAATAATTAGGAAAGGAAGTGGCAGTAAAGGCACACTAAAAAGTACGTAAGTAAGTAAGCAAACTCAACTATTCATAACCAAAATCAAATCATAAGTCACTAGCTAATATAGACTCAATCTGATGGGTACTGGATTATCGCAGGGATAATTACGTGAGTATTCGGTTCATCAGAAGTTTACGATGTTCCCAATTGAATAAAATTTTGTAAACATGGAATGTCACATATATCAACATGAATAATCGATCTGGAATGTTTTCAGTGGCGTAGCGCTTCCGGTTAAACCGGACGTAGACACAAAATTCTTTATTGTAAATGGAAAACTGTAAATCATCGCAAGTTTAAAATCTTATCAATAGGTTGAGTATTATTTTTAATCTTTTGAGAGAGCCCAGGAGATTCCAGGAGATTCCTCATTGAATTCCTTCAATCCGTAAATGAAAAGTGATAGACTCCAAAATCGTAACTTACTTTATCATAGAAGGCTATGATTCCCTATATAAAACTATCTCTCGAATACATAAATAAATCACTTCTTCAAAGACTATTTTGTATATGGTACTTCTTATATTTAAAGCCCCTCTTAGATAAATGGAAATAGGCACAGTAGTGAATTTCGAATTTAGGAAGATGCAGGAATTTTTGTTGAAGATTAACATTTTCTGAGGAATTCCAAAATGGTATAGGCTTTCATATGTGTATAAAAAAATTGCTGGTATAGAGAAGTGCAAGTCATAGATATGTTTCCCAAGCTATTCTATTGATAACATTGTGCCTAGTTATTCACAAAGATTGTAAAGTCTTGTTGGAATGTCTTTCGAGAATTCAATACACAGTTCACTGATATTTTTTTAGTTTGAATTTGTTGGTCATGGAATTTACTGCACTACTTACTTCACTTTACTTCACTATAGCAATATAATAACTTGGCAGTTATGTGGGTGTGCGAGTGTGTGTGGGTGGGTGTGATTAGGTGTGTGTGTGTGTGTGTGCACTTCAGTAAAAGAAGAATGTTACTTTGTTTCGAGCTGGACAGACGATTTACAATAAGCAAGTCGCCGCTCCACCCTGTGAGCAAATCGAGACTATACCAAAATCGAGCTGTTTGGTGTGTATGCAGAGCTGGCTTTGGATATACATGTCGGCTCCTATCTTAATCATACACAATAATGACTCTAACCTCAATATTTATACTAAAGACTGTCTGCTGTTTAAGAAACATAAGTTAAATAATAACTACATTAGAAATTCTTGTTTTCCTACCAGACAGACACAGGGTTAAACCGCCAAACGTTCAGGGTCGTTTGTTTAGGTGGAAAGGGATTTTTTTTCCCATAACAATGTGTCCTAACTTGCTTTGTTTTGGAAATACAGAGTGTTCAACGTTTTTACAAAATATCAGTTTATCATCAAATTAAGTATTTAAAAACCTTCTAGCTTATTTCAATAAAACCTGTCATGCTTATATGCGGTAATAAGAGGTTTCTTTTAATTTAATTATGGCAACATTATTATTTCCAGTGGCGTCCTAAGGGGTAATCTCATTAATGTTAGGAGGAATCATTGTACTCCACTGTTTTTTGCATGTTCAGTTTTTTTCTGGATTAAGCAATTAAAAATACATATTTTTTGTTTATTTCAGTATATTCCTCCATTTTTGAAAAATAATTTTAAAACCAATTTCATGTAACGAGAAAAAAAACTTTCTGAGAAATTGATATTAGGACAGATGTAATCATTGTATATTATTAGTAAAGAGAAAACAAAAATGGCCACCATTTCTTTCAATGCAAAGTCCGCACCTACGAAGGATGCACGGCATCTTGCTGGTGTGATCTCTAGAGCTGCTTGTACAATCCTTTCTAGGAAAATACTTTCGTCGTTGATGGGCTCAGCATACACTTTGGTTTTCATTGTACCTTATTCAAAAATCCATAGGGGTTAAGTCAGGAGATCGTGCTGGGTAAGAAATTTTGACACTATGTATCTCGAAAACGAAGCTAGTTAGGACACATGAGTATGGGAAATAAGAGTCTTATTTTTACCTAAAAAACCGATCCTAAAAGTTTGACGGTTTAACCCTGGGTCACCATGTATATCGCTCCCTAAGCATATTTCTACACAAGTTTTGAGAACTTACTTTTTGACAACTATAAAACAAATTTAATCATCTGTTTCGGGATATCAATGATATAATTGCGGAAAATAATATCAGAAAAGGAGTTACATAGTTACTAAGACTCACTACACTTTGGATGCGGATTTAAATTCAACATAAATATGAATGTGATCTCTTATGTGTATTATACTTAGTTGATGTGTTAATTCTTATGTGTATTGTAGTTCATGTATAGCATATATTATATAATGTATACAGGGCAATTCAAATTCGACCCCCACCATTGGGATCTCCTAAACTACAGGAGATACGTCGAAGCTTAAATTGGGGCGAAGTTGCGTATTCTGGTGCTTAACAAAATACTGTTATGAAACTTGGAAAATTCCGAGTATTTCCGGAAATATCGGGAAAAACTGAAAACCTGAATTTTCGTTTTTATTTTTTTCTATCGTTATTTGACAACATAGCTCAAAACCAAAAGTTCATTTTCATTGATACTTTTTTTCAGCTACACATTTTCATGTTCAGATTTACTATCCGACGTTTCGTTTTCTGGCATTCATCATCAACTTTTTTTTCTGTTATGGGCGCCATATTCTTTTCTTATACAGAAAAATATTGTTTCTCATTCTGATTTCATTGATGAATACTCGGAATTTTCCAAGTTTCAAAACAGTATTTTGTTAAGTACCAGAATACGCAACTTTGCCCCTAACGTCAAGGCTAAAATTGCATCCTCTGTTAATCAGTTCTTTTGAAATCCAAATTGATTTTCGTTCAACAATCCGAAATTCCTCATAAATGACTTTTATGCTTTTATGGCTTTTTCGAAAACTTTTGCAAGGCTATCAATCAAAGATTACCTTGTGGACAGTAGCAGAACTATCTTTGTCTTTTCGTTCATGTACTACTGTAGCGATTTACCGATTTTTGTCCGAGGTTTTGAAAATCAGTATCAAAAATATAAATCGTTTAATTTTTTGCCTGAAAAATGGTATGAATAAATCCTCAGTCTTCAAAATTTCATATAAATATCACTTGCAAAAGCTATTTTGCTCAACTGTCTTAGATCTTAAAACAAGATTTTCAGAATTTTTTCAAATTGTGAGGGAACAATGAAGTTAAAAATTCTGAAAAATATCGTGATTATCATTTACTTTGACATTGATATGTCACGAAATTTGAAATAGAATCTGATTAACTGTTTTTGGGAAAACTTTAAAAATCTCTAAAAATTAGGTTTGTTATTTTTTTCCTCGAAAACTGTAATTATTCAATGTGAATGCCAAAATAACTCGAATTTGTTTCAAAATTTTTAACCTTGCCGTTTATATTTTCATGGGTTTGTTTATAAACCTTAATGAAATCTGAAAAAATTCAGATAGTTGAGAGGAGAATTGAATTCTCTTTTAAACGATGTGTCACTTGACCTCCGCCTCCTCTATCAAGAAATCACAATTTCTTTCATTTGAAAACGTAGCATCGGTGATACCATTCAAAATTATTATTGTTCCATGTTTGCACCGTTCAAACCGTGTAAAAGTCAACAGGGGGAGGGCTAAAAAAGCAGCACTGTATAATTACATCATATCTATTCATATACACATACATACACATCATACACGTTTATTCAGGTTACTGATATAAATACTACGCATATTTTGCAATAATATACAAAAAGACACTAATATGGACATTATTTTCAGTGAATGTTCTAAAGAATGAGTGGAGAAGAATTTAATTCAAACAAATTGTTTATTCCGATATTGTTTTCCAAAATACAGTTGATTAACTTTTTTGAAGATTTTCAAGCTGTTTCTTTTCAATTTGGTTGCAATATGTTATAAGTTTTATTTACACTATATGAATAAAATGTTGTTGCATCAATTTCAAAGAATATTAAGATGATGAGAGGTTCTATTTAAAATTGTAATAATCCAATAGGGCGCCCATATGAAAAATGACTAGATAATGGTGGCCGAAAGACGTTGAGGAAGAGGTCAGATAGCAAACTTGAAAATGGTTATTTTCCAAAATTTCATTTTCTCCGGGTATACTCAAAATTTTAAACTCTTCTCAACAGCGCAAATTTCCCCAATTCTCCCATCTTCGTATTAATTTTTCTCAATTCCATAGTAGAGGACCAAATCAGAAACACTCTGTAAAGCAAGTTCCAGCCATATTCGGGCCTTTCGCACTGCAGAATCGTGTTTCTCCCATTTCCATTATTTTTCTTCTCTCAACATCAACCCATTATAAGGTATTCACCAATGATCAGTGTGAAAGCAGCCACGAGTTCTAGTCACGAATTTCTCGCGGTGATACGGCGCGTACTCGACCGCCAGTGGTCCCGAAATTACGTTCTAATTTCGTGGCTAGCCATGAATTTACTACACTATATAGAGGATCGCAAGAATGAGCTTGATTTGATAATGGAATAAGACTTTTGGTTATTAGACATGTTTTGAGATATCTGAACATGTACTTATGTATAGAAAAATATTACTTAACTAGAATTTTCAAAATTCTTTGAAAGGGGTTTAATTCATAAGTCCGCCAAAGTTTTCGTGGATGGGGGTATTTTTGCATAAATATGAGGATTTTTTTGCATAGATCTATACTATAAAAGGTGCTCTAGAAGGCCCACGAGTCAAAATATTTTGTCGGGCACGATTTTTACCCCCACCAACAATAATAATAATTTTCAAAAAAGTTCATAAATCCGCCAAAGTTTTCGTGGATGGGGGTATTTTTGCATAAATATGAGGATTTTTTTGAATAGATCTATACTATAGAAGGTGCTCTAGAAGACCCACGTGTCAAAATATTTTGTCGGGCAGGATTTTTACCCCCCCCCCAGCAATAATAATAATTTTCAAAAAAGTTCATAAATACGCCAAAGTTTTCGTATTTTTGAATAAATATAAGGATTTTTTTGCATAGATCTATACTATGGAAGGTGCTCTAGAAGACCCAAGTGCCAAAATATTTTGTCGGGCAGGATTTTTACCCCCACCAGCAATAATAATAATTTTCAAAGAAGTTCATAAATCCTCCAAAGTTTTCGTATTTTTGAATAAATATGAGGATTTTTTTGCATAGATCTATACTATAGAAGGTGCTCTAGAAGACCCACGAGTCAAAATATTTTGTCGGGCAGGATTTTTACCCCCACCAACAATAATAATAATTTTCAAAAAAGTTCATAAATCCGCCAAAGTTTTCGTGGATGGGGGTATTTTTGCATAAATATGAGGATTTTTTTGAATAGATCTATACTATAGAAGGTGCTCTAGAAGACCCACGTGTCAAAATATTTTGTCGGGCAGGATTTTTACCCCCACCAGCAATAATAATAATTTTCAAAAAAGTTCATATATACGCCAAAGTTTTCGTGGATGGGGGTATTTTTGCATAAATATGAGGATTTTTTTGCATAGATCTATACTATAGAAGGTGCTCTAGAAGACCCAAGTGCTAAAATATTTTGTCGGGCAGGATTTTAACCCCCACCAGCAATAATAATAATTTTCAAAGAAGTTCATAAATCCTCCAAAGTTTTCGTATTTTTGAATAAATATGAGGATTTTTTTGCATAGATCTATACTATAGAAGGTGCTCTAGAAGACCCACGTGTCAAAATATTTTGTCGGGCAGGATTTTTACACCCACCAACAATAATAATAATTTTCAAAAAAGTTCATAAATCCGCCAAAGTTTTCGTGGATGGGGGTATTTTTGCATAAATATGAGGATTTTTTTGCATAGATCTATACTATAGAAGGTGCTCTAGAATACGCACATGTCAAAATATTTTGTCGGGCAGGATTTTTACCCCCACCAGTAATAATAATAATTTTCAAAAAAGTTCATAAATCCGACAAAGTTTTCGTGGATGGGGGTATTTTTGCATAAACATGAGGATTTTTTGCATAGATCTTAACTATAGAAGGTGCTCTAAAAGACCTACGTGTCAAAATATTTTGTCAGGCAGGATTTTCACCCCCACCAGCAATAATAATAATTTCCAAAAAGCTCATAAATACGCCAAAGTTTTCGAGGATGGGGGTATTTTTGAATAAATAAGAGGATTTTTTTGCATAGATCTATACTATAGAAGGTGCTCTAGAAGACCCACCTGTCAAAATATTATATCGAGCTGGATTTTACCCCCACCATCAATAATAATAATTTTCAAAATAAATTAATAAGTTCGTCAAAGTTCACGTAGGTGGGGATTTTTTTTTCAGAAATCGATGAAACAGAAGGTGATCTAAAATACCTATACGTCAAAATATTTTGTCGGGCAGGATTTTAACCCCCATCAGCAATAATAATAATTTTCAAAAAAGTTCAAATCCGCCAAAGTTTTCGTGGATGGGGGTATTTTTGCATAAATATGAGGATTTTTTGCATAGATCTATACTATAGAAGGTGCTCATGTCAAAATATTTTGTCGGGCAGGATTTTTACCCCCACCAGCAATAATAATAATTGTCAAAAAAGTTCATATATCCGCTAAAGTTTTCGTATTTTTGAATAAACATGAGGATTTTTTGCATAGATCTATACTATAGAAGGTGCTCTAGAAGACCCACGAGTCAAAATATTTTGTCGGGCAGGATTTTTACCCCCACCAGCAATAATAATAATTTTCAAAAAAGTTCATAAATCCGCCAAAGTTTTCGTGGATGGGGGTATTTTTGCATAAATATGAGGATTTTTTTGTATGGATCCATACTATAGAAGGTGCTCTAGAAGACCCAAGTGCCAAAATATTTTGTCGGGCAGGATTTTTACTCCCACCAGCAATAATAATAATTTTCAAAAAAGTTCATAAATACGCCAAAGTTTTCGTGGATGGGGGTATTTTTGCATAAATATGAGGATTTTTTTGCATAGATCTAAACTAAAGCAGGTGCTCTAAAAGATCTACGTGTCAAAATATTTTGTCGGGTAGGATTTTCACCCCCAAAAGCAATAATAATAATTTTCAAAAAAGCTCATAAATACGCCAAAGTTTTCGAGGATGGGGGTATTTTTGAATAAATATGAGGATTTTTTTGCATAGATCTATACTATAGAAGATGCTCTAGAAGACCCACCTGTCAAAATATTTTATCGGGCAGGATGTTACCCCCACCATCAATAATGATAATTTTCAAAATAAATTCATAAGTTCGTCAAAGTTTTCATTGGTGGGGATATTTTTGCTTAAATGTATACCACCAAAGGCCTCTTCCTCAAAGTATTTTGTCTGGCAGGATTTTAACCCCCACCACCATTAATATTAATTTTCAAAAAAACTGTATAACTACGTCAAAGTTTTCGTTGATAAGGATTTTTTTGCAGGATGCGATAAAACCGAAGGTGATCTATAATACCTATTCGTCAAAATATTTTGTCGTGTAGGATTTTCAACCCCATAACCAATAATAATAATTTTCAAAAAAGTTCATAAGTCCGTCAAAACTTTCGTGGGTGGGTTTATTTTTGCATGAATATAAGAATATTTTTGTATAAACCTATACTTTAGAAGGTACTCTAGAAGACTTATGTGTCAAAATATTTTGTGGGGCAGTACCATCAATAATGACAATTTTCAAAATATATTCATAAGTTCGTCAAAGTTTTCATTGGTGGGGAGATTTTGAATAAAATATACCACCAAAGGTGCTCCCCTAGGCCTTTTCCTCAGAATATTTTGTGGGCAGGATTTTTACCCCCACCAGCAATAATATTATTTTTCAAAAAAACTGTATAACTTCGTTACAGTTTTCGTTGATGAGGATTTTTCGCAAGAAGCGATAACCTATATCTCAAAAAATTATGTCGGGTAAGATTTTCACCCTCACTACCAATAATAATAATTTTCAGAAAAGTTCACAAGTCCGCCAAAGTGTTCGTGGATGGGGGTATTTTTGCATAGATATGGGTATTTTTTTGTATAGATATATACTATAGAAGGTGCTCTAGAAGATCCATGTGTCAAAATATTTTGTCGGGCAGGATGTTACCCCCACCATCAGTAATGATAATTTTTAAAATAAATTTATAAGTTCGTAAAACTTTTCGTAAGTGGAAATTTTTTTGCATAAATGTCTACCAAAGGTGCTCCATTAGACATACTTGTCAAAATAAATTTTCGGACAGGATTTTAGCCCCCACCACCATAACTTTCCTCTCCAGTAGAATATAATAAGTATTTATTGTTCAACTTTTGGCGGGGAATTATTTCCAGGCCTGTTATTATGGTTTCAACTTTAAAGTGAAATAAGATATTTCGCTGTCCTGGAATTTTGATCGTTGTGGAAACAAAACATAGATGGCCATAGTAAATTTCGTTACAAAGTTATATCGTAAATAAAATACACAGGTAGATAAACCTACGTATACGTCGTAACTTGATTCACATATAATGTTCACGAAAACGGTTGGCGAACTGTATAAATCAGATGGCATTAACACTATCTCTTCCTGTCGTTAGATGGCACTACAATATAAATCATGTTTATGTAATGGACCGGTAGTACCTATATTTGGAGCTTAATTATTATTAGATAGACACATAAGAATTTATATATGCAACTATATGACTATGAATTCCTAATATTCACTGATAATGATGTGACAGGAATCAATGATGAAAACAAAATTCATCTGCGGGCCCTACACGCACCCATTAGTTTGGTCACAATTAAAACAATGAAATAACAGAATATTAAATTATAGCAGTAATAGCTATTATTTAATAACCAAGGGGGGTGCCAAGGGGGGTGCTGTGTCTCTGGCGGATATAGCTTCGCGTCGGGCCTTGATATCCGCAGTAGGAAAAACATTTTCGTTTGGCGTTGTTTACAAAATTTTTTCTACGGCCTCTGTAATAATTTTTTATAATTTTGTCCTAAAATTTGTAATGCATGAATGGAATTATATGCAGCGGTATGACAAAGTATCAAGTGGGCGTTGCGTCGTCACTACCTTGTTGACAACGATTTGTTTGTTGGTGAAGTTATTTCTTCTATTATATTGTATAAAGAAATGGAAATAGACTATCATATTTCCAAAAACTGCCTTGTTAAAAAATCAAACTGATGAAATAAAGTGTAGAAGTATTAAGAAACCAAGAAGATTATGTTTGTTCTCAGAACCGGGAGGGAAACAATCATTTTCCTGCATTGTTTAGGGGTCGAATATGAAGATTTGCAGCAAGGTAGTAGAAACAATATGTAACAATAAGAGTGTGAAAAATCACTTTCACACAAATAATGTACACTATTATTGCTACGACAAAGCTTTAATGATGTTATTGACACGAGAGCAGGAAAATTGAAAACACGGCTGATTGAGAACCATTTCAGCTAACAATCCTGCCAGAAAATAATGACATGTGGGTATTGACAAGCACCTCCAGTAGCATGGAATTTCGAAAAAATAACCGTATATACGAGGCATTGAGGAACTACATTTTGTAGTATAAATTTATGCAGGAAAATCGCCATATTCATGCAAAAAACCCCCATCCACGTAAAGTTTTTCGGAATTATGAACTTCTTTGAAAATTATTATTATTGGTACCTAATGAGTGTGAAAATCTTCCCCGATATAATTTTTTGACATACAGGTTATCGCTTTCTGTGAAAAAATCCTCATCAACGAAAACTGTGACGAAGTTATACAGTTTTTTTTTTAAATTAATATTAATGGTGGTGGGGGATAAAATAATGCCCGACAAAATATTCTGAGGAAAAGGCCTAGTGGAGCACCTTTGGTGGTATACATTTATGTATAAAACTCCCCACCAATGAAAACTTTGACGAACTTATAAATCTATTTTGAAAATTATCATTATTGACAAATAGATCTTCTAGAGCACTTTCTGTAGTATAGACTTATGCAAAAAAATCAGCATATTTATGCAAAAATACCCCCATCCACGAAAACTTTGGCGGACTTATAAACCTTTTTGAAAATTATTATTATTGCTGGTGGGGGTAAAAATCCTGCCCGACAAAATATTTTGACACGTGGGTCTTCTAGAGCACCTTCTATAGCACAGATCTATGCAAAAAAATCCTCATATTTATTCAAGAATACGAAAACTTTGGCGGATTTATGAACTTTTAGGAAAATTATTATTATTGCTGGTGGGGGTAAAAATCCTGCCCGACAAAATATTGTGACGTATAGGTATTTTAGATCACCTTCTGTTTCATCGATTTCTGAAAAAAAATCCCCACCTACGTGAACTTTGACGAACTTATTAATTTATTTTGAAAATTATTATTATTGATGGTGGTGTAAAATCCTGCCCGACAAAATATTTTAACACGCGGGTCTTCTAGAGCACCTTCTATAGTATAGATCTATGCCAAAAAACCTTTATATTTATTCAAAAATACCCCCATCCACGAAAACTTTGGCGTATTTGTGAACTTTCTTGAAAATTATTATTATTGCTGGTGGGGGTGAAAATCCTGCCCGACAAAATATTTTGACACATAGTTCTTTCAGAGCACCTTCTATAGTTTAGATCTATGCAAAAAAATCCTCATATTTATGCAAAAATACCCCCATCCACGAAAACTTTGGCGGATTTATGAACTTTTTTGAAAATTATTATTATTGCTGGTGGGGGTAAAAATCCTGCCCGACAAAATATTTTGACTCGTGGGTCTTCTAGAGCACCTTCTATAGTATAGATCTATTCAAAAAAATCCTCATATTTATTCAAAAATACCCCCATCCCCGAAAACATTGGCGTATTTATGAACTTTTTTGAAAATTATTATTATTGCTGGTGGGGGTAAAAATCCTGCCCGACAAAATATTTTGACGTATAGGTATTTTAGATCACCTTCTGTTTCTTCGATTTCTGAAAAAAAATCCCCACCTACGTGAACTTTGACGAACTTATTAATTTATTTTGAAAATTATTATTATTGATGGTGGGGGTAAAATCCTGCCCGACAGAATAATTTGACAAGTGGATCTTCTAGAGCACCTTCTATAGTATAGATATATGCCAAAAAAACCTCATATTTAACAAAAAATACCCCCATCCACGAAAACTTTGGCGTATTTATGAACTTTTTTGAAAATTATTATTATTGCTGGTGGGGGTGAAAATCCTGCCCGACAAAATATTTTGACACGTAGGTCTTTCAGAGCACCTTCTATAGTTTAGATCTATGCAAAAAAATCCTCATATTTAGGCAAAAATACCCCCATCCACGAAAACTTTGGCGGATTTATGAACTTTTTGGAAAATTATTATTATTGCTGGTGGGGGTAAAAATCCTGCCCGACAAAATATTTTGACACATGAGTCTTCTAGAGCACCTTCTATAGTATAGATCTATGCAAAAAAATCCTCATATTTATTCAAAAATACGAAAACTTTGGAGGATTTATGAACTTCTTTGAAAATTGTTATTATTGCTGGTGGGGGTAAAAATCCTGCCCGACAAAATATTTTGACACGTGGGTCTTCTAGAGCACCTTCTATAGTATAGATCTATGTAAAAAATACTCATATTCATTCAAAAATACCCCCATCCACGAAAACTTTGGCGGATTTATGAACTTTTTTGAAAATTATTATTATTGCTGGTGGGGGTAAAAATCCTGCCCTACAAAATATTTTGACATTTAGGTATTTTAGATCACCTTCTATTTCATCGATTTCTGAAAAAAAATCCCCACCTACGTGAACTTTGACGAACTTATTCATTTATTTTGAAATTTATTATTATTGATGGTGGTGGTAAAATCCTGCCCGACAAAATATTTTGACTCATGGGTCTTCTAGAGCACCTTCTATAGTATAGATCTATGCAAAAAAATCCTCATATTTATGCAAAAATACCCCCATCCACGAAAACTTTGGCGGACCTATGAATTAAACCCCTTTCAAAGAATTTTGAAAATTCTAGTTAAAGTAATATTTTTCTATACAGATATCTCAAAACATGTCTAATAATCAAAAGTCTTATTCCATTATCAAATCAAGCTCATTTGTGCGATCCTCTATATAGTGTAGTAAATTCATGGCTATCCACGAAATTATAACGTAATTTCGGGACCACTGGCGGTCGAGTACGCGCCGTATCACCGCGAGAAATTCGTGGCTAGAACTCGTGGCTGCTTTCACACTGATTTCACCAATGTAGAATTCTATCGGAAGTCAGTAATTTCATCTCATGAAATGTTGATAAAGCCAATGCCAAATTCTATACTTATATAAGATGCGTGGAAGTCAGAGGCCCAAAATGCTTCAGGGTTTGAATTGGAACCGCGGTAGTAGTGTGTGTACTTTCCCCAAAGTGCTCGGTGTAGATAATGGTCGTAAACGTAATTTCATGAACTGAATAATATAACCAACAAAGAGTTCGTTCGACTTCGTTTAAAGAGATAAAAGTCACGATTCTTCAACTAAATCACAGAAACGGAAAGAGTTTTAATGAATCTGGAAATGTTCCTATCATAAATCTTCCTTTCGTTTCAGTTGTTTTTCAAAGCATGGTCTGTATTACTGTCCATCAAAAATTAGTGTAAAACTCTGAGATGGAAGCAGCATTTCATTCGGGTGGCTTTTTCATCGCAGTTTGAGCTAGAAACTTGACTGAAGTTATCTCAGTAACAGTAAGAGAATATTAATTATCTCTTCTTGACACATTGATTTAATAAATAAAAAACTAGAGATTGAAAGACTCGCCTTAAAATATCGCTGACTTTCCTTATCAACCGCAACCCCTTTCTTGTGAAAGATCTTGATTATTCACTTGAATTATTCTTAAGAACGATAATACTATTCCGTTTCTTGGTTTTTAAATCAGGGATATAGATGGACTTGGAAAATGCTCTTCATTAGCTCGAACCAGAAATCAGGTTTACAATAATTTACTTTAGTTGACACCTCACATACAATCTCTACAGTATGCTTCAACGAATCAACTATTTACTATATTTTGTCAAATCTCACAATCGGATTGTACAGTAAAAAAATTAATTAGATATTAATAATGAAAATGAGTTGCTTCCGCTGTATTCTTAGAAGTTCAGAAGTATTCTAAATGTTCGGCAATGTTTCTAGAGTTATAATTATTGTCAAAATTAATATTAAAGCCATTTCCGTAACAATGCCGCCTCTACGTGGCTTTTGAGCCTGTAGATAAGAGTTCAAAAAATAAAAATTTTCGGCAACCATCCGGGAAGTGTTCACTTCCCGGACACTTTTTCTTTGGGAAAGTAGCACTTCCCGGCCTAGGCCGGGAAGTACGTGTTGAATGTAGATCAAAATATCTACATATTTCTTGAAGCGCCATCTGTTTCTATATTGCGATATTTTGGCAACACTGTAACGATAGAATGAATAAAGTAGTACGTTGATAGTTCCGTTAGAGAGTGTTTCATTTTCTACTCTTTGAGCACAGTTTTTGTCCATAAAAGTATAATTTCCACTAAAATTAACAGGTTATGGGCCCAGGGTACTGAAAAGTCCTGGACAATACTAGTTACAAGTTTAAAGTTAGAAAATAGTGCAAAATCAACTCAATCGAAAGCAGTGTTCGAGAATCGGCGTCGGCAGAAATGGCGGTCAACTACCTAAGCAGTGTACCAAGGTTGCTCGGTCGTGAAAATTATGCAGAATGGTGTTTCGCTGTTGAAAACTTTTTTGTTCTGGAAGGACTCACGAACTGCCTGGAAGGTACTGAGACTGATACGGTTTTAGTTAACAAAGCCAAAGCCCAGTTAATTCTGACGTTGGACACGTCCATTTTTGTGCATGTCAGGGAGAAACAAGTTTGCAAAGATGTTTGGGACACCCTGAAGAAAATGTACGAGGATAATGGATTCGCTAGAAAGATTGGACTTTAACGTACTCTCATTTCCCTACGCTATGAAAACTGTAGTACAATGGAGGCTTATGTCACACAAGTCATAGAGACTTCCAGAAAATTGGACAGAACCGGTTTCCAGATGAGCGAAGAATGGGTTGAATCACTCTTTTTGGCAGGGTTGCCAGAAAGGTATGCACCTATGATCATGGCCATAGAGCATTCGGGAATTACAGTGACATCTGATTAAATCAAAAACAAACTTCTTGACATGGAAACAGATTGCAGCACAAGCAGTTCAGCAGGTGCCTTTGCCAGCAAGGCGGGTTTTCATAAAAAGTCGAGAGATGGCGGAACAAGCACGGATGTCAAGAAAAAGAATCGCGACATAACCTGTTTCAGGTGTAAGCAAGTTGGTCATTTTCAAAATAAATGCCCCAGTTTGGAACAAAATAAAAAAAAAGACAAAGAAAGTAAGACAAATGCTTTCAGTGTCGTATTTCTCAATGGTAACTTTGAGAGATGATTATAGGTTCTGCAGCAAACAACCATGTAACTTCCAGAGAGGATTGGTTGAACAACATGAATCAGACTGATGTCAAAGAAATCATGTGGCAAACAATGAAAAGCTGGCAGTGAAATGTTCAGGCCAAGTGAACGTTACGACAGTTGTTGGTAAACAGTCCTTTGATGTTGCTGTTAAGGACATATTGTATATTCCCAAGGCTCTCAACAAACTTATTATCTGTGGGACAACTCACAAGAAATGGCAACAAAGTAATTTTCTGTGGAAAAGATTGTAAGATTTATAACAGAGATGGTGTATTGATTGCAACCGCTGCTTTAAAGAATAACATGTATAAAATGAACCTCAAAAGGCCAAAAGAACATTTTGTAGCTACTGCAGTGACTGCAGATATATGGCACAGGCGATTCGGACACACAAACGATAAAAATCTCTCTCTTATTCAGAAAGTAGTTAGTGGCATGGAATGCTCAGGTAGCTTCAATGTAAATATGCCAATATGCCAAATATGCCAAATATGTTGTGAAGGAAAACAATGCAGGTTACCTTTTAAACATGAAGGTACACGTGCAACAGAACTGTTGGAAGTTATCCATGCTGATTTGTGTGGACCGATGGAGGTAAACTCACTGGGAGGATCAATATACTATCTTGTCCTTGAAGATGATTTTAGCAGAATGACATTTATTCATTTTCTGAAATGCAAGAGTCAGGCACTTGAATATTTCAAACAGTTCAAAACCATGGTTGAAAACCAGAAGAATGCTAAAATCAAGGTGCTAAGAACAGACAACGGTGGTGAATTTTGCAGTGGACAATTTGAAAAATTCTTCACAGAAAATGGAATCACTCATCAAAAAACAAATCCCTATACGCCACAGCGGAATAGGATGAGTGAAAGGATGAATAGCACTTTAGTAGAGAAAGCACGATGCCTACTTTTTGATGCTGGATTGGACAAGTCTTTCTGGGCAGAAGCAGTCAACACCGCGTTATATTTGAAAAACAGGTCATTAGTGACAGGCTTGGTGAAACCACCTTTTGAGATTTGGTCACAACGACAACCAGATGTGAGTAACGTCAGGGTCTTTGGCAGTGAGGTTATGATGTTAATACCTGCAGAAAAAAGACGAAAGTTCGACAAGAAATCTAAAAGGATGATTTTGGTAGGATTTTGTGAAAATATTAAGGGTTATAGGTTATATGATCCAATAACCAAATCAATTGTCACAAGCCGAGACGTTATTGTCAACGAAAATATACCAAAAAACCCAGAAATCTTCGATTCAACTTCAAAATATGATGAAATATCAGTTTCAGTGGGGGAAACAAGTGAAAACATTAGCATGGAACAAAGTGAAATGCTTTCAGATGTTTCAGATCAAGAATATGATCCACAGAACGAGACCCTGGATAGTGATGCATCATCTGTTTATGATGTTAATGTATCCACAAATGAACCTGAAGAAATAAGGAGATCGGACAGGAATAAAAAGCCCAAAAATTTTGATGACTATGCGACATATGCTTACCAAAACCTGAATCAGATAGAAGATGTGCCGTTGAGCATGTCTGATGCTCTGTCTAGATCTGATGGAGATAAGTGGAGACAAGCAATTGAAGCTGAGCTGGCATCATTTGAAGAAAACAGCGCCTGGGAGGTGGTGGAGAATCCAGAAAATGCTACTATAGTGAAGTGCAAGTGGGTGTTCAGAAAGAAATCAGATAGTGAAAATAGTGTGCGGTATAAAGCAAGATTAGTTGCGAAGGGTTATTCCCAAAAAGCTGGCATAGATTATGATAACATTTTCTCCTGTGGTGAGGCACTCCACATTGAGATTTCTTATTGCATTATCAGTTCATTTAAATTTAAAAACTACTCACCTGGATATAATAACAGCTTTCTTAAATGGTTGTTTAACTGAGACGGTTTATATGATGCAACCGGAAGGATTTAAAAATTCTGCAAATGAAAACCATGTTCTCAAGTTCAAAAGAGCCATTTATGGATTAAAGTAAGCCTCAAGGGTGTGGTATAAAAAGGTTGAAAATGTTTTATCAAATTTGGGCTATGAAAAATCAAAATATGAACCTTGTGTATATTTGAAATATCAAAATAACTTCAAAACAATTGTAGCTCTGTATGTAGATGATTTTTTTATTTTTTCTAACTGTGATGCTAAAACAAATTTCTTAAAACAGAAATTAGCTTCAAATTTTAAAATGAAAGATTTAGGAGAAATGAAACAATGTTTAGGAATGAGGGTTAATATTGATGAAAATAAAGGATCAATAACCTTAGATCAGGAACAATATATTGATGAATTGTTGTCACGTTTCAATATGACCGAATGCAAACCTCTGAGTACACCCATGGAAAATAATTTGAAGTTGAGTAAAAATGAAATTAAAAATGACATTGACTATCCTTATAAACAATTGATAGGAAGCTTAATGTACTTGGCTGTACTCACGAGGCCAGACATTTCTTTTTGCATAAGTTATTTGAGTCAGTTTAATAACTGTTTCAATGAGACACATTGGAAATGTGCTACGATACTTGAAGGGCACTAAAAGTTATGGTTTGACATTATTTGTAAAAAATAATATTCTAAAACTAGAAGGTTTTGTCGACGCAGATTGGGCTGCCGACATAAATGATAGAAAATCTTTTACTGGATTTTGTTTCAAACTTTCAGGATCTCTAATATCTTGGGAGAGTAGGAAACAAAACTCAGTGGCCCTCTCTAGTACAGAGGCTGAATATGTTGGAATTTCAGAAGCCTCTAAAGAAGCTATTTACGTGTATAATATGTTTGCAGAGTTCACTGGAAACTCTGAATGTATAACACTATTCAATGATAACCAAAGTGCACAAAAGCTATGTATTAATCTTGCACTGCATAAGAGAGCTAAACACATTGACATTAGGCACCATTTTGTCAGGGAGGCTATTTATAATAATTTTGTTAATGTAAGGTATTTGCAAACTAATAATATGCCTGCTGACATATTTACTAAGAGCTTGAGTTTTGTTAAGCATAATAAGTTTTCTAGTGAATTAGGAATCACAAATGTTATGTAGGTAGTAATATTTTGATCTAGGGGGGGTGTTGAATGTAGATCAAAATATCTACAAATTTCTTGAAGCGCCATCATCTGTCTCTATATTTCGATATTTTGGCAACACTGTAACGATAGAATGAATAAAGTAGTACGTTGATAGTTCCGTTAGAGAGTGTTTCGTTTTCTACTCTTTGAGCACAGTTTTTGTCCATGAAAGTATAATTTCCACTAAAATTAACAGTACGTCCTTCCCGGCCTAGTTATATGTATTAATTCTTCACGGCGACAAGCACCGCTGATACCCAAAATTAGGACAACCTACAAATAAAAATTATTGAAACTGCTACTAATCCTACAAAATTATGATTATATATGTACCTTATAAAGTAAATTTGTTCCGTTGTCAGCATCTTGAATGAATTTATTGATATCATCCCTTGAAAAAACTTTAGATTTCTTTCCTCGGTATCCGACGCTTTCGTTCTTAATACGTGGCATGCGAATAAACCGTTTCTATAGTAAGGACACAAAAAAGCCACTGGATGCTGTGAAATTGTATTGGAAGTATTAATAACAGTGGCTTGTAGTTTGATATAATAATTTGTATATTACCCGATTTATGGAGTGGTTTAATGACAGAGATTTTATATTAGGGAGGACAAATACCTTTTTCAAAACACAGGTTGATGATAAATGACATTGGAGATGAAATTTCCCTGGCTATTTCTTTTAGGGTTTCGGATGTGATGCCGTCGACTCCAGGCGCCTTAGTATGATTTTTGAGAGTGTTTATTATGTCAAATATTTCTTCTTTCGTGGTAGGTGTCAAGAACATGGAGTTGGGAATAATATTTACGGATGGAGGTGGTGATAATGGGGTTTTTATGTTTTTTGCGAGATCTGGTCCAATTTTGGTAAAAAAATTTGCGAGTGTTTCTGCCATTTCAAAATCTGTTTCGGTGAGGGTATTGTCCTCTTTCAACAAACTATTTATAATAGAATTTTTATGTCTTGTCATGCAATTGATAACTTTCCATAGCTGTTTGGGATTATGTTTACTTTTTTCTATTTCAGCACTATGATAATTTTGTTTAGTTATTTTTATTAATGTATTAAGTTTATTCCTATGAGTAATAAATCTCTCTTTCAGTTCCAAACTGTTTTTGTTCTTTTGATATTCTTTGAATAGGCGTTGAGAAAAATGAATGAAATCATTTATTTCGTACAAAATATTCTAATTTATTTGTGTTAAGGTTCTTTTTAATTTTTTTTATAATTAATACGTTTAAAGATGATGGTTTTCAGTTTGGACATTTTCATTTGTTGTTTTTAAAGACATTATAGTGGCTTTATGGTCGGATACGTGACTATCTAAAACAAACGCAGAACATTTGTTTTCTAAATCGCCATCTTGAGCCCTAACAAATATATGGTCGATGCAGGTACTCGATCCATCTTGTGTCCTTGTACTGATATTGACTATCGATATGAAATTGAATTCACTAAGGATATCAAGGTAATTATTAGTCAGGTTATTGTCTGAAAAGATATTTATATTTATATCACCCAATATTGCGAAGAGATGTTCCTTGTACCGTTGTTGACCCAGGTAGTTTTGGAGTTCCAAAATGAATTCATTTTCGTTGATGGATGGAGGCCTGTAAGTACAGGCAATTTTTATAAATTCACCCGTATCAAAACTTCAATTAATTTGCACGGACCTAACTGAACGATGTTTGTTTTATATTCCCTAGTGTTCCTTACATAAACTATAACGCCATCATTTTGGTTTATAGTTCCCCGATTATAGACTGACTCATATCCATCTAAATCGAAAAAAAAATTGTTCCGAATTTTCCACGTTTCTGTTAAAATAATACAGTCAAATGGTTCTTTGAAATGATTTAAAAAAACTTCTTATTTTTCGAAGTTTTTGGATATACTTCGTACATTTTGTTGACAGACTTTCAAGCAATCATTTCCAAGCTTCAACGTGTTGAAATAATTTGCACTATCCAAAAATTTTGTTGCGAATTCTTTATAATAATTATAATCTCTGATGAACTGATCCAATACTCATTTGGAAAAAAGACAAAGCTGGATTGAATTATTATAGATATAAATTACTAGGCCATGAATGAAAGGTTTTGCTATAAGTTAGAGGTAGGTACATAATCACTGTAATTATTTCTGAGCCTTCTTTTCTTGTAATCTGGCACTGGAAGGTTTTTGTTGGTTGCTTGTAATAGAAGGTTGTCTTATTTTCTGCTGTTGTCTGGATTCTGACTGTGTTTCAAGGGCTAGTAGATCTGAGACTTGGTATACTTCTGTATTCACATGTAATTTGTTGTTTTTTATGTAACAAGTATTGTTTTCTTCTTGCCTAGCCTTCAGAAGATACTTTCGGAGTAACTTACTTTCCTCTCCCTGTTTCGGTGTTTGATCGTACACGATGCTGATATTTGTGCCTTTCAGGTGTTGCCTTTTTTGTAGTACTTCAAGCATTATTAGTAATGTTTTGAATTCGACTTTCAGAGGGCTGGTATTGTTGTTCCCGAGAAAATAAAAATAGTTGATATCTCCGTGAGTCAGAGAAGTGGAGAATGATGAATTTATTTTTTGCTATAATATCACAAGACGGAGTATCGCTCTTTTTGGTCAGCCCAAAAATAATCACGTTGTTTTTCTTTCCCGATTTCTTCAATTTCTTCTTTCAGGTCTTTATTTTCTTTTTCAAGATGTAACACTCTATTCTTCAGCTCTTCGAAATTCAGTAATACTCTAGCCTCACTGGCTTCGATTGAACTCTTGATTTCATTCCTGTTTTTGATAATTTCGTCGATAAGTTGCTTAATTGTAATATCAGACATCATATGGAAACGAATTTCAAACGTGTGTGACCTACTTTATAGCTGGTATTTCTTATATTGATAAGGGAGTTCGACTGTACCTTTTTATACTTTAGTTTGATGAATGAATTCCTACGAATTGTGGATTTGATACGTGAATCTTTGAAATAGATCAAATATTTTCTGCTAAATGTTCATGACTGAATTTTCCTTAATTATTGTATAAAAATAAAAATTGTATAGATGTTACGTACCACTTTGATTTGCAATAACGTTGGAGTGATTAACTACGAGTCTGTTTACACTGAAGCCACACACATATACAGATAATGAATGCCAACATTTTCTAAAAATTTCTTCATTATTAGTACATTGAGAAAATTATTATTTTAATTTTGAATCCGTACAGTTGTAATAAAAATTGCAATTAGTGTAGGTCACAAATGTTTGTTTTTCATTGCTATTTATATTTGATGAAACATTGCTATCTAACGAAGAAGATTGGGCAAATGAAGCTGACAGATTGTTGGCAGTTGTTGACAGACTGGTTGTTTCAATATCATACACGTTTCTCATTTGTTAATTATATCCAGATGATGAGTGGGATCCATTTGAAGATATGGTTTAATAGAAGATGCGCTGTTATGTCCTGTGATTTTGATTAGTTGCTATTCTTGAACTCCACTTTTAGCTAGCTTACTAACTGCTGCTGATCGGTTAGAATGGTTAGTTATTTTTGCTTTATTGATTCCGATTGTCTGTGCTGCTTCTCGGGTCCATTTCGATATTTGATGTATTTCTATCGGGCAATTTTTGTACCAGGTCAGGTAGTAGATCCGGGTCTTTTCCAAAAAGGATTCAATGTTAAGAATAACCTATCCGATTTAATATTTTTGTCTCTTTTGCTAAGAAGCTCTCTAAATAATCTTACAGGGCACATTTTTGTTTCTGCAGTATTCTGAACCAATCATTTGCTGTCCGTAAGCTTTTTATCGCCTTCTTCTGCAGTTTTAGTGAATATGGGATTGTATTCTATTCTACCTGTAGAATTTCCTTTATGGTCTACTTCTTCTTTAAAGTAAGTCATTAGACAGAAAGTCGCTCCGCCACCTCTCCACGTTAATTCAATGGCTATTATATGGTAGAGTTTTTTCTGCAATTCCTCGGGAGTATTCTCGTCCCATAACTCAACTATTTTCAGATGGTCTTCATCACTCAAAGCAGAAGAGCTCTCCTTTCTTTCAATTGGGTTTTGTTGAAGAATTCTGCCTTTCGCATTTCTTACATCTCTGGCAGTTTTGAAAACTATATCTTCCAATCGATCGAAACTTACATTATTTTGAACGTGGTGCATTTCTTGCAGTTTTTTGCTACGATATTCCACATAGTCTTCACCACACCTTCTTTATATTCCGTTCCGTCTTTCTTCCGCATATTAAACCCCCTGTATATTACTTTGGTTACGCATCCCAACAATGCATTGAAGAAGCCTTTGCTGCGAATTTTGCATGTAAACATTTCAAATTCTGACGTATTTTCGTTGCCTCATGTCAAAATATTTGTCTAGAAATCCTATCGAAAATGGAGTTTTCACTGATGAAAATCAATATTAGGTCATTCAAAAGATTAGGAAATTATTGTTTTTTTTTTTTATAAACTGTTGCCAAGAATTGTAAGAATCCCTGAGAAACGAAACAACGAAAACCAATATGGAGGAAGGAAATTCAACAGCTCTTGTGAAATAATTACTTATTTTAACAAAATACATTTGAAAAATGGTGGTGTCTGATTGGTCTATTTCATCATGAATGAAATAATCAATGAAAGTTCACACTTCTGCCATATTTTTCTGCTGGCCTTCCCAAGTTTCGGAATTTATAGTACAGTAAATGGAACTTCAGGGACAGGTTGGTTTCAAACTTTCAGGAAATTCGTTCTTGGCTTGTCTGAGGACTGAACTCATCGTAATGTTTCTATGTGGTATAAAATATCGACCCGATTTGAGAGCTTTACCCAATAATAGAGTTAAGCATTGAACAGCACTTCAGTGTTCTAGAGTGCTGGAAACCGACTGCTAATTTCCTCAGTCGTTGCGAGAGGAGTTATACAATTATCGTATTAGGGTTATTCAGGACAGAGCTTGACACTCAACATAAACATGAAGGGTGTGAATTGTAGCTTTTCTCGGTAGTGTTTATCGTGTGGATAGAAACTGAATACTAATGATGAGACAGAGAAAGAGAGAGACTGTTTTTTTAGATTCAAATATCTGACGGAATTATCAACTATGATCAAGAAGTTACAGACCTGAAGGAAAAAGCAGAATTATTTGTTTACAATTTCTTAAATTCTGACAATTTCGTAACTCAAAATAATTTTGAGAAAAACATTTCACTGCTTTCTACAGTCTCAATGGATCACAATACGGGGTGATTCAAAATTCGATGTAAATATCTCAAGGGATTAAAATAAGACTTTTTCTTCAAATCAACATGTGTCCTAAAATACCTCTTCGAGCTACAGCCACTGTAAGTTAGAAAAAAAAGATTACCTAAAATTGTGATTATAATAACGGATCAAATCTTCTGAAAATTGGCATCCCCCTGTTTTTTTAGGAACACTATACCTTTGTTGCTTTTTTGCTTTTTTGTATAAGTACCCAGTTTTGGGCTAGTTGGAGGGAGTTCAATACTTTTATTGGCAAAAACTTTATGTTCACAAAGAGAAACTGTGAATTCGAATAGCATAATCTTGCGGCCATGGAAAAATCTAAGAATTCGGTCTCTTGCATTTTTGTCATACAACTGACCGTTAGCCAGAAAATCGTAATCAACAAAAGGAGGGTATTTTCACAATATCATACTAACAAAACATTTATTAAGTAATTAAACAATTATTAATTTCATAACGAATGTTGGAAATGTCCTCACGGAGAACCCCAACCGAAGGCCCAGCATCATAAACAGCGCTTTTCACATATATCCATAAAAAAGTCTAATGGAGTGTAATCCGGGGAACGTGGAGGCCAAGCTATTGCATGTTACCTACCTAATTGTGAATACGGGGTCGCCGATAATTCCTGGAAGTAGGTTAACGGTTCTTGATTCAGAATATGGATTGGAATCAATATTCTTTCAATAATCCCCTTATTGAAATCACCTAAAAGGTTATACCCTTCTGAAGCTTCTATGAAATATTTCATCACCCAAAGATTAACATCTACCATTCTAATGACTTCAGTTGTAATATTAAGAAATTTGAATGAATTTTAAGCACAAAATTAATCTTCAACCTTGATTATGATCCTAAGCTTGTAATTCCGTATGATTGATTCGTCCTTGAATAATGTCCTCCATGCATTTTCAATTTCTACGCTTGGTCTGAAGGCGTTGTTGGCTTGGATATAGGAATTCTTTAAAATTTCGTTTGAACCAATGTTTGTTAAAATACCCCTTTTCGTTGATTACGATTTTCTGGTAAAAGGTTAGTTTTATGACAAAAATGCAAGAGACCAAATTCTTAGATGTTTTCAAGGCCCACAAGATTATGGACCCGCTCCAACTCCCCCAAAACTGGGTTTACATAATTTTTGAAGCAAAAAAGCAATAAAGTGCCTAAAAAACAGGGGAATGCCAATTTTTAGAAGATTTGATCCGTTATTATAGTTACAGTATTAGATAATCTTTCTTTTTCCAAACTTACAGTGGCTGTAGCTCGAAGAAGGTGCATTTCAGGACACATGTTGATTGAGAAAAAGGCTTATTTTGATCCCAACAATACGTCCTTGAAATGTTTACATCGAATTTTGAATCACCTTGTATAATTCATCCCTTCCAAAATTATCCTAATAATGAGACGGAAGTGCTAAGTACACCAAAAATATTAAAAAACAAAAAGTCTATTACATTGGATGAATTGTCGATAAAAACAATAAAAAGGTAATTGATGTAAATCAGTGTTATTTGCAAGGATACTTTCCAGAAGAATTAAAAAAAGTACAAGTAATGCCTTCATTCAAAAAGGAGACCGTTCTGATGTCAAAAATTATGAGCAAATCTCTTTGCTCTGCTCACTGGCTACCTAATTTGAAGAAATAATATCAAACAGGATAACTAACTGTTTAGAGGAAACCAATATATTGTGCAAAGACCAACATGGCTTTAGAAAAAGTAATCATTTTATTCCAAATAGCAAATACCTCCAACATACTCTAGGACCATTCTTCAATAAAATGTTCTTCAAAATGTTCCAAGAATATATAACTTGTTTATAGAAATCATTCTTGAACTGGACGTAGGTTTTTTCTTAATAGAGATTGAGGAGTTCTATGGTAGAATTGACATTAATTTTTGTTCTGGTATTCTATGATATGTCTCTTTCCAATTAAGTTTTAGCAATTTTCAAAGTTTTTTCGATTGGTTCATTTGTGATCAAGCTGTCTTGGATTGGTAATTCATTTAATGTAACACCCCCACTTCTTGTAAAAATGTTGATAATGGAGGCAGATATAGACTCCGAAGCGTCAAAAGAGAAGTATTTTCAGTAAATTTGAACTTTATTTTATATTTTCAGATTAGGCATATTCATTACACGATAAGATAGTGACAAAATTAAATATCTGCTTTCAAGTCAACAGTATCGGAAAAAATTGATCATTGTCCTTCTACACTTGTACAGATTCCATAAATTATCATTTTTCCATTTTCAGACTGTGGAAAGTTAAAATTCCCAAAAATGTCAAAAAACGAATATCCGCCACAAAAAGAAACTTTCATTCAATACTTTCCAATCTTCAACAGACCTGTATAGCAAAATGATTACGGAGAACAAGATCAATTTTTATTTCACTACCAATTTGCATTCTGACACGAACTGTTTGAATCCACTCGGGAATGAAATATGGTTTTGGCGGTTCTTGCATACTGCAAAGCTGTTTAAATATGCGTTCAAAGAACTCCACCAGACTTCAAAGAAATATTGGATGTTTCCTCAGAATATCAACATCTGGAACATGAATCTCCAAGGTATAACACCAGGGGTTACTTTAGAAGCACAATTTAATCGATTCTGCTCAAGACAAAGTAAAAGAGAAAATGATACACGACAGTATGGGTAGGAAGCAAAAACGTAAACAAGATATTCCACTGAGAAAAGACAGCCAACTTGTAACTGATAGGAAAGGATAGGGTAGCTGTAGCTGCACAACCGATTTATAAAATTCAATTTCCGTTTCTCGATTTTCTTAGTATGATGTTTCAAATATATCCAACTCAATGAATAAAAAAACTGTTCTAGTATCGATGAACTATCGTCATGTGCTAAAAAGGGTTAATGGAAGTTTCGCCTTTTCTCCTGTATTTATACTGATTATTTCATTCATGATGAAATATACCAATCAGACACCACCATTTTTCGAACATATTTTGTTTAAATGAGTGATTATTTCACAAGAGCTGTTTAATCGCGATTAAATTTTCGTCCTCCATATTGGTTTTCGTTGTGTCGTTTTTCAGGGATTCTTACAATTATTGGCAACAGTTTATAAAGAAACAGTAATTTCTTAATCGTTTGAATGACCTAATATTTATTTTCATCAGTGAAAACTCCATTTTCGATAGGATTTCTAGACAAATATTTGGACATAAGGCAACGAAAATCAGAATTTGAAATGTTTTCATGCAAAATTCACAGCAAAGGCTTCTTCAATGCATTGTTGGGATGCGTAACCAAAGTAATATACAGGGTGTTAATTAAGTACGTTGACAAACTTTGGGAGGTGATTCTTTGAAGGTTTTCAGGACGAAATGTTCATATAAACATATGTCCCAAACGGCTTGGTTTTCGAGATACAGGGTGATAAAAATACATTTTTTTCAAGATTTTTTAGAGTTAACTTCGACATTTTCTACAATAATCAGTTCAGATTAGGCAAGTACAATCCATTCAATAGTACGCACGATACAAAATAATGCATTTCTCAAATAATTCACAGGGTCCTCCTTTTTTCAGAGTCAAGCTTTGTTCAACCCTTCAGAATTTTTTTTCCGCCGCCACTGACATATTATGAGAAGGGAATAATGAATTTTGTTTCATTTAACATCTTTTTGCTCTCTTGATGTTTTTCATTTACTTGTACGGTTCAGGAGTTACAATGAAAATATTAACGCAAACATTTTCCAGTAACGCATAACATAAAGAAATTTGAGAAGCAAATAGTCTAACAAACTTGAAGGGTGATTCTTTGAAAGGTTTCAAGATGAAAAGTTCATATAAACATGTCCCAAGCGGCTTGGTTTTCTAAGTACAGGGTGATCAAAATACATTTTTTAGGAGTTTTTGGAGTTTACTTCGAAATTTTCGACAATAATCGATCCAAATTAGTTCAAATTGGACAAGTACAATCCATTCAATAGTGCGCATGATATAAAATAATTCATTTCTCGAAGTGTCATTGCCACTCTCCAAAGATTAGCGCGTGACGCAATACGTCATTTTGTTCTCATTACACAAATAGCTATTTTCTGCTCGTGTAGAGAAAATGTAATGTTATGGAGCTCCCATACATTTTTTACCATAACTCAGGTTGAATATGTATTGCACAAAGTTAATTATGGCAAAATAATTTTGGACATTTTCAATAGTGAATAACTTTATTATCAAATACTAGAGCAAAGTAACATAAATTCCCTAGGAATAAAATTAAGTTCAGAAAAGGACCATTATTGAAATTGATATGTCAGAGCAGCTGCTGGAAATGGCCACCGCCAACTTCAATGCATGCGTTTATGCGCCTAACCATAGACTGGCGGACACGCTCAAAAATACCAGGAGTGTTTCTTATAATTCCGCATGACTCCTGTATGCTATTCCTCAGGTCTTCTTCACTTTGAACTGGAGTTCGGTACACTAATGATTTAAGGTGCCCCCAGAGGAAAAAATCAAGTGGATTCACATCGGGTGACCTTGGTGGCCAAAGTTGTGGCCCACCACGCCCAATCCAGCGATCAGAATAATTCTCATCTAAATATTGGCGTGCAACCAATCTGAAGTGTACTGGAGCACCATCATGCATAAACCAAATTCCAACTCTTTCCCTCAGTGGGATCTCTTCTAGGAGTCCAGGTAAGATGAATTCAAGAAAATGTCGATAATGGTCACCATTGAGTCTATGAGGCAGAAAATGTGGCCCGATAAGGAAATTCCCTACAATTCCAACCCAAACATTCAAAGAAAACGTCTCTTGAAAATGGTTTTCAATCACGGCGTGTGGGTTTTCATCAGCCCACATATGATTGTTGTGAAAATTAATAATGGCTTTACGAGAAAAGCATGCCTCATCGGTGAATAACACTTGAGATAAAAACCATGGATTTTCCAACAATTTATTTCGAATCCAAGTGCAAAAAGTTAATCTCTTTGGAAAATCCCTTGGCAGAAGAGCTTGAACACGCTGTATGTGATAGGGATAAAGTTGTTGCTCTTTTAAAATTTGCCATACCAATACATGGGTTACGTTAAACTGTGCCGCAATTTGTCTTGTACTGGTGTCTGGATGCTGCTCAATTTCGTTAAGTACAGCTTCTTCTATCTGAACTGTTCTAACTCTCCTGGGTCTTCCTATGAGAACAGCAGACCTCTTGAAAGTACCCGTTTCACGAAGACGGGAGTGAATATTGATGAACATTTGTGTGCTGGGAATATGACGTTGTGGAAATCTTTCTAGATACATTTGTCTGGCGGCACGAGCGTTACCATCAGCCATTCCATACATTAAGTGCATGTCTGCCATTTCTGAATTTGTATATTCAACCATTTTATCCAAAGGAGTATTGAATGAATCTGCTTTATAGCTTGCACTAATGAAGAATTAACAATGAGACAGTTTCTCAACTTTCGATAACTGTCAAGTTGTTGATATTTAAATAAATGAATTAATATCAAAGCCTACTTTGCTATTTTTATGAATTCAAATTGATTAAAAAATTTCTGCGTTACTGCAGAAGAAAAAACAAACCGAAATTTCTGATAAAATAATGTACTTCGTACGGAAACAAAAATTTGTTTGATTTAGTTTTTCGGAGTTATGACCAGAGATTCATAAATGAAAATCAAATGTGTAATGATCTGCGACTATTAGATAAACCCTATTAACTATCTTCCATCACAGGATTACCTTTCGGAAGTTTTTTATGTTGAAAAGGAAACGTTCAATTGAAAACTAAATAATATCTTTTTTTTAAATAAAAAAAAAATTGTATGAGTTCTCTATCAAGACTGATGGGTAAAAACATTTTTAATCAAATATCTCAATGAAAATGCACATTTTTACCATCAGAATCTTCAGGTTGAAAGTTAAGGTTTTCCCAATATCTGTCAGATCTAGTTTAATATCCAGCGTACCGCAGTGACGGGGAGATAGTAGTTTTCTGTTAGATATCACAAAAAGAAATCACATCTTTACAATAACAAGCTTTTATTTAGCTTCACTTGTAACTAACTAACAAACAAATTAATAAAAGTTGAATTTTACCCACTTCTAATACTCCGATTAATTTGAAATTTGGCAGGTTTCCGTAATTCCGGTAAAAAAATGTTTGTTAAAAAACAAAATGGCGGCTCCAATATGGCGGATGAGTTTTGTGATTATGATCCGATTCTGTTCAAAATTGGTATGTGATGGTTTTTGGGTTGGAGATTTTCAGTTTCACATAAAAAATAAACTAAAATGTTAAAAATGAAAATTATAAAAAGAAAACATTTTAAAGTTTTTATACAATACACTGACAAGGAAAAAATAATTCATTTCATTGTTTGATCTAGGTAATCTTGTACAGAAAGATTTTGATACTCACAGAATAACCTACAAAAAATGAAACAAATTATTTTTTCATTTTCAGTGCATTCGTATAAAAGCTTGTCTTTATATTTTTTATTGTATAATTTTTATTCATCGTAGATTTTTCTAATTCTGAAAAAATATTTCCATCAATTTACAATAATTGAAAATGTTTAATTTTCAAATTTTCTAATGTTATGCCACACTGGAAAATGTTTAAATTAATATTTTCATTATAGCCCCTGAACCGTACAAGTAAATGAAAAAATGCAAGATATCAAAAAGATGTTAAATGAAACAACATTGATTATTCCTTTCTCATAATATGTCAGTGGCGGCGGAAAAAAAAATTCTGAAGGGTTGAACAAAGCTTGACTCTGAACAAAGCTTGACTCTGAAAAAAGGAGGACCCTGTGAATTATTTAAGAAATGCATTATTTTGTATCGTGCGCCCTATTGAATGGATTGTACTTGCCTAATTTGAACTGATTATTGTCGAAAATGTCGAAGTTAACTCTAAAAAATCTTGAAAAAAATGTATTTTTATCGCCCTGTATCTCGAAAACCAAGCCGTTTGAGACATATGTTTATATGAACTTTTCGTCCTGAAAACCTTCAAAGAATCACTTCCCGAAGTTTGTCAACTTACTTAATTAACACCCTGTATAAACAAACATCATCAACGAAGCGTTTCATTCTGAAACGTCTGGTATTTAAAGCTTTTGCAAAAATGAATTCACGTTTCAGTAATATTTCGTATGAAAATATCTGTTTGGCAATTCTTAATAGTACACCAGTCAGCAATATGAAAACCCATGCTTCTTTATGGCTACAGTTTTCCGACTTTTGTAAAGGATTACTCTTTCAATGAAGATACAAAAAATGATAAATTGGCTGTAATATTGAAAGACTGGGAGTTTAATATGCGAAAGAAAAACGGAACGGAATATAAAGAAGGTGTGGTGAAGACAATGTGGAATATCGTAGAAAAAAACTGCAAGAAATGTACCACGTTCAATATAATGTTGGTTTCGATCCATTTCAATTCAATTCCATTTATTTCCATTCTGAATACAAAAAGAATTTACAAATAATAATAATTCATGTTACAAAATACATTACGATCTAGAGATATAGTTTTCAAAACTGCCAGAGATGCAAGAAATGCGAAACGCAGAATTCTTCAACAAAACCCAATTGAAATGAAGGAAGGCTCTGCTGCCGTAAGTGAAGAAGAACATCTGAAAATAGTTGAGCTATGGGACGAGCATACTCCCGAGGGATTGAAAAAAACTATATCATATATTAGCAGTTGAATTAGCGTGGTGAGGAAATTCTACAGGTTATACCGGGTGACACAGCAGACATGTAGCAGCCTGTAGTTTTTTTATTCGAAGAGATAAAAATTTGAAATTTGCAGAAGTTACGTAATCAACGATAGCGCTTTATTTGAAGCCAACGACATTTTATATCAACTATCTGTTTGATCGGCAGTAACTCCAACTTCTTTTTTTTGAACGACACCCTGTATAATTATCTAGCCTATCTTATTTGTCTTGAAATTCACTATTCAACCAAGTATCACAAAGTGGCATTCGTTCCTCAATTCGCAGGTGAATTTCGCTTTATTGAAAAACATCAAGTTGGCGTTACCCGAATTCGATAATCTTTCGATGCTTAATTGGTAGGCTTGGAAATCCAAAGAGTATCAGTTGAACGATATAATTTCAGTTTTTTCCATACCTGATCACTTAATAATAATAATAATAATAATAATAATAATAATACATTTATTTTCAACAGGTATACACACCCAATAACAGAAAAAATCAAGGTAGAATAGGAAATAACAATCTTGATTCTGGTTTCCTCACTTCCTACAGATTGTCAATAATTTCTTTAATAAAAAGAAAAAACATCTGAAAATAACTCACGATATTGCGAAAACTGAGATAGGAACATATTTTTTTCAATTTGGCTACTTGTGAAGAAACTATCTGCCTTTCTCTTTGGCCATGTAGTATGATCTTTCCATTTGGAAATATAAAATTAAAATTGTTCTCCTGATCCACCAATTCACAAGTCTGATATTTGCAATAATATTTTGCCTAGTAGGCGGTGTACACAAAATGTTTTGTGTTTGACAGGTGAACATCATTTGATTGCAATGATTGTCTCCGTTAGTTTTATGCTGATTGAAATTGCATCGTTTAATTAGATATTAAATATGTATTAAAAGAACAAAAAGGTCGATATGTTGTTGATATTTGGAGAGTGCAAGAGAAATTGTAGACAGGCTGAACAATTGTATGTCGAAAGATTTCCGGAAAGACACCATCCGCCTGATAATTATTTCGATAGAGTAGAAGAGCAGTTCAGAGCAGTTCTTTTCAAAACTCTTCTAGCGGTCTCTCGATTAACGCCGATTTCGTCCTCAATTTGTCTCAGGGATATCGTCGGATCTGCATGTACTATGGCCAAAACGTTTACTTCCATTTCCTCGTCGACAGTGTATTGGAGATTGTTTTGATTTTCCGGTTCTCTTCTGAACTGCTCTTCTACTCTAGCGAAATAATTATTTGGCGGATGGCGTCATTCCGGAAATCTTTCGACTTACAATTGTTCAGCCTGTCTACAATTTCTCTTGCACTCTCCGAATATCAACAACATATCGACCTTTTCGTTCTTTGAATACATATTTAGTATCTAATTAAACGATGAAATTTCAATCAGCATAAAACTGACGGAGACAATCATTGCAATCAAATGATGTTCACCTGTCAAATACAAAACATTTTGTGCACACCACCTACTAGGCAAAATATTATTGCAAATATCTAGACTAATAGACTTGTGAATTGGAGGATCAGGGGAACAATTTTAATTTTATGTTTCCAAATGGAAAGATCATGCAATGGCTACATGGTCAAAGAGAAAGACAAATAGTTCCTTCACAAGTAGCCAAAATGAAAAAAAACATGTTCCTATCTCAGTTTTCGCAATATCGTAAGTTATATTCAGATGTTTTTTCTTTTTATTGAAGAAATTATTGACAATCTGTAGGAAGTGATCAGGTATGGAAAAAACTGAAATTATATCGTTTAACTGATACTCTTTTGATTTCCAAAGCCTACCAAGCATCAAAAGATGATCGAATTCGGGTAACAGCCAACTGTTTTTCAATAAAATGCAATTCATTTGCGAATCGAGAAACGAATGCCACTTTGTGATACACGGTTGAATAGAGAATTTCAAGACAAATAAGATAGGCCTGATAAATATACAGGGTGTCATTAAAAAAGAACTTGGAATTACCGCCGATCAAACAGGTAGTTGAAAAAAGTTGTCGTTAGATTCAAATAAAGCGCTATCATTGATTACGTAATATCTGCAAATTTCGTCTTCAAATAAAAAAACTACAGGCTGCTACATGTCCGCTGTGTCACCCGGTATGTTGAAAAGCATTTTTGTCTAGAAGTATAATTTTTTTCTTGTTTTAGGTAGAATAGAATACAACCCCATATTCACAAAAACTGCACAAGGAGGCGATAAAAAGCTTACGGACAGTAAATGGTTGGTTCAGAATACTACAGGAACAAAAATGTGCCCTGTAAGATCATTTAAAAAGCTTCTCAGCATAAGAGGCATTCATATTAAATCGGATAGGCTATTCTCAGCCCCGAATCCTTTTTGGAAGAGACCCGAATCCACTACCTGCTACAAAAATTGCCCAATAGGAATAAATCAAATTTCAAAATGGACCCAGCACAGACAATCGGAATCAAGAAAGCAAAAATAACTAACCAGTATGAAGGTGCATTAGGTCAACATCATTCTAAAATTGTGCTTAAAGTTATGTTAAAAGCAAAAGCTGAATCTGTTGAATCAAATGGCGCTATTTATACAACAATGTTAAGTTTATGCAAAAAACCTTTGATGTTACCGTTATGTTTATGATAATGCTTGTGCTAAAGTTGACTTAAACCACCCTAACCGATAAACAGCAGTTAGTCAGCTAGCTAAAAGTGGAGTTTCAGAACAGCAACCATTCAAAATCACAGGACATAACATCGCATCTTCTATTAAAGCATGTCTTGTATTCCACTCATCATCTGGATATAATTAACAAAATGAGAAACATGTATGCCAACAATCTATCAGCCTCTGTTCCAGCTTCATCTGTCCAATAGTCTTCCTTAGATACCAATGTCTCATCTAATATAAATTGCAATGAAAAACAAACATTTGTGACCTACACGAAATGCAATTTTTATAACAACTGTACGGATACAAAATAAAAATAATAATTTTCTCAATGTACTTATAATAAAGAAATTGTTAGAAAATGTCGGTGTTCTTTATCAATAAAATTCTTCGTTGTTGGTTTTTATCTACCACATTCAAAAAATAATCTTATCGTATATCACACGACCTATAAAATTCAATGGATTGAACTATCAAAATAAATTTTCTATGATTGTGCTTTTTGATTAATAATTTCATGCACAAGAATTTCAAAATAAAACCCCTCGACCGCTTCGCGGTCTCGGGATTTTATTAAATTATTGTGCATTCAACTATTTTTCAAGCAAAATTATGCTCAAAATATTTTTATAGTTTTATCGATTAAATTTGTGGGCCTTGTGATTTAACATACTGTTATTTCATCACAGAATGGGATTTTTCCAGACTCTGTTAATTTAGCACTGGTTTATTCATATAGAAAATTAAAGAATGAAGTGCCCTGATTATAGAAATGTTCCATCAGATACCGTTATAGTTGAAAATTTAAAAAAAATCAGAGACAGCGGCTTGTAATTAAATAATTGATATTGCAGAAAAATTGGCACTGATAAATAACTTCGTGTCAACTTTATTTCAGACAAGATAAGTCTCCTAAGCAAGCAACTTATCAATTGCTTGAATATACGTATGAAAAAATTGGTAAGAGAATAGTATATTGTTTTACAAGGGACAAAAGTAACATTGTTTGAAGCGAGAGAACAGTTTACAGGACAAAGCGCAGCCGAGACAGGTAGTGTTCACTCTAGCAGAACTATACAGACTGTACAGGATGAGTCAAGCACTTGGCTGGATACCACAAACCTGGAAATCTGTGAACGTGGTCTTCATACGACCAGGCCAAGGATTACAGACCAATAAGCCTATCATCCTTTCTCCTGCAAGGACTAGACAAACTGATAGACTGGGACATACAGGAGGCAGCTCTAATAGACCAGCCATTACATATAAACCAGCGTGCATATCTAACAGGAATATCGTGCGAGACGGCCTTGCACCAATTGTTGTCGAGGCTGGAGGACACTTTGACATCGAAGGAGCCTTTGACAATACATCCTTCGAAGGTATGGTCTCAGCGGCCAGGAGGAGAAGCGTTGATGAAACCACCTGCAGGTGAATAAGGGTACTGCTCCAAAATCAACAGGCCCATACCAACATGTTTGAAGACTCCGCAAAGCTGGACATTGCCAGAGGAACCCCACAGGAAGGGATAGTACCCCCCCCCCTACTGTGGGACATGGTAGTATACGAAATTCTGGAATCTTTAAACAATCAGGGATACTACTCCCAAGGTAATGCGGACGACATAGTTGCCCTCGTACAGGGAAAGTATGCCCAAATAACCTCTGAGCTAATGCAAAAGGTTCAGGGGGACTTGAAGTCACCCCAATTCTTTGGCGCAACACTACAAGTTGCTGATAATGTCAAATATTTAGGGCTGTTCTTGGACAAGAAACTAACCTGGAACATGCATCTACAACATGTAGTCAACAGAAGCAAAGCATCGTTCATGATGTGCAGAAGAGCTTTTGGAAAAACATGGGTACTGAAACCGATAGTCATGCACTGACTTTACACCGCGATCGTAAGACCCAGAATTACATATGATTAACTTTTGTGGTGGCCCAAGATGAAACAGAGACAGTCGAAAACCAACCTTGGTAAAATACAGAGACTCGCCTGTTTGAGTATCACAAGTGGTATGAATGTACTTCAACCGCTGCTATGGAAATTATCCTAAACCTCCCACATTTAGACATCACAGTCATGGGGGAGGCGAGGATGAGTGCATACAGACTTAAACAAACAGGTTCGCTTCATGAAATTGTGAGAAATTATAAATACTATTATCCCACAACTACACATTTTGAAGTAGTATTGTTGTTGAACTGTGACGAAAGGAGGAAAAGTCGTTTTGAATTAAAATATCCCTCTTTTTGAATTAATGTTGATTCCATAGTTTTCTCCGATGAATTTGGGGTTCTAGGAAAAATTCGCTCATATTGAAATATTTAATTTTGACACCTGTCACGTGATCACTGGTATGGCGGCTAACTGATAAAAAATACTAAGGAGGAGCAAAAACTTGTGTAGGCTGATGATATATCTGAAAAAGTTATACGAAAAAGTTGCTTAGAAATAAATTATATACTCAAATTCGGAGTTTCAAACAATAAATCGAGAAAATTGAAAATGGCTATTTTTTCTGAATAGGTATATTTCGATCGCTTTTCGATATAACAGTTGGATATGAACCAATGTAACCGCAATAATAATAATCATGCAATACTTTCGGGAGACAAAATCTTGTTGACAAAGCTTGGGCAGTAGGTTTGTACTTATTATTCATAGAATAAAAAATGGTGGTGGTCAATAGAAGTAAAAGACTCAAAGAAAAAAATGGTATAAGGGTAGAGACAGCAATTGAATGGACAATACGGTTGAACTTGAATGTTTTTCCACATGGTTGTTTTGTGAATAAAATGAGCATGAATCCTTTGAAATGTAAAGTAATCAGTTTCCATCGCATAGTGCAAGAGATAACCCTCAACTATATTTTTGATAACACTGCCATTGAGAGAGTTACCTTGATCAAAGATCTTGGAGTTATCTTCCAATCTAACCTCTCATTTTCTTCGCACATTGAGTACATCTGTAATAGAGCACTCAAGCAGTTGGGTTTCATAAAGATACATTTTAGAGATTTTGTTCATATGAGTACAGTGAACATCTTATTCCTTTCATTGGTTATATCTCATCTTGAATATCCTTCGATTGCTTGGAGCCCTTATGCTCAAGTCCACATCGAAAAATGCACCGAGAGAAATCCAGTTATACAAGTTTTTTTTCAAAAAAAGTTTATAGCTGCTAAATAAATTATTTTAGCAACTAAATGTTATCTGATCAATGTAAAAAAAGGTTTTGAACGTTAAAATGGGTCTTTTTTTCAAAACACTTATTTTGTTTTGAAAAGGTTACCTCTTAGATTCAATAAAGGGCACGATTGTGGTTAAAAGATGGAATTGAAAAAACAAACTGTTTAGCCACTATAATTCACATTTTAACTGTTAAACGATACTTTATAACCACCAAATAGTTGCCGTTTAGTTCTGGAAATATAACGGTTTTTTCCACCACCTCTGATCATGCATCTTCTTCGTCACACACGTGTTTCCTATGATGTTTTATTCCACTCACCACTAACAGGCCGTTTCATCCTCGGGTCATCTACGTCATTTCAATTCCTATTGTCAATCAGTTCACGTGTGGATTTGGTTGTGTTGTGTAAGTGCATGAATAAAGGTTAAATACATTTTGTTTATGGTTTGTTTCTACATGAAATACATTTCGGGTAAGTGTCTATATGAGTGTGTGTTTTCAACAACAGATATTATCCGTTGTTATTATTTGTGGGAGGTTGAATAAACAAATAAATTAGATTATATTCATTTGTTCGAAAAAAAAATCACGGTGATGGCTGGAATTGAATGAAAATATGACTTTTTCAGGAACCGAACGGGTTCAGTAGTACTTAATTCCGGTTCGAACAGAAACGACACAAACTACATATTTTTCAAAAGAAACATCCTATGTATTTTATAGTTTCTGAAGTAGTGAGCAAATTCTGCGAACATGTCTTACGTCTTATGACATGATGATTATTGTTAGATGATTTTTTCATATGGGAACCTAAGATTCTGGTTCCTAAAATTTGCAAATTGAATGAAATCAACCTTTTTAATATCTGTCGATTTCTTGTAGGGTAGGGTTGCCACAGATTTTGCCACATTCAAAAACTTTCATGTACATTAAATCATTTATTCGAAATAAAATCTTAAATACTGAAAAATCGGTTATTCGCCATTCTGACGGATAATTTGGAGTTATGTCGAACATTGTCAAATATAAACGTTTTTGATTACTTTATCATCTACAACTTCTTCATTGAACATTTTCCGCTAAGAGGTCATGTGGGTACTCATTTTGTTTTGTAAGAAAAATAGTGAACCTACTACTAACACGAACTTCTATGAAGCATCTGTTTTCAAACCTCTGGAATTTCACATGAAAGTATTGTAATGAAATACTCCTTTCAATACATTTGATTTTTATTAATTATTCTTGAGCAGAAATAAAATGGTATTTGAATATTAAGTAATTATTTTTTTTGTTTCAGATGTCTAATTTATTGTATAATTCGAAGATTCTTCCCTCTTGTCAACTCTATCCGTGATTACTAGAAATAGTGTATATTTTGATGTATTTCTAATGTTCCCAGATTTAAGAAATACTTTATTTTATTGTTGATATGTAAGTTTAACGACCTTTGTTATGATGACTGATTTTTTCTTTTTTTAGGGAATTTGAGGTCATAAATTGAAAAAAAATATTTTTTTTAAACCCGTTTCGTTAATTAATTTTGTCATCTTCAGGCTACTGTAAGATACTGAAAGAGGATTTTTTAAATCAATAAAATGTTAGAAAAAAACAAATAAAAATATACAAATCAATTTGCTACTAATACTTTTCCAGAAACAATCACTGAACTATGTTCTGGTAACAGATAAAACTTCATAGTAGATCAGAGTTAATTAATAATAATTCAATCTAAAGTTTTATACATTACCAAAACATTGTTCAGTGATTGTTTCTGGAAAAGTAGTAGTAGCAAATTGATAAGTATAGTATTATTTGTTTTTTCTATTGTATTATTAATAAAAAAAATCTTCTATTTGTATCTTCCAGTGCACTGAAGATGTCAAAAAATGAATTGACGAAAAGTTGACTTTAAACAAATAGAGTTTTCTTTAATTTAAGGCCTCAAATCCCCCCCCCCCCAAAAAAATTAAAAATCAGTCACTATATTTTAATTTCCTTAATAAATCTTGATCAATTTCTCAACGAGTTTCAATGCTGAACTGTCCACTGATAAGTATGAACAACTAATGTGTTGCAATTTCAGGAAATTAAATCAAATATGACGAATCTCTATAACTAAAGTAGCTTTTTCATGATATCTATAGGATTGAAATTTTTAAAAGCGTGCTTGTTGAATTCTCATTCCGAGAATATGACACTGGCACTCACCGTGTTGCAACTTCTGTTTAACATATTTTTCGTAGATATTCATCAAATGGCAAACATTTTCGCTTCCAAACACTTTGTTTCTGACTAAAACGTTTTTGAATGGCATACGCATGAAAATAACCTCCCTCTAGAGCTCTGATAACATCATCAACGCCAAAACACCACATCAACTCCTTTAAGTTGAAAAATGTCGAATAGCACATGTGGTGATATTGAAGTGTTTTTGAGGATTAACAGTTGGGCAAAATTTTCATGTGTATTCATGTGTATTAATGATCCGAATTTCATGATAATGCACTATTAAAACTGTTTAAGTTTGTAAAATGAGGTTCAACAACTGTAAATCCTTAGAAACTGTTCAAATTCAGCTAAATCGCCACATGTGCTATTTAAGATTTTGTGGCAATGCTATTTTCAGAACTGTACAGTAGGAAATTATTTTCATGCAGGTTATTCAAAAGCCGTTTAGCTGGGTAAAGGAAAGTTTTTGGATGCAAAAATGTTTACTATTTGATTGTTATACAATTTTTTATAACTACTATAATATATAGTATTATAATGAAATACCAATCATTTAAGTATTACATCAAAAACAAGTCATCTTGACTAATAATAAAACGGATTAAGCAATCCAGACTTCTGCATTTAACCTATACAATAGGTATAATCGTCGGCAAGTCTCCAACAGAAAACAACTACTGCCCCCTACGACCATTGAATTATATCTGTTAGATTCTTGGCAAAGTATTCTACAAGAACTACTTTGCAATGTTCTTCCAATCTCAACGCCAAAACATGTCTCAATCCACACGAGGGAACACCTACGGACCGGTTTCATGGTTCCTTGCCAATCATCAGCGCAGGGTAGCTCACCCAACGCAATCGAAAAATATCTTGACCCCAAGATTCGAAGAGCACTCCGACTATGGTGTCGACTTCGTCTGAAGCCAAATAAATTCAGAAGAAAATATTCTATGACACTACTTGGCAGAAGCCCATTAAACTAATAATAAAACGGATTAAGCAATCCAGACTTCTGCATTTAACCTATACAATAGGTATAATCGTCGGCAAGTCTCCAACAGAAAACAACTACTGCCCCCTACGACCATTGAATTATATCTGTTAGATTCTTGGCAAAGTATTCTACAAGAACTACTTTGCAATGTTCTTCCAATCTCAACGCCAAAACATGTCTCAATCCACACGAGGGAACACCTACGAACCGGTTTCATGGTTCCTTGCCAATCATCAGCGCAGGGTAGCTCACCCAACGCAATCGAAAAATATCTTGACCCCAAGATTCGAAGAGCACTCCGACTATGGTGTCGACTTCGTCTGAAGCCAAATAAATTCAGAAGAAAATATTCTATGACACTACTTGGCAGAAGCCCATTAAACTAATAATAAAACGGATTAAGCAATCCAGACTTCTGCATTTAACCTATACAATAGGTATAATCGTCGGCAAGTCTCCAACAAGATATTTTTCGATTGCGTTGGGTGAGCTACCCTGCGCTGATGATTGGCAAGGAACCATGAAACCGGTCCGTAGGTGTTCCCTCGTGTGGATTGAGACATGTTTTGGCGTTGAGATTGGAAGAACATTGCAAAGTAGTTCTTGTAGAATACTTTGCCAAGAATCTAACAGATATAATTCAATGGTCGTAGGGGGCAGTAGTTGTTTTCTGTTGGAGACTTGCCGACGATTATACCTATTGTATAGGTTAAATGCAGAAGTCTGGATTGCTTAATCCGTTTTATTATTAGTTTAATGGGCTTCTGCCAAGTAGTGTCATAGAATATTTTCTTCTGAATTTATTTGGCTTCAGACGAAGTCGACACCATAGTCGGAGTGCTCTTCGAATCTTGGGGTCAAGATATTTTTCGATTGCGTTGGGTGAGCTACCCTGCGCTGATGATTGGCAAGGAACCATGAAACCGGTCCGTAGGTGTTCCCTCGTGTGGATTGAGACATGTTTTGGCGTTGAGATTGGAAGAACATTGCAAAGTAGTTCTTGTAGAATACTTTGCCAAGAATCTAACAGATATAATTCAATGGTCGTAGGGGGCAGTAGTTGTTTTCTGTTGGAGACTTGCCGACGATTATACCTATTGTATAGGTTAAATGCAGAAGTCTGGATTGCTTAATCCGTTTTATTATTAGTTTAATGGGCTTCTGCCAAGTAGTGTCATAGAATATTTTCTTCTGAATTTATTTGGCTTCAGACGAAGTCGACACCATAGTCGGAGTGCTCTTCGAATCTTGGGGTCAAGATATTTTTCGATTGCGTTGGGTGAGCTACCCTGCGCTGATGATTGGCAAGGAACCATGAAACCGGTCCGTAGGTGTTCCCTCGTGTGGATTGAGACATGTTTTGGCGTTGAGATTGGAAGAACATTGCAAAGTAGTTCTTGTAGAATACTTTGCCAAGAATCTAACAGATATAATTCAATGGTCGTAGGGGGCAGTAGTTGTTTTCTGTTGGAGACTTGCCGACGATTATACCTATTGTATAGGTTAAATGCAGAAGTCTGGATTGCTTAATCCGTTTTATTATTAGTTTAATGGGCTTCTGCCAAGTAGTGTCATAGAATATTTTCTTCTGAAGTCATCTTGACATGAGTATCTTTTCAATTTTATACAGTCGTCAATTAATATCGAAATGCCAATCATTTAAACATTATATTGAGAACAAGTAAGCTTTATATAATCATCTTTTAATTTTTGTAATAACTTCATAAAATATTGAAACGCCAGTCAATTTAACCATTATATTGGAAGCAAGTAATTTCGATATGACAATATTTTCATTTTTATACGAGTGTTCTTTAACAGTTATACAACTTTTTTGAAAAAAATACCCCGATCATTCTGAAAAGGTTACTATGTTGGCGCCTATTCAATTCAGAAATCTTTTAAATGTTATACAATTTTGTATAACAGGTAACAGATATTTCTCTCGGTGTGTGAAAGAGTTCAACGCAGATTTTTTATGTACTGATCCTTCAGGCTGAACATTCCTTACTCTTATACCAACAAATTATAGTGCAAACATAGGGATGATTAGATTACTGCGACAGGCAAATGTTCACTCAAGGGCTATAGATATTTTTTCATCTTCGCTTTGGTAAATGAAGAGAGCTACTATGTAGCTTAAGTTTTATAGCTTTAATTGCTCATTTTATTTTAATTTGTTTTGTTTATGTCTAGTTACTGCACAAAACTGTTAGATATAGTTACAATTTTTTAAATGTTTTTACATATTTTTCTCAGTGTTTTATTTAATTGTAAATGGGTATTTCTTTCCGTATAATAAATAAATAAATGAAAAGTAGAGAATGAAATCATATGAATGAATCGTAAAACATAGAACAAGACAGTTAATCAACTACTGGATAAGTCAACATGAAAACCTGCGTGGGTCAACTATAAGCTTTCGTCGAAATATTAAAAAAAATAATAATAAACGAAAACACTCCAGACTCAATCAATATTTATGTCTATTCAACACTAATGGCAATTTTTGAAGAGTATCATTTCGGAAAAGTAAATTTTGAACACATTACCCCCAAAAACAGGAGTAGTGGCAGCAGCTTGCTTGAGTTCTATTTAGAGGTCTAGTAGTAAATAGTAGAAGGACAAAGAATCAATTTCGGGGACTTCATTTCCTGAGGCAGTTCAGTCAGTGAGTGGATCTTCCGGCCGAGAAGTCAGAGAAGACGTTATCAGATAACAACCAATTCCAGACTTAAGAGGGGTTTAACCTTATTAGTGACTATTAGTAAAACGAGGAATGGGAGAAAACAAAATACTCGGAGCTCGCTGAATAAACTCGAGATTTTTTTCCATCATCCCATTTTCGAATGTTGGATCTAGGCATCGCACGAATTACTTTTTTAAATAAAAAAAAAAGAAAAACGTTGAAAATATAGGCGGAACATTGACCAGTTTCACTAACTTTTATCTCAGGATCAATTTTTTTTGAAAAAGTACTTCGTGAGATGCCTCACTTATACATTTATCTATTTTTTAAAAAATAGGAATGATTCATTCAAAATTACATCGCGTTTTCTGTTGAACCCCTGCAGACTCAATTTTCGAGCATTTATCTTCACTGATTGTGCTCTTTTACATGGATACTATGGATAACTGAATGAATTGTTGATTCATTCATGAGTTGAAAAATTATTCTGAAGCTATTCCGGAAATTTTAGCACTGGAGAGAAAACAATAGAAGTTGTAAATGGGTTTATTGAAGTTGCAAATATGCCGAATTGGGTAGCCTAATGAAGTTATATATTATCAAATTATAATTCTTATGTATTTCATAATTCAATTTAACTTGAACATTTGCTTTCTGGAAATGGACAAATAATAAGTAATAAGCAGCAGAAATGATTGGGGATGGTGATGGTGATTACGTTTCAGGTCACTCACGCAATCAGTTACTAAAAACTGGATTTGTTTTGCAATTTGCAAGAGGCTGGCGAGCGACTGGCGGCAAGATACAAAGGGACCAATTAACCCGAAATGAGTGTCACAGAGAAGGGACAGGGGAGGGGGCTACAATTATAGTTTAGTTTGCTCTTGTATTGTGATAGTGACACTTGTATTTTTCAATATTTGTTAGTCAATCCAACAACATTATGCCAAATTCGAATTATCGAACTGGTAATAAATACCGTAAACGACTGACTCTTCTTAAAAAAATTATCACCCAAAAAGAGGATCTTGAGAATAAATAAGGTAAGTGAATATTTATATGGCTGAACCTTTGAATGGTATATTGAGTATAAAGAACAATAAGCATATTTTACCGATCGAAGACAATTGTTTGGAGAAGGAGCGTAGCAAACAATTGTCTGAGATCGGTGGTACTTAACGTTGGTGACGGTTAAAGCGTATTTTGTATGATCCTAGCATTTTTTCCCTAGATTGAAATGAATTAATTTCCACCTAATTATTGAAAAGTCAAAAGTGACATTTATACAGCGTGATTTCCGTAGGTTGTGCATTAAAAGTTTTTCAACTTGCAGTAAGACTAGAAACTTGAAATTTGGTATGATGTCATAATTGATTATGTGCGGTCTACCTCAAATGTTTTAAGTCCTACGACTATACAGGATATGACAAAAGTCGGCACAGACTTTCTTATTTTAAATGGAATCCTATTTTTTTGTCATGGTTCGATTGACCTTCTGATTATGACTTTAGACAACCTGAGTTATATTAACTTATCTATTACAGTTTTTGAGATTTTTCTAAAAAAAATTACTGCTGCAGTAGTTTCCGAAAACACGTTTAGTCCGCAAACCGTTCAAAATTAGGACATCAAATTCATGGAGCAGTTAGCTGGTAGTCCCATCGACGGTCCCATTTTGTACCATATGGTCACAGCCGATTTTCGAATGTCGCACTATAAAATTGTCAAATACTCAAATTTTTCAAATGGCACCTACCATTTCTTTTTTAACCATATTCAAAAGAAAATTGAATTTGAGGATGGCTTATTTTAGCTTTCCCTATACTTTTCCAAGTTCAACCTCTATCTAGTTTTTCAATAAAAATCAAGAAATGCGTTCATTCAAGTATGCCATGGAAACAAAAAACAACTGTAAATAAGAAGGTGATATTCTGGCAAAGTAAAAATCTTGAATAAAATTGATTCAAATATGGGAAATTATACAAACGCAGTTGTGTTTGAAAATACAAGAGTATGCCGGATTCTTAGACAGCATAATATATTTTTGTCAGCAGGGAGTTTACAATAGGCGCAATCGACATTTATGGGCTTCCAAAAATCCACATATTGTGTTCGAAGTTGAAAAGCAAGTACAATTTCGAATAAATGTGTTTTGTTTGGTAATGAAAGCTATTTTATGAACGATGAAAATTTGAATAGTGGCAGATACGTAGACATTCTTCAAAACGTAGTAGAAACATTTATTGACAATTTGCCATTGGCTAGAGCTGCACGTTCATGGTATTGTGTTTATTCTGTATATTTTTATATTTGGAGTATGTCATGTTTTTGAATGACTAGTCTTGTCATGATTTTGCCATTAAAGTTCTCACTTTTCATTTGAAACTTTTATTGCTTATGGTATAAAACTAGAGCAAATACATAATAAACTGGCGACGAGAACGGAAGAAACTCTCAATAATGAATGCTGAACAATTCAGTACATTAATTGCAACCCTTACAAAAGCACTACAAGGTAACCAAAGCACCAATACAAACCTTCAAGAAAATATCTCTTTGGAACCTTTTTCTGAAGAGAATGAGAGCTGGGAAATGTTTACAAAAAGACTGGAGAATTTTTCTCTATGAAAGATTTTACAAAAGAAAAGAAAGAATGGTTATTGCATCCGATAGGCACTAAAACTCTACAACTTCTATACACTTTGGCATGTCCAGATGATCCTAAAACCAAATCGTACAACACCTTAATAGATTTGATACAAAATCATCTCAGTCCTACTTCAAGTACTATGAACAAAATCGTATCACAAAACGTGTCCAACAAGAAGGAGAAACGATTGCAAATTACGTTAATGAATTAAAAAGGCTCTCTGCAAAATGTTCATTTGTGACACATGCAAGGCTTCAACATCCGATGCACATTTACGACTTCAGTTTGTTAGTGGTTCGAGAAACACAAACCTTATTGAAAGATTGATACAACTCAAAGATTCTAACATTAAGTTCAAACATTGTGTTGATGCAGCACTGGCTATGGAGTTAGCTCAAAAGGACTCAAAGGAAATTCATTCTTCACAAGCTAGTACTAGTACAACATTCCAAAATCAAATAAAACCACCTCAGAAACGTGAACAGAAGTCAGATGTTTCTTACAGGAATGTGGAAAAGTGGTGTTATCGTTGAGGAGACAAAACTCACTTAGCCAATGCCTGTAGACATAAAAATTCCCAATGCACAGCTTGTTTTGAATATGGCCATTTAAGTAGTGTATGTATGAAGAAAGGACGAATAGAAATAGTTCATCAAGTACAAGAGGAACTAGAAGAAACAGAAAATAATATTCAATACGAAGACTTGTTTTTCATGAATACGCTTCAGAACGGGACATTGCCTGAATCATTAAGATCATAAGATATGGAATTCCAAATACAGATTGGACCATCAAGTCCTGAACACACTTTTTCTTTACGATACCGAATGAGATTATAAATTGTGTATTTCCACATATAGGTTCTCAATATTTTGAATGAGGTTAAAACATTATTTTGTTTGAAATTGGAATACCTCATCGAATCGTGTATATAGTCTCTTTGCACCAATATTTCCGAAAACAAACTCTCATACTCTGTATCCTTGTTTTCTTATCGACACTTGTGAATTCTCAGGATTTTGAGTTGTATGAAAACTTATAGGAATTGCATAAATTTAGATAAGGAATTCCTGCTCCAAACCATTGAAGTATATAGAAATCTTTCAACCATTAAGATGATGGATGTCCGAAATATAAGTAATCACATCACATCGTTATTCCACTTTTTCCACAAGATACCCAATAAAATTGGATACGGAATTTCTGATCCAGATCATCGAATAATGGATCCACTTTCGTCATACGATACCAAATTAGATTAGTAATTGTGAATTTCCACAAATTTCTCATACGTTGACAAGCTTGTGAAAGAGCATATAATATCGTTGTGATTGAAAGTGGAATACCTCATCGAGTCTCATAGTCCCCACAAACTCGCATGACATATATTCGGGTAAGCCTATAAATTACACATACTCATAAATCCTCATTCATACTTCCAAAAAGTGTATGTGCCAGGGAATGCGTACGTGTAGGTTACAGACTTTCCACGTAGATATTTATACATTCTCATAATTCGTCTATATTTTTTTAAGAGATCATATGTGATATTTTTGGCAGGGATATCATGTAGGATGATTTTTTTGTGTAGTGTGTTAAGATACGGGGGTGTTTCCATGAGAAATTGAACAAATTCGATTTTTTCAGGCCTGAAAATTGTTCAGGAAACAGGTGTATTATTGGTATTTTGGGATTCTGAACACGAATCCGAAGGAATTTTGAGCCAATTTTGCCCCCTAATATAACTCCGGGATAATGGATTGTTCTATCGCGAGTGGCGGGCAGTGTATATCACTTAGGCCAATCCCATTTCGGTGGTAGGTGCATTTTGAGCATTTTCATCAGTCCTGAGAGTTTCATCATTCTTACTCAATTTTACGGAAGATACGGGGGGTGTTTCCATGAGAAGTGAGACACACTGAATTTTAATCCAGTTAACAGTCCTCAAATACGGATAACGGAAAGGACCCCGCACTTTTTGCTATATAAAATGGCGTTCTGTCAAATGTTCCAAATTTTTGGTATTTTGGAGGAGCCAATCTCCCTATGAAATATGTCTGGGCCCAACTCGATCCTATGACTAGTTTTCGAAATACAGGGTGTTAAAGTAAGGAAATGACGACTTTTCCCCATCTTGTATCTCTAGAGAGAATCAATATATTTGAATTTTTTGCTTGCAGTAATTTAAAAATATCCTTTGGCAACTATCCTCCACAAAAAAAACCAAGAACTCTTTACCGTTACAGGGTGATTTCAATTATTGATGCTATATGGTTTGGAAACACTTGTAGGATGAAAATTATCACAGCTCATTTTGTTGTCGCTTCATGTAATATCATCCCATGTCTCAATCATACAAGGTGTTTCACGAATGCTGTGGTAAACCGTAATCAATTTCGCTTGAGTTTTCTTTCCCTCCTTGTATGTTTGAGTTGATAAATTGTATTCATTCCAGTTTTTGAAGATATGTCATTGTGGAAACTAGAGCATACAGGGTGCTAGTGTTTCCAAACCCAATGTTAACCACATGAAAATATCGGAAAACCACATTATTTTTCATCACTCTGTATTTTGTAATTATGACCGTTAGGTTTGTATTTTTTGTTCATTATTCTATTCAAAATATTGTTATTTAGAAGCTGTATAATTTTCAGCTTTTTTCTATGACCACTTTTTGATGGATTCAGAAAACACTGTAAAGCTTGAAAAAATGTATACTTTTATAACCTCACGGAAATTGATTCTTTTCTTGTACTTGTACTTTGAGTTGAAACCGATATTGCCAGGTAGAATTTTTTGTAATAATGACAGTCTATCATTCGATCTTAGCATTGATTTTCTAGAAGGATATTTGAATATTACTTTCGTGATATTGAAAATTATTGATGATTCTAATTACCTACCTCGTTTTTACCGTTCATGCTCCTAAACTCTGTGGCCTATTTATATTTTATCGCTTCGAAAAATTGAGATATTTTTCAAAAGAACAAGACTATATCAACTACACGAATTGATAGCGTAATAATGATGAGTCATTTCACATCATATATCTGATGATTATTGTTCACTCAGTCTGTAACAAAAATCAATACATTATATTTAATAGTTAAATTCGTTTCAACACCACCCAAGAGGTAGAATTTCCGGCGCGTTTTTTTTCCTTAGTGGTATCCCCTTTATGCCTAGTCCACTCTGAAATATTTCACGACATTGAATTAATTTGACGAAAACAAACAAATATCAAAGATATTGTCCTGAAACCCAAATCAATTCTGGACCGAGGTTCATAATTTCCGGTACTGCACTAGGTTTCAAATTATTCTATTGCCGTTTTCACATGAATCTTCATGTGAATTACAATTTTCTCACTCAAATGTTCTGCTGGGGTCTCTTCTTAAAAACAATTTCCAAAAATCATGCCTTTTTTGTCAAACTAAAATAATATTCAAGCTATTTTCTAGGAAAGCATATAGGTACTTAAAAAATTTCTTTATCTACCAAAAATACTTTATTTCTGGTATTATTCCTTTACGTCCCACACAACACTAAACAGTTCATTGTTTATTTGTAGGAAGAAACGGCTTTATTAGAAATTGTCTTTAAAGGAACAACATTCTTGCAAATTCACGAATGATGAAAGAATAACCTGAAATTCTAAAAACCGTCTCTGATCTCTGACAAGAGTGACAGATCTTAGTGACAAGTCTTCCTGTTGATGAAAAAGCACTGTTGCACGGTCATTATAATTACAGTAGCGTAGGGTATATGATTGTTTTAGATGAGTTTATTTCGCGTCTAAAATTCAGAGTGATCTAAATCTAAAAGGTTTTTTTCGGTTTTAAAAAATCCTAAATGCGCTGTTAATTTATCTCTTTCGAATGACATGTGTTTTATTGCCTTATAACAAAAAACTCTGAATTAGAACACCAAAATATTTTCAAACTTGGCAACGATCTACCCAAACTTCGCTGATGACGAGTATGCACACATCGTAAACGGGTCGCATACGAGGCATGAATTGATTTGAGTTTCGGTCCAGAATTGATTTGAGTTTCGGTCCAGATTTTATTTGAGTTTCAGGACAATATCTTTGATATTTGATATTTTTCGTGAAATTAATTCAAAGTTATGAAATATTTCAGAGTGGATAACACTAAGGGAAAAAAACGCGCCGGAAACTCTACCTCTTGGGTGGTGTGGAAACGAGCTTAAATATTAAATATAATTTATTGATTTTTGTCACAGACTGAGTGAACAATAATCATTAGATATATGATGTGAAATGACTCATCATTATTACGCTATCAATTCGTGTAGTTGATATACTTAGTCTTGTTCTCTTGAAAAATATCTCAATTTTTCGAAGCGATAAAATATAAATAGGCCACATAGTTTAGGAGCATAAACAGTAAAAACGAGGTAAGTAATTAGATTCATCAATAATTTTCAATATCACGATAGTAATATTCAAATATCCTTCTAGAAAACCACCTAGTATGCTAAGATCGAATGTTAGACTGTTGTTATTGCAAATAATTCTACCTGGCAATATCGGTTTCAACTCAAAGTACAAGTACAAGAAAAAAATTAATTTCTGTGAGGTTATAAAAGTATTCATTTTTTCAAGCTTTACAATGTTTTCTGAATCCTCAAAAACTGGTAATGGAAAAAAGTTGAAAATTATACAGGTTCTAAATAACAATATTTTGAATAGAATGATGAACAAAAAATACAAACCTAACGGTCATAATTACAAAATACAGAGTGATGAAAAATAATGTGGTTTTCCGATATTTTCGTGATGTTAACATTGGTTTTGGAAACACTAGCACCCTGTAGGTATGCTCCAGTTTCCACAATGATCTTCAAAAACTGGAATAAATACAATTTATCAACTCAAACATACAAGGAGGGAAAGAAAACTCGAGCGAAATTGATTACGGTATACCACAGCCTTCGTGAAACACATTGTATGATTGAGACATGGGATGATATTACATGAAGCGACAGCAAAATGGGCTGTGATAATTTTTATCCTACAAGTGTTTGCAAACCATATAGCATCAATATTTCGAAATTCGAAAAATCGCAAGAGTATGAATTGAAATCACCCTGTAACGGTAAAGTGTTCTTGGGTTTTTTTTGTGGGGGATGGTTGCCAAAGGATATTTTTAAAATACTGCAAGCAAAAAATTCAAATATATTGATTTTCTCTAGAGATACAAGATGGGGAAAAGTCGTCATTTCCTAACTTCAACACCCTGTCTTTCGAAAACTAGTCATAGGATCGAGTTGGGCACAGACATATCTCATAGGGAGATTAGCTCCTCCAGAATACCAAAAATTTGGAACATTTGACAGAACGCCATTTTATATAGCAAAAAGTGCGGGGTCCTTTGGATGACTTTCAACTTCTTAAGATTTTTTTCATTGCATTCTGAGAATCTTGCGAACACTGTAAGTACCATGAGAATGTCCAGCCTTATGATGTCCTCCCGTATTGCGGGAGAACGATTTCCTCCGTGAATTGTTCGAGCATAGGGTTCTGAATAAATCAAATCAATCAAAACTCCGCTTCCTGGATTCCATTTGCATTTGAGTTTGTTGATGGATGAAAATTTATTTGAAAACTTCTCCGTAATCCAGATAGAATGAGTGCAATCCGGAAGTTTCATCTAGGTTAAAATAGTTCATATTACCATACAGGTGCCAAACAATGAAAATTCGCTTTATGAAACTGATTTCACGAAAAGTTTCCAGACATTGTGAGAATTAATAAATAATGCTCTTCCATAACTATACATTCCTAAGTAGCACTGTTGTTAAACTGAGATGGAGAAAAGTCGTTTAAAATTAAAATATCTCTATTTTCGAACGAATGTTGATTCTATATTTTGGAGTTGTAAAAGCTGTATTACATTTGCAAGTTTCACGCTATGCATGGTCAGTGCAAGAAAGATAGTTGCATGCCTCTTGCTTTGCGTCGTCTCTTACATTGTAGGCACAGCTGTAAATAAAAATAAAAAGCCTTTTCTACGACAGTGCGTAAACTAAGCTTTTACGCACTGCTGACAGTGCGTAAAGTAATAATTTTTCGCACAAGTGCGTAAAAAATCACCTGTGCGTGAAATCATCAACTGTGCGTAATAGTATATTACGTAACAAGAGTTGTAAGTAACCCATTACGCATGAAATGAAAAAGTTTGTGCACAAAGCCGCGCAGTGGCGAGTGCATAAATTTAATGAGTGCGTAATGGGCTTACAACTCGTGTTACGTACAAAACATTTTCTACGCCCATGTCTGTAAACGTCAAAAATCGCACTATCAACATTCCTTGTAAATGACATATAACATTAACATGCACGTAATGAGATCTCATAACATACACGTGCGTTTTGAGAAGAAAACCTAAACTTCTTGGTTAAATTAAATTACAAAAAAAAATTTATTTACGTAAGACTTTATTTGGACACAAACAAGCATAACGTTAATGATACAACGTACAGAGTCCTGCTGGCAGTACGAAAGCACCTCATTTGAGTACGCTAGAAATCGCTTAATATTAGGACTATGAAACCTACCTGTAGGACAATTTGTACTCATTTCAGGAGCCAATGAAATGCTCCATAAGCGCATTTTTGTCCGAGGGTGATATCTTTATTAGTTCCAAAGTTATGCGTGCTTGAACTTGTCAGTCAGTAATTCTGAAATGATGAAGCCAGGCACGCGTATTTCCACGCCGGCAACGGCTTTTGATACGAAAAATTTGGCAATTTGGCGAAGACTGGGATACCGCCAGGTGTTTCGGAGTAATAAAAAAAGTATTTAAATCGAAAAATCTGGCAAGTGTCGAGTGGGACATTGATGGAAGCACCACGAAGATTAGTTGTAGTTCTCTCCAGATTGAAGGTAAGTAAATGATTTTTTTATACTTGAACCTCTAAACACCTGTCGCAGTAACCCTTCGGCGGCACGTGAAATAATGTTCTATAAGCAGGGGAGTACTTTGAGAGGAGGTAGATGGTTCGAATAACAAATACCTGAAAGCCCGCAAAGATGTGAGTTTTTTACACGCCCTCTGGTGGGTTGAAAGAGTAGTTTATGTGAAAAGATATTTTATATTTCTACAACGTGGACTTTTTTATTTTTTTTCAGACATTCCGGAAACCAATTTCCTCTCGCAAAAAAATGTAGTCAATGATATGTCAGTGAGCAATAAACGTAGACTGACGGATGAAGCTTTATCAGATGGTTCTAGATCAAACCCAACCACTTCGCCGTCTTCGTCAGATTCCGATTCAGATGACCTTGGTGGCGAAATTTCTTTGTCTGAGACAGAAATGCTGGAACCCCAGCACATGAAGAATCTGTTTCTGTTAATAATAATAATATCAATGTTATTAATAATAAGGTGACGGTCCATGAAACTACTTGGACCTTCGGAGAAACAGTCACCATCAATGCTTTCAAAGATGCTCAATATAAGCCCCAATTGCATGTCCATAATATCCAGAATATGACCGAGGTGGATTTTTGGCTAGCTTTTTTCCCCTCTGAAGATGTGGACCTAATTGTTCTAAGCACCAATGCAAGATTGAGAGAACGTCGAAAGGTTATAACTAAAGGCGAGTTATACAAAGCTTTAGGAATAATATCTGCAATGACAGTAAATTCATTGCATACAAAAAGGGATTATTGGAATACAGATACTGGCCTGTTTCCAGCTCCTGCTTTTGGACAGAGATTTGTGATGAGACTTCATAAGAAGAAATAATAAACTGCCTTTCCTCTGCTATGCCTGCTGATAATGAACATATTAATGTAGAAAATGATGACAAATGGCACCAGGTGAGAGCTTTCTTTGATATGACAACTGCTAAATGGAGCAATATTTTTACACCAGGATACAAAATAACAGTCGACGAATCTATGTTTGCGTGGTATGGCAAAGGTCTACACAATGAGAAGGATGGTATACCAGCAGTTATAAAAATTAAAAGAAAGCCAAAAGGCGTTGGCTGCGAATGCAACCATTGCCGATGTGCAGTCTGGTATAATGATAGGGTTATAGATAAATGAAGGGAAGCAGGCTATGGAGAGTAAGCAATGGCAATAAGAATTAGGTGCCGGAACTGCCACAACACTTAGATTAACTCGCCCTTGGCATGGTTCTGGTCGCATTGTAATTGGTGACTCCTGGTTTGCGTCGTTGAAACAGCGGTGGAACTTCATAAGAGGGGTCTTTATTTTCTAGGAATTGTGAAAACGGCAACCCAAAATTATCCGATACAAGAAGCAAGGCAACGTTGTTCATTGGAAAGAGGTAAATGTGCCATAGCAACCACCGTGATTACAGGACCCCTTGTTGATAAAAAGAAAACAAAACGACGTCGTCAACAAGAAAGTGATGAATCTATTACATCACCCACTGTAACTGCAGAACCACCAGTCAAATTAACATGTATAGCTTGGCGTGACAAAAAAGTACACACATTCATAGGTATCTGCAGTACAACCCTGCAGGGCGAACCCGTGAGAAAAAAAAGAACAGATGCAAGGGGAAACACGGTTATCAAACAGGTGGAAAGATTAAAACTTATTAAGGAGTACTTCAATGGTGCCCCAGCGATCGATATTCACAACCATATTCGTCAAAGTGGTTTAGCCCTTGAGGCAGCATGGAATACCCAGAAGTGGCAGCATCGGATGTTTGCTAGCATGTTTGGTATAATAGAAGCAAATGTTTTTTTGGCCTATAAATATTTTAAAAGAAATTTTACAAAGAAGCATACTGATTTTACTACATCTCTAGCTTTGCAACTGATAAATAATCAATGGACAGGCACTATATCAGAAAATCCTTCAGTTCTGCATGAACAGGAGAATATACCTCCTAGGCAAGATTGGTTACCGGGAGTTCACACACTTACCGGGAGTACACACACTTATCGCTCTAAGCAGTGAAGATGTTCGTCAAAGAGTGCAGATAAAGTGTATCATTTGTAGTCGAATAAGACATATACAACAAAAGTCCAGTTATAGGTGCGGAGTTTGTGGCGTACGTGCTATCATGTGTTTCCCAACAATAAGAAGAAATTGTTTCACCTACCATATTCAGCATGGTATCCCAGCCTAAAGGACTGAAAATGTATTTTTGTAACGTTTGATTTCGTTTTCTCTACTAGTTTGAAATTCAAAAATTTTTTTTTTTTAATTTTGTCTTGCTACTTCAAATAGAATACAAATTTATTTCTATCAATAAAGATATTTGAATTCATATTAAATTATTTCAATTACATAACTAAAAATATCTTTCAGTTTGAGGCGATGTATACTTCTGGCAGCACAATTTGAGATTAAAGTGAGTCCTGCCAGCAGGTCTTCGATTCATGGAAGTTATATTTTATTCACATTTTACTGAATGTACAGCTGGTGGTACGTTACGTCCTGCATGCAGGTTAACTTTATGAGCGGAATAATGTCCTGCTAGTAGGACAGGGCTCTCTGTACAAAAGTCATTCCGGAAGCGCTTCCAGTAGGACAAAACTCTGTACACTCTATCATTAAAATGAATGGGCGTAGAAAAAGTATAGTACGTTACACGAGTTTTAAGCCCATTACGCACTCATACAATTTATGCACTCGCCGCTGCGCGGCTTCGTGCATAAATTTTTTCATTTCGTGCGCAATGGGGTACCTACAACTCTTGTTACGTAATATACTATTTTCTACGCCTATTCATTTTAACGTTATGCTTGTGTCGCCAATCCATAAATTTTTAATAGGTAATTTCGTACCTTTCTTTATATTTTAGCGGTAACAAATTATTTGTGGCAGCTTGAGCTTTTTCTAAAATCTTCGGTAGAGTATTCATAATTTCATCACTTTCACTACTATCATACATATTCCTAGATAAAGTTGACAAAATGTTCGGATACAATTATAATTTGTTCAAGAAATTGACAATTAAATGACATGACATTTATTTTCATAGCATGCTACTTAAGAAAACGTGTCCTATTTTTGAAGAAATTGTATAACGTGCTATCTACATTTAGGGGCAACACTCTTTCAATCCTAAATATATCTCGCTAATGCTAAAAGTTTTTATGTTTTTAATTGTAATTTAATTAAACCAAGAAGTTTAAGTTTTCTTCTCAAAACGCACGTCTATGTTATGAGATCTCATTTCGTGCATGTCATTGTTATATGTCATTTACAAGGAATATTGACAGTGACTTTTTTGACGTTTACAGACATGGTAGTAGAAAAAGTAATTTTTCCTACAACTGCTATGAAAAGTATCGTATTTCTCATAGCTTACTTAATTTCAAATTTTCAAAACGATGTATTGCTCATACTGTGAGAAATATTTTTTGTCACTGAACTTTGCCCACAATCAACAAAAATCGACATAAACTAGTTGGCTAGGTAGTTGGCTGCTGCTCATTTTTAGATAGTTATCAGAACTGTCAGATTATAGAAGTTTTTTAAACTCTTCAGGTAGTTTTCATTCGTGCTTTCATAAAAATCGCAATTTATATTGAATATTATTTCAATGAGACATACTCATAATAAATGATATGGATACCGACAATAGTGACGATTTTGATGAAAGTATGAATTGGCATAAGAAAAAAATATTTATCTGTCAAGAGGTAGGATACCACAATGTTATTGTAGTTGTGCAGTTGTAGGAAAAAATTAATATTGAGGTCTGTAACTTGTATTTTTTAAACTTTTGCAGTTGTAGGAAAAGTATAGTGTGAAACATGTGGGGAAAGTACATTTTCTCACTCATGTGTTTGCGCCACAAACCTCCACACTCGTGAGAAAAGTTGAAGTTTCCCCACCTGTTTCAAAATATACTACTTTACTTAATTTTATTTTTTTTAAAGTGGTTGACAATGTTTCACTTTGAGTAAGGTTATTCTGGACTTTCATTGTCTAAAAAAGAACAAAGAAAAATTCAATTTTCTGCAATTTTTAATCACGACGTTTCAACTGCTAAAATCTACAGTCGTTATCAAGTGTATAATGCGAAAATCTCAAGGATACTTCTTATATATGCTGTGGATAATTTTGTGTCATTAGCCTAGGGGTAATTTGGCGGTATTCAGGTAAGCTTGTTAATTACAGTGCCAGGCCCCTCCGGTACAGCATTGTAAATTCTTATCGCAATTTCAATTGATCCATGCCACTAATTAAGGGTTTCCACACATTACGGATTTCTATGCTAGCTTGACTGAAGACTTTGTTGTTCATAATGTATGAACTCTCTTTAAACTTCCTTCTATACCAGCCCTCTTCTTTATGGATGACTTCGGCTTCAGTCCATTTTATGTTGTGTTGGGTCGTCCAGACATGATCCGCTATTCCTGACTTTGATGTTTCACCTCGTTGAGTGTTTCTCTTGTGTTCAGCAAGTCTAACGCTAAGTGGTCTCTTAGTTTCTCCAAGATAAGCTTCGCCGCATTCACAAGGGATGCGGTAGATGCAGTTTTTGGAGTCAATGTCAGCGTTACGGGGTCTCGTCTTTGTGAGATGGCTGCGAATAGTGTTACCTGACTTGAAACATGTCCGTATTTTGTATTTCGACCCAATTCGCTTTATTCTCTCTGATAGACCTCTAACATACGGAACGCACAGGGTGGCTTGTGTCGGCTCGTCTGGTTTCTTGTTCTAATCCCCCCTGCGGGCTAGAACCTCTTCTATATGTTTTTTGGGGTACCCATTTCGTCGCAGATCTTTTTTGATATTGTCCAATTCGATGGTAAGACTTTTATCTGTGTCTTACCATCGAATTGGACAATATCAAGAAAGATCTGCTACGAAATGGGTACCCCAAAAAACATATAGAAGAGGTTCTAGCCCGCAGGGGGGATAAGAACAAGAAACCAGACTAGCCGACACAAGCCACCATGTGCGTTACGTATGTTAGAGGTCTATCGGAAAGAATATAGCGAATTGGGTCGAAATTCAAAATACGGACATGTTTCAAGTCAGGTAACACTATTCGCAGCCATCTCACAAAGACGAGACCACGTAACGCTGACATTGACTCCAAAAACTGCATCTACCGCATCCCTTGTGAATGCGGCGAAGCTTACCTTGGAGAAACTAAGAGACCACTCAGCGTTAGACTCGCTGAACACAAGAGAAACACTCAACGAGTAGAAACATCAAAGTCAGGGATAGCGGATCATTTCTGGATGACCCAACACAACATAAAATGGACTGAAGCCGAAGTCATCCATAAAGAAGAGGGCTGGTATAGCAGGAAGTTTAAAGAGAGTGCATACACTATGAACAACAAAGTCTTCAGTCAAGCTAGTATAAACATCCGTAATGTGTGGAAACCCTTAATTAGTGGCATGGATCAATTGAAATTGCGATAAGAATTAACTATGCTGTACCGGAGGGGCCTGGCACTGTAATTAACAAGCTTACCTGAATACCGCCAAATTACCCCTAGGCTAATGACACAAAATTATCCACAGCAAATATAAGTAGTATCCTTGAGATTGTCGCATTATACACTTGATAACTACTGTAGATTTTAGCAGATGAAACGTCGTGATTAAAAATTGCAGAGAATTGAATTTTTCTTTGTTCTTTTTTAGACAATGAAAGTCCAGAATAACCTTACTTTACTTAATGTTCATACATTTATGCATTTTTGAAAAATACAGTATTTTGCGTCAAATATAACTCGGAAGTCTTTATTTGATAATACGACGACAATTCAAATCATTAAACATTCAAATTAATGATATAATTGCTACAATTAGGCAATATAATAACTGTCGAAGAAAAAACTTTGTATGAAACACTTTCGTAAAGGGTTTTTTGTATTCACGCTCATACAAAAAAGTCCTACTTTACGAAATTGTATCATAAATAGCTATTTTTCACATAAAATTAAAGACGCAAACGGACTATAGTACTTTTTATAAGCTAGTTCGTAAATCAAAACCACGGTTTTCGCCTAAGTAGCTTTGTGAAATTTTTCAAACAAGATTTAGTGAATAAATTACGTCTATTTTGTTTTTTTTTGTGAATATCTCGAAAAGTATTGGAGAAATCATTTGACAGTCAATAGAACTTTTGTAGAAAATCATAAAATCTACAAAGCGATTTTTTATACTGCCAGATCGGTGCATTTTTCATTGAGAAAATCCGAGAAAACCTCGAAAAAGAGACCACTTTTCAAAAATTCATAATTTTTATAAATCTGGACAAACAATATTGCGGAAACTGATAGATAAATCTCATGGTATTCTTTTTGGCTCCGAAAAACATCGTGATTTTTGTTTGGACTTCGACGTTAAAGTGAATGACGAGTTACTTCCACTGGTCAATGAAGCAAAGAGTCTCGGTATTCTCATCGATGCGAATCTCAGATTTGAAAAACACATCAATGGACTATTGAAACGGGCTTACTCCACCCTTAAAATGGTTTATGGTAATAGGCAATATCTTACACTGCCCGTAAAAAAAACTCTATGTGAAACCTTGATCTTGTCACTTTTTAACTCTGGAGATGTTCTGTATGGTCCAAGTTTAACCAGTCAGTACACAAAAAAATTCAAAATGTACAGAACTCATGTCTGAGACTCATTTATGGGATCCGAAGACGTCAGAGAATTTCTTATAAACTTCATGAGGCTGGCTGGTTGAATATGGTTAATAGAAGGCATCTACATACCCAAATAGCACACCTATATTGGTAAAATATTGGTACAATATTGTGAACATATTGGCGAAATATTTGTAATGCAATATTGGCGAGAAAAAAAATGTGAACATTCGTCGATATTGGACCAATATTACTTGAATAATATTGGCGAAATATTCTCGAACTAATATTGGCCTCAAAATGTTCGGCGATATTGGTACAATATCGCTGATACAATATTGGCACAATATTCAAAAGTTATATTGTCGAGAAGTAAAATGTGAACATTTTGCGATATTGGTCGAATATTGTTTGAATATTTTAGAAATAGTTTTGGTGAAATATTCTTGAAGCTATAATGGCCTCAAAATATTTATCGATATTGGTACAATATCATATGGATATATTGGTGGATGTCAATATACCTCGGTAAATTATTAAATGTCCTTTAGTTGATGAAGGTGACACCAGAGTCTGCCTTTTGATAGCCATAATCACTGAGTGAGCTGTCTTGAAAACAAGTTATGGGAATTATTTAATATACTTTCGTAGGTTTTAGAAGACGTTCTAATATTTGGCCAATATTCAAATTTCATCTCAATCTAGATGTAGGAAACACTATGAAGTCAATATTGTTTTAGCGATATCGATAAATATCATTGAACCAATATTGACCTAATATCAATTAATAAGATTTGTTGAATATTGGCGAAATGATATTCAACCAATGTGTAATCACACTTGGAGATACAATATAGTTTTCATTCCTAGAATCGGTATTAGGGGAATATTGGGATTGAGATTTTTATTCAAGATGTTAAAAACGATGTGATGACAATATTGTTTTATCGATATTGGTAAATATCATTCAACCAATATTGACCCAATATGAGTTATTACAATTTGTCAAATAAAGTGGAATTGATATTCAACCATTATTCTAACAAACTTGGAAATACAATATAGTGTTTTCCCCTTATAATCGATATGACTGGAATATTTGGATTGCATTATTTACTCTAGATGTGGAAAACAATATATAACCAATATTGTATTATCAATATTGGTAGAAATTATTCAAAACTAGTTCAACCAATATTCCACCAATATTATTAATATAATATTGTTTTTTGAATATTCACCCATAATGGACCAATATTCATTTTTCATTTACAATATATCTATATTGGCCCAATATGGAACCAAGATTCAGCCGATATGATGTGCTACCTGGGTAGCGCAAATCTATTCCACAGAGTAATCCTAAGTAAAGTGGAAAATAACTTTTCGGTCTGATGTACACGATCTGAACGTGAGGTTCAAAGGTGTTTTGACATCGCCTGCCTTCTGAACTGAAACTTTCAAACGTTCTTTCTCATATCAGGTTTCAAAAATCTACAACGAAATTTCCCGTACTATGAAAAATGAATGTATCTCACGTTTTAAAACACAATTCAAATCTCACCCTTTTCGAAATCATCAGTAATACTATCAAAAATTCAATTTATTGATGTTACTAGTTCATCTGTTTTCCTTGTGTGATTGACACGATCTACCATTTAATTTATTTTTTGTTTCCTCATATTTATAGAAAATTGGGCACACTTTTTTATGTTTTCAGTTTTGAAACCTCTTGTTCATGAGTTCCTCATATCTAATTTACGACGCTACAGGACCATTGAGGTTGAGTGGAAGAACAAGTTCTGTGGGTTTTCTATCCACAAAAATTGAACTCCGCCTTTTGTTTCCAATCGAAAATATTGTAATGCTGTATGTGATGAAAATTGTAATGATAGATTGAAAGTAATAAAGACGTTTATTATTATTATTATTATTATATAATAACATGTGGTTCAACTGTGCGCAGGATGGTTTCTGTCCGATGTGAAGTTTTGGCATAATCGCGCCATAAACAATTTAAGGGAAAATCTTTCTAAATGCGCCGATTTGAGGAAAATCAAATATAGGCTGGAGCCAAAACGAATTCTAAACGCTCAAAATAAGAAAAACAGTAACAGGCAAGGACCAGGTAAAGAGTGTTGTTGGGGTTACAACTTCAAAGAAAAAAAATGTCAACACGAAAACACACAAAATGGTGAAATGGGGATGCAGTTCAGGGGTTGAAAACGGTTTTTTGGGATTTGCGACGAAACGTGAGATCTTAGCGGAAAATGATACATTAAAATATGGTAGATAATAAGGCAGTCAAAAAGTTTTGTATTGAACAGATTTCGACATAAACACAAATTATCCGTCAAAATGGCGACAACCCGATATTTCAGTATTTAATTTTTTTCTATAATAAATGATTTAATTTACATGAAAATTTGTAGGTATCGAATTGGCACGATTTTTCAGCGATTCAGAAGACGAGTTGTTTTCGAGTTGCCTATGCATATTTATCGAAAAAAAATTCCCTTATCTTCCACGAACAATTGTTCTGATGCCTTTTGTATCTCGAAGGTATTCAAGTGATGATCATTTCAATTATTGAAATGTCTACTTTCAAATGGTCCATGTAACTTGGTGGTTTATTCATCGTTAAGTCTCTCTTAATCATGATTTTCTCATTATTTTCAATGATTTTTAATAGTTGTAGAAAAGAAGTAACAGGTAAAAGTTTACGGGTTGAAAACGTTTTTTGCGAGTTGCGGTGAAACATAACCTCCTAGCGAAATATGTTATAGGAAAAAGTTGTAGATAAAAAAAACGAAAACTTCTTTATTCAACACCTTTTGACATAATCTCAAATTAACATTCAAAATGTAAAAAAAAAATTTTCAGTATTTTTTTTTCGTGTATAAATGATTTAGTTCAGTTGAAAAGGACCCCGCAAACTCCTTATGGAATTTGGGTCCCGGTGGATTTCTCTGAATTTTTGGAATGATGTAGTCCATGTAATTCTCAACCAATGTTACCATTGAGCAAGGGGGCTTTGAAATCACCCCTTGCGCAGATTAGACTATTTATTTTTGAACCCAGTAACAATATTTTCACTTGTTTCATTATTGCTAAAATTGCACAATATTGTGCGGTTTTATAAAAAAATTCTTACCCCCTCCCACTTTCCTCCCAACTCCTATTACGAAACGCAAAAAAAATATTTCTCGAGTGCCTTCAAATGTATCGTCGAATGTTTAAATATGCCTAAATAAGGGAAATAACAGTTTTTTATGATTATCCCCCCACCCCCGAAATGACAAAAATCGAAAAAATTTCGGTGGATTTTTCTGAATTTTTGATATGATTACAATTAATTCCTGACAACTTTTGTAAATGCTTTATCACAATGAATGTTTTAATCAGCCCAAATTGAAGAAAATCATACAATTGTTTAATTTCACCTTTCTCTCCCTTCAGAAAAATATTGGTGGAGTTCGCTGACTTCTTAGTAGGGCGTAGTTCATGAATTTTTAATATCAATTAATTGGGCGAACATCTTGAAAATAAATAAAAATTAGACATCCACAATTTGAATTTGAGGTGGTGCCTGAATTAATTTTTTTCGTGTTTTGAAATAGGGGTTGGGGGTAAGGGGTAGGTTTTAGATTATCAATTTATGAAAATTTACACAATTGTTTGGCATAAAATAAAACAAAAATACGTAGAGATATTGTTTCCGGCTATAATAATGAATAGTCTATTCTGAGCAAGGTATGATTTCGACGCCCCCTAGCATCAAAACTATTTATTTTTGGGGTTTGTCACCCGATATATTTCTATTCAAAATAACTTGAACTGCATCTTATCAAAAATTCAGAAAAATCCACCGAAATTTTTTCGTTTTTGTCTTTTCGGGGGTGGGGGGATAATCATAAAAAACTGTTATTTCCCTTATTGAGGCATATTTAAACATTCGATGATACATTTGGAGGCACTCGAGAACTATTTTTTTTGCGTTCCGTAATAGGAGTTGGGGGAAAAAGGGGAGGGGGTAAGAATTTTTTATAAAACAGCACATTATTTTGCAACATCAGCATCAATGAAACAAGTGAAAATATTGTTACCGGGTTCAAAAATAAATAGTCTAATCTGCGCAATGGGTGATTTCAACGCCCCCTGCAGCAAAACTGTTCATTTTATTGGGTTGGCGCAATGGTAACATTGATTGAGAATTACGTGGACTACATCATACCAAAAATTCAAAAAAATCCACCGGGACCCAAATTCCATAAGTAGTTTGCGGGGTCCTTTCTGGACATGTCTTTTTTATGTCGAATAAGCATGATTTTTTCGCAAATGAGAAGACTTCTAGTTTTCGAATTATTTACATTTATCGAAAAAAATACCCTTATCTTCCACAAATAATTGTCTTGATATTTTTTTGTATTCAGGTCTATAAGTGACCATTTCAATTGTTGAAATTTCGACTTTGAAATAGTCAATGTAACTAGGTAGTGCTAGGAATGCGCGTAATGCAAAAAGACGAAACCTGCGTTCTCCTCAAAAAAGGAAGGAAAGTTAAATATTGAAACGTATATGATCGAGTATACAGTGTGTCCAAGATAAGAATGAACAGCATGGGGATATCTGAAACGGTAAGAGATAGGGAGCCGATTATAAATTAGAGAAAAGTAGCGCATTTATGTGCACAACAATCTGCCAATTAGAAAGTTTTAATATTTCGAGTAGTTACTGAGATATCCATTCACGAAAGGTTCTTCGCCATGCATCGTCACCTGGTCTAAGTCCATGACAAATCCTAAATTTAAATGGGTGATATTTATTTATTTTTTTAAATGAAGTGAGCGGTGGATTTGGCTACTCCGGTATTATTTTCAATGGTGCTAGTGGATATCTCAGGATTTTCGACAACGCCCTGTAACACATCACGCTGACTTTCCTCATTAGATAGCTTTTGTCGGGAAACCACAGGTTTTTAAAATGATCCGTATTCTTTTAAATTAAAAACTAACCGTCTTAATATTGATTTACCAGGTTGTCGCCTCTCTGGAACTCATTCACGTTCAGCATCAACACAATTTCTTTGGCACAAAATGTAACATGACAACATATCAAATTTTTCAGTATTCGAAAAGCTGCCGTTTTCCATTTTCAATACAAATTAGGTAGGTAACGAGATGTAAAAGTAGAAACGGTAATAGGTCAAAAATTCTACCAAACTACAGTATTATTATAACAACAGAACATTATGTGTCATTTTTTCCAGTGCCTACTATCTAAAATTGAAGAAAAACAGGTTAAGAAATAATTAAATTTCATTTTGCGGGAGAAATGGCTCTGAAATCATATTGAGTGATACGTTCCTGTATTCCCAATGAAAAATGGAGTCGTTTACAGGGTATACTTTAGTTTCGGCTCATTTAAAAATAAAAAGTTGATGATATTTTCTAAAAGACGAAACGTCGCAAAAAATTCAGCTTACGTTTTCGTGTAGTCCTTAGAAAGTGGCTATGGCAAAGTACTATTTGTTTCACATTTCCTTTGAAAATAAAGCTAGGAGAAAATAAAAACGAAATTCTCAAATTTCGGATTTTCTCGGATATCTCCGAAACTACTCGGAATATTGAAACTTTATGAATGGCATATTGTTGGGCACATAAATGCGCTACTTTTCTCTAATTCAATCGACCCCGTATCTCTTACCGTTTCCGATATCCCCATGCTGTTCATTCTTATCTTGGACACACTGTATAAATGATTTGATGCTGTTCATGGAATAATCTTCCAAATATCACGCCACCATGACAAATGGGGACTTTAATTTTGTTTAAATTATCTCGATTAACTTGTATTTTGAGACAATTCAATTCGACCATGTGAACATTAATAATCAAAGAATAACTCCCTCGAGCTAAAGCTCTCGGGAGTTATTCAGATTATTAATGTCCATAATGGTCTCATTGAATTGTCAAAGTACAAGATACTCTCGATAGAATTATGGAGAAAATAATAGTCGGTTATTTGTCATGGATATTATACCTACGACTATTTGTATGTCGACATTTCAACAATTAAAATGATCACTTATAGACCTTCGAAATACAAAAAAAATAACAGAACAATCATTCGTGGAAGATAAAATACTGAAAAATAGGATTTTTACCATTTTAACAATTGATTTATGTTATTTAGTTATGTCGTAAAGTGTTGGAAAAAAGTTTTCAATTTTTTTATTATCCACAACTTTTTCAATAAACATTTTGAGGTTATGTGGAAACATCTTGAAATAAAAGTTGTAGATCTTTTCATTGCTAATAACTTTTTCTTCAACTTTTTTTGTAGGAGGTTAATTTTCGCTGCAAATCGTGAAAAACCACTTTCACCCCCAAAAGTCACCTCCTTTCGCCGGTCTATCACGATCAAATCCTCCTTGTCCTAGTTTATTCTTTATACCTATATCAATGTATCATGAAATGATTATTTTCGAAAGGTTTCAACTGCTAATTTCCATAATTTTAATAAATAGGTATGAGTTTAGAACAAAAATTTAAAAAAAAATCATTTTGGAAAATCAGTTTTTTAATTTTTTCGCGTTTTCTGGAAAAAATTTCCACATTAGAGCTACTCTTTTATTACATAATCTAAAGGTAGACGCTTCAACGGAAAAATGGCGGATGACAAGCTTGAAAAGACGAATTTTACCAGTGAAACTTATCAGTTGAAAATTACATCGTTTTTTCAGAATTTGTCGACAAAAAAGAAAAAATCTGTTTTCCGCTGCAAAAAAATTGAAGTTCATTTGAAATATTGAAATAATTTCGTGAAAAAAAAAAATAATTTTTGAGCGTGACAAAAATTTACAACTGAAAATTTGATTTTGGAAAAATATTCATCACAAAAGTTGTAGACCTTTGTATTTTCAACAACTTTGCTATTCAGCTTTTTAGGATAGGAGTCAACTTTCGTTGCAATTCGCGAAAAACCGTGAAATATTATTTCAACCCCTAAAAGTTCACTCCGTTCCACCCTCCTCAATTTGTTGACTTCAATTTATATTTTCTGCCTTACGAACAATACTCTGCTCCTCTTCCAGGGCTATGTTCCAAAACTTACCCTGGAGTAAGAGTAAAAGTAATGTCAAGGTCCTAGCTTGACAGAGAGTGAGCAAGGTTTTGGAACAGTGTTCGGTCTTATGACATAGGAAAGCAAATGAAACCTCAATCGTTTCTTGTTGTTTTATCCTTGAAGGATATCTCAATATCTTTACATAAATATATCAGGCATCTTGTAGCTGCATCATTCAAAGAAACTTATTATGGTTCTTTTTGAGCGACATAAACCAAGTTGTCTCTCACACTAGATTTCTCGGGGTTTCTACCGTAGCAAGCAAAGCTTAGAAGCAAACATTTCTATAATCATTGGATTCAGGGAGATGATTCATACTGGGTGACACAGCAGACATGTAGCAGCCTTTAGTTTTTTTTATTTTAAAAGATAAAAATTTGAAATTTTCAGAAGTTAAGTAATCAATGATAGCGCTTCATTTGAATCTAACGACAACTTTTTTCAACTACCTGTTTGATCGGCAGTAACTCCATCTTCTTTTCTTTGAATGACACCCTGTATATTTATCTAGCCTATCTTATTTGTCTTGAAATTCACTATTCAACCGTGTATCACAGATTGTCAATAATTTCTTCAATAAAAAGAGAAAACATCTGAAAATAACTCACGATATTGCAAAAACTGAGATGGGAACATATTTTTTTCAATTTGGCTACTTGTGGAGAAACTATCTGCCTTTCTCTTTGGCCATGTAGCCATATCATGATCTTTCCATTTGGAAACATAAAATTAAAATTGTTCCCCTGATCCACCAATTCGCAAGTCTATTAGTCTAGATATTTGCAATAATATTTTGCCTAGTAGGCGGTGTACACAAAATGTTTTGTGTTTGAGAGGTAAACATCATTTGATTGCAATGATTATCTCCGTCAATTTTATGCTGATTGAAATTGCATCGTTTAATTAGATACTAAATATGTATTCAAAGAACGAAAAGGTTGATATTCGGAGAGTGCAAGAGAAATTGTAGACAGAACCGGAAAATCAGAACAATCTCCAATACATTGTTGACGAGGAAATGGAAGTAAACATTTTGGCCATAGTACATGCAGATCCAACGATATACACTGAGACAAATTGAGGACGAAATCGGCGTGAATCGAGAGACCGCTAGAAGAGTTTTGAAAAGAACTGCTCTGAACTGCTCTTCTACTCTAGCGAAATAATTATCAGGTGGATGGCGTCTTTCCGGAAATCTTTCGACATACAATTGTTTAGCCTGTCTACAATTTCTCTTGCACTCTCCGAATATCAACAACGTATCGACCTTTCCGTTCTTTCAATACATATTTAGTATCTAATTAAACGATGCAATTTCAATCAGCATAAAACTGACGGAGTGTAGTCCTTAGAAAGTGGCTACGGCAAAGTACTATTTGTTTCACATTTTCTTTGAAAATAAAGCTAGGAGAAAATAAAAACGAAATTCTCAAATTTCGGATTTTCTCGGATATCTCCGAAACTACTCGGAATATTGAAACTTTATGAATGGCATATTGTTGGGCACATAAATGCGCTACTTTTCTCTAATTCAATCGACCCCGTATCTCTTACCGTTTCCGATATCCCCATGCTGTTCATTCTTATCTTGGACACACTGTATAAATGATTTGATGCTGTTCATGGAATAATCTTCCAAATATCACGCCACCATGACAAATGGGGACTTTAATTTTGTTTAAATTATCTCGATTAACTTGTATTTTGAGACAATTCAATTCGACCATGTGAACATTAATAATCAAAGAATAACTCCCTCGAGCTAAAGCTCTCGGGAGTTATTCAGATTATTAATGTCCATAATGGTCTCATTGAATTGTCAAAGTACAAGATACTCTCGATAGAATTATGGAGAAAATAATAGTCGGTTATTTGTCATGGATATTATACCTACGACTATTTGTATGTCGACATTTCAACAATTAAAATGATCACTTATAGACCTTCGAAATACAAAAAAAATAACAGAACAATCATTCGTGGAAGATAAAATACTGAAAAATAGGATTTTTACCATTTTAACAATTGATTTATGTTATTTAGTTATGTCGTAAAGTGTTGGAAAAAAGTTTTCAATTTTTTTATTATCCACAACTTTTTCAATAAACATTTTGAGGTTATGTGGAAACATCTTGAAATAAAAGTTGTAGATCTTTTCATTGCTAATAACTTTTTCTTCAACTTTTTTTGTAGGAGGTTAATTTTCGCTGCAAATCGTGAAAAACCACTTTCACCCCCAAAAGTCACCTCCTTTCGCCGGTCTATCACGATCAAATCCTCCTTGTCCTAGTTTATTCTTTATACCTATATCAATGTATCATGAAATGATTATTTTCGAAAGGTTTCAACTGCTAATTTCCATAATTTTAATAAATAGGTATGAGTTTAGAACAAAAATTTAAAAAAAAATCATTTTGGAAAATCAGTTTTTTAATTTTTTCGCGTTTTCTGGAAAAAATTTCCACATTAGAGCTACTCTTTTATTACATAATCTAAAGGTAGACGCTTCAACGGAAAAATGGCGGATGACAAGCTTGAAAAGACGAATTTTACCAGTGAAACTTATCAGTTGAAAATTACATCGTTTTTTCAGAATTTGTCGACAAAAAAGAAAAAATCTGTTTTCCGCTGCAAAAAAATTGAAGTTCATTTGAAATATTAAAATAATTTCGTGAAAAAAAAAATAATTTTTGAGCGTGACAAAAATTTACAACTGAAAATTTGATTTTGGAAAAATATTCATCACAAAAGTTGTAGACCTTTGTATTTTCAACAACTTTGCTATTCAGCTTTTTAGGATAGGAGTCAACTTTCGTTGCAATTCGCGAAAAACCGTGAAATATTATTTCAACCCCTAAAAGTTCACTCCGTTCCACCCTCCTCAATTTGTTGACTTCAATTTATATTTTCTGCCTTACGAACAATACTCTGCTCCTCTTCCAGGGCTATGTTCCAAAACTTACCCTGGAGTAAGAGTAAAAGTAATGTCAAGGTCCTAGCTTGACAGAGAGTGAGCAAGGTTTTGGAACAGTGTTCGGTCTTATGACATAGGAAAGCAAATGAAACCTCAATCGTTTCTTGTTGTTTTATCCTTGAAGGATATCTCAATATCTTTACATAAATATATCAGGCATCTTGTAGCTGCATCATTCAAAGAAACTTATTATGGTTCTTTTTGAGCGACATAAACCAAGTTGTCTCTCACACTAGATTTCTCGGGGTTTCTACCGTAGCAAGCAAAGCTTAGAAGCAAACATTTCTATAATCATTGGATTCAGGGAGATGATTCATACTGGGTGACACAGCAGACATGTAGCAGCCTGTAGTTTTTTTATTTTAAAAGATAAAAATTTGAAATTTTCAGAAGTTAACTAATCAATGATAGCGCTTCATTTGAATCTAACGACAACTTTTTTCAACTACCTGTTTGATCGGCAGTAACTCCATCTTCTTTTCTTTGAATGACACCCTGTATATTTATCTAGCCTATCTTATTTGTCTTGAAATTCACTATTCAACCGTGTATCACAGATTGTCAATAATTTCTTCAATAAAAAGAGAAAACATCTGAAAATAACTCACGATATTGCAAAAACTGAGATGGGAACATATTTTTTTCAATTTGGCTACTTGTGGAGAAACTATCTGCCTTTCTCTTTGGCCATGTAGCCATATCATGATCTTTCCATTTGGAAACATAAAATTAAAATTGTTCCCCTGATCCACCAATTCGCAAGTCTATTAGTCTAGATATTTGCAATAATATTTTGCCTAGTAGGCGGTGTACACAAAATGTTTTGTGTTTGAGAGGTAAACATCATTTGATTGCAATGATTATCTCCGTCAATTTTATGCTGATTGAAATTGCATCGTTTAATTAGATACTAAATATGTATTCAAAGAACGAAAAGGTTGATATTCGGAGAGTGCAAGAGAAATTGTAGACAGAACCGGAAAATCAGAACAATCTCCAATACATTGTTGACGAGGAAATGGAAGTAAACATTTTGGCCATAGTACATGCAGATCCAACGATATACACTGAGACAAATTGAGGACGAAATCGGCGTGAATCGAGAGACCGCTAGAAGAGTTTTGAAAAGAACTGCTCTGAACTGCTCTTCTACTCTAGCGAAATAATTATCAGGTGGATGGCGTCTTTCCGGAAATCTTTCGACATACAATTGTTTAGCCTGTCTACAATTTCTCTTGCACTCTCCGAATATCAACAACGTATCGACCTTTCCGTTCTTTCAATACATATTTAGTATCTAATTAAACGATGCAATTTCAATCAGCATAAAACTGACGGAGATAATCATTGCAATCAAATGATGTTTACCTGTCAAACACAAAACATTTTGTGTACACCGCCTACTAGGCAAAATATTATTGCAAATATCTAGACTAATGGACTTGCGAATTGGTGGGTGGATCAGGGGAATAATTTTAATTTTATGTTTCCAAATGGAAAGATCATGATATGGCTACATGGCCAAAGAGAAAGGCAGATAGTTTCTCCACAAGTAGCCAAATTGAAAAAAACATGTTCCCATCTCAGTTTTCGCAATGTCGTGAGTTATTTTCAGATGTTATTTCTTTTAATTGAAGACAATCTGTAGGAAGTTATCAGGTATGGAAAAAACTGAAATTATATCGTTTAACTGATACTCTTTGGATTTCCAAGCCTACCAAGCATCGAAAGATTATCGAATTCGGGTAACAGCCAACTTGATGTTTTTCAATTAAATGCAATTCATCTGCGAATTGAGAAACGAATGCCACTTTGTGATACACGGTTGAATAGTGAATTTCAAGACAAATAAGATAGGCGAGATAAATTTTCAGGGTGTCATTCAAAAAAAAGAAGTTGGAGTTACTGCCGATCAAACAGGTAGTTTAAAAAAGTTGTCGTTAGATTCAAATGAAGCGCTATCATTGATTACGTAACTTCTGCAAATTTCAAATTTGTATCTCTTCAAATAAAAAAACTACAGGCTGTTACATGTCTGCTGTGTCACCCGGTATAAAACGTACTTGAGAATAGGCCTCTTCATTTAGGTGACAAATGACTAACTTTGTTTACCTGTCAGACCCAACGGCAGTGCCGGCGATTATGTTTTTTTTTAAAAGGAAATGAAATAAATGAAACAATCTTTCAGAGTTCAGAAAAAAAGAATGATCTTTATTTAAACTTATGCAAAATACGCAAAAAATCAGTGAATATTTAGTTTAAAATTGTAACTGTGAGATCATGTCTATAATTTTTACTGATTTCCGGGTAATAAATCCAATGAAAGTTTCTCACAATACAGATTATATTTTAAATAAGGACGGATTTAGCGGGGGGCAATATATGAAAATATAAGTAGAAAAGTTATTGGGTAATACCCTCAAAATGTTGTGCAACCGTAGACACGTGTTTCGAGCTTAAGCTCTCATCAGTACGGTAAAATCAAGTGCTAAGATGTAGAACACTTGGATGTAAAAATTGAAACAAAGGAAGTCAACAACAGGAAGCCAACCACTCATTTGTGGCTTTGGTTAGAAGATTTGTGTTTACAAGGCAACAACTAACCGAAGTCACAAATGTGTGGTTGGTTTCCTGTTGTTGACTTCCTTTCTTTCTATTTTTACATCCAAGTGTTGTACATCTTTGCACTTGATTTTACCGTACTGATGAGAGCTTAAGCTCGACACACGTGTCTACGTTTGCACAACATTTTGAGGGTTATACCCAATAACTTTTCTTCTTATGATTATATTTTAAGTATATTTGCAAATTCTCTTCTGTTATGGCAATTTTTCATTTTAAATTTTCTTATTCAGTTATGGGTTAGACGCGTTAAGCCATTCATGTGGCACCTATGGATAGAAATAACGAAAAGTGTCGACAGGTCAATGCTATTTTCTGAACTGAAACTGATTCTTCGCATACAATTTGTATTAAATTGCATACTGTTACCAATAAATAAATAAATCGTTTTGAAAAATTCATATTTGAAACAAAAATTGAGTTATTCAGTTAATATGATAATGGTAATAATAAACGTTTTTCCACTATTAGCACTATTATTTTAATACCAAGAAATACTTTTCATGAGCAAGTGGTAAATATAACTCCATTTATATATTTATTTATTTCGACAATGTCTCATCTATTGTATAATAGAAAATCAGGCAATAAAGAATCTATCTATCTATCTATCTATCGGGCCAATGGGGACTTTTGGTCAGAAGGGTATAAACTACAACATATCCAAATTTCAGCCAATTCGACAGGGAACTATTTCCCATTTGATTTGTTACGGGGTCCTTTGTATAAGCTTTGTAAGAGGAAAAAATATTGCTTTGGTGCTCAAAATTGCTTGGTACTTGACAATAAAATTCAGTGCAATCAATGATGATGCTTTGAATTATGTGGGCAAATGTTGCTTTATCAAATCTCATGATGGAAATATATCCTAGGCCAAAGTAAATTGAATATCTATGTTTTATCCAGCTGGTAAACCGGTTTAACCTATATTGAACCTATATTGTATATCTTCAACTAATAAATCAATTCTTAATCTGGTCAAAACTATAACGAGTTCTTCTAAAGTCGATTAACCTTGGAATTTTTACATCCCCAATACTGTAAAGGCTTTATGTGTTCCAAAAATTAAAATATGTTAGAATGCTGGTAAAAGTTTGAGATGTATAAAACTTACTTTTTATCACTCTGCTTCAGACTTTTCACAAAGTTATTCATGTCTTTTCCAGCTTATTCATTCTTTTCTAGTTCCAGTTCAATCCTCTTCCGCAACATGGAATTTTCAACTGATTGTTTTCAGCCTATTTTAAATAAAAGGGAAACATTATTATCTAGATAATTAATGCCTTCAACAAACCCTAATGAAAGTTTGAGTTTTTCCAGAGTTTCAATTTTCCACTAACTAAAAAAAGTGAAAAATAATATAGAAAATCAATACGAGTGTAGAAGGATAAACTATTTTTCTTCGTTCATCAAATTCTATCATCTTCATGAACAAATATTATCAATTTGGCATTCTGAATCTGCCTACCAAAAAATCAAGATGAATTGAAACATTTTTTTTTGTGAAAGAAATATAATTTGGCGGAAAGAATAGTTCATCAATGTTGACTAATAATTTGCTTTCTATACCTGCATCGACTTATCAGGTTGTGGAAGTTTATAGAATTGAAAAACTTCATAAAATTATAATAACTGCAAGATAGACACAGTGAACCCATTCCATTTGACTTTTAAATTCATTTTCAAAGTAAACAAAAACTTACCTGTGAATGGTTCGAGTATGGTTTTTCCCCTTTCTTCTGCACCTGCACAATATTTTGATACCATTGTAGTGCTGTCACACTTCACAGTAAAGTCGAGCTAATAAATTAATTACACAGAAAATGGTATGTAACACACAAAATTAAACTATGAGGTCGAGGAATAGGTATTTTATCCACTATTATTCACTTTTTAAGTACGAACGCCAATGGATGCATTTGTCTGTTGTCATGAAGTTGACGGTTGACAGAAGGTGAAAATACCGCTAATTTTGAACTGAGCCAATGCCAAATTGTTATTTCAAAACTAACCAATGGCTATTCACTTTCCCGCAATATCCAATCAGGCTTTGGGTCTTAAAACGAACGCATGCGCCTTAAAAAATCATCTAAATGAAAAGGCCTATTGTGTTTTTACCTCAATACAAAATTAACAGAATTCCGTAACCATTAATTAATCTTATAAAATTGATAGTTATCCATTTTATTAGATAAAAGCTGACAGAACAATCAATTTGTTATGACGTACTTTTGTTTGGAAGTTTTAAAATGAAAAATGTTACAGAATAACTGTCTGAGTACTATTCTACCCTCCTTTTTGGTAGAGTACGGTTGAGTAAGCTCTGGGGTAAACCCGACAGGTTTTTGAACGTTTGACAAGCGCAAAATAATTCATAAGGGCATATCAGTTTTGGAACAGTGAGAGTAGACTCCGGGTAAGAGAGTAAGGTTTTGGAACACAACCCTGTGGGTCTCATGCTGTTGATATTTTTCCCGCTTTTATATTTTCTTGGCGTTCATCTGCACTGGTCTAGTCGTGCATCGGAGTGTTATAATATGGAATGTTTTTGTCAAGGGTAACTACACCTTTTCCAGTTGTATTTCAGAAAGCGTCAAGTTCATTTCAGAAAGCGTCAACTGAATTTCAGAATAGTTACTTATATTTCGGAAAGTATCAATTGTATTTCAGAATTGTGAGTTGATTTTCAGAAAGCGACAATTGATTTTCAGATAGTGAGTTGAATTTCAGAAAGTTTAGGATGAATTTCAGAAAATTCAATTTGATTTCAGAAAGTATTAATTGTATTTCGGAATAGTAAATTGATTTTCAGAAAGTGTCTACATCGTTTTCAAATCGAGCACAGATCGAACGCAATGCTACTACCCTTGCACGCTTTTGGTCAACATTCAAACACTTAGGGAATCTATTTTGCAGCAATTTTTCTCATGTCCAAATTGACGTGAACTATATTTTGAAGCCTGCAGTCCAATTTTTCACGGTCGCATACGAAGGACATTGATCAACAAGGGTATTAAGCATATCTTCGTAAATCTGCTTACCTCTTAACCCTTCTAAATACATGTACTTGATGATGGATTGATCCTCCAATTTTTCGATTTTCACAATTTCGGTGAACATATTTTTTTCTTTTGATTTATTGGGTAAATCTGCATTACTTTTTTGACGTCAAACTTCACACTGACACTTCTAATAAGTTATTGTTCGTTGCTATGGTAACGCAATATTTTGTTTATGTAGGGAACTGGTCTAGGCTAACTAGACATCAATACATCCTCGTAATCACTCTTTATGCAATTCAAATGATTTTTTCTGAAATTATTCTTACTTTTTCTAAAATTGGATATCCATTTTGGAAGATAATTTCATCAACTGAAGTTTTATTAGTTTTTACATAGACAACAACAACAAAATACTGCATTAATTGAAAATAGATAGAATATCATTTGCTCGTGTTTTTTCTGTAACGGTGTGTGTCCTAACGATTTGTGACACAGCGAGCGAATTTAACGCCCGACTGGCTATTGCAGCCGCATGGTGTATAGTTGAATGTTGTGCTGCACGTGCACAATCCCTCCTGCGATAGAGTTCCTTACATCATCAATAACTTGTTCGAGATATACTAATCTCTGTTCTATAACTCCAGGTCCTGCTACCGGCGGAATTCCCAGATGAGTTTTGGCATATATTTTGATTTTGGACCAAATCGTTTCTACTGGATTGAGCATCGGCAAATAAGGTGCCAGTCTCAATAGAGTTGCGTTGTTCCATTCAATACAGTTTTTAATCTTGAATGACATGGAGCATTTTCGCAGACTATAACGAGATCAGCGAGTTGGTTACCTCCATTCTGCCATTGTATCATCAGGATCCTTACCCAAGCATTCGCCAAATCTGCGGTAAAAGAGCCCCTACAGCGATCCATTGCGACAATACCTGCAGCAGAAATTCCCCCGATTAAATGTATATTAGGCCCACTCGATGAAGACATAATTTGGATAGCTCTAACACCAGCACGAGAATGGCCTCTTGTTCGCCAACAAAATAAATTGAAATTAGTTTGGTCAATCCAAACTATTTGTTTGCCTTATTGAATTTACGAATTCTATTACCTAACATATTCGGAACGCTTTTCTTTATTCACTGGTGAATTCATTGTCACCGGTTCCGTGTGTACTTGCTTCACGGTAAATAGCCGCCCTTCTAGGTAATTACCTATAGTGGATACTCTAACTACCACATAAAATTCAGCCAATACTTTTATTTGCAGCTGCTTCAGAGTATAGCTAGAATCTTCTTCTAACCATTCTATCAGTCTGCCCAGCTGGTTTTTCATAAGAACTTTACGTTGTTGTCCCCCTTTCCTCAACATAAAATCACGTCCTGATCCAATCCAATGGTGTGCTGTTTTACAATTCACATTCAATGTTGCTGCTATGGCCTTTCTGAAAGTTAAATCAGAAGGATATGTTCCTGGAAAATCAAATGTGTTGGAAGGTGGACAAGTATTCCTTTTCATAAGAAAAGCTCCAGATGATACTTTTCTGCTACATAAAGTTGTTCTGGTAATGGGCGAATTTGGAGGTTTAAGACATGATGAAATGGTCAAGATGACAATTGATGACATTGAAGACAGAGGAGCCGTTTTACTGATCAAGGTACCAGAAACCAAGACCTGCACCTCAAAAAGTTTCACCATTGTTGAAAAAAGCGAAACAGGAGCCTTGAACTTAGTTAAAAAGTACATTGCACTACGACCAAATGGATTTAAACAACGTGGGTTTTTTTAATCTACAGAAATTATAAATGCATTGATTTACCTGTAGGTAAAAATACTATAGGAAGTGTTCCTTCTATCATAGCGAAATAACTAAATTTGGAAAACCCGAAAGGTTGCACCGGACATTGTCTACGCCGAATGTCTTCAACACTTCTTGTTCAAGGTGGTGCTTCCTTTGAAACACTAAAATTACATGGAAATGAAAGATTAGTACGGTAGTGGAGAGCTATATTGAAGGAAGTATTTCCTCGAAGAACAAAATTGCTACAATGATAGCCCATTCCTATTCCGAAAAAGAAAATGTTACCGTTGCGAACGAAACCGAATGCACATTGGGGAATTCATCATAGGTCAACTCACAGAACTTCAATCTTGGTGCTAATTTTTCAGGAACATTTGAAAATTGTAATAGACGAGGAAAGTATGTCGTCACAAATGTCATACTTGTCAAAAACTGATTCCAAACAAAGAATTTTAGGTGACATTTCTCTGTTGATGATTTACTGCTTTGCGTATCAGTTTGTTTGGTTGTTTGGATTTTTTTTCCCTGGCAAAAAAAGTCGAACAACTTCAACGGAAACAATATCTGAGTTATCGGACAAGCTGTTTTAAATTCGACGGGGGTTTGTTTGGAATCAGTTTTTGACAAGAATGACATTTGTGACGTCAGTACTTTCCTCGTCTATTTCTATTTGAGAAAAAAGAATTAGTCCCTTTTGTATGTTCAATTATAAATAAAACTTTTCTGAGTAATTAATTTACTACAGAAAAAAACACTTAGCGGGCGTTATGATTTATAATACCCTCCATAACGCCCCGGGCGTTATGGGTCTATTAATAGCGACCGTTGCCAAGGAATTATAAATCAGTAATAGACAAGTGAAAAATAAATGTTTTTACGGACCTTGATTCCCTAATATCTGAAGAATAGTCATCTGGACAAGCTAGCAGGTAGGCATGCGAACATAGTACATAGTAACACTACTCAATCGTACACATTTCGCTCGTTTAAAAATAAGTACCGTCTGACGGCCCTGGGATCTTGGACTATTATGATCATTTGACACATGAATTGTTTTGTCGATTCTAAAAAATAATTGTTTCTAAAACAGTGCCGTTGCTGTGAGTAGCACCCAAAAGTGTATTCATTTGCTACTACTGAATATCAACATCACGTTTACTTGTTCAAACTTCAACAGCGAGAGCCACCCCTCCGAAGGGTCTGTTATTTATGAACGCCATCGAACACAGCGGAGAGTGTACGGATAATTAATAACCAATCTGGGTAAGACGGCCGTTGAAATGTTATTGTTACAGAGACGGTCGCCCGAATGGTAATTTATGCGGAAAGTGGAGTCTATATTTATACCATCGTCGTTGGAGTGTGATATATGGTACAGAGAAACCCTAGTCCGAGAATCTGTAATTACATAAGGCCGATAATAATTGGCTGCGAAATCTCATACTCAGCAGTGTTAATATTTCCAATGAACAGTACCGTCTTTATTATAAGGGCACCCGTGGCCAGTGCACAGGGCCATCCTCGGGGGGCCAGAAGGACCGACAATTTCTCTCACATTTTCAAAACATTTTTGTAGGCCACATTACACCTTTTTCACAAAAAAAATACATCTGAAAATGTAATAATCGAAATAATTTGACATGTGTCCTACAGATCAAGCTGAAATGTACAAAGTATAATAATATTTCCGAACGCATCCTACCTAATTAGGGTCACTGAAGCCTAGAAGGCTTTGGCCTTCTTACGGGTATGGCCAATGGGTGGAGTCTAATAGTTCCAATCTCTTTAAATAGCTCTAATGTTCCAAATAACCCACAAACACGCCAATTAGGAAGCAAGGGTTATAAGAGAGAGATAATTTTGAAAAAAAAGTTGGGTTATGTTTGTTTTGTACGTCAGAATGTCAAATAAGTAAATTATGGAAATCATGTTCAATTTCAATGGATACATATCAATTCTAATTTTTTTATGGATTGAAATTGTCAGAAATTGTCAGGAAATTGACTTTCGGACACGGCCCCGATATTCTGTGGCCTGACCACCAGCCAGTATGGAACATGGAGATTCAGCCGTCGACCATCTCTGCTGCAGACACAGAAGTTTCTCTTAGAAAAGCAGAATCTAGTGTTGTTTTCAGAATGATGTGTAAAAAAAGTTTCCAATGATTGATTAAATATATCCACAGGTTACAAACCCTTTATAAAAACACTGAAACTTCTCCATTAATGGGTTCATTATTCAAAATTAGAGGTTACTGTTCTCTCAAATACTTCTTAGTCTATATATACCTACCATTGTTTGATCAATACAAATTTTCAAAATTGAGTATCAATTTGAGTTACAGCTAATAACTCAAAAACCGAATAATATCGAATTTGAATCTTACAGAAGTGTCTAGCATTCTTGAACATAACACGTGTCAAATATATTTGCTGAATGTCTCTCAGACAAAATCAAGCTTTAGCAAGAAACAAAGCAAAAATTAATACCTATCAGACATACCTACAGGTATTGCAAAACATCCAAAAAATATTTAATTTGATTGAAATACTGCATTTCTGACTCGCCCATTTACAATCTTACATTTTTGTACATTCTCATTTGTATGATAGTGAATTATGCCCTCCATATAGTATGGTTGAAGAAAGAAAATATAGCCATTCACTTCAATGAAACAGCTGTTCTAAAGAGATTACCAATATTCTAACATTATTGTGGTCTTACAAATTTTCTCAAGATAAACGTCAATATAGAATTTTCAAAACTGTTAAAAAGAAAAGGTTCCATTTTTGCAATTTACAACTTTTCCATTCTATGTGCTTATCAGAATTGGCCACTTCTTTCAATGACCATTTTTGGGTCTTTCGTTCCAAAATGAATCTGAAAATTGATAAAATGCGTTGATAATCTGAATAAAATTCAGAAAAAAATTTGTCAGTCCTAGAGAACACAAAAATTGTTATACTCACACTGCACACACTTCATTTATTTATCCCAAAAAACATTTTTGTTTAGAGACAGATAACATTTTTACATAATTTGTTCAACAGCAATACATATGAAATAAAAATAGATGAAGAAATCAAACAATTATTAGAAAAGGAATGATGAGAATAATTTGTGAAATGAGTAAATAAGTCATATCAAAGCAAAAACAGTCAAAGGTGAAACATTGTTATATTATATTGGAATTGAAATAATCTGTTATTAAGTTATTCAATATTACAGGTTTTCCCTGCATTAGTGCACAATAGGGTACTTCACTTCCAGAAGAAAGGAATATTTGTATCAGTATAAAAAGTAACCAACATATTCCTAAGTTGGATCAGTGACAGCAGGGCTCATCAGAAGATTTTGGGACTTGGGACCATCTGCTTCCTTTACTGTGAATCTGCTAAAACTATTTTTGAAAACATTTCCAATGACGACAATGACATAAAAATTTACTTTTGACAGGTGTCACTAGTTCAAACATCGGACCTAATTTTCGTGGTGTTTTTGGAACATTGGAACTATTTAGACTCCATCCATTGGCCATACCCGTAAGAAGGACACAGCCTTCTAGGATTCAGTGACCCTATACCTAATCTACTGTCGTGTGGAAATCTATATTAATTATCTCCCCGCGAATGATATGTCAACTTTATTGAAATAAACCTTTCACACGCATTTCTAAAAACTTCGACGATTTCGTCCGTTTCTGGGCGATGGTTTATGGCCACCCTAGATAGAGAAAGTGGACACCGAGAACACGAAATGGGTTGCTTAGAAAAAAAGAGATTAAGACATCTGTTAACTATTCTAGGCATGCAAACAATACTTGAGTTGTTTTCGGACTAAAAGATGTTCTCAGCACAGTCTGAAATATTCTAAAGAATATTATTTCTACTGTGTGCCGCTTGAACGAATATTGAAGATTTTAAGAAAAGTAATGTTTTTGAATGCAGTTTTGTGGAAAAAGAGACATGTGGTATGCAGACAAAAACGGTTTTTTTCATGCCTTGCAGAAAATTCTGGGAAATTAGCTTTCGAATAGGGCAGGAGAGAGTTTTGGAGTAGTGAAAAAGGACACTTAGCGTCGAACGTCGGTTCGAACAAGACGCGGATATAGTACACGTAGCGTCGGACGTCGGTACGGACGAGACGCGGGCATAAGTCGGTATTTTTTTTAAAAAGTGATAATAAGTCAACGAGACAGAGTTCTTGCCACGGCTTAATTATTGTGCAGTGTTATTGCGGTTTGCGATTTGCTATTATTGCAGTGCAGTGTTGCGTTTCTCCTTGAGGGTTTTTATGGCACTATTGATTGTGCCATTAGTGTTTCTGAGTACAGGTTGTATAACATAAATTTACCTTTTATTTTCAGAAATTATTTGAGGGTATTTTTTTATGTATATAAAGCGTTCCTGGCACTAGCGTTCCCGAGTACGGAGCGGATAATATAACCATACCTTTATTTTCAGCATTTATTTGAGGGTACTATTTTTATATAGCGTTCCTACATAAGTGCCTGTGTGCGAATTCCGCACAGGTGATATTCACCCATTTTTTTTAGAGATTATTTGAATATAGGGTTTAGCATTGTACGCGTTGTTTAGTTCTGTCTTAGGGGAATTTACTAAATATAAATCACGGCACGCGATTATTTTTTCTTAGGAAGTAACTTCACTTTTGACATTCCCCTAATGTCCTTCAACTTACGTCCGAGGACTCGCAGACAAACAAAAGTTCAACCAACTTCTTGTGTACTTCACCCCGCTGAAAATTTCACGAGTTTTATATCTAACCAAGCTCTTGATTGTTCTCTGTTTGAGAAACATCCGGCCTTACCGCCCATCCTAACTGCTCCTATAAGTGGTACATTTTCTGTTGAAAATAATTTTTCTTTTGGCTATAGTTTGGATAGCTCCACAATAAATAGAAACCCAAGGGTTTCACCAGGCGTGGCCGTCAAGGAAGGCGAGCCCCACGCATTTTTCCCAAAGCGCTCACAATTAGTTGTTGAATCGCGTCGCGTCGAAAATAACGCTACAGAATCTAGTTACCACCTGGATTCTCAAAAAGCGGTTCATTTAAATTTATTTGCATCTCCTAGGTTAAACTCTGTGCATTGTAGTATGGATGATTTGAATGTGGATAAAAGTCACGTTGTGGGCTGTCCTGATGGAGACAATGATGATGAATCTCGATTCAATTTTTCTGTTGATCAGAATACAGGGCGTGATCTGAGTCTGAGGGAAATTTCAGCTCAAAATTTTGATAATAGGCCTTCGAGGGCCTCACCTAGTTTTTTGACTTTCAGCGGTCAACCCGCTGGGGAATTTCAAACCCCGAAAAATACCGGCACTCCACGCCGAATTTTGGAAGCATTCCAGAATTTAGAACGTAATACGTTACGTTCAGGGACCTCCAGTCCACTTAATATTTCTGCAGACTCGCAAATAGAGTCGAAAATGAATGATGTGAGAATCTTTGACCAAAATCGCCCCGAACTCCTGACAATATTTCAGTAATTTCGGGTCTCAATGTCTCTCGAGCTAGCACAGGGAATAGCCTTGAAGGGGGTCCACTTGCACGCGGAAACGTTCATCAAACGGCCCGCACGAATAGCGAAATCCCTGCTTTTCGGCAAGTGATGTCTGAGGAGGAGAAAGAGGAATGGAAGTGGTTTGTTGAATTCAAACAGATGAGAAAATCTCGTGAAAACCGCCAAACTCATGTAGAGCTTCCATCCTCCCCTCCTCTTCAGGCTAATGCATGTTTGCCCAGACGTGACCAATATTTTTCAAAACATGACGCGGAACGTGGGGCACAACAGACATTTCCTAACCCCCATTTTTCAAGACACTACCAACTACACCATCTAGTGATAACCATTGCAAACCGCTCCGATTCCAAAGCCAATCGGCCTAAATATACAATGCCCGTCTAAAGTCCGTTCTCCCCCTACCAATTTTTGAACCACCTGATATATCGCAACGAAATTTGGAGAGCTTCAATGGGAGATAAAAACCTACTTTTTCATGAAAAAATTAAAGCCAAGAGTTTTAAAATGGCCGCTGAGCGCCATCTTCAATATTTTTTTAAATAGAAAACCCCATATATTATTCCATTTTCGAAATTTGCTCATAATTCTCAACAGTTTCCTCTAATACACTTCACTCCCATATTCAATTCTTTTCGAAATATTAACGTTTGAAAGGTGAAATTTTGTTCATTTGAAACCCAACCAAAATCACTAATGTTGCTTTCAATCCAGTTTGCATTGGAGAAAATCGTCGCCGTAACGTCTTGTTTACTGTCAAATTAGCTGTAACTGTCAAATAGTCCGTTGACCGCCTCAATCATTTTATGAAAAGTGTGATAATGGTTCGTAGTTTAGACGATAAATTTGAAGCAGTTTTGATATTTGGAGAAGCTGGAGGAAATTATCATCTAGCAGTCCGTATGTTTAATGATAGATTTCCGGAGAATTCTATTTCAAGGATATATTTGCGCAAACTTTTAAATAAGCTCTAAGCAACTGGTACGCTGAAAGATGCTCCAAGATCAGGAAGACCGCCTCTTTCAGAAGAAAAAAGGTAGAAATTGTTGCTGAAATGGTAATCAATCCGACTCAGTGGACGTCTGCAGTTGCTGAATCTTGTGGAGTAAGTTCAAAAAGTGTCCAAAGAGCCCTAAGAAAAGGAAAGTTTCATCCCTATAAAACGAAAATCCTGCATACTCTGACGGAGGATGATCCAGACCGGAGGGTTGAATTTTGTGAGTGGTCAACAAGAACAATTGAAGGAGAACGGGTCTTCCTAAAACGTGTATGTTTCTTAGACGAATGCACGTTTTTTCTTAATGGAAAAGTCGAAAAACAGAAAGTACGATACTGGAGCGATACTATAATCCGCATATTTTCAAAAGGGACATACCCAGTTTGCTGAAAAGGTGAATGTTTGGGCGGGGATTTTTGACAATCGCGTTGTTGGGCTGATTTTCATAAGAGGCAATCTTACAGGAGTTCTTTACAAAAATCTTTTGAAAGCTGAAATTGAACCTCGAATAAGGCAAATTGTATTGAACGATCTGGAAGAGTTTGAAAATCGTGATATCATATTTCAGCAGGATAGGGCACGTCCCCATTTCGATCGCATGGCTAGAGAATTCCTTGATACTAACTTTCCTGGGCGATGGATAGGTCGCAGGGGAAGTACAGAGTGGCCACCAAGATCTCCGGATCTTACACCTCTAAATTTTTTCCTTTGGGGGTATCTGAAGTCAAAAATCTACGCCAATGAATGCCAAACAATAGAAGAGTTGGAACGCAGAATAATAGATACATGTGAAGAAATTGATGAATAGACTTTCATCAACGTGAGAGAAGCTATTTATAATAGGGCACTTTATTGTCAAGAACACTTGAAAAAATAATTGTTGGGGTTAAATAAAAGAGTTATTCAAAAATAAAATATAATTTTTTAGCCAACCAATTTGTTTTGATTGTGAATTTACAGAACACATTCGTAGGCTTCGAGATTTTCCGGTAAGCGGTGCTGTTTATCCTTAATGAACTCTCTTTACGCCTCTTATTAGTCGAAATAATTAAGAGATTTTACTACAAATCAATAACAACGTGTAGTTAGCAAAATGTTTCACAGGAAGTGACCAAAATCCATACTTCATTTCAAACCGGAATGTCACTTTTCAAACGTTATTATTTCGAAAACAATTGAATTTAGGAGTAAAGTGTATTAAAAAAAACTGTTGAGAATTATGAGCAAATTTCAAAAATGGAATAATATACGGGGTGCTGTATTTAAAAAAAATATTGAAGATGGCGCTCAGCCGCCATTTTGAAACTTTTAGCTTTGATTTTTTCATGAAAAAGTTGGTATTTATCTCCTATCAAAGCTCTCCGAATTTAGTTGCGATATACCTGGTGGTTCAAAAATTAGTAGGGGGGAACGGACTTTAGACGGGCACTGTATATTATAACTAGATGTCGGCATTGTCTATGGTTGGGGGAAACCCCAGATGATGTATTAAACTTTCAGTCAGACAGAAATTAAGTAGCGTGATTTAATTTCGTTTTATACAATAAAAGTTTTGATTTGTTCGTTTAAAAATTATTTCAATTTGTCGGAAGTGGTTCATAAAAAAGAAAAAAAGACGGAAAAAATTGAGCTTACTTTGTTTTTTACGGTTAAAGAAACAAATAACCACCGGTATTCTTCATCCTGGTCACCTCAAGATGAAAATACCTTTGAATATTAACAGGAACATGAGGTAACGTGTGACGAAAATGACAAACACACATCAGATGATGAACCCTCGATTTCAAGCCACTGTGAATTAGTAATTGCAAGTTTGGGGAATATATCTGTATGACCCTGGTATGTACTGTGACATTTTAATGGAAGAAGTCCGTAATATTTGGATTCGAAAACGGCCAGAGTTTTTCCAAAATAAAAATTGCGACTTCTCCGAAACAACAACAAGTTTTCCAGACCCGTTTCAAGTTCCTCCTACTTGTCGAAACTTGTCTGTAGTCGGAAACGTGGCGTTTGTAACTATAGGACTATGACGTCAGCCAATTGCTGGTAATTTGTTATCTGACACGTGCTATCATTAGCCTTGAAATTGGTTATTGAACCCGTTTTGAATTTCTTTGACTTTTCTGTATTCAGAACTATGGCGTCAGCAAAACCTAGGAAATTTGATATCTGACACGTGCACTTCATGATATTGAAAAAGGTCATTGAACCCATCTCGAATTTCTCCGTCTAGACAAATTTGTAACCGGAAACGTGTGAAATATGATATCTGACACGAGCACTACTCCCAAAGCTCTCTCATACGTTTTGATCTTGAATCTCTTTGATCTCTCATAGGTTTTGACTTCGAATCCAAAAGCTCTCTAATATTTACTCTACTCAGATGGTAAAACAAAAACTAGATACTTGACTAAGAATATTTTGACCCGTAAATTGACGAATGGTGAGTCTTTGGAAAGAAAAAGGTTACTTCACCAGCAAAGAAATCTGTGTATTATTATTGCTGCCGTCTATCTAATACCAATACTGGGACTGATTTGAGTTCTCCAAATGGATAAATAGATTTGAAGCATATAAGTAACTTAAGGATGGAGCATGAGAACAGCTACAGCACATGTTGAAAAGGAAGGACATCATATTTATCTGCAAATATTTTCAATGGATTCGTTAATTCAATGTGAGAACAAGTTTTAAAAACAATTGTCAAAGAACTTGAATCAGCAAAATACTACTATATAAGCATATATTCTACGCCAGATCTGTCCCAATTTGACCAGATCCCTTTCATCGTTAGATACGTGAAAGACGGATAGCATATTGAGAGATTTTTACAATTTTCGTCATGGATGAACTCAATGAGCAATATATAACTGATACAATTTCAAAGTTTTTTGAAAGCCTTGAAATCCTCATAAATATTGTCTCGGATAGAGCTACGACAATGCATCAAATATTTCTGGAGATTACTCTGGTGTTCAGTAAAGAATAAAAGAAGTATGCGAATATGCAATTTACGTCCCATCCCAGTTAACACAAACCCTTAGGCGATGTCGCTTTCTTGATTATTGTGGTAACAGTATGAGTTATATACATTGCTGTTACCGCTTTGTGATGCCAAATATTATGAATTGTTCACAATTTTCTTCTCGTCAGTATCGCTTTGAGGTACAAAATGTGCAGAAAATTGCGAAGCACATTTACATGAATTTTTATATCATTGCTGAAGCAGTGACCTAAATAACCGGCATTGAACGTTGTTTGTTGAGACTTTCGAGAGTCGGATGTAGAACTTGTAAGTATTGGATTGATGGCACAGCGTCATTTTATCAATATTCTATAAGCATTTGTGATAGTGTTCTGTTTAATTCTTTCTCTTTCAATAGGTAATTTAAGTGTGTTTGTTAACATCACCCAAGAATTTTTAGTATCTCTTCAAGGACAAGAACGGTAAGTAAAACGGTATATTCAGTATTTCTTAAGATTCGGCATTTTCAGGTTAGGTACTGATTTCGTTGGGAAGAAAATGCTGTACAGAGAACTGGAATTGAATTTTAGTATTTTCTGTGTTTCTATATTTTGTTTTTGTTATGATTTAGGTTTAACTAGTGCTTCCAATGCTTTGTTTATTAAAAGTAAATATTATGGAATCAACACAAGTATTTGTTTTCTTGAGGCATTATTTTTAATCACGTTGAAACAGGGCGAAATTTGTTTCAACCTCGAATTTTCCATACTTCTTATTTATTCAGGTTCCTAATTGAATATTGATGTGGCAGTGATTTGATTCAACAGGAAATTTGATACATAAAAGGAGGTGTTTTATCAGCATATAATTTACAAAGTAAGTGCAGAGCAATTGATTGGTATATAGTGATGAAGTTTTAAAAGAATCACAATTAGTAGGTTGGATTAAATTTTGAAATGTCTAAACATGTCACTATCTTTTTCCTGTTTATTCCATGCCTCAATGTGTGAATGAATGTATAAAAAATTTGGTACATTACATCAAATTTAGCATGCTGCAAATTATATTTAACGAATTTGAAAATTGATGTTCTGAAATGAATCTGTTTATCACAATCATTGCTGTTGAAACTCTGTACGAGTTACACTGTTAGCCACAATTGAAACCTATGAATTCATTATAGAAATCTAAATTTGAAGTGTTTGTGACATATAAGGGAGCCGGAGAGTGGAGCGCATTTTCAAATAAGTACCAGTTCATTCAATTTCACATTGTAACGTTGAATGATCTCGATGTGCATCTGATTCGCAGTATAAATAGAGTCTCACATTGGGCTAGTTTCGAGTCACATTTGGCATCACAATTTGATGTATCGAAATGACCAACGAGGCACCGAATATATATTTTCACGATAGTGATGGAAGTCACTTTTCGATTCACTGATGTGATCTGAAACATGAAAGTGAAGCCGACTATCATCTCTGAGATCATTTTGTGTTAACTGGGATGTGCGGCACATTCACTAAATTTAAAGGGTATTCAGGCTGTAGAGTGTGTTACTGAAGCAGTATCAGTCTGTCAATTTGAACAAGAATTGTATAATATTTTTTCAACTTCGAACACATGATGGAAGTTTTCACAGAGCATCCTCTCTTTTGGAAACTAGATGGTCTGCACGTGCCAATGCTATTAATGCTTTGCAAGATGGTTATTGAAATATTTCTGAAGCATTGTCCTTCAACAACCAGGCGACACTAGAAACGATGCCCAAAGCCTAGCAAAAAAAATGGAAGAATTTGAGACTGATCTTCTAACGGAAAGATGGAATGATCTTTGAGGAATTATGAATGAACAAGTCCAAATGTACAGAACAGCACTATATGACTATGGACGTTGTAACAAAAGTTTCAAAGTCTCTGATCAGTTATGTCAATAACGCACGCATTCATTTCGATCTGTACGAAACGGCCGCTAAAAAAATCCAGATGCTGACCACAAACAGATAAATTTGGAAGAAAAAGAATTCGCAGCACACGCGTCACTTTTTTGAAGGATTATCAGAGATTGCACAGTTGAGAGGTAAGGAAAAGTTTCAAGTAGATACTTTCATTCCAGTAATTGACAAGGTGAATACACATTTAAAAAAACGTTCGGCAGCATACCAAGAAATTGATATTCGATTTAGTTTTCTTTGTCAGTTAAAACTCCTTGACTGCCAAGAAATTTATACTGACTCACCCGTGGTGTCACAGAAAACGGGTACCGTGTAACAATGATATATGAGAATCGCCTACCATTCAGTTATCGCTTCATTTGGCGATTTCAAATTTGAAGTAAAGGATTGAAACATATTAAATTTTATTGAAACGTTTCTGACATAATCATACAGGATGAGTCAGAAGTGCTGACAACTTTTTTATATAAAATTGCACCTTGTCTATTTTCATTAACTTAACAATTTTCTCAGAATACTCATCACAAAGATGTAGGGTTTGTTAAGATTCGTTTACTAGATGGAGCTGAAATCGAAAAAGTGTAATATTCGAATCGAACAATTCGAATATGGGGTAGAGTGTAGGAGTGGATTCATACACATATTCCTGTTTTTTCAGTCCAAAATAATAAAAGTGATAATGAAAATTACAAAATAATATTTACTTATTGCCAAATATGAAGAATAATAGTTCACAAAAACATTAAAATTCAAAATGTAAATAAATCATCACCTGGTAATTCCGAACTGACTTCTAATGATAGAATGATGAATTCTGGTAAATTGTATGGACGAATAGACCTAGCCACATGAACACGTTTGAACATATTGAAAGTTTGATTTTATGGAGGACATTCGTCTCCTGAAATGTATTATGTGGGTTTGTAACCTTCCACAGTCTGAAAATGAGTTAATGTGAGATCAAGATAATCTATAAAAGTTTAAAAGGGCAAATAAGTAAATTGTATACTGTGCAACTGGAAGATATCCTACTTTGAAGTAAACTTACAGTAGTGATCAAGTCAGCAGTTGCAATTCTTTTTTAGTAGAATGTTGCTATTATTCCAAAAAATTAATTAACTCTGATTTACAGCTTATTCATTAGATTATTAAAACATGTAAGTGTCATTCATATTACGAAGAAGTACTGATTTTACATAATCTAAAGATTTAGTTTATTTATCAACTGAAAGGAAAACGTTCCGGTACGCCCAATAAATATCTAAAAACATTCAAAAAGGTAAAATATATTCGTGGTCTTCGTGGGCTTCGACATCTGAATAGTCCAAAAGAGATACAAAAGGATGATGAATGATGAACCAGAAAATTAGGAAGAAATTTTTCAGTTTTAAACAAAAAATCTGAATAGCTGAATTCTGTTTGGTTACTGTAAAGAAACACCCTTATGATTTTTTCTGTATTTCAATTAAATTTGGTCGAATAACAATGGTACTTCAACTTAGTCAAAGCTTCATGAATGATCCTCAACCAATAGAAATCCAGGGATTCATCAGACTCACAGGGTATATAAAGTGGTAAGATCATAAGCTACATGTTGCCAATTATTGGCCAACCGGTATGTCCATGTCCTTTCGAACTGTTCGCTCCACAATTCATAACGAAGAAAGGATTTCAATACTTCTTGAGAGTATGTAATTCTTCATTTTTACTAGCACTGTCCATAAAATGAGATTCATAACTAGAGAAACATTATGTATCAATAAATCGCCAGTTCCATTCAGAGGACGGTTGATTATGAAGCAATATTTCCCAGAAATGGCTTAAGTATGGAATAAAACTATTCAACCTAGGTTGTGGAAATGAATATACCTACCTACTTGAAATTTGAAAATATATTTTGTGAAAGAACGTGTTTCTGATACATCAGTCGCAACAAAAAATGTGTTGTTTTTGTCTGATGAACTATAACAGAAGACCCATTGCTGATAATTTTGATAGTAGTGTATCGCTGGCTACCATACCTGTTGGTAAAAGAACTCACTATATCATAATTTTTCAGGCACTTAGAAAAAGTACTTATAACTGACGAAATCAAAAACAAAAGGTTACGAAAAGACGATGTTTGTTCAACACAGAACGATCTCATGATTTGTGTCATTTAGTGGAAGGTTAACCTTCCGGAGATCGCGCGCGGACTCTCACTCCGCAAGAATCTCATTTTGCCAATAGTTCCTAAAATCAACAACCCGCGGCACTGCAGTATTAAGTATCTTTCTATCGCGAGTGCTCCTACAGTCAGTGCTCATTTGTGCATTGGTGTGTGTGTTTATTGCCAAATAATATCCACTGCGGACTGCGAGTCCGTGCGCGAGCGTTTAGTTTGAATATTTTTATTCACTTGTTTTTTGAACTTGTTGCAAAAAGGTGAGTACCTATTTGCTTTCATTATTGAAGTTTGCAATACATTAATACTAACCATAAACATTTTTCAGATGGCGTGCTCCTGGAGACGAGAACAAGCTCGTTTGCAAAAGCTAATGCAAGAATGTTTGGAAGAAGATGAGTAGCCAAAAAGTTATTATGAGGAGAAGAAGAAAATTTAGAAAGGCAAGATTGGGATAGTGATTCCGAACAAGAAATTTCGGACCCGGAAGTCACTGATGGAGTCGCTAGGGAAAGGTACCCTGAGTTTACTGGAAAAGATGGAGTAACTAATTGGGCGAAACATATGAGGAATAAAAATGTGAAAACTAAGGCGGAGAACTTGATAAAACATCTGCTAGGGGTAAAAAGAGCTGCGAAAGCCCAAAAAGAGAAATTGACATTTGGAAGCATTTTTTTACAGACGATGTACTGAATTCGATAGTCGAAAATACAAACAAACACATTGCCATGAGTAGAGGCAATTACCAACGCGAAAGAGATGCAAAAGACACCGACATATTAGAAATTCAAGCACTGCTTGGATTACTTTATTTATCTGGTGTTTTGAAATCTAATAGACTGAATGTTGAAAAAATATGGACACAGAATGGTACTGGCGTGGAGCTATTTCGACTGACGATGTCCCAGTGTAGATTTAGATTTCTTCTAGATCATTTACGTTTTGATGATTTAGCAACTAGAGAGGAACGAACACGGACAGTGTTCGATTCAGTTGTTCGTAACTTTGATACAGCCTATACACCATTTGAATGGCTCACAATATACGAAAAGCTAGAAGCATTTCGGGGGCGTTGCAACTTTAGGCAATATATACCCAGTAAACCAAATAAATATGGGATTAAAATATTTGCTATGGTAGACGCTAAGACTTTCTACACATGCAATATGGAGGTTTACGTAGGAACACAGCCTGAGGGGCCATTTCAGGCAAGTAATCCTCCCACTGCAGTGGTACAGAGATTGTGCCAACCAATAAAAGGAACCTGCCGTAATGTGACAGTTGACAATTGGTTTACCAATATGGAGCTACTAAATTCCCTTCAGTCTGATTTCAAACTGACTTTATTAGATACAGTTAGAAAAAACAAAAAGGAATTACCACTTGAATTGACTAAACCTGTAGGTCGTCCAGTTTTATTATCCATGTTCGCCTTTAGTGAAAACTATACTTTAGTATCGTACATACCAAAAAAGAAAAAAAACGTGCTGCTCTTATCAAGCATGCAAATTTACGATAAAATAGATGCCGTCACGGGAAAACCAGATATGATAATGGATTATAACTCATCTAAAGGAGGTTTTGACTGTGTGGACAAGCTATGCGTCGCTTACAACTGTGCACGAAACACAAGAAGATGGCCCATGGTTGTCTTTTATTCGTTACTCAATGTAGCAGGAATAAACTATTTTGTGGTTTATTCAATGAATAATACTAATAGTGAGATACGACGTAGAAAATTTTTACGATCGTTGTCATTTCAATTAGTGGAAGGCTATATTCGCCGTCGAGTGATGCAAACTATTCCTAAGGCTACGCAGTTGAGACTGAAAGAACTTTTTGGATTGTAAACTCCTACACCTGAGCCCCTACCAGCAAGACAACGCGGACGTTGCTCATACTGCGATAGGAAAAAAATTGACCTTCTCGTTTTTTTTGTATAGAATGCCACAAATGCGTTTGTTTAGAGCATTCATTTGTTATTTGCCATGAATGCTGTCCAGAATAATAAATATTTCTATTTTCAATTTCTCGAATGCTCCTTTGTTTTTTTGTGTTTTTAAATTTTTATATTTCATTTTATATCAATAGGTTCTGGTGAAATATCAAAATCTATGTATTCAATGAATAAAAATAAAATAAATAAAAATTCTTTGTTTTGTTTGTTGCTAAATGTCTATATTTCATTTTATAGCAATAGGTTCTGGTGAAATGTCAAAATCTATGTATTCAATGAATAAAAATAAAATAAATAACAATCGACTGTGAGTCCGCGCGCTAGCGTCCTTTCCCAAATAACACGCGCGAGCTCCGGAAGGTTAAATAGGATATATTCGGACTCAGGTATCATTGAGTCCGAAATTCCCAACTCAATGAAAGCGATTTCGAAATCAAATATATAAACAAATTTAGATGTGCAATCGATGAACCAGAAGCAAAATTATACAGCACGATAAAAGAAAAGCTTCTGTAGATGTTTCTGATGTATCTGGCTATAATTACTTAGAAACTTGAAAAATCACTTATTTTCTAAAAAAAAAATTAGCACTAGAACGCTAGTTCAGCACAAGAGATTTATTAAAATAACAGAGTCCATCAAACAATAACAACTCCTACGTGTGACCCAAGAACAAGATACACCTCATTCAGTTATAAAAGATCTTTGAATATCGTCTGCTCTAACAGAAGGGAATGCCGGGAGAGTCAAAAAACATTATAACCTAATTTTTCAGCAGTAAAATTTACTTACTTACATATTTTCCAGAAAAATTTATTTTGTTCTAAACATTATCTTTAGTAACAGACTGTAGACCTACCTTTTATCCTAGTCTGCTTTCGGTGTGGTAAAATATTCTTGCATATTTTGAGGTGAATCAATACCATTACTTCTCCATCTCTACTATTAATTGTGTTGAGAAATTAACCCCCTTTGTAATATTTGAACCAGAAAGATAGAGAATTGAAACAAAATGTAATTGAAATGGGAACAGATTTTCACAATTTTAAAAGTGGCCAAATTTGCGTGCAACGTAACGATCTTCCAATTCAAGCTTTCTAAGTCAATGATGTTCCATTCGGACCATATAAAAAATCGATACCGTTCTCTTTTCAACCATATTCACAAATGATTCTTGTGTTGATTTATCCTGATTCTTCACTTACAATCTGACCTATTTTCTATATCACCCAGTACAATGACAGACTTTTAAGAAGTACCAATCTAAGATTGAATGCATTCAAATAGATTACCACGACTACTTTGTAGAAAAAGTGTTTAAAGCAGCCGTAGTAGAGGTGCAAAATCGGCGGTCATTATGACCGCTATGGCACGACAGGAAAGTATCGTAGCGGTCATAATGACCGCTATGGCACTCAAGGTGTTAACAGCAATCAGATCTGGCGGATTGACAAAAAAAATGCAAAAAATTCGCATAAAAAGTGACATCTTTAAAAAAATTTGAGTTTGAGGATATAATAGAACATTTTGCCTAACAGAAATCCCGATAGATATCATGATCGTTATCGAAACCAAAAAACCAGCAGCATACGAATATCATTACTGACACATTAAATCATATATTTGATCACCCATAATAAAGAAGATCACAGTGAAACATTCTTGTATAATTCGCTTCCTTCACATTCCAAAAGGGCCCCAAATTTTTGTGTGACCAAGTGACCAAGAGCCACAGTATTGTTATATAGAATGTGTCAAAGTCGCAAGGGCTTTGGGTTTAGAACTCGACAATGATTTGCGTTTCAAAAATCCAAGAGAGCCTACTGCAACTTGAAACTTTTAATTCCACATCGTCATACTTCGCAAAGGTCAAAACAAAAATTTCACTGACGGACACACTGATACTGAGTCATTTCAATCACTGTGAGTCAGTGATTCAGATTATCCAGATATACTTTGATGATATACAGGGTGTAACTCAAGTACGTTAAAATATTCAAGTGACGTTTTCCTGAGAAAATTTTAAGAAAAAAAGTCTATATATATATATATATATATATATATATATATATATATATAGGAGAGAGGTAGTCTTTGCTGACTAGTTAAGATCAAGCTAGGGAACTTGTTGGGTGAGCAGCATGCAGGAAGTATACTCTTATAACACTTTATTCCAATATTTCGACAAGTATTATTGTCATCATCAGGGAAAGGTGTAGATGAGATTGGTTGCAATAGATGATATAAAAAGACGTGTACAGTAATTGAACATATTAAAAAACAAGTTGTGAGATAATCATAAAGGTAATCATCACACATTATTAACAACTCAGTTGTGTATAAAATCTAATTCTATTGAAATTTATTAAAATGGATATCATACCGATGTCACACCGGTTGAGAGGCAGGCGTGAGTCACGATGGAATACATGAGAGAAATTAAAGTTGACAAGTGCTTGTACCTTGTTATAACACATTTTATAAATCTGCAATGTGAAATAGAAACAAATATACTGTCAGAGGAAATAAATACATTTTAATTTGGATATTTAACATATATCTATATCTATAATTCCCTGTCTCATACAATCTTCTTTAGTGTCTTTGATGAGACCATTAACTGCTGTACAGTATGAACCACTTTGATCGCAAAGTATCACACACAACATAGGTTTTATGGATCTGTTCCAAAGATTTCTCCACAAACACTGGAGTTGTCACTTGCTCAAGCCAAATTTTTAAAACATTCTCATCTGATTTTTGGAATCTGTGGCGTTTGATGTGATTATCATCACACTCACAATAATTGGGAACGCAACATTTCTTAAAAGGCAATTGGTTTCCATAATAACAACGTAAAAAAATACTGAAAATTACGGACAAACACAAACCAAAATCACTCACATTGGCACAAGTACACACACTGATGACAGCAAAAGCTTTATAAAAAATTTGCAAATAATTTGAACAATATAATATACCTATTTCATTTTCATTCGCACTAATTAAAAGCTTCTCAGTGGATGTCATTTGTCAACTGCAAAAAACAAACTGCTCATAGTGTATTTAGGGTTGCTTGAACGTCAGCAAAACCATTCGCTTGCGCCACCTGCCCGGTGAGCACAGCATCTGGTTGCATGGAATTTATAACGGTGGCAGCCCTATGGAGAGTCCTTTCTATGTGTTTATGTTCTGTGGGCTGACGGAAATTCAACCGAGGCCAAACGCATCTATCAGGAAAGGTATCCCCAACGCGTGACTCCTTGTGCAGCGACATTTGCGAATCTTTTTCGGCGACTTTCCAAATCTGGAAGCTCTGAACGAAATTCTGCAGTTAGACGGCCACGGACTACAAGAACTGTGGAAGTGGAGGAGGCGGTTCTCAAAGAAATTAGTGAACATCCATAGACAAGTACAAGAAAAATTAGTCAAACTTCAAATGTGAGTCACATGACCGTTTACGGAATTTTGAATTATTATATCCCTATCATATTCAGCGTGTCCAGGCACTTACGCTACGTGATTTCCAACCACGTATCAAAATTGCTCAATGGCTTCAAAGAAAAGTCGAACAACATCCCCAGATTTTATCAAAAATTCTCTTCACAGATGAGGGCTGATTTTTCAAGAATATCATGAACTTCCATAACAACCACATCTGGGAGGGAGATAACCATTATCTTCCGAAAATGAAAACTCATTTCCAAGACAGATTCTCTTTTAATTTATGTACAGATAAAAAAGATTTCTTCAATCAAGAATATACATACTCTTAAATATAATAATCTTCTGAAAAGAATTATCATTTCTAATCAATGAACATACTCTCATTTCAAGCTGATTGAGATGTTTGCTTCTTTACATAAATTCTCTTGAAATGAATTTGCTTGCAGTGAAAACATTATACTCTTCATCCTAGAAAACATTCACATTAACTCATTGTGAAACATAATCCTCTTAACAATATAATTCCTTGGTAGATATCACTACCCGTGCCACGTGACACATTCAACCAATGAGCAATCAAATCAGCTGGCGATACCGCGACCTGTGAATACGACTTTCATTTCGACCATTTCACACTTTAACTGGGTTGGAGGTTATGAGGCTACCGACATGAATGTTAGTTTTGTGCCTAGTGGAAACTGGTAATATAAAATAAAAATGCAATATCGAATATTGAATTATGCTCATTACGGGCCAGTTGTGAATATGAGTGAAATATATTTTGGTCTTCTTCAGTTTTGTGTCTAAAAGCGGGTGACGTTGTTTGAGTATTCAATCAAACTGCAATATACGTCACTACTAACTGGTTTTAATGAGAATACAGTTATTGAACTTAAAACTATTCTCATATAAAACCATTATTTATACCTAAATTGTTCTTAGTTGTGAATCTATGCTTTGTTTAATCTATTCAATGTTGCCAAAATGAAAATGGCTTCCGTTCTATATTTTATAACCAAGTGCAAAGTGCAGATTTGAACTCAACCTCCAAGTTGATAGAAGAATAGTATTCATTATTGAAAATGCAATGTTCTTGTCTCAACCTACTCCCATGATTCAACCAAAAAAAGTGCCCATTATTGAAGCTGAAATATTCTTGCCTCAACCAACTTATGAAGCAAGTGTTCACTTGTTTCAAAATATTTTTCTTGTAAGTTGCCAAGAGGATTCCGTCAAAAAATCAAACTAATATTTGGGTGGACCAATTCAAGAATTCAAGAATACAAGGATATATTGAAAAATTCTCAGCCTGCTATAGAACCAAACAAAATTTCAATCTAAAAATATTTTATTACTCAACTTATTCTCCTCTTGATTGAATACATGTATTACAGCGAACCTGCAACTTCTCTAGACCTTTCAAAAAAAATGTTTCTTCTTTCTCTGCAAACCAGACCTCCACAGCTTTTATTACCTCCTTGTTGGAAGAAAATTTACGACCTTTTAATTTTTTTTTCAGTTGAGCAAAGAGATTATAGTCGGACGAAGCCAAATCTGGTGAATAAGGGGGGTGTTCTAGTAATTCAAACCCTAAATTACGATTTTTTTGTATTGTAACATGAGATTTGTGTGCAGGGGCGTTGTCCTGCAAAAACAAAACACCTTTGGATAGCTTTCCACGTCTTTTCTCTATAATTTTTTCCTGTAGAGTGGTCGGTAATGTCGAATAGTAATCTCCAGTTATTGTTTTACTCTTATCCAAAAAATCAATCATGATTACTCCATGGCAATCCCAAAAAACTGAAGCAAGAACTTTTTCAGCAGATTTTTGGACACGAAACTTCTAAGGTCTTGGAGAACCGGAGTGTCGCTATTCCATCGATTGTTGCTTTGTTTCTGGTCGTAGAAATGTACCCAAATCTCATCCATAGTAACAATTTGGTTTAAGAACTCTACATCGTTTTCAAATCGAGCACAGATCGAACGCGATGCTACTACCCTTGCACGCTTTTGGTCAACATTCAAACATCTGGGGATCCATTTTGCAGCAATTTTTCTCATGTACAAATTGACGTGAGCTATATTCGCTATATACGCTATATACGCGTTCGTATGAAATATTCAGTGCTTCAGATATCTGTTTTAGCCCAATTCGACGGTCTGTTAATATCATGTCATAAACTGCATCGATATTTTCGGGGACTGACACAGAAATTGGCCTTCCCGATCGGTCATCATCTTCAATGGAAAATTTACCACTTTTGAAGCTTGCAGTCCAATTTTTCACGGTCGCATACGAAGGACATTGATCACCAAGGGTAATAAGCATATCTTCGTACATCTGCTTACCTCTTAACCCTTTTAAATACAGGTACTTGATGATGTCTCGATACTCCAATTTTTCGATTTTCGCAATTTTATTGGACATATTTTTTATTTTAATTTATTGCGTAACTCTGGTTTAGTTTTTTGACATGAAACTTCACACTGACACTTCTAATAAGTTATTGTTCGTTGCTATGGTAACGCAATATTTTGTTTATGCAGGAAACTGGTCTAGGCTAACTAGATATCAATTCATCCTCGTACAATCTGTTTGAATCGAGGCAATTATGCGTTAGTGCATAAAAGCTTTTAGTGTGGGTAGGCATAATTGGGGATTATTTAATTGGGCCCAATTTTATCTCCTTACAATTGAATGGAGATGCTTACCAAAATTTTTTGGAACACGAGCTTCCCCAGCTTATGAAAGATTGATCTCCGAAATCACTCTTGGTTTTTGTACGATGGAGCCCCTGCTCATTTTAGGCTGGAAGCAAGAAAGGCCTCAGACGTGGCATAACGATGGATCGGCAGAGGAGGCCCTCAGCATTGGCTCCCGAGGTCACCGGACCACAATCCTATCAATTTTTCTTTTTGGTGAATACCTAATATCACCAGTTTATGCTAGCTTCATTGAAAACGAGGAAATGTTAAGGGATCGCATCGTAGCTTGCTGCGAAACGGTAAGAAACACTCCCGGCATTTTTCATCGGTTGCGGAATTCTTTGATGATGAGAGCAGAAGCTTGTAGGGGAAGGCGGGGTAATACCGACCGGTGAGGTAATATCGCGCAGGCCAAAAAACAAACATCGAATCGCATAATATGAAGTGTAATCATATGTATGGTGGTAGAAAGACCTAGCAATTATGCAGAATAGATTGGCTGACCGCCCAAAGCACTCACTTGCAAATGGCAGATGAAGATGTTACGTTGTTAGTTTTGATTATAAATTTTTGCTTTTTTAAAATAAGGAGGGTAATTGATAATTTGAGAACTACCTAAGATTATTAGGTACAAATCTTTAAGTCAATTCTTGGGTGATTTTCGTCCACTTTTGGTTCTTGATTTGAATTTTAATTATTGAAGTTAGGAATAGAAAAACAAATCGATAGGGGGTAATATCACGCATAGTTGCGCGGTATTGCCCCTCACTTATTTCAATGATAACTTTTTGTTATAATATTTCTCGTGGGTTTTGGTAAAAAATATAAAAATTGGATGGTACAAATGACTACAGATAAACACTGGTTATCTATATCTGTTTTATTTTGACCAAATCCCACGAAAAAATATTTTAGAAAAGAATCGAAAAACAAATTAATGACGTTTAGTTTGATATAATGTTTAAAAACGAGTTATATTGCTAATGTTTGAGCTTTTGTTTTTTATTTCACTTATTACAAGTATCTTTGATTATTTTTATTTTTACTTTGGTTCTCCAAATAGCATGCACGATATTGCCCCACCATCAAAGCGATATTACCGAACCGGGTGGGGCAATACCGCGAAATGCACGTGTTACGTAGTTAAAAAAAATTCAGTGATCATTTCCTTTTCCACATATTTCTTATAACCACTTAAACCTAACATGTTTGTGCAGAATTTACCAGTTTGTCAACTGTTTATTGTGTAAAATGTAAGTTTCTCGAATGTTTCCGCTTAGGTGCGCGATATTACCCCGCCTTCCCCTATTACTGTTAGGGGTCGTCACTTTGAACAATTTTTGTAAAATAGTTGTTTAGTTCAATTTTTATATGTTTAATTGTCTAATAAATAACATAGTACTTCTCCGAATTGTTTTTTTACAAACTCCGATGTAGCACTTTCTAATTGAATAAATAAACCTGAAAATTTTTTTCAATTTGGATTGAATAAGCAGTTTGATAATGCTCAGTTTAGAAGAAGTCTGTCCGGGTATACCGCATATAAAGTTTGATGAAAATAACTGAAATTGCAAAAAACTTATGACAAAAACCAACCATGTTTTGAAAAATTTCAACAATCTGTATATCGAACGAATCATTCTTCGATAAATATTTTATAGGAAAAAAGTTGTTAACTTAGTTTTTGTAATGTTCTCAGCAAATTCACTTAGAGCACTAGGAGCTATGTAACATGCATCGATATAGAAAATTGTAAATATCTCGAAAACAATCACCCCCAGCGTTGTTGAGATAGTATACCTTTTTCACTCGGAAAAGGGGTGGGAATTAGGTTTTTTCATGAAAACTACCAAAAGTTTACTATCGAAAATGTTAGGGCAATTTGAAATAACTAATGACAGCGTACGCAGCGCCCTCTTGATGTTACATGAAAATTAATACAAAATTATGATTTCCCACGTCAAAAAAATCCTATGTACCAAGTTATTTTTGAAAAACAAACAAAAAAGTTCAATTTCAACACCCTGTATCTCCGAAACAAAGCATTTCCGGGCACAAGGTTATATAGACTTCTTTTCTTTAAATTGTCTCAGAAATACGTCACTTGAATATTTCAATGTACTTAAGTTACACCTTATATAAAAAACCATAATCAAAAGAGTACAACCCTCATGTCTTCGTTACGTTTATGTCGTCAAGAAATACCAAGGTATATCACATAAATTGTTGAAATAAATTATTTGGACATGAGCACAAGACGTAAATCACATTCAGCAACCTTTTCTCATCAAATCATTTTCTACAAATTCCAGACTATTTTAAGAAAAGTACCTAACACACCACCGCGGCGATATGAATTTAGATTTCCCAACCTAATTTTTTTTCCATTCCACTGTACCACCTTTTTTGAGAGGTCATTTTCTGTCTGTATAAACTCTATAGTATTTCCGAAACTCTAGAGAAGTTGTCTCCTTCAGTATTCAAAATATATTTGGAGAATACTCTGATAAATCAGCAACATAAAGTATAACCCAAGTAGCACACCTATATTGGTGAAATATTGGTACAATATTGTGAACATATTGGCAAAATATTTGAAATGCAATATTGGCGAGAAAAAAAATGTGAACATTCGGGGATATTGGTCCAATATTACTTGAATAATATTGGCGAAATATTCTCGAACTAATATTGGCCTCAAAATATTCGATATTGGTACAATATCGCTGATACAATATTCTGACAATATTGGCATAATATTCAATAGTTATATTGTCGAGAAGTAAAATGTGAACAATTTGCGATATTGATCGAATATTGTTTAAATATTTCAAAAATAGTTTTGGTGAAATATTCTTGAAGCAATAATGCCCTCAAAATATTTATCGATATTGGCACAATATCATTTGGATATATTGGAGGTTGTCAATTTACATTGGCAAATTATTAAATGACTTTTAGTTGACGAAGGTGACACCAGAGTCTGCTTTTTGATCGCCATAACCACTGAGTGAGCTGTCTTGAAAACAAGTTGAGGGTAGTATTTAATATACTTTCGTAGGTTTTAGAAGACGTTCTATATGTACAGCCACCTAGCGGATTTTTATCCAGGTTTGATCATGATATAATTTTAATAGGTTTCATTAAATATTCTGCCAATATTCAAATTTCATCCCAATCTAGATGTAGGAAACAATATGAAGACAATATTGTTTTGACGGTATCGATAAATATTATTGAACCAATATTGGCCCAATATTAATTAAGATTTGCTGAATATTGGCGAAATGATATTCAACCAATGTGTAATCACACTTGGAGATACAATATAGTTTTTATTCCTAGAATCGATATGAGGGGAATATTGATTCTAGAAGTTGTAAACGATGTGAAGACAATATTGTTTTATCGATATTGGTAAATATCATTCGACCAATATTGACTCAATATGAGTTATTACAATATGGCAAATGAAGTAAAAATGATATTCAACCAATATGCTATCAAACTTGGAAATACAATATAGTTTTTTTTCCTATAATCGATAAGACTCGAATATTTGGATTACAATATTTATTCTAGATGTGGAAAACAATATATAACCAATATTGTTTTATCGATATTGGTAGAAATTATTCAACCAATGTTGACCCTATATTTCATGTGATAATCTACATTCAAAACTAGTTCAACCAATATTCCTCCAATATTATTAATATAAAATTGTTTTTTGAATATTCACCCATATTGGACCAATATTGATTTTTCATTTACAATATATCTATATTGGCCCAATATGGTATCAAGATTCAGCCGATATGATGTGCTACCTGGGAATTCTTATTTATTTCCACAGCAGCCTATACTTCATGTCAATTCACAATGCTAATAAACAAATCTGGAAAAATTCGTCCATCTAATTGTCGAAATACAAGCTCCCAAAGTCGGAAATGTTTTGATCGAGGAGAGCATGGAAATGACCACGTCAAAAGCAATGGCAGCAACGCACTGCAGCTCCTGAGGAACACAAGAAATTTATCCTAAAATAAATATATAGACCAGGGAATATAGAATTGGAGAATTGGGCAGCCTCCCTTCTCGTATTTTGTCGTCAGTGGGAGTTTTGTGAAAGAAAATTCATGATTACTTTTTGGTTTTCATAGTATATTTTACCTCTCTTTCTAGTTTGGCCCGATTCTATTTGCGTCGGAATTCATTTTTTTTCCTGAAGTTTTGCACAATTGCATAAATCAAAATCGATCATTATTGGTATAACATTTCATTTTCATTTTTAACTTTTTGTTGCAGCCAACATCGCTGCAACTGCATTGCGTCTTTGTTTCAAATGGCTTTCTATTATAGTTGAAGAGCTGCCTATATGATTTACTGACAGGTCCGGAAACCGTCCTCTGGGCATGAAAAAGCATTCTTGGTGTTGCCGCAAGTCGCCTGGATGTAATTTTAGTATTTCTCCAGATCAAGGTCAAGAAGTGGGGGGGGAAACCAGTCAAGTAAATGTGCTACAGGCATTCAAAAAGTAAGCTTACCTGAAATAACACGGGAAAAACGCCAAGCTTCATTCTGCAATTTTTGGTTCCTTTCAAGGTCACGCGCTCGCTGGTCTGCCGTCAGTGTGTGAGGTAGTCGAGCTGATCCGCCGTGGAGATAACGAGTTTGCCAGTACAGCGCGGAGAATAACAATTATAGATGAAAAAAAAATCAGAATAATAATAATGATGTTTGAGAAAATAGAATTATAGAAAAAAACAAGTGAAAGAAAAAAAGATGGCGGCGTTTGATTAGTCAACGCGCATGGTACGACATACATTTTGAAACAACTACTTGCCCATACAGAGATTGGAATACATCGGTTATTTCGACGAGGGTGTTTACATTTATGTGTCATTTGAAAAGAGATTAGTTAAAGAAAAAAGATGACGGTATTTGATTGGTCAACGCAGTTGTACAGGGACGTTCCGTTACGTTTAGGAAAAAATATATATAGGGTATCTCCATCATTTAACTGAAAAACATGGCGGCTGCTTGTCAACGTGCTATACCAGATGTACCAACATTTAGAAGAAAAAAATGGCGGCGCATCAATCAGGACGTCTAAAAAACATGGCGGTTGGTTATCAAATAGTATACAGGGTGTACCATCATGTTATTTAAGAGGAAAAAACATGACGGCTGCTCGTAAATGCTATACAGGGTGTACTAATAAATGATGTAATTTTAACGTTATAGTGGTTACATTTTTCGCATGTTTCAACGCTTCTAATTTCAATAATTTTTTTGGACGCGAAAACGTCTATTTTCGTTGCATTTTTCATGTGTTTTGACGCTTCTAATTTCAATCATTTTTTTGGACGCGAAAACGTCTATTTTCGTTGCATTTTTTACGTGTTTCAGCGTTTCAAATTTTAGTTGTTTTTTGGGACGCGAAAACGATTATTTTGAGCAATTTTGAAATGCCTATTATCCATAAGAATTACATGTAAAAGTGTATTTTAAGCGTTCGTAATTTCAGTTGTTTTTTGGAACACGAAAACGCATGTTTTCGTTACATATTTTATGTAATTCGGCGTTCGAAATTTTATATCTTTTTTCGAACATGAAAACACATGTTTTCGTTGCATTTTTTACGTGTTTCAACGCTTCTAATGAGATTCGTTAAAGAAAAAAAGGATGGCGACGTTTGATTGGTCAACGCGTAGAATGGGATTCGAAACAACTACTCACCCATACAAAGATTAAATTACATCTGACGTGTAATGTTTGTTAAAGAAAAATATGTCAGCGTTCATAGCATACAATTAAAAACGTATGCTTGGGGATATGAGCATTTGAAAAATACTCGCCCAAACAGAGAGATTGAATTACATCAAATTCTGTGTTTGTATTGTTTGTTAAAGAAAAAATCAATGCAGCGTATATATTTCATTGTACAGGGTGCCTCATAAACCGTATCATGATGGGGTCTGACAGTTTCAACGTGCGATACCCATTGAAACGTTCACCAAAAATTGTGGAATTTTTCTAGCAGGGCGATAGAAAGATAAGTTGCAAATGGAATTTAACGTTTATAGAATTCTAATCATAGTTTCCACGATACTGACATGTATTTTATTTAGGATTTATTGGAAATAATTTTGGAATTTAACAAAAGATATATATTTTAGTTTGAATAAATTATCAAATATTCAAATATTTCATTCATTACGAAAATATGCTAGCAGAGTTATCGTTATCAGTTGGTCTCCGAGCTAACGTTATCGCCAATGGCGAGGCGGACGGGAAATTCACATGAGATAAGCTATTTGCAATTAACTTGAGGTTAGCATAACAGGAAATTACAAAACCACACACTAACAACGACTTTTTTGTTTTCCAAATGCATACGTGAGAACTGAGAATTGTTGATGGAGTGGTAGGAGTGGGCAATCTTATAAAAACAATTCTGGGTGTGGCCGGCGTCATTCTGCATTCAAAAGTTTTGTTGAACTATTTCGTGTGTTTAAGTGTTTGTGCTTCTATTTCTAAAAACAATGTAAGTTTCTCATTCATTATATGCTACTATTGGTATTGTAGGTTATGAGCGATACATTTTCTGGGGGAAATTTGTGATTGAAATATAATTGTTGTTATTATCTAAAATATTGTGCTAGTTTTTTTAAATTTCTCAGCTATCGAGGAAAAACGGTCGACTTTTTCCTACACAAAATCACGACAGGTACCCGAAAGGGGAGAGTATCGGCTTTGGGGTCTGTAATTCCTCTCTGCAAAGGGGGTTGTCCCTATTGAAAAAGTTTGGTATGAACAGTGTTTTTTGTAAGGGGGAAATCGTCACCTGAACGGTTATCGAAGAACTGTATTTTCTCTAGCTGTATGTTTATTCATTTTAATCCTTAATTTTTGTTCAACTCAGAGTATTTTTATCCATAGATTTGCCTTAAATTAACTCATGTTTCAATACAATATATTAAAATTTTTCTTAATGATAAACTTATGTTTTTTATATTTAGTATGGAAAGGCGCTAATATTTATGACATCTTTTACTAATCAAGTTCTTGCTCATGTCCAAAAATTACGTCAGTATGAATTTTTCAATTATTTTTTGGGACATAGTCAAATTATATGATTTTTTCAATTATTTTTTGGTAGATAGTTTTGATTGTGATAGTCGTGTTTCTATACAACACTTTTTTTCCATCAAAGTTATGTTTCCAAACAATATATTTTTTTAATGATAATAATAATAAATGGTTTTATTGGCGTAGTAATAAAATATATCCAAAAGGCAGAGTTAGCGCCTTCTTATACTAGATGAGAAAGTACTTTCTTACACTCAACCTGGAGCAACTCGAAGCATGTTTATTTAAATATTTGATTCAGATAGGCGTGTTTCCATACAATATTTTTTCTTAGTTAAAATAATGTTCTCAAACAATATTTTGTATTTGTTAAAAGTGAAAATTATTACATGTTTTAGTTGTTTAATACGAAAATAGTTTGCGATTCCATACAATTTTTCGAATCTAGTAGTCTAGAAGGCCATTTTTCAGATCCAATACTTATACAGAAAATTTGTTCAATAGCGTTAAAATGTGGCTGTTTAGGAGGTCTTTTTGGCAAACATTCACTAACAATTTTTCCATGTTTCAGTCGTCTAATACGAAAATAGTTTGCGATTCCATACAATTTTACAAATCTAGTAGTGTAGAAGGCCATTTTTCATTTTCAATACTTATACAGAAAATTTGCTCAATAGCGTTAAAATCGGGCTGTTTAGGAGGTCATTTTAAGCAAACATTCACTAGCAATTTTTACATGTTTTAGTTGTTTAATACGAAAATAGTTTGCGATTCCATACAATTTTTCGAATCTAGTAGTCTAGAAGGCCATTTTTCAGATTAAATGCTTATACAAAAATTTGATTAATAACGTTAAAATCTGGCTGCTTAGGAGGTCATTTTAGACAAACATTCAAAAGCATTATATAAGATTAAATAGTGTATCCACTCACTCAACAAATATGATATAATAATTTCTATATGATTCAAATCAGGTGGTTTAGGAGGCCATTTTAGGTAAACATTCAATACCATTATTTAAAAATTTAATCAACAGCATTCAGATTCGGTAGTTTAGGAGGTCATTTCAGGTAAACATTCATTAGCATTATTTGAAAATTTGATTGATTGCATTCAGGTCTGGCGGTTTAGAAGGTCATTTCCAGATTCAGTACTTATTCAAAAAATTGATTCATGCAGTGAGGATTGTTTCGCGTTTCTAAACAACATTTTTTCCATCAAACTTAGGTTTCCAAACAATATTTTTTAATGATAATGATAATATTATTTAAAAATTTGATCGATAGCATTCAGGTCTGGTGGTTTAGAAGGCCATTTTCAGATTCAGTACTTATTCAAAAAATGATTCAAGCAGTGAAGATTGTTTCATGTTTGTATACAACATTTTTCCATCAAACTTAGGTTTTCAAACAATATATTTTTTTAATGATAATAATAATAAATGCTATTATTGACGTAGTAATAAAATACATCCAAAAAGGAAGAGTTAGCGCTTTTTCATACTAGATGAGAAAGTACTTTCTTACACTCAACCTGGAGCAACTCGAAGCATTTTTATTTAAATATTTGATTCAGATAGACGTGTTTCCATACAACATTTTTTCTCAGTTAAAATAATGTTTTCAAACAATATTTTTTATTTGTTGAAAGTGAAAATGCTGAGGTGATATCGTTAGGGATGTCTGGGAAACTCATCTTGAATTCTACCTCTAGTTATAATATTGCCATCCATCTCATCGAATTCAATGAAGGAAGCATTATGATTTAGTCTGACTTGATATTTTTTAAAGAACAAATTGTTGAGAAGTTCGTTGGTTGGTTAGCTATTTTTAATTGTACTAAATCCAAAATTTAGGCACTTTTTTAATCGTAGACGAAATAGTCGTTCTCATGTCCGTGGGGTGATATTGAGTGTGGGAATCATGTGCCCTGAGTAGACAGAGTGAGCCAAAAGATGACCACCATCCAGCTAAGATTTCTGCCGCATCACGGCAAGCCAGTATGATATTCAGATCAGAGAGCAGCATAGAGTTGTTTTCGAATTCAGACACTGATTATGGTTTTTGGGGTTGATATGAAGTTCATATAAAAGACAAAATGTATTGACTTTTATCATTAATATATTTGAAAATGATAGCAGAAAATTTATATAGTTCAACAAAAAGCTGTGAAAGGATATATTGCGGTTTTTAAAAGGTATCAAGAAGAAAGTTCGCACGGTTCAACAAATTATATGAGGTGTTGGAAAACATTATCGTTTTGTTATTGAGCAAGAAGTGTTAAACGAAATGGGTAAATTTTATAGTGATTGTTTAAATATTTTCAATTACATTTTTTCTCAAAAACACTCATTGAGTGTACCCAAAGACATAACCTGTAGGGGAAGGTTATTATTATTTGACGTGGTGCTCCGAGGTCGGCTTAGTGATTTTTGGTGGTATTTCCGTCATTATGTTTATTGAAAATGATAGATCTTTTTATCAGATTTTGTACAAATCTCATATTGTGACAACGGGGTAGTAAGGGTAGAGAAAATTAGAGGACAATATCTCAAGGAAATGTTTTTTTTTAATCGCTAATTCAGTTTTCTCTTCGCAAACTTGGGCAAACAGAGTAATAATAAACAACAGGAGTCCAACGAAGAAAAAAATTTAATAAAAACTATTGACTTATATGTTTATGTAAAAAAAAAATGGAAATTGATAGTGATACACCATTTGATACTTTATTTTGATCCGTGGTGTAGGAACATAATTTCATTATCTGATGCAAACGAAACACTATTTGGTACTATATTTCGATCCGCGGTGTAGGAACACACAATTGAGATATGAAAGACTTGATAATGAAATTTTACAACTAAAAAAATGAGTTGATTTGATCATACCGTTCAAACGTCAGTGATCTGAACTCTAGTATATTGGAAGCACTAATCGGTTCAAACAGTCCAGCTAGGTTGATGAATTTCGATTTGGATTATACAGTTTTCAAATGGATACGACATATTCCTACCTCAGCATTGGCGAGCTGCTAAAAATAGATACACGAAGCAAAAAAATGAGTAGTGGGAGGTTAACACATCTAACCGTCTGGGATGGTTGGACGTCTGTCTCATCATGGCGGATACCCCCATTGCGCATGCTCATCATTTGATGGTAATGCTGTTAGGTAGTTGACATATTTTTTTATAGTGGTCAAATAACTAGGTGTTTCAAACGAGTCTTAATGTAGTGTCTCAAAGCAGTAGTTCGTAAGAAGGATATCGTCGATGAGACATATGAAACATGATATTAATATATTTTGATCTAAAGCTTCATATAATTGTTTAATTATGAATTTAATGTTTTATTGGTTGAAAAAATAGATGTTTTTGCATCATCGCATCAAATAATCGTTTGAAACACCTAGTTATTTGATAAAGACTCAAAAAAAGTTAAAATTAAGGAGACATAATTGAAAAGCTTAAATTTTATTACGGATATCTAAACATTGAACATATTATTTCACCACAATAATTACAACCACATTTTTCGAATAATCGTTCAGATTCTTCATTGCTGCAAAAAGCTGTAAATTCTTCGTGATTCTTAATGTAAGCGATGAGTTTAGCTGCATATCCTTTTCTGCGGTATTCCAGTAATGTATGAATATAATTGATAGTTTTCGGTTTTGAATGTTTCCTCAAAGGGTCAAAATCCATGGTTGAGAGCAGCGCAAATGCTGTTGGTTTATCGTCGATGTAAATAATATAGCAGCTGATTTTTCTATCATGATACCACTGTTATATGAAATCACTATCGATATTCAACTGCCTTATTTTCTTAGCAGCTTGAGTACCATAAAATAATCTCACTGCTTCCATCTTCGATATCGTGAATGAACTGCGTGTTAGGGGATTTCCTCCACTGGATAAAACTTCTTTACCCCCTCCCCTTTAGATGGGTAGTCTTGCACCCTTATGCCATTTTGAGTTGACTTTTGAGTTGGCTATATGTATTTAGTTACTCGCGATATTGAATGTTACAAATACCTTGATATATGATAAATGCAGCACTTTTATATTTATTCTTATGCTAAGTGGAGGACATATTACTTGAAAACTAGGGGCATTTTGGAAACAGTTCAGTTTTTCATCTGAAAAAATTGTTTACCCCACACTTTTATTTGACATCACTTTTAAGTTGGCTATAAATGTATCAATTTTTATCGTTGTCAAGCTATAACATTATGAATATTTTTCCGTATTTTCAATAAACTTTTTGGAGCTCCATCAAAGTACTCTGTTGTGGACTTGGTTTGTTTGACATTACGATAAATATCGATCATTTTGGTATCTTCAGCAGTATGACGCAGAAACATTCCTTTCTTCAATGTAAATGGGTATTCATGAGGAAAATAAAATTTAGTGATGGCATCAGTAGGATCATACACTATTTGATTATGCTCAATCCAAAAATGCGGTGTAATTGTAACCTCATTCGAATAAAACTTCGTTCCGACACATAACTTTACTGTAATTCCATACTTCTTGGCTAACTCATATAAAATTAAACTTGCCGGCAGACATGCCCCACAATAATTGTTTTTTATAAATGCTTGTTCAATACATGATTTAATCAAGTTTAAGCGAAATTGGTGGAACGTTGGATTAGACGTATTTGCTAATGCGACTGATCAGAGTGAACGTTAAATGATGAATGCGACTCCCAAATCATATTATTTTAAAATATTTTTCCGTCCGACAGATTTTCTTTACCCCCCCCACCCCTTTCATTGGACGTTTGAAACATAGTTTTTGAAAATTTCATTTTGTCAATTTCATGTGTCAACTGACATGCAGCATTTTACATACATTCTTATGGAAATCAATGCATAAAAATGTTACAAATACTGGGATGTATGATAAATGCAGCACTTTTATATGCATTATGCTAATTGAAGCACACATGTTAGGAAAACTGAGGGCCTTTTGAAACGTTTCAAAAATTTTATCTATCAAATAAAGCATTAATATTTACCCCCACCCTTTTATTAGACGTTTAAAACATAGTTTTCTGAAAATTTCATTTTTCAATTTCATGTGTCAAACGATATACAACATATTACATGCATTCTTATGGGAAATGAAGAATAAAAATGTTACAAATACCTCGATATATGGCAAATTGTTTGTTTTGTTGTTGTTAAAATTGTTTTTTAACAACAGCACTATTATATGTATTCTTATGCTAACTGAAGCATACATTTTTATAAACTGAGGGCCTTTTGAAACATTAATATTTCCATCTAAAAAATTTTGTCTATCAAATAAACCATTAATATTCACCCCCACCATTTTTATTAGACGTTTAAAACATAGTTTTTCGAGAATTTCATCTTTCAATTTCATGTGTCAAGTGACATGTAGCATTTTGCATGCATTCTTATGGGAAATGAAGAATAAAAATGTTACAAATGGCTCGATAGATGACCAATGCAGCACTTTTATATGTATTCGTATGTTAATTGAAACACAAATCTTTACAAACTGGGGGTCTTTTGTAACAGTTCAGTTTTTCATCAAAAAAATTTTCGTATCCCCACCCTTTTATAAAGCGTTCAGTCTTCCGTCCGACCTAAGTTTTCATATACTGAGCTCTATTGAATTTCATCAGTTTACTTTGAAACGTTTAACGTTCAACATCTGACTTTCTATAATTTCAGTATGTCGATGTTTGCCGATCTTGTGCGGTATATTGCTACTATCTTGGGGCTCATAACCCCCAATTATAATGAAAAAATTGCCAAAGAGGGCCTTGAAGAGTGTGCGAAGGGGATGCGGAGGATCCGAAAAGCGTTGAAGAATGCAACTTCCGTGGGTGAGAAGCAACATCTGGAAGCGTGTTTGCGGAATATCCGGAGCATGAAGAACCACTTCAAAGCCATGCAGAAGAAGGGGGCAGGGCATTCTTCAAGAACTGAGACTGCATATAGGCGGGTACGCTGGGATGATTCTGATTCTGCTTTCAATTCTAGAATCCGCACTGGAGTTATCACCAATCTGAAACATAAGGACCCCGGTGCTTTCCTAAGCGATTGTAAAGCACTGTTCAAGCGGCGGATACAAAATGCTTTTAAAACAAATCAGGCCCTTAAGGTGAATGCGATATTTTGTGGAGAATTTGAGATCGTGAAGGGAGCGCAGATATTGAAGGAGTATAAATACTTCACCACCACCAACTCTCCAATTTACCAGGACACTAATCTGGATGGATGGTTCGATACTAAGATCATTGCCCCTATCGCAAAAGACCTTGAGGAGTTCCAGGAACGTGATTCAGGCTGGGCGTTGAAGAAGGTGGTTAACTTGGGAGTCAACATCAACAAATTTACTCCTCAGCTTGGATCTTCTTACATCGAGTTGTATGAAGAAATCAAGAAAAAGCATGCATGTATCAATGTTAAAAATGACGATCAAGCTTGCTTCGCTTGGGCTGTCGTTTCTGCTTTGTATCCGGCACAATATGATCTGCACAAACTCTCATCATACCCTCACTACTCCAGTGTACTCAAACTAAAAGGTATTCAGTTCCCAATGACCATGAAGCAGATCCCTAACTTTGAGAAACAAAATAACGTCTCAATTAACGTATATGTGTTGGAAAAAAACAAAAAGCTGTTCAAAACCCTTCCTGCATATCTGACTAAGAATAAGCAAGAAAAACACGTCAATCTTCTCTTGGTGCAGGATCAATACTATGTTGAGGGTGAGGAGGACGGTGGAGCTCCATCAAAATTCCATTTTGTGTGGATTAAAAATATGTCGAGACTTTTATCAAGGCAGTTGAGTAAGGAGCATGGTCAAAAGTTTTTTTGTGACCGATGTCTCCACTACTTTCGCTCTGAAGATAAATTGAATAAACATACCGAAGACTGCGAGAAATTAAATGAGACTGCCATTAAGATGCCCGAGCCGGGGAAAAACACCTTGAAATTCAAAAATTACATGAACAAAGAAAAGGTCCCATTCGTGGTGTATGCCGACTTGGAGAGTGTGTTGGAGAAGAGTGATAATCCTAAGAAGCCTCAGCACCACGTTCCAGCTGCCGTCGGATACTACATGAAATGTTCCTATGATGATTCCCTCTCTTTTTACCGGTGTCATCGTGGGCAGGACTGTATGGCGTGGTTCGCTGATGAGATGGCACAACTAGCTGAAGATTTGGCTACTGTATTCTGGTGTCCTCATGATATTAATATGACTTGGGTGCAAGAAGCACAATTCAAACTCGCTTCCCATTGTCATATTTGCGAGCAGCCGTTCACTGCAGAATGTAAGAAGGTTAGGGATCATAACCACCTGATTGCCGGGAATAACTATCGTGGAGCAGCTCATGAAGGGTGCAATATTAACTATAAGGACTCCCATACTGTTCCTGTTGTTTTCCATAACTTGAGTGGATATGATGCGCACTTCATCGTGACAGATATCGCTACAAGAATGGCAGGAAAATTTGATCTGCTGCCTATCACCAAGGAGAAATATATTTCCTTCACGAAGCACGTTGATGATACACCTATTCAATTTCGATTTATTGACTCCTTTAGATTTATGAATTCCTCTCTAGATAAATTAGCATCTTATCTACCTGAGTTTCCTAACCTAAAGTCTCAATTCACCGATATACCTATGGAACACTTCAAACTGCTAACGAAAAAAGGAGTCATGCCTTATGATTATATTGACTCCTTTGATCGATTTGACGAGCCAGCTCTGCCATCTCAGGATAAATTTTACAACAAGCTGGAAAATAAGCCCTGCCCCCGACGTCTATACCAACGAGCACAAAATGTTTGGACCATCTTCAATTGCCAAAACTTAGGTACATTCTCCTGCTTACTGATGTTTTCGAGATGTTTAGAACATGCATTCTGAAGTCACATAAACTCGATCCAGCTCAATATTTCACGCTGCCGGGCTACACGTGGGACGCCATGTTGAAATATACTGGGATCGAATTTGAACTCCTCTCCGATGTCGATATGTTTTTGTTCGTTGAACGTGGTATTCGAGGGGGTCTAAGTCAGGTCTGCTCAAAAAGACGAGCCAAAGCCAACAATAAATATATGCCAAATCGCTATGATCCATCTAAACCGAAAACCTTCTTAATGTACTTTGACGTCAATAATCAATACGGTTGGGCTATGTCTCAGTACCTTCCATATGGAGGGTTTGAATGGGCTGATACGAATATTGACGTTACCCAAATTCCTGATGATGCTGATGTGGGATACATGTTGGAGGTAGATCTAGAATATCCTAAACACTTACACGACAACCACAAGGATATACCATTCTGCCCCCAACATATAAGCTCCAAGAAGCGAAAACATCCGGTGAAAGCTAAAGAACTCACAAAATTAATGGCCACCCTTCATGATAAGACCAAATATATAATACATTATAGAGCATTGAAACAGGCGTTGGAGCATGGCTTAGTAATGAAGAAAATTCATCGCGTGTTGAAATTTAAACAATCACCATGGCTGAAATCGTATATAGATCTGAATACTGAGCTGCGCAAGAAGGCGTCCAATGAGTTCGAGAAAAACTTATATAAATTGATGAATAACGAAGTCTTTGGTAAAACTATGGAGAACGTCCGGAAGAGGGTTAACATACGCCTCCTCACCGAATGGAGTGGACGATATGGTGCTGAAGCCTACATCGCTAAACCTGAATTTAAAAACTGCACCATCTTTAATGAAAACTTGGTGGCTGTTGAGCTTAACAAGCTGCAAATTTATCTCAATAAACCGATATATGTTGGACAAGCTATTTTGGATTTGGCAAAGACTACCATCTATGATTTCCACTATGGCTATATGAGGGAACGTTTTGGTGAGGACTGTACCGTTATGTATACAGACACCGATTCCTTCATATATGAGCTGCGCCAAGATCCCTATGAACTAATGAGGCAGGACTGCCATCAACGCTTTGACACATCAGATTATTCTCCAGATAACATTTATGGAATTCCTCAGGTCAACAAAAAAGTGCTGGGTATGATGAAGGATGAAAATAATGGCGTTTCTATGACGGACTATGTTGGTCTTCGATCCAAATTGTATGCAACAAAGGTGCTGACAACTGAGGCTGATAATGAGGAGAGGAGGAAAAAATTGCGTGAAGATGGTTATGATGAAGATGAAATTGAGGTGGAATTGACAAATTTGGGGACCACTAAAAAGGCAAAAGGGGTAAAATCGTCTGTGGTGAAAACAACGATTACGTTTGAAGACTATATCGATTGTCTCGACAGCTGCGACAAGAAGATTGTTCGCCAGAATTTGATTCGCTCCGAAAAACATCAAGTGCACTCAATTGTACAAGATAAAATTGCGCTGTCTCCAAATGATGACAAACGCTACCTGATTCCGGGGACTAATGAAACATTGCCATGGGGACATTATTTAATCCCGCTAGAAGAGGCGATGGATGTTGATAGCACTATATCACATTCCTAATATTGAAACTTTGTACGCTACCTGATTCCGGGGGGGATTAATGAAACATTACCATGGGGACATTATTTCATCCCGCTAGAAAAGGCGATGGATGTTGATAGCACTCTCTAATATTTTTTATCATGACGTTGTTCGAAATAACATTACATTTATATTTACATTTATATCACATTGTTAAGATTGAAAGTTATATAGTCCTTCTTTGTAGTTTGCCGTATTTACTCAGACATAAACTTAGACGTTACACTCAAACTACTGCTCAAACAGCAGTCCTTTTCAAAAGTACATGCATTAAAGGTATCTACTTTGACTATTCGGATATTACTATCGATTGTTGTAAAGTAAAAACATCAATGATGGGAACCTGTGTGTTTACTCGTTGTATACCAAAAAAAGAAAAATATATCCAAGGTTTGAAGAATATCTCCTAACTAAACTTGGGAACCTGTATAATCACTCCTTGTATTCGCAAAAAAAGAAAAAAATAAGCAAGGGTTGAAGGATATCTCCTAACTAAACTTGGGAACTTGTATATTCACTCCTTGTATTTTAACTACACCTCATCATGATATTTCCGTTAACTGATCACCTTTGTTTCATCATTGATGTGCTTACTTTACATCAATTCGATATTAATATCCAATTAGATGAACTAATCCTATAGCATGAACATTGGAAACGACTGCTGAATAAAATTTTATTACTCATATGCATTATTCAATATTGAGTATTTCTACTCACTCCCACGATGGCAAAATTTTTATTGGCTACATAAGCAATAACTTAAAAATAATTTTCAGTAGTAAGATCGAAGATAATTTTCGTACAATTTGATTGGTGGTTATGCTATGCCTAATGGGGAGTCTTCCACAATAAAAAAAGGGTAACGCATTGGCAGTCCTACCTCCTGGGTGATGTGGAAACGGACTTGTCATTATGTGGAGTGAGTACATTTTTTCTAGACAAGATTTCATTATACATCATTACATTTCACGTGCGATTCCTTTAATATTTGAAATTATTATTAATTAAGCAAAGTGTTACCTAAATAGTACATAAATGAAAGTTGATTAGAAATATAACACACATCATAATTTCAATATCTATTGAATACAAGAGGACCTCTACATAATCTATAAGCTTCATCTGGTTTTCTGTCAAAATATTCGAGTTGTCCCATATCACTTTTCATTGCTCTATTGTTATCAATATAGGAGAGCGTTTGGATATTGCTGCTACTGCGATGTTCAAGCTGGGTTTTGTATGATAAATGCTTATTCCTTCTTCTTTTAGGTGGGAACAACATGGATATAATATTTTGTTATTTCCATGAACTATTAGCGTTCACAGGTTCGTCTGATTTATATCTTTGCTTGTGAGCATTAGTCATCATTAAAATATTTTTATATGCTGTCAAATCTTCTGCATTGTAATGCTGAGGTACTCGTTTACATAACAATTGGAGTAACCCCTCCGTTAGAATAAAACTTTTGTCATGTACAACCACTTTATCATTTTCATAACGTACTGGGATATTACCAATAACATATCCATCGTTGAATCGTAGTCCATAAGTATCAGACTCAATCATTCTTTGCTGTTTCCCATGATTACTACCCTCCACCTCTATATTTTCACAAACTGTTCGGTGCAACATATTGAATACAACTGAATTGTCTACATTCCATCAAGTCTTTATATAACAACGACATACTGCACCATACTGCGGCATACCGAACATACCCATACTGCATCATACGGTGACAAACCTAACCATACCGAACATACCCATACTGCGACATACACTGACATACTCAACCATACAGAACATAACCATACTATGACATACAGAACATAACCATATTGTGACATACACTGACATACAGTGCCATAACAAACATTCACATTGTACAACATACGATAACACACCTCGTTTACCGTAAGTATGGCATACTGTGATATACACTAACATACTCAACCATACAGAACATAACCATACAGCTACATACCGCGTTTTTATCTAACCTCACTTTATGTTGAATAAATAACGCTAGCGAAAACGAAGAACGCCGACATATATTTTTTGTTTTTTCTAAATAAACAGTTGGACGGAAGACTGAACGGTTCAATAAAAAAAAAGACGCAAAAATGTGATAAAATAAGACGTTTTTCGCGTTCCAAAAAAAAGACCTAAAATTACCAGCGCTGAAACGCATGAAAATATACGAAAACACGCGTTTTCACGTTCCGAAAAACAACTAAAATTACGAACGCTAAAAATGCACTTTTACATGTATTTCTTATAGAGATTCGACATTTCAAAATTGCTCAAAATGTTCGTTTTCACGTTCGAAAAAAACACTTATTTTAAACGTCAAAACGTGCGTAAATGTAACCACAATAACCCTTTTTCACATTTAAAAAAAATGACAAAAATTTAAAATGGTAAAACATGCACAAATGCTACTAAAATAAACGTTTTATGAGGTTATTTTGATTATTCACCCTGAAAATATAACTCCTCCATACATAAACAAAATTGAATATCTATCAATCTGTCTGTCTATCTGTCTGCCGCGTTGAGGTTTTTTTGAAACGCTATACCTAGTCTCCTAAACAAAAAAATCCTAATGAAATTTTCGGTTGTGTCAAGTAATTTCGGAGATACGGCATATTATTCAGATTTTGGCTGATATTTTTGTTTATCAGGCGCCACAAGCTGATGGGTATCTCACGTTAAAAATGTTATACCCCATCATGATACCGTTTACAATTTTTTTCTTCAAGAAACAATACAAACACAGATGTAATTCAATCTCTCTGTTTGGGCGAGTATTTTTCAAATGCTCATATCCCCAAGCATACGTTTTCAATTGTATGCTATGAATGCTGACATATTTTTCTTTAACAAACATTACACGTCAGATGTAATTTAATCTTTGTATGGGTGAGTAGTTGTTTAATCAAATCCCCCCCTCCAATGATTCATTGATCCATTTTCCACCTGATATTTGAAAAATGACAGCACTCATCTTTTTTCCTAACAACGTTGAGGTTTTTCAAGACGCTGTAACGTTAGTTCGTTCTGGTTAGATCAGACGAAATTCATTGTTTTTTTTTCTCCTAACTCCTATCTTCAGTCTCCTATGTCCTAACTCCTGTCTCCTATCTCCCGTCTCTTGTCTTCTATCTAACACATCACACAGATGTCAGATGTAATTTAATCTCCATGTATGGGTGAGTAGCTGTTTCGAATCCCATTCTACGCGTTGACCAATCAAACGTCGCCATCCTTTTTTTCTTTAACGAATCTTATTAGAAGCGTTGAAACACGTAAAAAGGCAACGAAAACATGTGTTTTCATGTTCGAAACGGACGTTTTCGCGTCCAAAAAAATTATTGAAATTAGAAGCGTTGAAACATGCGAAAAATATAACCACTATAACGTTAAAATTACATCATTTATTAGTACACCCTGTATAGCATTTACCGAGCAGCCGTCATGTTTTTTCCTCTTAAATAACATGATGGTACACCCTGTATACTATTTGATAACCAACCGCCATGTTTTTTAGACGTCCTGTTTGATGCGCCGCCATTTTTTTCTTCTAAATGTTGGTACATCTGGTATAGTACGTTGACAAGCAGCCGCCATGTTTTTCAGTTAAATGATGGAGATACCCTATATATATTTTTTCCTAAACGTAACGGAACGTCCCTGTACAACTGCGTTGACCAATCAAATACCGTCATCTTTTTTCTTTAACTAATCTCTTTTCAAATGACACATAAATGTAAACACCCTCGTCGAAATAACCGATGTATTCCAATCTCTGTATTGGCAAGTAGTTGTTTCAAAATGTGTGTCGTACCATGATGCGCGTTGACTAATCAAACGCCGCCATCTTTTTTTCTTTCACTTGTTTTTTTCTATAATTCTATTTTCTCAAACATCATTATTATTATTCTGATTTTTTTTTCATCTATAATTGTTATTCTCCGCGCTGTACTGGCAAACTCGTTATCTCCACGGCGGATCAGCTCGACTACCTCACACACTGACGGCAGACCAGCGAGCGCGTGACCTTGAAAGGAACCAAAAATTGCAGAATGAAGCTTGGCGTTTTTCCCGTGTTATTTCAGGTAAGCTTACTTTTTGAATGCCTGTAGCACATTTACTCAGTCAGTTTGTGACCGTTTGCTGGTTTCACATTTCGGTAGATATGGTGCTGAACATAGCTTCTGCCAAGTTGGACCCGCGAACGAAGTCAATATACAGAGTTACGCCGAAAAAATAAAAATAACGTTTTGTGGAACACCCGGTATATGGTGCTTCACACGAAACGATACGTTGACGAGACAGCGCACTCCTATTTTGACACTAGACTAATCAGGTGTCGAAAACAAAAGAAAATTGCTGTCATGTCGCGGTACCTTGAATCCTTCTTCGAGCGGCTGAAGAAAGCTTCACTGATTTATTTATGGTTCGTCACAACACGTAGTATAGAATGCTTGTTAATATGAGAGGAGAAAGAAAAGTCAAACATTGATATAACTAAAATTAATTTATTTAAAGATAAAACAAAAATAACGATTTAAATTCTCGGTGTGAATAAACGTGTGAACAACATGCAAATCCCACTGCAAAGATATACAGTGCATCAAAACAATATTTGTTAAACTATAAAATGGGTGAACGGTACAATAAAATAATATCAAACAAAAAGCATGAAACACTAGCCACTCTTACTGAGTTTTATAACGAGAAAAGGATGGCATAATTAATCTTAAAAGTGAAAATATCTGATGACGGATAAAATAACTGTAAATTCGTTTTGTATCGCCCGCGGTGCAGGTCAAAAACAATTATTAAAAGAAAATGATAAAAACGAATTTCTTACAAAAAGAGTCTACAGCAAAAGTCATTTTTAAAACGTCAGAAATATGCAAACTGAATCGATAGTAAAACAAAAACAAATATCTGAGACAAATATAAAAAGGAAACTTCAGTTCATTATATAGGCCAAAATGGGTACAAACAGCTGTGACAAATATTTCTTCACGGGAATATATGGTCATTGACCTACTCACATAAGATAAACATCATCGAACGTAATACACCAGATGTGAGAAGGAACGTCGCGTGTCCCTGGTTCAACACGATTTATGATGGGACGGCGCCTTCAGGTATTCCAGAGAGATTGCGAATTTTCATTGAAGGGCGTAGATATACTGTACTTAATATTGTGATCGTAGAACTTCACCTTTCTTTACTTAGGTACGAAGAGCACTTGTTTTGTTTTCGATATAAAAACTCGACGTTTATTCTTCACAGGAACTAACAGATTGAAAACTATATACTTGGGTACACAGATCCATATGGCCGTATCTACTTTTCTTAAACTTGTTGCTGGCTCTGATTTGCCTCAACAATACGCCATTTCGTAACGAACTGTCTCAAACTACATATTGAAATAAAAACGTTTTATTCTGGACATCACTGAACGAAACGTCTAGTTGACGACTACAATGGAAAACCGTCGATTCATTCCTACGACTAGGAATTAAAACCTCGGAACTGACTTGCGAACTGATAATTAAAATTCGCGAAACATTCAGTCTTTTGCCCGGAACTAACTAGATACCGAAGAAAACTGGACCGATACTGAAAGGATACTGAAATGATACTGCCAGTGCATACGCTTACGGGTCATTTTATACACTCATGAAGCTATAAATTTTCATAAAATGAATAATAAACTAACACAAAAGTGACATTAGTTACGGCTATTAATAACACTCTAATAGTCATTTTCACATATATCATAGTGTTAAATCGGTTTTCTGACATTCTTAACGGGTTAAAATTTGAGATTTACCGACAGAAAAATGTCAAAAACGAGTGTTGCAATTATATTTATTACACCTATAAATATATCCCCGTGATTTTTATAGTCTGTGAATTCCTAAGACAATAACAACTTTTGTCTTTGGCCATATGTGCTCTCAATTATTTATTACACTAACACGTGCACACAAAAGATTTTTACATTCTTTTGGTAGGCATTTATTATTTTCAACATGTGGTCAAACTGAGCCACACATTGGATTTTCTCACGTACTTTCAAATTAAAACTGATTTTTATTAGAAATACCTTGATTTCGCGAATTCTTTTATTTTCTGAGGTGCAAACGTGCTTTGATCATTAGATCCATTATCGGGGGCTTCGCTGGCCTCCACAGTTTTTTTTTGACCTTACTCTGTAAATTGACCTCGTACGCAGGTCAAACTTGGCTGAAGGTATGTTCAGCACCACATCTACCGAAACGTGATACCAGCAAACGGTCACAAACTGACTGGTTTCCAAACGCCCCCCTCCCCTCCTTGACCTTGACTTTAAGAAATTCTAAAAATACATCCAGGTGCATTGGGACAACACCAGGGCAGATCTTTAACTATAATGAACCGCCCCTTGTGAACTAAATTGGCGAGGCATTGCGTAAAAAATGTATCGGTCTTTAATCACTTATAAGTAATCTGATACCCAGGACTATAAAAATTACTGACACTGATACTAGCAACAGAGCAGTGTTGCCTATCGACACTAAATTGGATAAATGATGGAGGAATCGTACAGTCGGAACACCAAATTTACTTTTATGATCGACGTATGTCTAATAGGCTGCAAATAGAAAAGTTTTGGCGCACACCGTACCGTTTCAAATACCTTAAATCATTCCCTGGTAGCCAAAGTCCACCTAGAGCCATGACCGGTGTACGAAGCAGCATAAGGCAATTTCAATTACACTGCATTTTTTTTCGGCACTGATCCTAGTTAATTTATTACCACGACTTGTCTTGTCAGGTTTTTTACCTCCAGATATTCCAATAATCAGGGATATTTTCATAAAGAGGAATTTCCGATGCGGAGCTTCTTGCAAAAATGTTTTGATTTCTTTCGCCGCGCCGTAAGAATTTCTGATTTTTTCCCTTGTAGCCGTCGGAATGCCTCTTTGGATAATCTTTTATAATGTTTTACTATTTTCGATATTAACATCGTGCCTTATATTCAACGTTTTCCTTAACAACGAGCATATTGGCCAGAGCGAGAAGGGTTTGAATGTTTGATCAAGTTATTAAAATATGAGAGCAAACATTTTCAGAGTACGTACTCACGTGGTTATCTATAGTCCATTCCATACAATTTTCATGAGCTATTCTACAGGGTGTATACTAAATGATGTCATTAATTTCAGGTGGTGATTCCTTTTCATGTTTTATAAAAAAAAGTTCATATAAATGAATATCCTAACTTGTTTTCAAGTGACGGGGTGTCAAAGTTTTAATAAAAAATCGGTTATTTATTGATTACTCACAAGTCTTTACGCCGATTTTCATGAAACCTGGTGTATATATTGGCAATTACAAGGGGCTTGTTTTCATGAGGTAAGATCTCAAATTATTAGCAGCGAAGGGTCACCTGATTGATGAATAAGGTAAAAATAATTGTATAATTCGTCTAATGACCCCTCCCTTTCTATATCGGCCATTGTCCTTTCAGGTAATTTATCACCAAACAGTACTCATTCAGTAGCCTGAAGTAGACAAACGTGAGTGTTTTAGTTTTCGAAATATATTGAGTGAAAGATCGATTGCCGTCTCCTAGACGTATAGTTAGTGTAAACGTAACAATAAAAAAGCACTGCCATCTCTGATACGTGTGATTAGTAATTTCAAATCACGATGGATTATAGGCCCAGTACAGCCATCAGATAAGAACTTTGAAGAACAGTTATTAAAATGGTTTGGTGAAAGTGACATAAGCGATATTCAAGATGAATGTACTGAAAATACCGAAAATAACCATATTGAAAGTGATCACAATAGGGATTCTAAAGAAGAAATTGGTGAATAGTTTTTAGTCAAATTTGTTACAGTATATGCTTTTCATTCATTATTTTTTCAGCTGAGAATCATGAAGCCGATGACGAGAATACTGATGAGATACTGGAATGTGAAGAAAATGCAATCTCGAAGTACTATTATGGAAAAAACAGATTCAAATGATCCAATGTGTCTACTGTTTCCAATAGGGGACGCCGCTTTCAGGAAAATATAATTATTCACTTGCCGGGACTACGTTCTTTGGCTAAAGCACTTGGGAAAAAACCTAGCCCTCTCGAAGTTTGGGAAATGTTGTTCACCGAAAAAATCGGTAGTATCATACTTTAATGGACCAATCATAAAATTGAAGCAGAACGAAGCCGGTATGAAACCGAAAATTCTGCAACTCTGAAGAATTGCGATAAAATAGAATTGTAAGCATTTTTTGGACTTCTTTCATACACGGCCGCATTCAAATCGAATAATGAATGTTTAAATACGTTATTTGCTACCGATGGAACTGGTCGAGAAATAATTAGGTGTATCATGAGTGAAGAGAGATTTGCTTTTTTAATCACTTGTCTCAGATTTGATAATCCTGATGACAGAATGATGAGGAGCTTAGATGATCCTGCAGCTGCAATTTCCCAAATATTCGATCTTTTTGTCCAGAACTGTCAGGATTGCTACACGATTGGGGAGTATGCTTGTGTGGACGGAATGCTGGTTAGTTTCAGAGGGTGGTGTAAGTTCAAAATGTACATTCCAAATAAACCTGACAAATATGGGTTGAAAATTATGTGTTGCACAGATGCACGAACTGGATATTTCTATAATGGGTACATCTATACAGGTAAAGGTTCAGATGGAAGAAACTAACCCCATGAAGACAAAAAATTTAGCAAACCAGCACAAAGTGTTCTTCGCCTAACACAACCAATATATAAACCAAACCGAAATGTGACATTTGATAACTGGTTCACATCTATTGAACTTGTGAACATTTTGAAACAAAGAGGCCTAAGATGTATTGGCACTATCAGAAAAAAATAAGAAGGAAATTCCATCCCAATTTCTACCCAATAGGAGAAGGTTGGTTGGATCTTCATTGTATGGTTTCACCAAAGACATAACACTAGTTTCATACTTACCAAAAAAAATAAAGCTGTTATCTTAGTGTCATCTTCCCATCACCATAAAAGTGAAGATCCTGAGTCAGGAAAGCCTGATATAATTCTCGATTACAATTCAACAAAAGGCGGAGTAGACGCAATTGATGAAAAATGTTTGAAATTTTCCTGCAGTCGTAGGAGCCGTCGATGGCCACTCACTATATTTTATAGACTCTTCGATATAAGCCCTGTCAATTCGTTTATTTTATATAACAGTTATCCTGAAAATTCTGAGAGAGAAAGATCTGATTTCATGAAGAAACTTGCTTTACAATTAGTGATACCTCATTTACAGAGGAGATAAAAAAATCCGAAGGTGAGCCGAAAATTGCGACTTAGTATTTTCGAGATACTAGGTGAAAAAAGTGGAGGAAATCCACCTGTAACTAGAGTAGAAACGTTGGAAAAAAGAAAAAATTGATCTCTTTGTTCTTATCGGAAGAAGAGAAGAACCGCATATGTTTGTTACGACTGCCAGAATCCGATTTGCCTAGAGTGTGCGAAAAAAATGTGTCCAGATTGTGCGTCAACTTCATAAGCATTGTCAATTTTTTCATTTCTTACGTTTTTACTCAGTATTTTGCTGTGTTTCAGTTCTTCTTTTAATGTATCCAGAATAGTAATAAACTCATCGATAATTTTATTATTTCGATTTTTTTTCACCAGTTCGAAGATCATGTCAAAATGATGAAAATTTGAAACTCCTCTACGAAATATTGATCTTCACTTAAATTTATATTTTTATTCGTTTTCTGAACCACATATTTAGTTCGCCAAATATATGAAGAACATATTTGAATAGTCCTCAAACAAAAAGCTGCGAAAATTAAAAAAATAAGTACATTTATATATGGCCGTCTGTGAGACGTATGGTTAGTGGCAACGTGACAATTTCGGTACGTAAGTAGTTAAGGGTTAACACGTTCGCGGACAGTAGATGGAAACGGGGGGCTCAAAAAAAGCCACTACCAAAAATATAAAAAATTAAATATTTGGCGACCAAAAAGTAACCGGCACCAACTATAGGCTATTTAAAAAAACTTGAGCAGAATATGCCATCATGTCCCTATAAAAATGTTTTTTGATTTGCTGGGACAGTGACGTTAAATGCCGTCAAAGAAAACTCACCATTATTACAAATTTATTGAACTGAAGTACGAAACGGATTTTGAAACAGAAAAATATGTAAGATTTCAATTTTTTGTGAAATTCTTCTGCAGCGCTCAATACACAAGGCTGTTTTTTCCAGGCGTGTTTTACATAGGTATTTTGTTTCTTTGCTAATTTTATTTTCCGCGCATTGCCTGCACTTTTTGTGGTGGCTCTTGCTAGGATAAGTTTCTGATTTTCTGACAAAAAATTAGAATTCGCAATATCATCATCAGCATTGAACGCTTCTGATTTGAAAGATTCTTCCGTGGTGGGGAGGATACTTCACCCATAATTTGCTCAAGCCTCCCAATTTCTTTCCGAACCATTTAATTGTCCTGTGAATAAAAACGCTACTTATTTATTTATCAGATCATCAAAAAAAGACGATATGCTTATAATTAGTGTTTGCGTGCTAAGACAGTACCTATAAAAACAATTCAAAGTTTTTTGTTACAAACAAATGAAAAAAATTTGCACAACGCGTGTATAAAGAATTTCGAAAGTCTACCTACTTCTACTAGCTACTTACTTTTGCTTATAAACCATTTTTTGTAGTATTTGAAACACTTATCACACTCCACAGATGTGTACACAAACACAGATACACTGCAAATACACCTGTCGAACAGTATTTTGAACTTACCAGAACTTATGCATATACATTTCACGAAATTTTATGTTTTCTCCTGGGACAGTAACAGCCGTATGCATAGTCAATCGCCAGCGACTCGCTAGAGTTTCGCCGTTCGCTACACAAGGATTATAATGCACAATCGTGCTCCAGAAAAGTGACAACTACGCGATAAGTCACATTTTGGCGAAACGCTGGCGATGTACCACTTTTTTGGAGCTCGAATGTGCATTATAGTTCTTGTGTAGCGAGCGGCGAAACTCTGGCGAGTCGCTGGAATTGACTATGCATACGGCTGTAAGTGGTCACATAGAAATCATACGCAGTGCTGTCGGCAACTGCTGCGGTGAACCCAGAATAAAATTAGATATTGGTCGGCATATTCCGTCTTGTCCCTGCACCTAGCGCGGGATATGCCGCTCTGTCCGCGAACATGTTAATTTATTTATTTCTACCTGAACTCTTTTATTGGTTTCGTCGTTGATGGACTGGTTGTTTGTTGTGCTCCTGGTCCCATTATTGTCAACTAATTCTATCAAAACATAACAATACATTTGTGAGTAAAATTAAATATAATTTCAAGTAAATATGGAGTAGGTAAGTAACTGAAAAAAGATCATTCACACAACTTTCTGAATTTTGATGGTGCGCAACCACCATTTCTACGCCAATGAATTTGATTTGAAGTACACAGCACTATAAGGAAGCTGCATTTTCAATTATTTCTTCTGCAAAAAATATGAAATTAGGGAAAAGCAGTGGCGTACAATGATTTTTACTATAAATATCAATCAGGTAACCATCTGCCACTTATAATTTGAAATATAATTCTTGTTAAAAATCCAAATTGGTCTGTATATTTACTGATTTTTTGTTAATTAAATTTACTGAGCGCGCTCCATTTGCACTAAACGGCGCCTGCGCTGCCAGAGTAGGAATGTGTGTGCATTGATAAGAAAACACACATGTACATCGCTGATAACTGTGAACACCCGCTATACCCGCATACATATAAACTTTCTAGTGTTTGTGTTTGTTCGAATTTGATGTTTGTGTCGGTTCGCCACAACGTGCCATTTGCAGCATCCTCGTCAGCACCACGGGGGCCCTCTTGTCACAAGAAAGAAAACTCCATTGTAAGGTAAGCCGTTTAGTGCTGTCGATTCTTTTAATTTCTCAGAATTCCATTTTCTCGTTCAACTAATATAATATAATAATATAATATAAAATTCAAAAGCTACCGGAGCCTTAACAATTCTATAAAAAGAAGCCCCTTGCTACTGCTAATAACCACACCAGGTTTCATCAAAATCGTCAAAAAGACTTTCGAGTAATTGATGAAATGACGATTTTTAAATGAAACTTTGACACCCCGTACTTTTCTCGGAAACCGAGCAAGTTAGGACACACGTTTATACCGGGTGGCTACGGAAGTATTGCCTACGAAATATCTCAGTTATTGTATGAAGTAGGTTTGTGAAATTTGGAGCGTCGATATAATGACATAAGAGCTAGAATTTGAGCATATTGACATGTCGAAGTTAACTTCCGGTCTGACCGGAAGTAACATCAACTTTCTTATTTTGAATGGAAACCCTATTTTATTTTCTTTTCGCTATATTCAGCATTCAATTCCCTTTCTAATGACATATAACAAGTTGGTATCTAACCAGAAACTAGATCAGAAAAAAAATATTATTGAAATTCACCGAGTAGGCCGTGGAAGGAAAATGAAAGCCAAAAATTGAAAAGTTGGCTATGGAAACCATACGTCACTTGATAACAGTTGCTACTACTGTGATATTTTATTTTCATTCGTCGGCGTTATAAAAAGCCGCCAAAAAAATATTGGAAAAATTGGGAAAAAAACAATACTCTGTAGGTCCATAACTTAATTAGGAACATACAACTTTTTCTTGCCTGTACTATTCAGCATAACCATTCCTTTCTAATGATATAATAGAAAATAATTTTTTGAACTGAGATACCGAAAAATCTAATTATTATTTTTCAAATAACAAAAAAAAAAAGATTTATCGAAAAAAAAATTCAAATTGATAGGATTAAAGATAAAATAAATTCAAAACAAATGTTTGAAATGCATTCCCTCAGCGTCAATACATTTATTGACTCTGGTGATATTTTCATGTAAAACGTTTCTCAACATTTGGGGCGTGATATCTTGGAAAGCTCTACGAATTTTTACTTCTAGCTCATGTAGAGTTGTAGGCTGTGTGGAATACACCCTATTTTTGAAATGCCCCCATAGAAAAAAGTCGCACGGAGTAAGATCAGGTGACCTTGGTGGCCACCTGACTGGACCATGGGTTGTTATAAGTCTCTCTTGAAAGCGATTTTGAAGATAATTTCTCGCTATTCTTGAATTATGCGGAGGGGCGCCATTTTGCTGGAAGTACATTCTCTCAGTTATTTCCGCTGGTAGGTTGTTAATGAATTCCGAAATTTCATTCGTTAAAAAATTAAAGTATCTCTCTCCGGTTAGTTGGCCTTAAAAAAGAATGGGGCCAACAATATGAGTTCCAACTATTCCTGCCCAAACATTCACACCAAATCTCTCCTGGAAGCCGCCTTGTCGAAACCGGTGCTCGTTTGCTATCGCCCAGTACCTGGAACAAAAGACCGTTCACACTTTTAGCACTTTACACTTCGACTATCGACAATAATCCAAATAAAGTACAGTACCTACCTTGTATTATTCCTGTTAAATAATCCATTGTTGGTAAATCTTGACTCATCCGTAAACAAGATATAATAGTTAAATAGGTGATTCTCAGCATTTTGTCGAAGAAACCAATTACAATATTCCAGGCGCCTTTCACCGTCATTTTCATACAAATGTTGATGCAACTGATACTTGAAGGATTTCAATCGATGTTTTTTCAAAATTTTCCTAGCAGAGTCCTTACTTATAGCTCATTCGGCGCCAATCTGCCTTGAGGAAATTGTGCTATCATATTGTACTAAAGCTAATACATTAATTTTAGTTTCCTCATTAATAACAAATGCTTCTTGGTCTTCGTGAACATCAGGCTTAGTTCTTAATTTTTCTTCAAGCCACTGGAAACACCTTCTTGACGGCTGCTGCCTCCCTGGATATCGCTCTAAATACAATCGTTCAGTGGCATTCACCATAAATGAGAAGCATGTCAATTTGTTCGGTTCGTGAATAACGGGGCATTTTTTGAATATTCCACTAACTGATTTCGATTTCCAAACCCTTTTAAAATGGCAGAATCAAAATCACTACTTCGAACGTCAAAATAATATGGATAGCAGCGTTCGTGACAGCTCTCATTTCTTTTTTGTTTCATTCCAAAATTCATCTCAATCAGCCTACTTGTTAATATTTTGGTTCGAATGATTATTGCAATGGAATGATTATTCTGAATAGCACAAACATCGTCCATAGGTAGATATTAGAATATCTATGGACGATGGCACAGACCAAGTACGTTTATGTTCCTATTTAACCTAGAACCTACAGGATATAATTTATCATTCCACATTATTTTTAATTTTATTTTTGCGTATGGCGATAATCTGTTTTGTTATTTGAAGAATAATAATTGGATTTTTCGGTATCTCAGTTCAAAAAATTATTTTCTATTATATCATTAGAAAGGAATGGTTATGCTGAATAGTACTGGCAAGAAATATTGTATGTTCCTATTTAAGTTAGGGACCTACAGAGTATTGTTTTTTTTCCCAATTTTTCCAATATTTTTTTTGGCGGCTTTAACGCCGACGAATGAATATAAAATATCACAGTAGTAGCAACTGTTATCAAGTGACGTATGGTTTCCATAGCCAACTTTTCAATTTTTGGCTTTCATTTTCCTTCCACGGCCTACTCGGTGAATTTCAATAATAATTTTTTTCTGATCTAGTTTCTGGTTAGATACCAACTTGTGATATGTCATTAGAAAGGGAATTGAATGCTGAATAAAGCGAAAAGAAAAAAAATAGGGTTTCCATTTAAAATAAGAAAGTTGATGTTACTTCCGGTCAGACCGGAAGTTAACTTCGACATGTCAATACGCTCAAATTGTAGCTCTTATGTCATTATATCGACGCTCTAAATTTCACAAACCTTCTTCATACAATAACTGAGATATTCCGTAGGCAATACTTCCGTAGCCACCCGGTATAAAGATTTCTTCATAAAATATGACAAGGAATGACTGCCTGAAATTGATGACATCATTTAAGATACACCCTGTATATTTATCATTTGATTTTTGCGACAGAATATTCTCTACTGCAGTAGCAGCCTGAAAAACAATTTTTAGTTGCGTTGTTCTCATTTCAATATCGGACTTACTCATATTTTCATACATACAAAGAATACTAATCAATTAAAGATCGGTTTATGATTTATAAAGTACCGAATTGCACTTCAAATTTCAAATAATGAGAATGTCACTGTCAGATATTAAAAAAACACAGATAAATGTCCCGATTTGAGTGGTTCAAAGCTAACTTACTTGTTATAATAGGCATCATAGACTGAAAAAACAGTTTATACATAGTTAACTAAATTAATTAACACCTTGGTTGGTTTGGCAAATGAACTAAATGAGGTGGACTGTTTTTTGGTGACTTTCCTCTTGTTCGAGACAGCAAAAACACCCGAAGTTTGAATATCACCGAGAATGGAGGATGAGGGTGTTGGATAATTAGGATCGGTCGGGAAATTTTGGTGATTTTTTGACCACACGTATAATTTTGTTTGCCGGGTTTTCCGGTAATCGATCGAGTTCGAATTTTTGACGTTCCGCCTGTCTAAGCGATACTGACTCCTCGCGCATAAAATAGGTGCGCGAACAGTTAAAACAAAATATTTGCCTTCCGAGTAGGCAACACTTGTTTCGCAGGAAATGAATGCAATCCCGTTTATGGAAACTGCCAAAACACACCTAATAAATCATTTATTCGAATATTGCGGAATAAACGTTTATTTATTAGAAACAAATGATGCATTCAAATTATTTAAATATACCTACCTCATTGAAAGTTGACCCAAATATGTTTCCAATATAACATAAACATTATTTATAATAAATGAAGATATATTTATTAACATTATATATTTCATTAACATTTAATTAACACATTTTCATAATCATTATGTTTCATTTATTTAAAATGAACGTTTGTAAATAAAAACCTCAGCATTTATTCCAAATAAATAAAGAATTTTTATTAAAAATATTGTTTATTATTAATGAACCAATAAGGACGCAAAATGAGCATTCTGAAATCGAAAAATCAATATGGAAGAAATTGAAATCAATTTACCGTTTATACAAAAATACCTTAAGCTATCCCACTAAACATGAAACCTTCCAGAAACATTTCAATTTTACCCTATTATGGACTTTTTGAAACGTAACCCAGCCGTTTTTTTTCAGGTTTTTCCAATATTTTTTAGTTGCAAAAACGTTTTAATTGAAACCAAAATGAAACGTTTCTTATAAAAGTCACCCTTGTAAAAATTCACGTTTCAAAGTATATTTATTTTTAATTTGCCTAGCTTTTTTATAGCTTTGGGTGCTATTGATGAATATGGCTGTAGAATTTCATCAATCAAAAGCTGTTAACAGGGGAAAAGTCCCTTCCTTAAGAGAATCAAAATGTTATTACATTCTTCGGCTTGGATCCATTTTCATATTATGTAGTTAACAAGTATTCGGAATAACATGAATGAGGAGAAAGAAATCACTCGGGTATCTTCGGAAACTTGCTGTCAATGAAGAGGTTATGATGTTTCAAAATAGAGCTGAAAGAAGTATGATACGTTTGATAGAAATAATATTCCTGTTGAATAAATAATATTTATTACTAAATATCCTACTGCTTTATTTTTGCCATTATTAGGCGGATTTAAAACAACAACGAAGATGCACTTTCAGCATGTGTTATGCGCCGAATCCGAATCGCCATCTTTGCCTGCTCCCTGTGTCAGTTCAGTTCTTTTTTCACTTTCCAGTGTTTTCTGTGCTGGTTCTGATTGACTCGACTTTGCTATTTTCTTTGTTAATTTTATCATTTCAATTATTTTATTCATCTATTTGTTGTCATAGTCAGATGTTTAACATAGTTTATTGACAAGTTAATTAGTTAAGCGTTATCGCCGTTATCAATCATGGAGGTAAGTCATAATTCATTAAAATCAATGAGACACGATAGATTTTTTGCCAGTAAAGATGGCAGCATGGCGCCAATAACGAAAGCTAAAACAATGACTGAATCTGAAAATATTATGGATTATTGTGATATTTCTAGGATATTGTACTCATGGAAGGATTTTGAAGAATATTCCAGATAGTATAGTATGGACAGTATGGTGCCATAACATCGTCGACGAATTTTGGAAATTATAGGAAGAAGGACCCATCATCATAACAGACTTTGAAACTGTGTCAAAGAAAACTTTCAGTTTGATGGAGAAATGAAATAAGGATGAAGAAATTCAGATAAAACGAAAAAACAGTTGGTGAGCATTTATTGAATATACCTATTTTAGTACTTTATTGGACAATTCTTATAGAAGAGCATCATTAAAGTTACTCCGAAAATAATTATTACTTATTATCAAAATATTTCTAGGAAACCACGTTTTTATAGGAGGAAGAGATGCAAACTATTCAAACAGAAGAGATCTTGGGAAATTACTCAGCAACGAATTAACCTGATTTTTAATAGAAGTAAGGGTAATTATGCCCTAAAAGGCTTGAAGTGTGTCTATTCCAAGAGGTAATAATGAAATTGACATCTTATTCATTCTATATTGACTGAAATTATATATTCCAGATGCATCATGATAGTGAATAATGACAACAACTGCAGGAATACAATTTCTCAAAGGCTGAAGCAAGCTAGTTTGAGATATATGAGAGAGTACCAGAAGCTAGAAACGGCTGAGTATGACTCTAATGAGCAAACCATAGTGACGGATATATTTTCAATTATTATTTTATTTTTGTTACTACAATATATCATATTAAGATATCAAATGGATGTTTTCAATTGAAGATCATATACTGTATTTCATTTATATATTCGTCTAGATTTCAGCAATAGGACAGTTTTGTTGAAACGTGTCCAGGATGGTTTTGTTGAAACTTGTCCAGGAAGGTTTTGAAGAAACGAGTCCAGGTCGGTCTTGTAGACACGTGTTCAGGATGATTTTGTTGAAACGTTTCTGAAACGTTTACTGAAACTTGTTATGGGCGGTTTTGTTGAAACGTTTCATGAAACTTCACCGAGGTAGGACATTTACCTTCACTGGAACGTTTCTGAAACTCCATAGAGATTTAAGTAGAAAGGTTTCAGTTATCCATAACACGTTTCTGACACGTTTCCGATACTGAATTATGTTTAGTGGGATACTTATTAATTCCACAAAACTGTTGTCTTTAAAAAACTTTTCCAGTTCCTGAACATGGTCCATTATGGCAAGAGACAGCCTTGATGAACTGATGTGGGCTGAACTTTGGTTTACTGGATATCTGATATGGAAAAAACAATTCAACGACGCGATTGTGGAATCTCAGCCAATTGCTCATTTTTGTCTTGCGGAAATGACCTTTTGCCAAGTTGACCTTTTCGGATTACTGGAAAAAACAGTTGAACGTCTCGATTATAGACCCTCAACCTATTCGAATGGTACTATTTTTGCTTTGCGGAAATGCGCCGTTGCCAAGTTTTGTTCATATGGGATTACTGGAAATCTGATATGGAAAAAACAATTGAACGTAGCGATTGTGGGCCCTCAGCCAATTGTAATAGTACCATTTTTGTTTTGTGGAAAAAACAATTGAACATCTCGATTATGGACCCTCAACCTATTCCAATGATAATATTTTTGTATTGCGGAAATGCACGTTGCCAAGTTTTGGTCTCTTTGGATAAATGCAAATCTGATATGAGAATAGTTCTGAGTGAATACCATACCATCAAGTTAGATGATTGGGCAATGAAATTTGTACCTTGCAGAAATGCACCATTGTTGCCAATTCGTGGATGCTGGAAATAATTAAAGAATATTTAAGGAAATTTTGCTCAAAGAATATCATTATGAATATTCATTCTTATCAATTTTTATGATCAATTTTTCGAAAATACTCTTGGAAATGTGATGACGCGTGATTCAAAAATCAATTTTTATTTCGTTTAGGTTATCTCACTTTAGGTTGAAATGATATACTTTAGATTTTCTTGAAATGACTACATTATGCGAATCAACGTTGAAATGCTCAAGTTGTGGATTCTCAGTCACAATGTCACAAATTATCATACTACTTACAGCTAGCTGACCGACTATAAATGGTCAGGAGTTTGACATTAACTTTAATTCCATGGAAATAAAAGTTACAGTGTGTCTCTTCCTGCTGGAAGTTCATAAAATGCGAGCGCAGCGAGCATCTGCTGTTATTTCACCTTTCCATACTAATCAGAGATCGAATTACCAGCAACTTGGATAGCTAGGTTAGTTCGGTTAGGTTAGGTTGTGTCGTTTTTTTACGCTTAGAAACTCGGTCCATAGCCGAAAACGTGTACAGTCAGAAGAAAGAGACACGCCGAAGGCGTGACTCTTCTGGTTATTTATAACAGCGCATTTTATCAAAACAAAAATCGGATGAAGATTAATATTAATACTCTCCATCGAAAATTTTTATAAAGCTTTTCTGAATGATTTCTCGCATCCATAACTTGGCAACAGAGCGCATTTCCGCAAAGTGAAAATGGCATAGCAGGAATCACCTGATTGAATAGAATAATGTTCACTTCGACCCATCTCCATAGCAGATTTCCAGTAATCCGAAGTGACCAACATGGCAACAGGGCATTTCCGCAATACGAAAATGGTACTATTAGAATCGCCTGATGACACAAAATGGCGACGTTCAATAATTTTTTCCATATCAGATTTCCAGTAACCACAAGTGACAACAATGGTGCATTTCTGCAAGGTACAAATTTCATTGCCCAATCATCTAACTTGATGGTATGGTATTCACTCAGAACTATTCTCATATCAGATTTGCATTTATCCAAAGAGACCAAAACTTGGCAACGGCGCATTTCCGCAAAACAAAAATAGTGCCATTAGAATAGGTTGAGGGTCTATAATCGAGACGTTCAACTGTTTTTTCCATATCAGACTTCCAGTAATCCGAAGGGGTTGACTTGAAAATGGTACCATTGCAATTGGCCGACAATCGCGACGTTCAATTTTTTTTTTCATAACAGATTTCCAGTAAACCAAATTTTTACCCTGATGCGTTACTCGTAACTTCTCTACAACAGAATCTATGATTGTATTATGTCAGAGAATATTAGATGCACAAACCATGCATATAATAATTATGAAACTATTGTTATTGTGTCTTCTATAAATATGAAGAGATTGTTTGATTTTGAATTACAATTCAATCACACAAAATGAAATAATTACAACATGCGACTTAACCTACACAACGCAAATGGCACACACGACTCAACGACAAACGACGAAACACGAAACCCCGACGTACGACGTGACATATGGCCTATCAGCGAGCCCAATCACGGCACCTATCGCAGAGATTTTATAATAATGGTCAGCGCGGTATTTTCAATGAATATTTATTATCTGGTACTATGACTTATTCACTTTAAATAAACTTAAAATCAATAACGAATAAATTTTCCTAACCTAACAAATGATTTCATTAGGAATACATTTATATTGTTAATTATAAACATATCGACCTCAAACTATTTATTCTTCATTAGAAAATTATATTATCGCGTTCATTAATATTAAATAAAATAACCTAATACAAAATACAATTTTATTTTCTTTATTCACTGTAAATAAAAGGCACCCAAACAAATATTCATCAACTATGAGCACTATCTTTTTTTTTAAATAATAGTTGTACGTAAAGCAATGTTCACTAATATAGGAGTGAATGAATGATTTTTTCTACAACTGTTAAAAAATGTGTACTTCTTTGTGTATTTCATATGCAGAAAGTATGTAATTTTTCAATATCAAAATACTGTTTCATTATAATACGGAAAAGTGTGATAAAAATTGCACTTTTTTTCATAGTTGTTGCCAGGCGGCAATGTAGGAGAGATCGTTTGTTGCGGCTCGCGCGTCTAGAATTCAGCAAGATATCAAGCGAAAAAAAAATCAAGGCAGCTCGCGGCGGCAGTATTCACGGCAATAACATATAATAATTGATAAGAAGTGACAGTTGTAAAATTGTCTCTCGTAATCTCTCCATATACCGTGTGACACAGATTCATGGTACACGCTCTTTTCTCCTTTGTTTCTGTAGCTATTTTTCTGAAATTTGGAACATTGAACTTGCTCACTATAGGGCACTTTTAGACATTTTTGGAAAAAATCCAAATTCTAGTTTTTCCGGAAATGACAACAACTTTTGATTTTCGAATAGGACACCCTGTATTATTACATTTTTGAAATTTGCATAATTTTCTGAATCCAATGATACCTCATAGTTGATATTTCATTTGTCAGAACGCCTATTTCATTTTTCGATCTACACCTTTTTCAAGTGTAATTCAGAAAGTATAACATGTATTTCAGAAAGTATAATTTGTAATTCAGAATAGTAAATTGTAATTCAGAAACCGTAACATGTAATTCAGATTAGTAAATTGTATTTCAGAAACCGTAACATGTAATTCAGATTAGTAAGTTGTATTTCAGATTGTGTAACTTGTAATTCAGATTAGTGAATTGTTAATCAGAAAGTGTGACATGTAATTCAGAAAGCGTGAGTTGTAATTCAGAAAGAGTCAACTGTAATTCAGAAACCAAGAACAACCCGTATTAGACGGAGAGCTGACTACGTAGAAATACGGGTGACTCGGTGCAAAGTGAATTTTAGCATTTATAGGTTCGGTTTTCACCAACGTAGAGTGAGACGGGCCGCCAGAAGGCACCCCGGAAGAATTACGCGAGGGTAGAGGGTTAAATATGCATTTTTTTACGTAAAATGAGTCATAAGGTGCAAGGCTGGAAATTAGAAGAATAATCGGATGTTATACAAATAAGGGGAGAAAAAATTGCAAGAAGACTAGGTGGAAGATAAAGGCCCGCCAGAAGGCGCTAATGTCGTGAAATTTTATATTTTTCTTAAATATAAAAAAAATTCATTCGTAGTTTTTTGTAGTACTGAGTTAGTACAATGAAATTGTTCGTACAAACTTTTCGATATCTCGTTTAGTTTTTAGATTTTGATGCTTTTATAAAAAAAGTTTCCAAGTCCCGTTTTTTTTGAGATTTTATTTTTCCCCCGCTTTGTTAACGAATTCTAAAAACTGAAATTTGAAGAGTAGGTAGATTTTGTCAAAAGGTATTTGCTGCAAAAAAAAATTTGGATTTTTTCAATAGTTTGGGAGATCTATCGATTACCCGGTTTTTTTGGAATTTTTCACGGTACATTGATTTTATGGAAAAAATTCATTCACATTTTTTGTAGATTTTCTGGAGGCAATCAAAAAAGTTATCCTGATAAATTTGGAAAATTTTGAGCGTTTCCGAGATATTTCGAATTTTTAAGAGAAGGGTTGCTAAATACACCTATTGGCTTCCTCGGGAAGTCGAATTTTCTGATCAAACAGTAAAGGATTTTCAACATTTTGACAAAATTTGTTAGTGCTCCGACGACGACTTCATTCATATTTCGAATTTTTCAGATACGGGTGGCTAAATACACCCCCTGGCTCGCTCGGGCAGTCGAATTTTTCAATCAGAGAGTAAAGGAGAAGTGTTTTTCAATATTTTGACAAAATTTGTTGGTGGTCCGACGACGACTTCATTCATATTTCGAATTTTTCAGATAAGGGTGGCTAAATACACCCCCTGGCTCGCTCGGACAGTCTAATTTTTCAATCAGAGAGTAAAGGAGAAGTGTTTTTCAATATTTTGACAAAATTTGTTGGTGATCCGACGTCGACTTCATTCATGTTTCGAATTTTTAAGATATGGGTTGCTAAATGCCCTCCCTGGCTCCCTCGGGAAGTCGAATTTTCTGATCAAACAGTAAAGGAGAAGTGATTTGCAACATTGTGATAAAATTTGTCAGTGCTCCGACGACGACTTCACTCATAAGTCGAATTTTTAAGATAAGTGCTTAATGCACCACCTGGCTCCCCCGATTGTAGGATTGAAAAATCGACCTCGGGATCCCAACGGAGGTCATCAATTCTCTAACGGAATGGTCCTTTCACAACAAAAAATGGACAGTCAAAAGCTGTTTATGCTAGAACCAATTTAAAATGAATATTCAAAATTTTAGGGTTGAAAATTTCAACCCTGAATCCCATTTTTCAGTACTTTAAGAAAATTGCATATTCAAAATATCCAACCCTAGTCCAAAAGCGAAATTATTTTATTACAATACCTTGCCGGAAGTCATTTTACGCTACAAACGCATTATTCACCCACCCACTTTCAACCCTGTCGTCAGTAAAGTTATGCTAAAGGTCCACATCCTTTATTTTGTAGATATTTGTTATTATTTATCATAATAGCCCCGGGGTGTCTCCGGAGATTTCGGCTGCTATCTTTGGTCGCTCTTTTCACACCGGTCAGATCTTTGATGGTTTCTGAATTACAAGTGATGGTTTCTGAATTACAATTGATGCTTTCTGAATAACAATTCACTAACCTGAAATTCAAGTTACACTTTCTGAAATACAACTTGCTAATCTGAATTACATGTTACGGTTTCTGAAATACAATTTACTAACCTGAATTACATGTTACGGTTTCTGAAATACAATTAACAATTCTGAATTACAAGTTACGTTTTCTGAATTACATTTTACTAATCTGAATTACAAGTTATACTTTCTGAATTACATATGAAAAAGGTGTAGAGCGCCATGAACGACCTAAAATTATTCCAAATAATCAAAATAATGCTACAGTATCGTAATTTCGATTTAAAAGGTATCCTGGTTTAAAATACGTTTGAAATAGGTTATTGAATATTATTATTACTGTAGAGTAGTTTTTGGGATTTAGGTCTAAGATAAAAAAAAACGATATTTCTTAAAAGTCGACGTTTCGTCAATTTTTTTGACATCTTCAGAATAAGAGGAGTTTTCAGTTCCACACACTTATTCACAAACTATTTTTGGCGAAAAAATTGAAAAATCATGTCTACCACACAATGTTTGCACAACCACCATAATATGTATAAATCTAATGATATTGTGAGGGAGCGCATTTCGTAAAAAGTTAAAATTGGAAAAACTGGGTTTAAGCAAATACCGTTTTACTATACGTTGCCTTTACCTACTTGAACGGTATGCCTAATACACAAGAAATACGCTATTACTTCAAACCATACTGAAACTAGAAAATATGAGACGAGAAATAAATGTATTCTTATACCCACACCAAAATCTAGCCTAACTAAAAACTTAATTATATACGAAGGAAAAAAAAATAGACAGTCATCTACCAGCAGCCTACACAAATACACCATGCCTGAAGAAGCTCAAAAAAATGTGAAAGAAGCACTTTTACAGAAGGCTTACTATAACCTGCTGGAGTATAACAATGACGTACTCTTCAATTTTTCCAAACATATGATTAAAATGAATAATGGTAGGTACCCTGATTTTAATTTAATTTTTATGTTATTTTTATATATTGCTTTAACTTTTTTGATTAATGACAATGCGATTTCGTGTATCTGAATTTTATGTAATTTCATGTAATTTACTTCTCAAAATATTGACTCTGATTTTGAAATATTGTATGAAGACTGATGTGTATGTATGCCTTTATAACTTCATGTACATGTGTACATATTACTTATTAATTTATTTATTAATTATATTCTAGTTCGTATATCTCATTATCTATTATACAGTAGAAACCAGGCGAACCAGTGCGAACATAGACCCAACATGGGCGAATTTACTCATGCCCATTTAAACAAACGCACACGTCAAAATGTCATAAGATTTTGACATATTCAAACGTTTTCATTCGTTGTTGTTTTTGGGTCATTAATCGTGAAATGGATATCTATAATGTGTCAGAAAAAGTTAAGATTGTTGAATGGTATTATGGAGGTAACTCAATTCGTGAAATAAGAAACCGATTCATCAATGAGTTTAACAACAGACCTACTCCGACTATTTCGACAATTCATCGTGTAATAAACAACTTTCAAAAATTTGGTTGCGTTTTCCCTAGAAAACATCAAGTTCCAGCTGATGGCGATGAAAGGGAAATGAAGAAAATAGTAGTGTTGGCAACAATCAACGAGAATCCCGATAAAACAGCTGAAGCTGTTGCGAATGAAGTGAACATTAGTGCAACTTCAGTGAGACGAATTCTAAAAAAACATGGATACAAATCGTACAAAGTTAAGAAAACTCATACTCTTTATCCGAATGATTATTTCAAGCGGATGCAATTCTGTGAAACGATGATGGAAATGGCAAATGCTGATGAAAATTTCATTGAAAATATTGTTTTCACGGATGAGTCAACCTTTCCTTTACAAGGACGTCATAATCCTTCTCGTGTGCGATATTGGTCCCGAGAAAATTTGCATCGGTTTTACGAATTACGAACTCAGTATCCACAAAGGTGCATTGAATGGACCCAAATATCTCGATCTTTTGCAACTGCGAATCGTGCCAGAAATAAGAAGAATAGCAGGTTAAAATTTCCATAGGATTTGGTTTCAGCAAGATGGATGTTCAGCTCATAATTCTCAAGTGGTTCAACAATATTTGAATACCATTTTTCCAAATCGGCTAATCACCGGAAGAGGAACAATCTTATGGCCAGCTCGATCACCCGATTTAGCCCCAAATGATTTTTTCCTTTGGGGGCACGTGAAATCTCTAATTTATGACTTTCAAGAGGGTAGGGCTGATAACTTACAAGATCTGTTGAACAAAATTGAAAATTCTTTCAGAAGGATTACCCCAAATGTGCTTAGAAACGTCAGGAGTCGATTTAATGATAATTTATGTTATTGTTTAGCACAGGAAGGGAATTTATTTGAACATCTACGTTGAAAGAATAATAGAATACACAGTTCACTATTTTTCATTGAGTTACCTGCGTTTGTTTTGTCATATTTATTTTATTTTGAATAAAAATGTTTTTGTATTTTGGGTCATTATTTTTCTAGTTTTTTTAGTTTCGAGGAGGAACTTTCAGACGAAAGTCAATGCGCATGCGCCTGAGCAGCATGTTGTGCGTTTCATCTGATTTGAATTTTTTTTCTGCAAAAATGTTCTTATTAGTGCCATATTAGTAACTTTGTTTCATGTTTTCATTTGTGACATCATATGTGCATATGCTGGTCGTTGTGGATTTTGTCTAAGTTGAAATAATTGGAGGGAGAATATTATTCAAACAATAAACAAGCGTCTACCTATAAAGGTTCAAACATTTTTTCACGTGCTTGCGCAAATTATACAGAGAGATTTTTATGCAAAAGTACCTATTATTATTCACTTGGGCCTCCGTTTGAACTTGGGCCCCCATTCAATCCTAATCTGAGAAAGCTAACCGTTCACCACATACGGCACTAAGGACTTTTTTCCAAAAAAAATCTTTATGTATGAGCCTTTCTACCGTCAATATTTCAAATTAGATGCAACGCGCAACATACTGCGAATGTGCATAGGATGGAATACTGTATGGGATTTAACCTCTCATACCTAAAATTAAGTTATCCCAAGTTCGAACGGAGGCCCAAGTAAAAAACAATAGGTACTTTTGCAAAAAAAACTGTGTGTGATTTGCGCAAGAACACGAAAATATGTCTGAAACTTTATAGGTAGACGCTTGTTTATTGGTTGAACAATATTCTTCCGCTAATATATTTCAAATTAGACACAATCCACAACGAGCAGCATAAATATGCGCATATGATGTCGCTTTGCGCATCGTATTCCAAAGAACGCATGCCTAAAACAAAGTTACTGATAGGTACTAATACGGTTCGAAAATCTAATGATTTTCAATAATTGAAATAAGTGGAGCACCCAGAATTAACCCATTTCACTACGCACTTTGTTTGATTCACGCCACGTTCCCAGCATCATTCAGAAGTTACTTCAATGTCAAAGCTAGAGAAGAACGGGCATGAGTCAATTCCGCTACGTTCGGCCTATGTTCGCAATCGCCTGGTTTCTACTGTATATTATAATATTATATTTTATTTTTTAAAGAGAAACATTCTCAATTGAAAATTGAATCAATACATGAATCCTCTGGAAATGGAAAAACCCTACGATAAAATTGATGTTACTTTTTTGTAATATCTAAGAGAAAACAACTACTTCCCCGGCAAAAGCCACGCTGGACATTGAACTACATCTGATAGATATTGAGAAAGACCCTATATAACTTGAGAGAAAAAACTCTGAAAGTGAAAATTTGCATTTTCATTCAGATAGTTGATTATTTATTAAATGTCCAGTTTCCATTGGAGATTCTTATCTATGAATGAGATAAGGGAGAATGTTATTCAGAAGTATCATTCACAGAAAATCGCTCATTTCATTGACGCGTGGATTGCATCACTTTCGCTAGGCCTCCAATACATTTTGGTCGAGAAAAATCTATTTCACTCTTCTAAGATCGTCAGGGAGGTCGGAAGAATTGGAAAACATACTCTTCAGAAGCAATTTCACACTGTAATGAGGAATTGTTGGACTATTTCTTGTGCGGTGAAACTTTAAAAATGTTTTTCTGAAATTTTTATTTATTTATTTATTTTATTTATGCATTTTAAGTCTACGTTTTACAAACTCAAATAATTCTAGCAAAATACATCAATATATAGATACGATATACTCTGAAAAACAAAAACTAAAAGTAAAAATTAATGATTTAGAGAAAAATATGTCTAGCTTTGTTCTTGAAGGAAGAAAGCGATACACAGGAGACATCAATTCCGGAGCAATATTTATTAAAACTGTCGCTGAGTCTGGGAATGATAGCGTTCTGGCCCAAGTTGATATTTTTAAAACCGACGCTGAGGAGTAGTTTACTTCTTGTGTTCCTGGACGGAACGTGGAAAGATACCAAAGATAAAAGCAGGGAGGTATCGTACAAGTTCTTGAGGATCTTAAACATGAAAACTAATTCTGAGATGATTCTTCTGCTTTCAAGTGGAAGAATTCTGAAAGTTTGTCTTGCCAAATTCATACTATCGATGTTGTACGTACCATTGATTCTATAATTCAAAAACCTGAGAAACCTATTTTGGATCCTCTCTAGTCTTACTTTATGAATGTTATATTGTAGATTCCATATGACTGTGGCGAAATTCAGCCTGCTATGAATATAAGCAAAATATAGAGATTTCATGGAGTTTTGGAATCGGAAATGTTTACAGATTCTGCATATGAAACCCAACATTTTGCTACATCTACTAACCACGTATTCGCAAGGTCACTTCCAGACAAATTATAGCTGAATCTAAACTGAGTCCAATTTCTTGAGAATGAAATAGAAGAGCATTTATTTAAATTAAGGAACAATCGGTTGTAACTACAATAATCAGCAAATCGAGCAAGATCTGACTGTACACTGAGGCAATCCGTGTTTGACTGTATTCTTGAGAATATTTTCAAGTCATCGGCGTATAATAAGAAATTGGAAAATCGAAAACATTTTTTTTACATCATTGATAAATATCAAGAATAAAATGGGACCTAGGTGAGAACCTTGTGGTACTCCTGAAGTAACAATAATTGGTGCTGATTTGAACCCATTTACCGTAACGATTTGAGATCTGTTATATACGTAAGAGGCAAACCAACGAAGTAGATCGCCATGTACACCGATATCAGCAAGTTTAGACATGAGTATATTATTTTATTTTATTTAATTTAATTTGCAATCAACAGGCACTTAGCCCAATTACAGATTACAATACAATACCTTATAACTAGTACACTAGTGAGTGTCACACAAAAAATTAACGTTATAACTTCTAATAACTTCCCAGTATGTTTAGTAAATAGGAAACACCAAACTAACATAAAGTTTACATTTGCAATATTTCATTAATTTGTTTTTTGAATACAGAGATTCTGTCAAAAAATACCTCCGTGCTGTCGAGATACTTATTGGCTAGGTTACAGAGTCGATAAATAGGAGCATTTTCCCCTAGATTTGAATGAGGTGTTGAAAGACCGAAAAGAATAGATTTGTTCCTTTTATTGTATTGTGGGACTGAAAACAGTAATTTTGCTAAGACTTGAGTGCAGTCGACATTCCCATTGATAATCTTGTGGATAAAGATTGTCCTTCTAGTTTCTAGTTTTTTGAAGCTGAATTCTCTAAGAATTTGCTGGGAACATTGAAGACTTTACTCCTTTGTAAACAACATATTGCTTCCTGTTCATTAAGTATGATCTACAAATACTCAAAAGGTTACCTGTTACCCCCATATAGTTAAGCTTCTTCAGTAGTATATCATGATTGACCTTGTCAAACGCTTTTTCAAAATCTGTATATATGACATCCAATTGAGCTTGATTTTCCAGTACTTCATTAACAATTTGAGTGAAACACATTAGGTTGGTTGTCGTTGACCTCATATTCATGAAACCATGTTGCTCTTCTAGTATTTGGGGAGATATATGAGAGTAAAGTCTGCTGTATAAGATAAATTCAAAGATTTTACTTGGTACACATATTAACGAAACTGGTCTGTAATTAGTGATCATATTTCTTTCACCTTTTTTGAAAATTGGACAGATTTTAGAGCATTTCCACCTGTTGGGATATGTACCCGTTTCTGTTATTTTGTTGAATATAATTTTAAGGGGTTGTAATAGAAATTCAGAACATCCCTTGAAGATGTATGCTGGAATATTATCTGGGCCTACTGATTTTTTTGGTTTCATTTTTTTAATTGCATTCAAAATTTCTTTTTCTTCAATTTTACCTATGTCTATTGATGGATTGATACATATGTCAGGTTGTTGAAAATTCTCATAATCATAGGATGATACTTCTTCATCATATACACATTCGAAAAATTTGGCAAAAGCGTTAGTTACGTCTTCATTTGATTTTAATGTCTTATCCTTATATACCATATCATCGTTATTGCTGTTGAGAACCCTCCTCTTAGATCCTACAAATCCCCAAAAGACACTGTTGTCATTTTCAATATTTTGTTCAATGTTCCCAACATATTCTTCATACGCTTTTTGTATGTCATATTTTGTTTTTCTTCTCAAGAATTTAAATTTTTGTTCGTGATATATGCTTTTTGTTTTTTGGAATTGAGTTCTATGGTAATGTTTTTGCCTCACTTGTTTAATAATGGAGTAATTAAACCAGGTCAGATACAATCTTTTTGATTTCTGTGCTAGAGGAACACATTCTTTCAACACCTCTTCAAATATAATGTAAAAGTTGTCTACCATTGAATCTATATCTCCCATATTGTGCTGAGAAGTCCAATCAGTTGCTTTTAACAGATTATACATTTTTAAGAAGTCTGCTTTTTTTAAATTATATTATGGTCAATTTTATCAAACGCTTTGCTGAAATCAGAGTAGATTGCATCCACCTGAATTCGCTCGTCTAAAGACTCGGAAATGAATTGGCTGTATATGGCAAGGTTAGTTTCAATTGCTCGTTTAGCATAAAAACCATGTTGTTCCTCAATAATGACATCTTTCACGCTAGAGAATAGCCGGTCATAAATTAAACTTTCAAGAACTTTGCTGAATATACATAATTTACTAATTCCCCTGTAGCTTGTAACTGAATTTTTATCACCTGAATTTTTATATATGGGAAGTAGATATGCGGTTTTCCAAATGTCTGGGAAATTACCTTCCTTTAGCGATATATTGAATATGATAAATAGAGGAGTTTTCAAAGTATTTGCGCACTTTTTCACAAAATATGCTGAAATATTGTCAAAACCTGCTCCTTTATTCTCATCAATATCACTGAGCTTATTTAATACGTCTACTTCACTAAGATGAACTTTGTTTATTAGCATAGTGTTTGAATTCATAGAAGGGTTCATAGGCATCTGATGATATGGCTCATAGATGCTTTGGAAGTATTTAGCAAACAGGTTGCATATCTCCTCACCCTTTGAGGCTTGTTCATTATTGAATTTCACTAAGGAGGGGATTCCCACACCCTGTTTTGGTTGTCAAAAAAGAGAGTTAATAAAAATGTCATTGTACTAGTATATTGGATTTAACTCTAGTCTTGATTTATCAAAAACCAGTATAAGAATCCCATTCGATGGTGGAAATGAACTAGATCAAAATGGATGTGCTCAAATCTACTTGTATTTGCACGGAATTTACCAACTTCAAACCTTTTGTGCCGATGAATTTCAGATTTTTGGCAACTGATACAACTTTCACTCCAAACATTTATATCTTTATTCACTGATGGCCAAAAATAATTGGAAGTTATTACTTTTCGAGTTGATCGAATGCTAGGATGCGATACTTCTGCGAACACTGTGACTGAAACATCAATTTTTTTTGTTTGTTGTTTTGTTATTTCCGTCAACCGATTGCACCCCTACGTGCAACCCTCGGAAGTCTTCGAGAGACTTGTGTGAGCTAGGGAAGACGCAGCCCTTACCTTTTAACGTATGATGCCATGCACGAGACCGGTGAATCGGTGGATCGAACCCACAACCCCACGCTTGCGTGGCGAACGCTTTACCAGCCGACCACCACGGCCCATAATCATCATCAATATATTTCCCGTTTTGGTATTCCTCTCACATTGACAACAGATCAAGGAAAACAATTTGAATCAAGACCATTCACAAAATTGACTAAAATGTTAGGAACTGATAAAATACGTACCAATACATGCCATCCACAAAGTAACGGTATGGTTGAACGCTTTCACAGACAACTGAAAACAGCATTAAGAGCAGGAGGCAATACAACCAACTGGTTTGAAGAACTTCCTATCACCTTATTGGGTTTCCGCACCGGTGTAAATTCTATTTGAAATCTTCTTCTGCTGAATTGGTTAGACTGTTCGTGTACCCGGAGAGATTTTCAGTTCGTTTTCTTCACCAGTTTCAGATCCTGCCAATTTCATCAATCAACTTCGAAGAACGTTTAGATCAATCCAAATGACTAGTCCAAGATGTTTTAAATCAAATATTTTTGTTTATGAGGATCTCAAAACATGCATTTGTACGAATTGATAGGCAAATTCCTCCACTTCAATCACCGTATGAAGGTCCATTTAAAGTTGAACGTCGGTATGAAAGAACATTCATTATCAATGCCACCGGAAAAATTAAGACTGTCTCTATAGATAGAATCAAGCCCGCGTATGTAGAAAGTGATTCTTTTTTCCTTTTACCCTCCACTACAAAAAAGAAACTTTTACTTCTGCTATTAACGCTATTGCTGAGGGGGAAGTTATGTAGTGGACGAATCTTTATGTTTATATAATATTCCCAACTCACCTTGTATTAGTATGATAAGTTAGAATAGTTTGGTGATGTCAAATGGTTGTCAAAATAGAGAATTAATAAAACTGACATTGTACTAGTATATTGGATTTAACTCTTGTCTTGATTTACCAAAAAGCAGTATGAGAATCCAATATACATCTTCGCACTTGATTTTACCGTACTGATGAGAGCTTAAGCTCGAAACACGTGTCTACGGTTGCACAACAATTTGAGGGCTATACCCAATAACTTTTCTATTTATATTTCTATATATTGTCCCTCGATAAATCCATCCTGATTCGTATTTTCCTGAGTAGGATTGTCACGCTGGTAGCAATAGCTGCCTCCATGGCGACGTCAGTTGTTGCCTTGAAAGCTCAAGGTCTTTTAACCGAAGCCACAAATGTATGGTTTGCCTCCTGTTGTTGACTTCCTTTGTTTCTATTTTTACGTCCAAGTGTTGCACATCTTCGCACTTGATTTTACCGTACTGATGACAGCTTAAGCTCGAAACACGTGTCTACGGTTGCACAACACTTTGAGGGCTATACCCAATAACTTTTTTATTTATATTTATATATATTGTCCCTCGATAAATCCATCCTGATTTGTATTTTCCTGGGTAGGATTGTCACCATGGTAGCTATAGCTGCTTCGATAGCGACGTCAAATGTTGCCTTGAAAGCTCAATGTCTTTTAACCTAAGCCACAAATGTGTGGTTTGCTTCCTGTTGTTGACTTCCTTTGTTAGTATTTTTACGTCCAAGTGTTGCACATCTTCGCACTTGATTTTACCGTACTGATGAGAGCTTAAGCTCGAAACACGTGTCTACGGTTGCACAACAATTTGAGGGCTATAAATACCCAATAACTTTTCAATTCATATTTTGCACCTCGATAAATCCATCCTGATTTATGATTATATATACATATTTACATGCTTACATGCTTTGTCAAGATGACAATAAAGTACATTTGGTCTCAGTGGATATATTATTAACAGCAAGACATTGTAATTTCCTATTAAAAATTGCTCGTTTCTCCGAATTCAAATATACCTGCAAAGAAGGAAATGGGAGAAATGCCACTTTGAAGTTTTCACCAAACTGAAAATTCTTTATGCTAATGCAACGACTGTGTCTGGCATTTTTACGTAGAAGGAAAATATATTTCTGCGACATTGACCTTCTTCCTGACAGATGGGATTTCTATTGAAGTTTTTCCTTTGTCCGCTTTACTTTCGTATCACGATCCTGTGTTATCGATTAATAGAAAGGGTTCTTCGTAAAGTTCCATCAGAAAAAATACAGGAATACGAAGTCCACTGAATAAAAATGGGATAAGAGATGAGTTGTATCAATTTTTTTCTGGATTTATCATTCCTGGCAGAGTAGAACCGAACAATGTGAATGAGTTTCGTTGTTGTGGAGTGGAAATAGTTGAATGGAGTAAAAATTGAACTTCGTCCTAGATTGTCATTGTATCTAACCATATGGGGTTGGACTTTCAACCGTATGGGGTCGGACTGAAAATGTCCCCATGGTAAATCCTGATGCTTGTGGACGAACAAAGAGTAGACTGTAGGTGATGAATGGCATCTACCGTTGCCCGATGAAATACCACCATATCGACTATATATATTTATTTATTTCATTAGATAGGTTACCACAACAGGACGAGCACAATAACACGATGTCACATAAATACAGTAGAAAGATACAATTGTATAATCATTATAGCAGAAACTTAGTATAGACTCGACTCGACTTCGACTTCAATAATAGTTTAGGGGTGAGTGAAGGTTACGAAAATATTTGAATTTCCTAAAATCTAATATTATTATTATTAATATTTCATTTTAAAATAATGCACTCCACCTCCCAACCCAATTTTTTTCGTATCGCCTTGTATGTTCTAGATCCTGTTGTCTAGTTTTTGAATCGATATCACAATAGAACTTGAGAAATCTAACTTTGACTCACTATTTCCCCACCCTGTATAAAAATGTTATAGTCCAGATTTGTTTTAAAACTTGTTTGAGTAGATTGTGAAAGGCTTTCGCGGCCACCGTCACTTACATGGTGGTTCTTCGGGTAGTAAGGCCGACGTGTTTTCAGAGAAGAACTCGATGTTTCGCCAACACGAGTGGTTAGCATTTTCAAGAGTTATTTTAAAAATTTTCGCTTTCTGTAGTCGCTGTCAAATGCATTTGACAGCGACTACAGAAAGCGAAAATTTTTAAAATAACTCTTGAAAATGCTAACCACTCGTGTTGGCGAAACGTCGAGTTCTTCTCTGAAAACACGTCGGCCTTACTACCCGAAGAACCACCATGTAAGTTGTTTGAGTAGTTTCGAAATTGTGGGGTACGTACTGGATAATGTATAAATATTGCATCTCTTTAATGTAGAAAAAAACCTTTTTCTGTAGATGGCTTTGGAAACGATGTTAGAGTTTCGAGGGTTTTTCATTAGGGTCAACGGTACCAGGATTAATAGGTACGTTAAAAGTAACATATAATATATTGAGTTATGGCCCATTATTTTCTCCATATTATACTTATACTAAATGTGCGAATGGAGGCTTGGTTGACCCGCCAGGAGGAGTTTCTCCGTCACCTTTTCTGAGCGCCACTGAAATGATCAGATATACTCATTCGACACAACTCTATCGAAATGAAATAGCACACCTTTTGTTATATTTGAGTGGCATCATCAACTTGAAGTATTAATTTGACCTAACTAGCTGGAACATACTGTATGATTGACCACCTGTTATGACTCCAACGAACAATACTTTTAATAGTATCTCATATTAATGATTACTCAGAATAGTGAAAATTATTCAGGATAACAATTGAGTTGTTAAAAAATGGAAAAAAATTAGAGTTTTCAGCGGCCTCTAGCGTCAAAACTAGCCTATAGAAAAAGTTATGCCTATCGGACTTTTTGCTTGGAATGATTTGGACTATAACATATCAAAAATTCAGGTAATTCGACAGGGGGCCACTTTCCCAATTATAGTGTGCGGTATCCTTTGCTGATCTTTTCTGATCTTTTTTAATATTTCGAAGATGGAAATATTTAATATTGTTACCCAGATAACACATGGACATCCAATGGATATTCACTGGACATCCGTTATGGATATGCTGGATGTACTATGGACGTCCAGGAAATATCCAAAGGATATACTATGGACGTCCGATGGACGTTCGGAGGGTACCAACCTGTACATCCATAGGATATCCTTCAAGGATATCCATAAAATATATCTTATGGATAATCTCTACGGATATATTATGGATATACATGAAGGATATCATATGGACATCCATGAAGAATATCTCATGGACATCGTGAAAGGATATCTCATGGATATCCTAGAAGGATATCTTATGGATGTACAGGTTGGTACCCTCCGAACATCCATTAGACGTCCGTAGTATATCCCTTGGATATTTCTTGAACGTCCATGGTACATCCTGCATATCCATGACGGATTTCCAGTGGACATCCACTGGACACAATTATGGAAATGCAAGATATACTAGGGATATTCAGTTTATATCAAAAGTATAGGTATAGCCCAGGTAGCACATCATATCGGATGAATCTTGGTTCCATATTGGGCCAATATAGATATATTGTAAATGAAAAATCAATATTGGTCCAATATGGGTGAATTTTCAAAAAACAATATTACATTAATAATATTGGTGGAATATTGGTTGAACTAGTTTTGAATGTAGATTATCACACGAAATATTGGGTCAATATTGGTTGAATAATTTGAATTCGGAGAAACGAGTAATTTTTAATAGGAAATTACAATGTCTTGCTGTTAATAATGTATCCTCTGAAACCAATCAATCAATCAATTAATCAAAAATGTACTTTATTGTCATATTGACAAAGCATGTAAGCATGTAAATATGTATATATAAATATAAATCAAGATGGATTTATCGAGGGGCAAAATATAAAAAAAATTAATAGAAAAGTTATTGGGTATTTATAGCCCTCAAACTGTTGTGCAACCGTAGACACGTGTTTCGAGCTTAAGCTCTCATCAGTACGGTAAAATCAAGTGCGAAGATGTGCAACACTTGGACGTAAAAATAGAAACAAAGGAAGTCAACAACAGGAAGCAAACCACACATTTGTGGCTTCGGTTAAAAGACCTTGAACTTTCAAGGCAACAACTGACGTCGCCATGGAAGCAGCTATAGCTACCAGCGTGACAATCCTACCCAGGAAAATACAAATCAGGATGGATTTATCGAGGGACAATATATAGAAATATAAATAGAAAAGTTATTGGGTATAGCCCTCAAATTGTTGTGCAACCGTAGACACGTGTTTCGAGCTTAAGCTGTCATCAGTACGGTAAAATCAAGTGCGAAGATGTGCAACACTTGGACGTAAAAATAGAAGTAGAAGTAGAAGTAGAAATAGTGGCTTCGGTTAGAAGACCTTGAGCTTTCAAGGCAACATATATTGTATTCCACATCTAGAATAAATATTGCAATCCAAATATTCCAGTCATATCGATTATTGGGGAAAAAACTATATTATATTTCCAAGTTTGTTAGAATATTGGTTGCATATCATTTCCACTTTATTCGACAAATTGTAATAACTCATATTGAGTCAATATTGGTTGGATGATATTTGCCAATATCGATAAAAAAATGTTGTCTTTACATCGTTTTTAACATCTAGAAAAATTATCGCAATTCCAATATTCCCCTAACATCGATTCAAGGAATGAAAACTATATTGCATCTCCAAGTGTGATTACACATTGGTTGAATATCATTTCGCCAATATTCAACAAATCCTATTAATTAATATTGGGTCAATATTGTTTCAATAATATTTATCGATATCGTTAAAACAATATTGTCTTCATATTGTTTCCTACATCTAGATTGAGATGAAATCTGAATATTGGCCGAATATTATATATATTGTACCAATATCGCCAAACATTTTGAGGCCAATATTAGTTCAAGAATATTTCGCCAATATTATTCAAGTAATATTGGACCAATATCGCCGAATGTTCACTTTTTTTTCTCGCCAATATTGCATTTCAAATATTTCGCCAATATGTTCACAATATTGTACCAACATTTTACCAATATAGGTGTGCTACTTGGGAGTCTGGACGTCCACTGGGTGTTCGAGAGGTACCAACCTGTACAACCATTATTAGGAAGTTCATCAAATTTACCCTCTGAACTTTTCAATATATTCAACAGATCATTGAGAGCAACGTGACTAATGTTATATTTAATTGACCACGAATTCAAATTCGACTTAATATCAAATTCAGTAGTAGTAGTTCTTTGGGGAGGCCGCAACCGCAGCCAAGCAAGTAGGCCCTCATGGACCCTTTTTGCCATCCCCTGTTCTCCACTTATCTACATTCATCCCCCTAGTTTTCCTTTTCAAACCTTTGTAACCTCCTAATGAAGGTCAGTATGTCCGACCACTCCAAGTTGATTAGTTCCTCTTGTTGGAGTTTGTCAACTCCGAAGGTTCCAAATCTTAGTCTCCCGTATGCCGCACACTGAGATAAAGTTTCTTCGTCTTCTTCGCATTTTCGGCAAGTGGGACTGTCTTCTATACCTATAAGTGATAGGTGTCTGCCTAACTTGTTATGTCCTGTTAGTATTCCTATAAGGAGGCGTAGTGCTTGGCGATTTCTGCCTAAGAGCCATGTCGTCCTTGACTTATTGGAGCCGGCCACGAAGTCTTTCGACTGCCTACAGCCGGTGATATCCCTCCAAAGTTTATTCAGCTCTTCTTCTGCCCACTCGTCGAGGGCTGACGAAGTTTGGCTTCTTGCGATGCCTAGTACAGGCTCCGGTCCACAGAACGGCGTTGCGGATCCGGAACTGGCAAGTCCGTCTGCCACCTCGTTTCCGCGCACCCCTCTGTGTCCCGGGAGTCCCGGGACCCATACCAGCTGAACTTCCTTCGTTTCAGCTAGCTTCTCGAGCACATCTCCGCATTCCTGTACAAGCGCTGAGCTTGGTTTAAGATGGCAGACGGCTCTGAGCGCTGCCTGACTATCCGAGCAGATATAAATTCTCTGTTCGGAATATCAAATTCAGTTTTATTATCAATCCCAGTATTTTCAATTTCAAAAGATTTTGAGAATTTAATTGAATATTGGTTTATTAGTAAATTTGATTTGAGATCAATTATTATCCATACATCTACATAGACATGATTGTTTTGAATGTCAATGATTGAAATACACAATCACTTACCTATTTCCTCAAGATGTATCTTCACAAATTATGAAATGTTAATGAATTTGACACACAATTGAATAATAAAAATGCATAACACAATAGCATCAGCTCAACAACACGCACCTATTCAACACCTGGTTTTCAAATTCTTTTTCAAAAAATGTTGATGTTTATGCGACTATATTATATTATGGTCTCCGTTATCAAAACTTACAGAAAGATTTTAATTTGGTTTGGAAATGATAACTCTTTGACAAAGTCTAATAAAATCGGACGAGACAGTTTTTCACGATGACATTTGCTATTTTGATACATAGGATGTCCGGTTTCAATTGCCATACTATTATTCTTGCTTCTTCCCCGATGAATGCTCAAGAAGTTGTGCGTTTATCTTGTTCGTGTAGTGGAAGTTCTGTAGTTTGAAGAACATTGACCGTGCGCCAAGAATATTAAAATATACTTAATAATAATTAGAAAAATGACTGTTCCAAAAATATTGAACATATACTCCCATCTGATATACAGTGTGTCTCATTTCTCCAGGAAAACCTCTGCAACTTCCGTAGTAATGTAACGTAGAATTTTTAATTTTGTATATATACTCCACACATGCACAAAATTATCACCAAGGGATAATTTCAAGTGTATGTATGAAATATCACAGTAGGAGGCAAAATAGGTCAAAAATGTCTTCGGATTAGTAATCATAGTAACACCTACATTCCTGAAAAACTTAAATTCTTGAAATATTCAAATTTGTTCCACATGAAAACACCCCGTACCGTCCTTAATTTTTTAATGGAATAGGAAAATGCGCATAATCTTATAAATATCCATTTCAAATTCAGTCGTGAAACGAAAGGTAAGAGTATTCTGCAAATGCTTCAATTCGTGTACGAGCATGGAAGAAACTCAGAAATTGATTATATTAAAATCTTTCTTGCAGTTCAATCACATCCATAATTACTGTGGTTATCTTATAGATATCTATAGGACATCTTCTGACGGACATCTATTTCAAAACCGTCGACGGATATCTTATGGATATCCATTTTAAATCCAGTCAGAAAACGAAAGATAAGAGTTTTCTTCAAATGCTTCAATTCGTGTTAGAGCAAGGAAGCAACTCAAATTGATAATATCGAAATCTGTCTTGCAATTTAATCACATCCATAGTTACTGTGGATATCTTATTGATATCCATAGGACATCTTCTGAAGGATATCCATTTCAAATCCAGTCAGAAAACGAAAGATAATGGTATTTTTCAAATGCTTCAATTCATGTACGAGCTTGGAAGAAACTCAGAAATTGATGATATCAAAATCTGTCTTGCAATTTAATCACATCTACAATTACTGTGGATATCTCATGGATATCCATAGGACATCTTCTGAAAGATATCCACTTCAAATCCTACGATGGATATCCTATGAATATCCGTTTCAGATCCAAGGATATCCCGACCAGAATTGGACATGAAATGGATATCTATAGGATATCCTGTGTTATCTGTGATAGAGATATTCAAAAAACAAAGTCATACTTAATTGTTTGCAAATTTTTTTCGGCCCCTTTTGGGACCTTTCCTTAAACTTTTTAGGTGACATTCCGAATCAAATGGCACCATGATCATAATTTTCGGTGACTATCAAAAAAATTTGTAATAAATCGTACATGTTGACTAGACTAAAAGCGGAAACACAAAGGTTCATTCTTCATGCTAGTTTCAATTACCACCATTACTCGAAACTGCATTGAAAATAAGCCAGGAAGTATGGCATTCTATTTTCGAATAATTGGAAATATTCGCTCCGTAGCCTGCAGTTTTTCAATTGCGTCAATTTCCGGGTAATTCTACCCACATGTCCTTCAGTGGTAATACACGTGGCGTAGGTTCATCGAATAGAGATTTTCTTTTGTCATTGTGGCCAGAATGTGTATGTGCCGCTGCTGCGAAAAAAAATTGTTCATGCTTGATCGGGTGGCCTATTCAAAACCATTCGAGAATATTTCGAGGGGAAATTGGGTGGTATTCAAAAAATAGAAAAATGAATTTTAAAATATCCAATAACCACCGTGCTTTTTAATCATTTGGTGGGTACCAGATAAATCTGTTTTATTTAAATATAGTCGTGCTATCCCTCGAGTGATGAACATTTTTGGCATGGAAAATTACTAAATTCATTATTGGTGTTATCATTATCACATCAATTTTTCCGAAATTCTTGTCTTTCAGCGAGTACTTGGGTTACTTAAAATATGACATATTGCTGATTACTGAAACTTGCATGTAGATAAGGAAAATCGACCGAAAAATTAGTTCACAAATACGGAGTGCCTAGGGTACAGTCTTGGGGCCGATATATTTTTTTTATTTATTTATATACGAGAAAATCCCATTACGATATTGTTTATAATCAAATTTTTTGGAGATATCGTGAGTTTTGCCGATGATACTGCACTCATTTTCACTGGAAATGCTTGGGAAGCACTAAAATAAATAGAGGAGAGAGAAATGAGTAAAATCTCCCATTTTCTCGAAAGTAAACATCTGACGGTAGATGAATATATCCAAAAGCTACTATTTGTCCTTCACTTGTCTCACTTCAAATTTGCCGTAATTCACCAATAACCAATAATGGGTGTTCTTGCGAACGATTCAAAATCCAATATATAAAACAAATAGAATATCTAGGGAAATACCTAAACTCTCACCTGAAATGGAGTACTCACGTATAATATGTGTCAAAAATATAAGATCATCGTTTTGGAGTTTCAAATAACTCAAACAAAATTTTAAATGTAGATCAACGGAAAATTGTATATCATGCATTTGTTAAACCACATCACAATCATTATAGCCTTGCATGGGGTGGAGCCACAATCTCTTGAAGAGATAAGCGGTGAACCAAAATGGGATACTCAATATCATCGGCCATGTAGCCGAGTGGTTAAAGCGATATTGTTTGAATCACTTTGGCTGATAGCCAAAGGTTCAAACCCTAGCACAAACTGCTAGGAATCGCACGTAAAAAAGTAAGGCCCTGTCAAACCTTAGCTCGCACAAGTTTCGACTTCTGAGGGCTGCCGTTCGTGAGCGGACGACAGATGGTTAACGGATAAAATATTTTTAACAGAAACAATTTGTAACAAAGAACAAAGATTTCTGGTTTTCCACAGAATCCTTGTACAATCAGTATTAGCTCTTTGATATTAGACAGCTCTTTTGTCATCATCTATTGCTTAATCAACATAAGCATAGATATGAGTTGGTAAGGCTCAAACATTAATATTCCACAAGAAATATAAATACCACTTTTAGATTTCCACAATTTTCGAAATCTATTACTCAAAGAAGTTACTTCTTCCTTGGTCCAGGAGTTAGAAATATTTTGAAGACATAAAGAAAATAAACTCCCCATCATTTTTCGAAAAAGAATCCAAAAATTGGATTACATACAACAAAATCCCGGATTTACATTCACAGCCTCATTGACTTCCAGTACGTGTTTTATGTCTCATAGAATATAAATATATTGTAATATAATTTTAATGTGGTGATGATTTTTCCCCACTTTGTGGTGACAATTTTTTCTAAATTTCAATATTTTTTTGATTCGATTTCTGATAAATTTGTTGTATGCACGAAATATAAGTCAGATGGTGATAAATACTCATATAACTGTGTTTATTGCTCAAATACAGGGTGGGTCACGGTCGATGGTACCTTAGACGTTTACGGAGAACGGGGCATAGGATCATTTTGAAAATTTGTTCTTGGTCTATCGATCTGAAATATTTTCAGCAAAGCAGCGTTGCCGCTTATACCAGAAAGTAGCAGCATCTTTGTTATTTCAAATGGGTCACCCTGTATATTACCGCATTTTTGAACTTATCATTCCTTTCTGATTATTTCTGCCCTATACTTTCCTATACCTATCTCTAACGGTTTTTAAGATATTGGTTATTTTCCATATTTTTTATCCAAAACATAGCTCGAACTGATTGTTTATTTCTGCGGTATTTGGATTCTTAGGAAGTTGCAATTTTGTGTTTAGTTCATCAAGATCATGTACATTGATTCTGCATAAAGAAGTTTGTTCTGCTTTATACAGGGTCGTTCAAAATTCATGATCATACTGCTAGATCCGAAAAGGGTTGAAAGTGCGTTTTTTTTTAAATGGAACATCCTGTATATTATGAAAAATTCCGAAAGATGGCCAAATTCCCTTCGAATTGATAAATCATGTTCCTATGCCTAAATAGCCAGAATTTCGAGATAATAGCAATTTTCAGTTGTAATCTCCCAAGTGCTTGAATTATTGCCGGAAATTTTTCGAGTAGGTATATGAATTTTTTGAAAATTACCCGATTCGCGAAGCGACGAGGGTAATTTTCTTTGAAAATTCATGTACGAGATAAATTTACGGCAATTAATTCAAGCACAAGGGGGATTCGGTAAGAAAATTTCACACCGAGAAATGAAAATCATCCAACAATTCATAAGAAATAACTAACGATGATTTCACCTGAACTATTTATTACCACTGAAATATTGATATCTAAAATACTTAACAACATTTTCATCAATAAATATGTTTACATTTGGAACAAAAAAAAATAAAAAAGTTATGTTCTTTTCGTGGATTGAACCATCGACCTAGCGACTCATAGGCCGCAACTCTACCTACGGGACTTGTGATAAGAACTTGTGACAAACGGTGTATTGAACTTCTTCTGAAATATGATTTCAGAATTGACAATTTCTGCAATTATCGCGGAGAAAATATTTCCAGACACATTCCAAATATCTAGTAAATACATAATTATCTCCTTTCATATGAAAACTAGACCTCCATTTGTACATTAAAGCAAAATATCAACTTGTCAAATGTTTGACAGAAAAAATTCCACTTATTAATTTCGCCCAGGGTACCCATGGTATCTAAAGAAGAACGAATTTTTTGATTGGCTACAAAAGTGAGGTGTGAAATTTTCAAAAAAAATCGATTTATTTTTCTCATGTTCATCTAAGGTGGCTATTAAATGTCAAGATGGTACATGAAATTATGAAAATTTGACAATTAGTGCACTATTAATAATACCGTTGTGTGTTTCTTAACGAAAGAGGCTCAAAATAATTGAAATGGAGGAAAATAACTATTCAAACGAAGTTCTAATGAAATTGTTTATTTTTCTTGGAAAATGTGAGGGAATTATAGCAAGAACGTGCATAAAATTCAATGAAACGTACCCTGATTTACAACCAATGAACAAAAGGTAGTTTGTACGATTACAACATAATTTCAATCCACGAAAAGAACATTTGTTAAGTATTTCACATATCAATATTACAGTGGTTATAATAGGTGAAACCATCGTTAGTTATTTCTTACGAAATGTTGGATGATTTTCATTTCTCTGTGTGAAATTTTCTTACCGAATCCAATTACAAGTGAAAATTGCTATTATCTCGGAATTCTGGTTATTTAGGAATAGGAACATAATATATCAATTCGAAGGGAATTTAATCATCTTTCAGGACATTTCATAATATACAGGATGTTCCGTTTAAAAAAACGCACTTTCAACCCTTTTCGTATCTAGCAGAAAGATCATGAATTTTGAACGACCCTGTATAACGCAGAACAAACTTCTCTATGTAGAATCAGTGTACATGATCTTGATGAACTAAACACAAAATTGCAACTTCCTAAGAATCCAAATGCCGCAGAAATAAACATTCAATTAGAGCTACGTTTTGGATAAAAATTATGGAAAATAACCAATATCTCAAAAACCGTTAGAGATAGGTATAGGGGAGTATGAGGCAGAAATAATCAGAAAGGAATGACAAATTCAAAAATGCGGTAATATACAGGGTGACCCATTTGAAATAACAAAGATGTGGAGGCCAGCGAAGCCCCCGATAATGGATCTAATGATCAAAGCACGTTTGCACCTCAGAATACAAAAGAATTCGCGAAATCAAGATATTTCTAATGAAAATCAGTTTTAATTTGAAAGTACGTGAGAAAATCCAATGTGTGGCTCAGTTTGACCACATGTTGAAAATAATAAATGCCTACCAAAAGAATGTAAAAATCTTTTGTGTGCACGTGTTAGTGTAATAAATAATTGAGAGCACATATGGCCAAAGACAAAAGTTGTTATTGTCTTAGGAATTCACAGACTATAAAAATCACGAAGATATATTTATAGGTGTAATAAATATAATTGCAACACGCGTTTTTGACATTTTTCTGTCGATAAATCTCAAATTTTAACCCATTTAGAATGTCAGAAAACCGATTTAACTCTATGATATATGTGAAAATGACTATTAGAGTGTTATTAATAGCCGTAACTAATGTCACTTTTGTGTTAGTTTATTATTCATTTTATGAAAATTTATAGCTTCATGAGTGTATAAAATGACCCGTAAGCATATGCACTGGCAGTATCATTTCAGTATCCTTTCAGTATCGGTCCAGTATTCTTCGGTATCTAGTTAGTTCCGGGCAAAAGACTGAATGTTTCGCGAATTTTAATTATCAGTGCGCAAGTCAGTTTTCGGAGTTTTAATTCCTAGTCGTAGGAATGAATCGAGAGTGTCATCTCAGCATTTTTGCAGCATCCACTCAAGTTTTCGTTTAGTAGTGTCTAGAAGAAAACACGTTGTTGATTTCAATATGTAGTTTGAGACAGTTCGTTATGAAATGGCGTATTGTTGAGGCAAATCAGAGCCTGCAACAATCTTAAGTAAAGTAATTACGGCCATATGGATCTGTGTACCCAAGTATATAGTTTTTCAATCTGTTAGTTTCTGTGAAGAATAAACGTCGAGTTTTTATATCGAAAACAAAACAAGTGCTCTTCGTACCTAAGTAAAGAAAGGTGAAGTGCTACGATCACAATAAATACAGTATTTCTACGCCCTTCAATGAAAATTCGCAATCTCTCTGGAATACCTGAAGGCGCCGTCCCATCATAAATCGTGTTGAACCGGGGACACGCGACGTTCCCTCTCGCATCTGGTGTATTACGTTCGATGATGGTTATCTTATGTGAGTAAGTCAATGACCATATATTCCCGTGAAGAAATATTTGTCACATCTGTTCGTACCCATTTTCGACTATATAATGAACTGAAGTTTCCTTTTTATATTTGTCTCAGATATTTGTTTTTGTTTTACTATCGATTCTGTTTGCATATTTCTGACGTTTTAAAAATGACTTTTGCTGTAGACTCTTTTTGTAAGAAATTCGTTTTTACCGTTTTCTTTTAATAAATTGTTTTTGACCCGCACCGGGCGATACAAAACGAGTCTTCAGTTATTTATCTGTCACTAGACAATTCATTTTAAGATTAATTATGCCATTCTTTTTCTCGTTTTAAAACTCAGTAAGAGTGGCTAGTGTTTCATGTTTTATTTATGATGTTGTTTTGTGTACCATTCACTCATTTTATAGTTTTAAACAAATATTGTTTTGATGCACTGTATACCTTTGCAGTGAGATTTGCATGTTGTTCACACGTTTATTCACACCGAGAATTTAAAGCGTTATTTTTGTTTTATCTTTAAATAAATTAATTTTAGTTATATCAATGTTTGACTTTTCTTTCTCCTCTCATATTAACAAGCATTCTATACTACGTGTTGTGACGAACCATAAATAAATCAGTGAAGCTTTCTTCAGCCGCTCGAAGAAGGATTCAAGGTACCACGACCTAACAGCGCTTATCTTTTGCTTTCGACACCTGATTAGTCTAGTGTCAAAATAGGAGTGTGCTGTCTCGTCAAAGTATCGTTTCGTGTGAAGCACCATATACAGGGTGTTCCACAAAGATGTTGCTACTTTCTGGTATAAGTGGCAACGCTGCATTGCTGAAAATATTTTATATCGATATACCAAAAGCAACTACTTGAGAAACCAAAATTTCAGAACGATCCTATGTCCCGTTCTCCGTAAACGTATAAGTTACCATCGACCGTGATCCACCCTGTATATGCCCAGGCTAGATACTTACTCTTGTAATTTTATACCTTTTACCTTTTATTCTGTTGCAGAAACTCTCTCAGCTTAGATAGTGTCAATAAGAAACATGCAGTCTCTTCTCCTCAGGGTTGGTTTCTTGGAAAGGGCTTCCAATGTGATATTTTGAAATATTTGTGACAGTTGTAACAGAATAATTAATGTTTTACTCAGAATTCAAAATATAAGCGTTTTTATTCAAATAAATTCATCAAAAATGTTGTGATTTTTCAGTCTACAATACTTTTCGTATTCCTGCAAGATACCTTAACCCTATATAACACTTCTTGTTTTCTTTTTTGTACAGAATTGAAACGTCAACAAGTTCTGTGTCCTTTAAACCCGTTCTTGTGGCTGTTTAGTCACCACCAAAAAATCTCCGTTTGAGTATCGAGTAATGAATCGAATCTTTCTACGCGCTGGCAACTGTGATCTTGTCGTTCAGTTGAAGGTTCTATTGCAATGCAATCACTATTTTCTCGCTGGCAACTGTGAACTTGTCGTTCAGTTGAAGGTTCTATTGCAATGCAATTACTATTTTCTATTATTAATCTAATCAATTGTCCAATAAATAAAAGTGCAAATAAAGTGAGTGTTCTTTCTTAGAATTCAGTTATTTATCACCGTAGTGCACGAAATTAGAAAGTTATTTCCGAATTGTTCTTGCAAGTTTGTCAAAAGTGGAGTTATTTTCTCTTGGGACGTGAATGTTCGTAGATTTACCAGGAACAAATGTTGAAACTGACAAATACCTTTGTAAAAGCCTTTGGACTCAAAGGGTGGTATGATTAAAAAGAGTATTTGCTTGTAATTCAAGTTAATGCTCCATGTTATAGTTTTCACTTCACAAAATCGAAGCATTTACTCCACATAATTCTTGAAGTAACACTTAAGTGAGTACTAGTAGCAATTACTCCATACTTTGCTATATTTACTTCGATATATAGAAGTTATTTCTGCAGTAATTGATCATGTTGTCAAGTATTTCCTCCATTTGGAAGTGTTTGGGTTAGTTTTTGAGAAGCTATAGTCATGTACTAACTTCATACCTTCAATTAAAAAGGAGTTATGGCTTTTTTATGAATTATGGTAGGAAAAGGAGGGAAATGTGTGACCGTAGAACGTATGGGGAGGAACAATATAGAAAATTACTTCGGTAAGTCAATTAGTTTCGATTGCTACTATTAAGCTATGTACTTTCAGGGTTCAATAAAAACAATGTTGAATGGATAGCTAGAGAGTTCTTAGGAAATCATATTGAGATGAGGGGAGCAGCTTTATCAAATTTAACGAAAATGCAGGTATTTTTCTCTAAGTGGGTGTAGATGTAGGGGTACATCAAACAACTGTGTCAAAAGTAATCAAAGAAGATTCACAAAAAATTGTGTACTCCCACATCTTCAGCAACCTCGGCACTAGGTTGAACACTATCATTTCTCTCACTCATGATTATTAAGTACCACAGAACAAACAACAACAATCGAACCAATTTGAGGTTAATCACGTACTAGTGATTACTAGTAGTTTATACTTCTAACCTAAGTCAATACTTCCCATCGAAGAATTTACTTTATGTAAAACATTGGGGGATGTGAATAAAATAAATTTCAAGTAAATGCTTATACTTTCTTGAGATAGACTTATTTATTTCGTAGAGACATGAAAGGGATAGATATATAGTATGAGCATTTGCTAGATTTTATTCACCTTACCCAATGGGTAAACTAGGAAGTAAAAGCTCCTATACTTGAAGTACAAGCAAATACTCTTTTTAATCATACCACCCAAAGCCTTTCTCTAAGATCTGCCTAGCTGTTTTCTTCAGTCTGTAAGCTTCTCAGGAGGTGAGTTCTTGTTAATATCTAGTGTATGCTTATTACAAAACGTTGACTGGAACTTTGTCTGGATATTAGAAATTTTTTTGGTGAAATTTAGATTTTGAAATTTGAGAAAAAATGTTGACGTGCTGCTCTCTTCTTGGTCTTCCTCCGCCTTCTTTTTTATCAACTCCCGGTTACCACGGAAACTCGTTTCACTTTTTTTATTTCTCGGCACTAAATTCACTTCTTGTTTATAAATTTTCACTTTGTGTCTTTTTGAAAAACCTTAGCCTACTTTTATTCTAACTTAACTAATAGTTACAACTTAAATTACTAACTATTTACAATGAAACTCTTGCTAAAACTTTTCACTCCTGCCTAATTTGGAACTCTCTGGGGTTCCTTTCCAAAATACTGTCTAATTTTTACTGCCTGGTATCTATTTTATAATCATTAAAATTGAGGTAATGTTGTTAATTTTTGTTGATTTAAAAAAAAAATTGTGAAATATGGTTCTAAATTGTTCTCTTTAGTCCTGTTTATAGTGATATTTTAATTTGCATTCATTTTACAAGTGGTGTTTTGGCAGTTGGTTTTTACTCTGCTACGAAGGATGTTTCGGAACAACGTTTCGAGCTTCGGAAACAGAACATTAAGGCTCAATGGATGGATTTTGATGATGTTTTCACATTCTATGCAGTTATGATGTTGTTTAGGAGTTGAAGTATTGTATTTAGCCTTTCTTTGGAGCAATAATAATAATGACCTACTATTTCTTACATACATCGTTGTTTCATAACAATATGTATACTTACTATACCCAAATCGTATGACTGAGCTTTCAATAAATACAATTCATAAAGGAGAAATTAGCATTCTCATGAGACCAGTAAAATGTACATTTATTTTGCATGTGAATGAATGTATATAAATCAGAGGGGAATTTGTAACTATGAATTGGAAACTAGATTACATGATGACAACTAACGGCCGTTTGCACGAATTTTAGTTAAATTTTAGTTAAAATTAAATCGACAATTAAATCAAAATATCTTTGCTCCACATGGTTTGATCTATAGTAACCATGTTGATTTAATTATTAGTTAATAGTTAATCCTTAATAAGTTAAGCCAAATTATAATTCAAATTGGTACAAAAGGCCGTAAATTGATTCAAACACTTTTAGACGTTATATTTACTACAGTGGTGTCTTAGTGAGATATCTGAAATAAATCAGTGCTCGTAACGTACTTAGTGGAAAAATAAACTGATAGACCTTTTCTTCGCGCAACAGTGACTCGATAAACAGAGTGTTTGCTAAGTGGACATTTGTACGTATAACAGGAATATAAACTGAAACACTTTTCGCGTAAAATAGACCGTGAAACACGCGTACGGAATTCAACAAACTCATAAACTTTTTGTGTAAAACATACTGATATCTCCTGCAATGCCACTAAGGAAAGTGAGCCTTATGGACTCGAAAGTCGAAGAATTGAAGCAGGAATTGGACGGAAGGGAACACGAGACAACTGGTGAGAAGGCCGCTCTTCAGGAAATACTTTCAGTTGGATTGATGGAGGAAGGAGAGTATCCCGAAACATTTTTATTCAAAGTTTCTGGAATTGACTTGAGTTCGATAATGAATAAAGTCGAAGAAAATACCGAATCCTTAGAAGATAAGCTTCTAGAAAATTCGGTGAGTCTAAAAGAAGACCTACAACAGAATTCGAAGAGTTTGGACAAGATAATTCGCATAATCTGGGAGAAAACCTTCAAGAATGTTCAAGGAGCCAAGAGGAAAAGCTTCAAGAAAATTAAAAAATCTTGAAAGGAAAACTTTAAGAAAATACGAATTGTCTGGAGATGAATCTTCTGGTAAACACAGGAGGCCTAAAAAGGGAGCTTGGTGGTGTGACGAACCGATTAGAAGACAGAATAGGAACCATCCATGCAAAAATGGACAAAACCGAAGATGAAGAACCAAATTGAGTTTGCGCACACCACAAAAATGGTTGACAAAAATGCGATGCTGGACCTGAGTTTGAACTTAGTTGAAGTCCAAAAGGGTATACAAGATGTCAGGGTCAGTGGTGAATCAGGAAAGCTCTCACTGAATGCGCCTCAGTTCGATGGAAAAACTCTGAGGGCAAATTACTGCAACTAATTTGAAGCAGCAGCCAAAGCAAACGGGTAAAATGCAGGGGAAGTAGCTGTAGCACTAACACTGGCATTAAGTAGAGAAACAACAAAGATTTCACAAACCCCCAAAGTCGAAGAACAGGAGAACTATGAACAGCTCATGAAACATCCAGAACCACAGTATAGCTAGCCATCAGACCCACACGTATACCACTCTCAGCTGAGAAATCGATGCCAGGAGTTGGGCGAATCCTTACAAGAATTCGAAGCTGACATTGCACGCTTAGTTCGTCTCGCATATCCAGCTACGCCGGAAAATGTAATAGTAGTCGCTCCATTACATTTATAGTTCAGGCTTCCTTGAATGGACTTCGCGATCAAGAAACCACGCAAGCGTTGACACTAGCCCACCCAACACACCTTGTAGACGCACTGGCATGGGCTTTGGAATTTAAGACAGCAAAACAATCCTGCAAAAGCCAAAGTAAAGTCCGAATGATTGAGGAAGACTCACAGGAGCCTGCTACTATTGAAGCTGTCAAAACAAAAGGGATGAGGAAAATGATGACGGAATTGAAGGGAAATTAGGCACGTCCATAACCAGTGCTAAACATTCGAAAAGTCGAGACCGACGAAGATCAATGAGAAGGGTCAATCTTTGACCTGTATCTATCAAGCTTCGTTTAATAATGCATATGTCGCTATACTCCAACGTCAAACCAAAAGTGTCTTTGTAGACGGTCTAATCAACAACGAGCCTCACACCATGCTGTTGGATACAGGTGCGACTAGGACGATCTTTGCAGAACACCAGCACGAATGGAAACAACAACCTGGACGCTTCGCATGGTACCAGGGGAACGAGCCACAGTATCTGGTGAATTACCGCATCGCTACTAATCTCACTGGGTGTTCTCCAAAAAACACTGATTAAAATAATTCCGACGTTGAAGGGGTGCTACAGCTGAAGAAGTGCCAGAGAAACATCAACTACCTGGTTACCAAGAATCGTTCTCAAAATAAACCGACGTATTAAGATGTGTGGAAGACTCTTACAAACCTTATAGAGAAGAGATACGATGGTGGACCAGAACCAGGTGCACCTACCAATCCAAAAATTGTCTTGTGGTATTGATGATCTGGATTGAAGAGTTATATGAAGTATGTTGGAGACGATATTCAGATCCAGCGGCATCAAGATTTTGGTTTGCAGTAACCATATTTCACGACAAACATGAAGAATGTGGAGTGTTATTTCCATTGAACTTCACGGTACAGATATGGATAACTTTTCGGGAAGAAATATCTCTGTAACGATCAATGTAACTATTCCTGAGTTTGGACCTGTCGCTCGTTCTCGTCTGCGCTCCTGAGAGTATTAGGCCATCCTGACATTAAAGACGTCAACGCATCTAGAAGTGCGACATCTAGATGCGAGTAGTTCAGAACCATCGTAAATAGAACCCTTCGTAGATATAAGCATCACGCTGCGAGGAGACAGTTACAGTTAGATACCATGAGTGACAGGTTACAGTATTGACAGTCTAGTTCGAAATAGTGTGATATAAATATATATATATATAAATAAAGTTGTGTTATTATGAATTAGAAGTTGAATTATATGTTTACAAATTGATTATTCAATCACCATTTTGACGTTATATTTATCACAGAATTCTTGTATCAAAGAGATAATCTTTTCCGAAATTTCAACTGATGGAGCAGTTACGAAAGATACTACTGGTGTTATGAAACAATTTTCGATACAACATTGAAAAGGTAATAAGAAATTCTATTCAAAACTGAAAAAATTCAATAAGGAGTCCATGAAAAAAAAAAAAGGTAATGGTGGTGGCAGAAAGACAAAACGCCTGGCAACAAGTTTGAAAGCTATATTATATAGCAGGGAAAAAGTGGACATGTGAAAGTGTGATTTATTCTGAAATCCATTGAAAATAAAACCATTTTCTGAAAAATCGGATTTTTCCGGACATATTCGGAACTTTGAAGTTTCCCCAACGGAATATTGTTAGCCAGGTAGATGCGCACATTTGCCTCAATTTTACCGTCTTCGTAGTGTCTGAGATTCTCTTGGTGCGGATCGAATTTAAAACACCCGGTATATTCAAGGAAAATGCGAAAAGATCCTTTTTATCATGATCCTATTTATTGAAGCGAATAAATCGAAAAACCCTCCAACTGCCACAGAAATATCCGCAGTTAGATCTGGGAATCGTTCTATTTTCCGACTGACAGATCTCATACCTACATCGAACTAGAGACAATCTCCTACTGTCTCCTTTCGCAAAAATATATATCATTGATTGTTTGCTATATCTGATATGTACGTGACATAAAATAATTGAAACGGATACCGATATAAGGAAATACGGTATTATATGGAAAACTAGAAAATATTTATTTAGCGTATCTTAGATAAAACATTTTCAAGTTGCTGGTAATACGAAGGAAGCCATAGGATTTCTTGCAATAAAAATGATTTAAAGGGCTTGTATAACGATAATAATAACGATAATAATAAATGGTCGGGGAGTGGCGCTGTGGTTAGAGCGTCCGACTCTGAGTTGAAAGGTCCGGAGTTCGAGCCCCAGTTGCGGCTGGGATTTTTAAATTTAATTTGACTGATTGAATTATTTAAATCTCGTGGCTGGACTGGGGTGGGTCCTGCACGATTCACTGTTGCGTTCCAATTAACATTGCTGCTCCTAAGGTGGCGCAAGAAAAGAAAGATAATAATAATAGTGTAGAAGGAAGGCGTCATTCTTGGTTCGTTACGTCTGTTCATTTTAATTCAAAATAGATAATAATAATAAAAATGTTCATTGGCGAATTTTTACGCACGTAGGTACACTTTTTATGCAAACAGTCTTTTGGTCAAATTGTACACAAAATTTTAATATGTTGTTGAACTCGACAAAGTGAACAAAAGTTACCACGGGCACGCAAACATTCTATGTTTAGTTTACGAAATTACAGAGTGTTGAAGTTGTAAAAAGTCAGTTTCATACCATTATTGACAGAAGTTTATTGGTGGTAATTGGTTTTTGATCTACACTATAGTATCAAACTTGGCCGGTGCAACATAATGTTTTCTGAGCATTTTTGAAAACAATATACAGGGTAGATCAACACTTTTTCTAAGTAAACAAAATTAAAATTATGTTATCAACGTTAATAGTCGGACCGTATCGAAATTGAAGTTTCTGTGTTGGATATACTCAATCAGATCGGTTGAACCCAAAAAATATGTAATATTTGATGTGATCAATTCAATGCACCGATTATATGTGCCATGTGGCCTCGTCCAGAAACAGAAGTAGAGAGTATTATACAGTGTGATTCAAGAATATGCGAGACCAACATTTTCTAAAATTATTTAAATGTAAATAAAAATCTGACCTATTAATTTTTTTGATTTCTTTTCATTTCAGAGAGGATGTATCATATGAACTTGGGTGACAATAACAGAATTTTTCTGTCTAGTTTTTGTTTGATGGATGAAGATGATGAAAATCCGAGTGATTATTGTTTTGAAGCATCTTTCAAATCAATTACTAACAAAACTACTCCCGTGTTTTTCATCTCGCTTAGAACACTCTCCGATTATAGTTAAACAATGTTTGACAAAAGCAGGAATTGTTTTCGAATAGTTAGTCAGTACTTGATAAAATACCGATATGAACGAAGTTCTCACCATGGCCGTCATCAGCATAAATAAATAACAGAAATACTGAGAGTTTCCAAACACAAATCAATGAAAATCGCGCCTAATAAAAAAAAAAAAAATACTAACTGAAGAAACTTCCATGAAATCTCCCAAATCAGATTACTCTTTTGAATCTTTCACCTGTGTCAAATCGTGCTGGGTGAGTTTCTACAGATTCGAATGAAGTTTTCGAAACAACAGTTGTATATCACTGATTTTAAGCTTCGATAATTTCAGAATCACTTCTATGGGACTACAAGACATATCACAAATATAGTTATATGGAGAATTTTCGTTGATGGATTTTCAACAGCCCCCAAATAACGAGCATGTAATAATATTCCAATATCAGTGGATCTTCACTGACATCAATTTACACGAATTTCTGAACTTTGAATACTCACACCCGAAACCTCAAAGAATTTGGATCATCTCCTAATTAATTAAATTCGAAGATTTCAGTCTCATCTCGTTGTAGTTTATCCTGTATACCTATATGCTGGAGCTAAATTAACTTATATTCACTCACAGTTGAGTCTCTGTGGTAAAATTTCCAATTGCTGTACAAAAGCACAGATATGTTCTCGACGTTTCACGAACACGAGTTGTTGGCATTTTCAAGAGAACGATGTTCACAGTTGCTCAGAAATTCGTTTGCGAGTTATCATCGAAGTTTCTTCAGAAAGTGATTTTTCTTTTTAAGATTGAGCGCGTTTTTCATTGATTTGTGTTTAAAAATTCTCAGTATTTCCGTTATTTATTTATGATGATGACGACCATGGTGTAAATTTCGTTCATATCGGTATTTTATCAAGTACTGACTGACCCCGTATTTGAAAACAATTCCTACTTTTGTCAAACCTTGTTTATCTATAATATAAGCAAGGAAAAAACACAGGATTAGTTTTGTGGGTAATCGATTTGAAACAGCATCTCCATTCATCAAACGAAAACTAGACATAGAAAAATTCTGTATTTTTTCATATCTTCATAAGTTCATAAGTTCATCGTATGTGAAAAAAAATCAATAAAATTAACCAGTCAGATTTTGATATGAAGGGGATTTTGATAATTTTTGAAAATATTGGTCTCGTATATTTTTGAATCACACTGTATACTACTTATAACTTTTGTTCCTGGAAGTGACCACATGGCACATATAATAAGTACACCGAATTGATCAAATCGCGCTATCTGAAGCAAATATAACGGATACAGTTATACTTTCAATAACTCCTGTACATTTGAAAATAATACATATTTTTTGGGTTCTGCCGATCTTATTGAGTATATCCAACACAGATGATGATGTCTTGATCTAATATGAATGAATTTTGGCGAAAAATGACAGATGAAATCATACGTTCACATTCTACTACCCCACCAAAAACAAAGAAAAAACATTTTAAAGATTAAATTTTCCTAAAACCTTCAGAAAGATTTGAACTGACCCTTCAGAAAGATTTGAACTGACGAATACAATGTCGAACCTCAAAAACAACTCGGCGCCAGGACCGGACGGCATTTCAGTCTCCTTTCTCAAAAAATTCAGTCAGTATTATACAGATCCACAATGTCATATCATAAATCAATGTTTTTGTGTGGTTCCAACCCCAAGCGATGGAAGGAATCAGTAACAACACTAATTTTCAAATATGGACGAGAATAATGAACCATCTGGAAAAACATAATATACTTTCAAACAACCAATTCGTTTTCCGGGAAAATAAAAGTACGGAAAAAGCAATATTCCACTTCATTAATAAAATTTTAAATAATTTGAATGTGAGAAATGTCAGTATTCATTGATTTAGCCGAAACACTGTCAACCACGAAATACTATACGACCGTCATGAAATCGAAGTAAGAGGAGCTTCGCTCAATATTATTCGATGACATTAATATTTCGGGACACAGGTATATCTGACGTAAGCAAACTGTATGTGTTTCACGGCCTGATTTGAAGACTGAACTCTCCAGTAATATACAGGGTGGGCACCGAAAACGAAACAGATCGAATATCTTCAAAACACATGTGCTGTGAAAAAAATGCAGACACTTCGATTTTTAATCCAAGAGGGGCATCTTTCTATCATAATCTCAACTGTCATACCACTCCCCCAACCCCTTGGTCACTATCACCCAAACAATTTGAATGGGGAAAGTAGTAAGTGTGACACATCATTGAAGAGGTAATTTCATAAGGACTTCAGCCATGTCAGTGTTTGCTACATAACTTTTCATTTTGTCGCCCTCTTGCAGAAACACAACTGTTCTGTCTTCCAAATTATGATATTTCATTTACAAGCTAATTTGACATGGATTCAGTGACAACGCATTATGGAATTTTTCTATGAGAAAAAACAAAATATCTGCTTCAAAATAGCAAACATGATTTGCAACTATGGTCCGATCCGTTTAAAAATTGATATGTGGTGGTTTTCAGGGTCGGAAATTATGATTTGGTTGTCAATGCAAAAAAACAAGATGGTGGCTCCAAGATAGCGGACAAAATTTGTAATTTTGGTCCGATTCGAATCAAAATTGTATATGGGGATTTTCAGGGTTGTAAATTATGATTTTTTGTCGATGCAAAAAACAAGATGGTGACGAAATTTGTAATTATGGTTTGATTCGACCCGGGACCGAAAACGAATTCTTTGAAACACATGAATTGTGAAAAAAATGCTGAAACACGTCGATTTTAATTCCAAGGAAACATCTTCCAATCATAACCTCAATTGTCATACCACTCTCCCCACCCCTTGGCCACTCATACAATTTGAATAGGGTAAGTACTAAGTGTGGCACAGCAATGAAAATGTAATTCATTTTGGCGCCCTCTTGCGGGAAAAACAACTGTTTCTTATTTCAACTTTTTGGTTTGGAAGCTAATGTGAACAATTCACGAAAACATAACAAAAATTGAAAAAATGAACTTACATATTGGAAAATTTTGCATAAATTGCTCAAAAACGTCAAACAGCGTTTCGAGACTAACTTATAATGATATATGGCAGTTTATGGCGAACACTTTGAGCATCTACTGTGAATTAATGTTTGGAATGATTGGATTTCAATTTTTAAGTTTATCCAATGTCCGATTTTTTTATATTTCGAAAGCTTTTATTCAACTTACCCTGATATCAGTTAGTATGTGTGTATGTGTGGGACAAATCTTGCAGCTGACTTTTTACCCACTTCTAGTTTTCCGATCAACTTGAACTGTTGAAAAAAAAACAACAAAATGATAGCTCCAGAATGGCAGTTTTAGATTTGTCATTATGTTCTGATTCAATTTAAAATTGTATTGTGGGGGTTTTAGGTACAGATTTTCAACATGACTGAAAAGAATTCAATAAAATTGATAAGAAAGCTATTATACAAATGCGATGAAAAGAAAATAAGATTTTTTTAGATGTTGGGCGTAGGTTATTATGTACGTAACAAATTCAAAAGTACAAAATAGGTATTTTTGCGAGGTAAAATTCTGATTCTGCTACGCACAAAATAACCTACGTCACACATCTAGATAAAATATTATTTTTTTATTTATATTAAATCTGTTTTTCATCAATTCAATTAATTCACTGTGGTCACACTGGAAACTTGTAAAACCTCCATATGCCAATTTTGAATCGAATCGAACAACAATCACTAATTTTGTCCGCCGTCTTGGTTTTTTGCATTAACAAAAAATTCATAGTTTCCGACCCTAAAAATCTCCACATACTAATTTTGATTCGTATCGGACCGTAATTGTAAATTTTGTGCGCCATTTTGTAGCCGCCATTTTGTTTTTTCCATAGAACACTTCCATATTGCATTGTTATCGAATTAATGTCAAATTAGCTTGCAATTGAAGTATCGTAATTTGGAATACGGAACAGTTGTGTTTCCCACAAGAGGGTGCGAAAATGGAAAGTTAGGTAGCAAGACTTGATATAGCTGAATTCCTTATGAAGTAAATTTTTTAATGATGGGTCACACTTACTACTTTCCCTATTCAAATTGTTTGGGTGATAGTGACCAAGGGGTGGGGGGAGTGGTATGACAGTTGAGGTTATGATAGAAAGATGTTTCCCTCGGATTAAAAATCGACGTGTTTTTGCATTTTTTTCACCACACATGCATTTTGAAGATATTCGATCTGTTTCGTTTTCGGTGCCCCACCCTGTATAACACCCATGCATACAATACAAGAACTACTAGTAACCTGTCTATCGCAATTCCTCTATATACAAAATATCAAACGCAGCCATTTATTTCCTAGCATGGACCGAAACTAGTAAATAAACTACTCATGCATATAAAAACCATGCAAAATTGAAAAAATATGAAAATAGAGATTAAAAAATATATGGATAATGACAAATTCAGAAAACTATTTGACTAATGTCCTCCCTTCCTCAATTGCAACCTCCAGATCTAGTTTACCTAGATATTCTGTACATTTATTACCACTAATATAGTTGTACTACTAATATGTAGTATTATTATAATATCACAGGGTTGAAACTGAATATATCCTGGGATGCTCACAACACAAGTATGGCTTAGGTGGCATCTCATGGATAAAATTATATTGTTGTAAAACCATACCACCTGAATAAGGCTATCTATCAATCTCTACGTCTATTATTTCATATCTTGAGTGGATCGTTTACAGCACAGTCTGTTACTCGATTCAATGAGGGTGTCTCAATGGGCATGTGCCTTAGCTTGGAAAACTGTGGTGTTGTTGCTACGTGAAACTATTACGATCCTTTTTGCCTCACTCTATGTATTCCTGCTCTTGTTCTTACATCTATTTTTGAACCATCTGTATACCAGACAATCAGCCCTATGCAGCATCATTTCCATTATGTGTAGCGGTCAGACGTTATCCCATCTTAATGGCAAATTCCCTTTAAGATGGGACAACGTCTGACCGCTAAACATAACGGAAGTGATACAGCATAGGGCTGATTGTTTCTATATGATTTTACACCTCACATCTGCCATTGAATTTTGTCGAAATAAATGGTATTGAAACTTCATCCGGACATGCATTGTTCCAAAACACACATTTGAAATACTTCCAACGTTCCAAGTAGTCGTAAATATTTACATTCTAACTTCAAATGTTTCTAGACAGTCCGTCATATCCAATTCGAACTGAAAACATCTGGAGTTTCCTCGATTCGAGAATGTTTACTGGTAGGTACCAAACAACATCTTGCCTCATACAATTCAGCGATTTGTTATTCGAGAAAAACAGCCGGATGTTCCAGTTTGCTTGATTAAAAACGTTTCCGACTGCTTTCCATTTGAGATAGTATGCTAATGCGTTTACTTGGAATGGTAATAGGATCGATACGGTAATAGGATACAAGCACAGTCTGCATCTCCGACTGCAAAGCAGAAGTGAATGGTAAATGATTTCCTTCTATTTGAAAAATTATATAAAATGCAATGGTGTCAACTGACAGTCATTTGAGGCACACGAAAAGGTTAGTGAATGAGAGAAAAACTAAATTATAATAATGATGAAATTGGACTATACTTGAATTGAGATAGTAATTCAACTCTCTCCACTTTACAGAAAACCTCAGCTCCATGCATTCATATGTATAAACAAATAATGGAGTTGTTCATCTTGCCACACATCTAGACGATCACGTCATCACGTTTTGAACGTTTACTTATTCACATGTTAACTCGTTTATTTGTTTACTGGTTTACTCGGTCACTCGTTTACTCGTTTACTCGATCGTTTACTTATTGACTTATTCACTCGTTTACTCGTTTTCTTGGTTACTGTTTACTCTGGTTACTTCTTCACTGGTTTACTTTGTCACTTGTTTACTCGTTTATTTGTGTACTTGCTTACTAGTTAACTGTTTACTTGTTCACTGTTTAACCGTTTTCTGTTTGGTTGTTTTCTTTTTATTTGTTTCCTGTTCACTTGTTTACTGTTTACTTTTTTTATGCAAGAAAGAAAGTTGCATCAACCGCAGAGGGTTATTAGCAACAAGAACAATAATGCAATACAGTTAACATCTACAATTAAATTAAGGCACCAATGTCTAGTGAGTTGGCAAGTTTTCAAATAATGTCTATAATTTGTCAGTCGGGTTGAGTTCGTTTGAGAATGATATCAAATTTGTTATATCACAACTCTCTCTCAAAATAGATTTAAGATCCGTGTCCAAATTATATTTGTGTCTGAGATTTTCATGTTTTGGGCACTCAATTAATAAATGTTTTACACTCACGGGCACCGTGCACAATTCACATATCTTCTTTGGTTCTTTTCTGAGAATATGTTCGTGGGTGTAGCGTGTATGGCCTAACCGTAGTCTGGATAGAATCACCTGGTGCCGTCTATTCGGGGGGTAAATATTCCAAGACTTCACCGAATGTTTCACTTCGATCAGTTTGGAGCTGTTTCGTTGCCACTGCATTTGCCAGTTATTCTGGATGAAGCATTTCGATTGACTTTTTATATCTCTATATCATACTTTTTGTTCGCTAATATCTTACAATGTATTTATTGCTTCTCGAGCTGTCCAATCTGCATCTTCATTTCCTGGAATGCCGACATGTGATGTAACCCATATAATTTTAATTTTGCTTTTCGAGTGAGCTGTGTAGCGGAATATCTGCTCTCTCATACGAATAGTGGTTGGGTGGCTGGGATATGATTGCTGCAAACACTGTACCTACTGCCTCCAACGAGTCGGTAATTATCAGGGACTTTTGGATTCCAAGCCTTGTTATGCATCCTACGGCTTGGAGAATACCAAATAATTCCGCGCTATAGATACTGAAACTTGATGGCAGTAAAAATGCCTGCGAGGTGTTATCTATAACAAACGCTGCCATTACTTTATCGCCCAATTTTGATGCATCAGGGTGGATTTTTTTAAGATCAGGAAAGTGGGATATAAGTGAAAGAAAGTTCTGAAGTATCACATTGGATGAGGTTTCTGTTTTATTAAACCGGGTAGAAGAGATATCGACTTAAAGTTTTGGGATCAGCCAAAAAAGAATATCTGAGGAACTGGTTTCTGCGACATCATTGAATTGGATCGTATTAGTGATGGGGTTCCGATTTTAATCTTTCGTAGAATGGAAGATCAATTCTTCTTCTATTCGCGAATAAGTTTTGAAGTCTCTTGGAGAATATGTACTTGTGCGATGGGTGTATTGGCGGCAATTTTTGAAGCAAAGCAGAGGCTCAAATACTGACGTCTGATATATAGTGATGGCTCTCCAGATTCGCAGAAGATACTATCTATGGGTGTGGTTGAATCCAGAACTTGAGCATTTCAACGTTGTTTCGCATCATTTAGTTATTTCAAGGATTTCTAACGTATATAATTTGAACTTAGAGTGGGATAACCTTATTGAAATAGAAATGGTTATTTAGACCATGCGTCATCAGATATCCAGAAGTATTCTAATAAAAATTGATAAGAATGAATTTTTATAATGATATTCTTTGAGCAGTATTTCCTTAAATATATTTTCAATAATTTTATTGGCGCATTTCTGCATTTCTGCAACGTTCAAATTTCATAGCGGAATTATTCATCTAATTGAACTATCCCCATATCAGATTTCCAGTCATCTAAAGAGACCAAAACTCGGCAATGGCGCATTTCCGCAAAACAAAAAATAAATGCTATCATCAGAATAAGTTGAGGGTCCATAATCGAGACGTTCAATGGTTTTTTATTTTCCATATCAGATTTCCAGTAATCCCTCGTGACCAAAACTTACATAGGTCAGACTTCGAGGACATTAAAAGATAGAATCACTGCACATAAAAGTGACTGTAGATGCCATCCTGTAAGATGTGCATTAAGTGAACATGTTAATAGCACTGGTCATAACATGAACTATAGTAATACAAAAATTTTGGCTAAAGAAAACAATACCACTAAAAGACTTTTCATGGAAATGGCTTTCATCTCTCAATCAGATTCTTGCTTAAATAAAAAAACTGACGTTAATCACTTAAGTGAAATTTATTCATATTTACTCCTCATCGACAATAATATTACACATAACTTAAATAATTCTCCCTTAGGGAACACTTCATCTCTTTTGAGTGAGACAATTGGTTAATTTCACCCACTAGCAGCGGCCAATTCGTGGTTTCGTGTCACACTTCAAAAGTGTCTGACATCTAATGTCAATAATGTCAACTGTCTGTTGTCTAATAATCCTAACCAAATTTCTTACGTTACTTTTGAATCTCTCCACGTGTGGAGATAATTCAAATAAATGTTTAAACAAATTTTATAACAATGACTTAATATTGATATTTTTATTGTTTGACGTATTTTAATGTGTTTTGTTCATCTTTGTCACATGTGACTTACATGACATGTTGTTTATAATTTAAATATTACATCCATAGCAATCATTCTCATCAACACAGTAAGTGGTTCTTCTTCAAAGTTTTCTTTCCATTAATCGTACAATTTTGCTTGTTACTTGTAGCTTCCCTGAAGATGACAGTATTTACTGTTGAAATATCGGAAATATAGTGTTAAAAGAGTACACGTTTTGCTTGCTGCTATACCCAAAAAATGTCCTGCTTTATATATATATATATATATATATATATATATATATATATATATATGTTCGGAAAGGTTTCCGCGATCAGAAATATGTACATTACTAAGTTCATGGGTTGAACCGCGTTGAGAGTTTATAGCTCGACGTTTCGGCTCCTGCTTTGGAGTCATTTTCAAGAGTGTGACTGCGAGGCCTCTATCTGCCTACTCCTCGAGTCGTGGTCTTGAGAGATATCAAGGTCTCAACCTGCCTACTCATTGATCTCAAAAGACGATCCGATGTTGGTTGCACTGTAGTATTTATAGGTGGTTGGCTACCTGGAGGTGGGCGGGTCTTACGGGTTTTCTCGTTTGTCTTGTCTGCTGGTGCCTGCTGTGTAGTTGGAGTTAATGGGATAATAATTGATTGCGGATAAGTTTCACGTGGCCTGGTAATTACGGTTGGAAGAAGGGGCTTCCAAATGGGGTTCAATTTAATGTTCAGGCAATCAGGCCGTTTTTCGATTTCGATGGCTTCTCTGATAAAACGAGAAGTTCTTGAACGTACTGGGGCGATGGTTTTCGTTTTCTCGAAATCTATGGGGTGACCCGTTTGGATGAAATGAAGAGCTAATGCGGAGCTGGTGTCTCGAATTCTAACTGAAAGGGAGTGTTGATAGGATCGAAAATGGATCTGTTTCGAAGTTTCTCCTATATAAGAGTGGGGGCAGATAGAACAGGGAATTTCGTAAATACCATGGTCTTCGTTGGGAATTTTGTCTTTTGTTGGTCTGATGAGGTGTGATAGTTTTTGTTCTGTGGTAAAGATGGTTTTGATATTTGCTTTTCTGAAAAGTCGACTGATTTTGTCCGTCACCCCTTTGATGTAAGGGAAGAAGACTTTGGATGGACGGTCTTCAACTTGTGGTTCGTTTTTGGTTACTAATGGTTTCTGAAGCTGTTTTTGGATGTTTCTGTCTATGTGGTCTGGTCTGTATCCGTTTTGTAGGAGGGCTTGTTTTACGTTGTGAAGTTCGGATTGTCTGTTGTGGTCGTCGGTTAGTCGGATGGAGCGAGATATCAGAGTATTTACGACTGAGTTGAGTTGTGAGGGATGATGGTGGGACTTGGAGTTGAGATATCGGTTGGTGTGGGTGGGTTTTCTATAAACCGTGTACGAGAAACCTTGTTGAGGATTTTTAGTGATTTGTACATCTAAGAATGGCAGAGTTGAATCTCCATCGTGAAGCGAATGTAAGGGTGTACTTCGTTCAGATGGGTCAGGAAAGAATCCAGGGTATCTCTCCCGTGGGGCCAGATGACAAAAGTGTCATCAACGTATCGTAACCAGCAGGAAGGTTGAAGAGTGGCTGATGAAAGGGCTTTGGTTTCGAAATCTTCCATGAATATATTGGCAATCGCAGGTGAGAGAGGGGATCCCATAGGGGCACCTTTGATTTGCCTATAAAAAGAGTTTTGGAAGGTGAAGTATGTGTTGGACATACAATGTTTGATTAGAGTGAGGATGTCTTGTGATATGTCGTGCTTGTTTTGTAATATGGTGAGGGTCTCGTCAATAGGGATGTTGGTGAAAAGAGAGACGATGTCGAAGCTGACTAGGATGTCGGAGTTAGATATGTTGAATTCCTTAATTCGATTGATGAAGTGGTAGGAGTTTTTCACGTGGGATTCGGATATTTCAACTATAGGTTGAAGAATGTTAGAAAGATGTTTCGCTAAGCGTTGGGTTGGGCAGTTGAATGCACTGACAATGGGTCTGAGAGGGGTTCCGATTTTGTGAATTTTAGGAAGGCCATATATTTTTGGGATTCGAGAGGATCTCTCCTTCGTTATTAATAGGGACTTGACGTCGGATGGAAGGTTTGATTTATTGATCTGGGCTTTTGTTGTTCTTTCCAGGTATGTGGTGGGATCATTGGGGACTTTCTTGTATTCATCTGTACTGATAAGGGAGTTCATTTTGTCGAAATAATCCGACGAATTTAGGATGACGGTTGTATTTCCTTTGTCGGCTGGAAGAATGACTATGTCGGGATTTTGATTTAATTCTTTGAGGGCGTGTCTTTCAGCGGATCGAAGGTTTGTGGAAGGGGGTTTGGCTGAAGATAAGATTTTGGCCACTTCGCGCCTGATGTTTTCGGCGTCGTTTCTTATGGTAGATTGAATAGGGCTTCTTCGGTTTGGGTAATGATCTTTTCTACCGGAATGGTTTTGGGGGTGACGGCAAAATTGAATCCTTTGGCAAGAGCTGAGTGTGCAGCATCAGAAATGGGAAAATCAGATACGTTCTTGACGACTTGAATGTCCGAGTGGGTGGGCGGATTTGGCTTCTGGACTTCGATGAGTCGGGAGAGCTTCCGTTTCTGGGTCTCAGTTTTTTGGGAGGAGATGTGGAGAGCTTTTTGGTGAGAGATGCGATCGAAAGTGTCCCATATTGTTGAATGAATGTTAAAGGAATGGATTTGAAGGTGAATTTGAAGTAATTTGGAATTTGTTCTGTGTAAATTATGTCTGGTGGTCTGGATGTGGTTTCTAAGGAAAGCGAAACCCGTGTGCCTGAGGATTCTGGAAATAGATGCGGATTTGGTGTGGTGTTTCAGCATTAAGCCTTTTGGAATGACGCTGTGGTCTCGACAGGATTTCAAGAAGACAAGGTCGCAGAGAAAACGAGATTTTCTCTGAAGGAGAGTGCTGTAGATCTTAGTCAGTGAAAATAGTTCCTCCCCATAGAGGCGAATAAAATGTTCGGAAAGGTTTCCGCGGTCAGAAATATGTACATTACTAAGTTCATGCGTTGAACCGCGTTGAGAGTTTATAGCTCGACGTTTCGGCTCCTGCTTTGGAGCCATTTTCAAGAGTGTGACTGCGAGGCCTCTATCTTCCTACTCCTCGAGTCGTGGTCTTGAGAGATATCAAGGTCTCAACCTGCCTACTCCTTGATCTCAAAAGACGATCCGATGTTGGTTGCACTGTAGTATTTATAGGTGGTTGGCTACCTGGAGGTGGGCGGGTCTTACGGGTTTTCTCGTTTGTCTTGTCTGCTGGTGCCTGCTGTGTAGTTGGAGTTAATGGGATAATAATTGATTGCGGATAAGTTTCACGTGGCCTGGTAATTACGGTTGGAAGAAGGGGCTTCCAAATGGGGTTCAATTTACGGCTATCATCTTTAATGTTCAGTTAGAAATCGAGACACCAGCTCCGCATTAGCTCTTCATTTCATCCAAACGGGTCACCCCATAGATTTCGAGAAAACGAAAACCATCGCCCCAGTACGTTCAAGAACTTCTCGTTTTATCAGAGAAGCCATCGAAATCGAGAAACGGCCTGATTGCCTGAACACTAAAGATGATAGCCGTAAATTGAACCCCATTTGGAAGCCCCTTCTTCCAACCGTAATTACCAGGCCACGTGAAACTTATCCGCAATCAATTATTATCCCATTAACTCCAACTCCAACTCCAAAAAAATCAGTAATGAATAACTTTATTCAATTTCTACAAAACCAGAACACAAATATGTTAGTATCAATTATGCAGGTAGAATCTCCGAGAATATTAAAAATTATCTTTCAAAATTAAATCTACAAACATTCTAGACAACCAACGGGAATTTAGGAAACAGATTGCAATGTATTATTGAATCAAAATATATTGTTTGTTTTGTTCGCATCTCCTTGCTAAAGGAATTCAATATAAAAACTTGGGTATTGTTTTTTTTCATACTTTTTGCCTCTATACGTCGGATGGATAGATAGTGAGTTAGGAAGTCAGTGTATATTAGATTTTTAGAATATGTAGATGTACTATTTGGATGTTGAATAAAAGGGCTGAAAATATCCACTCGTGCCTAGTTAATTATCATATCATCCAATGAATAGTAAATGGCGACGAAGAAAAATGGTTGAAGCTGTCTAGTTCAAGTTAACAGGAAGTTTAGTTCAAAATAGCTAGATTGAAGTTTAAAGTAACTTGCCAAATTGGAGTTGATTGTTCGAGATGGCTAGTTCAGGTTTGGGTCACATTCGTGAGTTTGATCCGCAAACTTCGGATTGGACAATTTTTATCCGTCGTTTGGAAAATTATTTCACGGCAAATGAGACTACGGATAAAGCTAAGAAGAGAGCGCTTTTATTGAATGCGTTGACTGAAGAAGCTTATAAGCTGATTTATAACCTATCCTTACCCAGTTTGCCAGAAAGTTTAGATTACGACAGATTGAAATGTTTGATGGACACTCATTTCAAGAAGAGTGAATCTTTATTTTCGTGTCGTTACAAATTTTATTGTGCGACAAAGTTACCACAAGAAAGTGCATCTGAGTGGGCTGCGAAAGTACGGAGCTTAGCAGCAAATTGTGATTTTGATGCGGGAGTTTTAGACTGGATTATGCGTGATCTATTCATTGTCGGGTTCGAAAGGGGTTCTATCCAAGATAGGCTTTTTGAAGAAAAAAATGAGTCAAAATTCTCCGAAGTTATTGAAATTGCTTCTTCAAGGATGGCTGCGCGACAGAATACGGTATTAGATCATCAGATAAAAGCTGAACCAGTGAATCTTGTGTCAAATCGAAGTGGTGTTCGTAGTAAAAATTCATCTCAAGACCACCATGCTAGTGGAAGTGTTCGTAATAATACAAATAAACAAAAATGTATCGTGTGTGGAAGATTAAATCACACGAGTGCGACGTGTCGTTATAAGGGCTATACATGCAATTTATGTAATGAAAAAGGGCATTTAGCGCCCATGTGTCCTACAAAAAATAAAAGCAGTGTAGGTCAAACAAGAGAAAAATATCAAAATTATCTAGAAGCTGAAAATGAGGATTTATTTTCTATCTACAACTGTTCGGTAAGGGATGAACCTTATTTTATTAATATCCAGATTGACGGCCAAAAATTTTCATTTCAATTAGATTCAGGTGCTAGCATTTCAGCTATTTCTCAAAAATATTATGACATACATTTTTCAAAATATCCTGTAATGCCTACAGAAAAAGTTTTGCATTTTTACAACGGAAATAAAGATAAACCGCTAGGTACATGCAAACTTAAGGTTTTTTACAATGATGATTCTCATAATATTAATATGTACGTTGTAAAAAATGGAGCAGTTCCAATTTTAGGACGAGATTTCATGAATTTATTTAAAATTAATTTTTCACCTGTAAACTTTTCTAGTACTCATATTACTATTGAACAGTTGTTTAAAAGATACGAGTCAGTTTTCTCCCCCGGATTGGGAAAATTTAATAAGGGGGATGTTTCTTTTAAATTAAAAGATGATTTTGTTTCTCCTAAATTTTTTAGAGCCAGACCTTTACCTTATGGTCTTATAGATAAAGTAGATCGCGAGCTTGATAGGTTAATAGGGTTAGGAATTTTAAAACACGTGGATTATTCCCCCTGGGCATCCCCTATTGTTCCAGTGATTAAAAAAGATGGATCGGTTCGTATTTGCGGTGATTTTAAAATTTCTGTTAACCCGTTCATAGAAATAGATCAGTTTCCCTTACCGAGAATTGAAGACTTATTTTCTAAATTACAGGGTGGTGCAATTTTCTCTAAGTTAGATTTATCACAGGCTTACGCACAAGTTTGTTTAGATGAAGGATCTAAAGAACTTGTTACCATTTCAACGCACAAAGGTTTATTTCAGTACCAAAGGTTATCATTTGGAATTGCATGCGCATGCGCAAAATTTCAGAAAATAATGGAATCTTTGTTACACGATATCGAGGGTTCAGTAGTTTTTCTTGATGACATCTTAGTGTGTGGAAAAGATGTTTTCCAGCATAACCAGCGACTTGAAAGGGTTTTGATCCGGTTGCAAGAATCTGGGTTAAAAGTCAGTCCTGAAAAATGTAGTTTTAATCAAGACCAAGTTCAGTACTTAGGTTATATAATCAATGAAGAGGGTTTGCACACTACCAAAGACAAAATTCTTGCTATAAAAAATGCATCCATTCCCGAAAATGTGACACAACTGAAGTCTGTATTAGGTTTGATTAATTATTATGGGAAATTTGTTCCAAATCTTGCAACTGTTTTAAATCCCTTGTATCAATTATTAAAAAAGGACATTAAATTTGTTTGGAATAGGGATTGTGATCGGGCATTTGAGAAGGTCAAAGATTTGCTAGTATCAGCCGATGTTTTAGTTCATTACGACCCTAATCTACCAATTAAACTAACCACAGACGGTAGTCCTTACGGTATTGGATGTATAATCAGTCATATTTTTCCTGATAAGAAAGAAAAACCAATAGCGTATGCGAGTCGTACTTTAACCGACGCGGAACGTAATTACAGTCAAATAGAACGAGAAGGATTAAGTATAATTTATGGTCTTTGCAAGTTTAATCAGTATCTATATGGTCGTGAATTTATTTTATCAACAGACAACAAACCTCTTATGGCTATTTTCAACCCTAATAAGGGTATTCCTCAATTTTCGGCAAATCGATTACGTAGATGGGCGGTAATTTTATCGAATTACCGTTACAAAACCGAATATGTTAAATCTGAAAATAATGCCGCCGATTTTTTGTCCAGACTGCCAATTGAAAATGATGAGGGAGAATGGATATCAGTTGATGTAAACTATTGTCAGTATTTTGCTGAAAACGAAGTTTCAAATGTGAATTTTGAGTTGGTTAAACGACATATTCGTTTTGACAGAGTTTTGCAGAAAGTTATAAAATTTGTTAAAATTGGTTGGCCTAAGTTTGCAAAGAAAAAAAATCAGAATTCTCTAAATTTTACCCGATTAGAAATGAGTTGACTATAGAAGACAATATCTTGCTGTGGAATCATCGAATTGTAATTCCAGAATCTTTAAAAAAGCAAATCCTATTACAACTTCATTCTTCACATCTTGGTGTAATAAAAATGAAAAGTACCGCCCGTGCACATTTTTTTTGGCCAAATATCAATTCTGATATTGAGAATATTGCAAAATCTTGTGAAAGTTGTGCACCAAAAACAACCATAATTCCTTGGAAATGGCCAGAGGAACCCTTTTCCAGAATCCATATCGACTTTTTTGGTCCATTTCTAGGCAATTATTTTTTGGTGATACTTGATGCACATTCAAAATGGATCGAGGTTTTTCCGACCAAAGATATCACTTCCAGTTTTACCAAAAAAGCTTTACATTCAGTTTTTTCTAGATTTGGGCTACCCAAATGTCTTATGTCAGATAATGGTCGAAGTTTCACAAGTATCGAATTTGAAAATTTTCTTAAAATTTTTGAAATTGAGCATATTACATCAGCACCATTTAACCCGCAATCGAACGGTGCCGCCGAAGTTTCCGTTAAGACTATAAAAAATGCATTAAAAAATGCAATCGGAACTAACAATAATATTGACATAAATTTTGTCTTAAATAATTTTTTGTTTGAGTATCGAACAACACCACATTCCACTACTGGAATGTCACCTTCTTTGTTAATTTTTGGGCGCGATATCCGAACAAAATATGATCTTATGAAACCTCCAATTAAAGATCTCGCTAGTCGCATCAAAACTAAACAAGAGAAGCAAATTCATCACTCAGGGGGGAAGGAAAGACTATTTTCCTTAAACGAAAATGTGTTAGCAAAAGATTACAGGGCTGCAAATAAAGTAACATGGATATCTGGTGTTATTAAAAGAATTATTGGAAAAAGAACTTACATAGTTTACATACCAGAAATTGATAGTACGTGGAAACGTCACACTAATCAAATTTTAAAAACTAAGATTCAAAATGATTTTCCAACAATAGAGTGTAAAAGTGCAGAACATAACTTGTTAGGAAATGACAATTCTGAAGGGGCACTTTCATCATCACAAAATCCTAGAAGTTCTGAGATGCTGGTGCCTGATTCAAACCCGATTGATAGCTCAGTCGGGCAGGGCCCGTCATATGGTAACTCTCCGGTTTTAAGTGAGAATGTTTCTAGGCCTAAGCGCAACTTTAGACCCCCAGAAAGACTGGTCTATGATAAATAGGGTTGATCACCTTACCGGGTGGAAAGTTTTGATTAGAGCGGGGAGAGTGCAATGTATTATTGAATCAAAATATATTGTTTGTTTTGTTCGCATCTCCTTGCTAAAGGAATTCAATATAAAAACTTGGGTATTGTTTTTTTCCATACTTTTTGCCTCTATACGTCGAATGGATAGATAGTGAGTTAGGACCCAAGTAGCACACCTATATTGGTAAAATATTGATACAATATTGTGAACATATTGGCGAAATATTTGAAATGCAATATTGGCGAGAAAAAAAATGTGAACATTCGGCGATATTGGTCCAATATTACTTGAATAATATTGGCGAAATATCCTTGAACTGATATTGGCCTCAATATGTTCGGCGATATTGGTACAATATCGCTGATACAATATTCTGACAATATTGGCACAATATTCAAAAGTTATATTGTCGAGAAGTAAAATGTGAACATATTGCGATATTGGTCGAATATTGTTTGAATATTTTAGAAATAATTTTGGTGAAATATTCTTGAAGCTATAATGGCCCCAAAATATTTATCGATATTGGTACAATATCATTTGGATATATTGGTGGATGTCAATATACCTTGGTAAATTATTAAATGACTTTTAGTTGATGAAGGTGACACCAGAGTCTGCCTTTTCATCGCCATAACCACTGAGTGAGCTGTCTTGAAACAAGTTGTGAGAAGTATTTAATATACTTTCGTAGGTTTTAGAAGACGTTCCATATGTAGAGCCACCTAGCGGATTTTTATCTAGGTTTGATCATGATATAATTTCAATATGTTTTATTGAATATTCGGCCAATATTCAAATTTCATCTCAATCTAGAAGTCGGAAACAATATGAAGACAATATTGTTTTAACGATATCGATAAATATTATTGACCAATATTGACCCAATATTGATTAATAAGATTTGTTGAATACTGGCGAAATGATATTCAACCAATGTGTAATCGCACTGGGAGATACAATATAGTTTTTATTCCTAGAATCGATATTAGGGGAATATTGGGATTGCGATATTTATTCTAGATGTTAAAAACGATGTGAAGACAATATTGTTTTATCGATATTGATAAATATCAGTCAACCAATATTGACTCAATATGAGTTATTACATTTTGTCAAATAAAGTGGAAATGATATTCAACCAATATTCTAACAAACTTGGAAATACAATATAGTTTTTTTCCCCTATAATCGATATGACTGGAATATTTGGATTGCAATATTTATTCTAGATGTGGAAAACAATATATAACCAATATTGTATTATCGATATTGGTAGAAATTATTCAACCAATATTGACCCAATATTTCGTGTGATAATCTACATTCAAAACTAGTTCAACCAATATCCCACCAATATTAATAATATAATATTGTTTTTTGAATATTCATCCATATTGGACCAATATTGATTTTACATTTACAATATATCTATATTGGCCCAATATGGAACCAAGATTCAGCCGATATGATGTGCTACCTGGGGAAGTCAGTGTATATTAGATTTTTAGAATATGTAGATGTACTATTTGGATGTTGAATGAAAGGGCTGAAAATATCCACTCGTGCCTAGTTAATTATCATATCATCCAATGAATAGTACAGATCATTTATTGTCAGACCTAAATTAGACAGAATGAAGAGATCTGGTATATATCGACTAGAATGTGGTGAATGCCGCGCCATATATACAGGTCAAACTGGTAGAAATTTTGATATAAGGTACCATGAACATGTCATTTCGGATAAAAATCATTAACGTATAATCAACTTCAAAATACGAAAGATAAAATAGATAAAGATAATTTAAAAATTTTCCACACATGCGAAAAAGGGAAAAAAATGAATTATGTTGTAATCTATGGAAATAAACAAGTCAAAGAAATATTCCAATTCTGTCTTCCTCAACGCACAACTCGATTTAAACCTATAACCCAATTCCCAAAAGCTGCATTTATCAAATTATTTGTTATGTTCATTCATCATTGCTATTGATTCTGAGAATCGATATACTGCTACTAATTAAGGTATATGCTAGGTGAAGGCAGTGTAGGTATAAATACTCAGATTTGGATGTAATTTAGTTAGGTTTGAAAATAGTGTCATGACCGAAACTAGTCAACAAATATAAAATTATCATGGAAAATAGACAAAAAGTGTTTTATTGTGTATCGTGAGTTATTTCTTAGGGTCTTATTCGAAGCTTCATATGATTGTTCGATCATTTCCATTACTTTCATTTTCATTGTATTATATTGTGTAATTCCTGAGAAAATAGTATCTCACTAGATAATTTTCAGAGTTAAATGAATAGACTCACAGACGCTGTAATAACTCGGCAATCACTATAAATATCCATAAAATTAGTCTGAAATTGGAGTCTATGTAGTTTCTGAGCGCGATAATAGCCAGCGCCTGTGGAATATGTCGGTCGGAATCCCTTTAATTAGCTTGTTGAGCTGCGAAGAGCTCAAACTGATATGAGTTGGCCGCGTCATGTTGAATTGGCGGCGTTCACTCGGTTAACTTGATATTCGCCACTGAGACAGGACAAAATGAATTGAATTTTAACACAAGGGCGGAAATAATAGCGTTTCCATTCCTGGAAAACGAAGGGAGATGAAAGTTAGTGTAAATAGACTCGGGCAGAATAGTTTCATACCAGCCATTTTCGGTTGTGTCCAGATCCTGCTTCCGAACGTTCCTAGGGAGGCTTTAATGACATTTTGCATTGAAAGGACAGTCTCATGAAAATGTTCACGTCAATGCAGAATTATATGTGATGAATAGTGTGTTATTGTTGCGGAAGGGTAAAGTAATTTTGGCTCAGAAAAAAATATAACACCTCTTCTAACCCAGCTGTAAAACGTCATATTTCAAATTTATTTGTATATGACTGCCTCGGAAAATGAGGTTTTGCCCACGAAAAACTCGATACGAAAGCGGTACTTTGCACATGGATAAATACAAAAAAAAAAGTTTCAAGGTATTTGGAACGCAAGAGCAGTTTTCTTACAAATACAATGACAATTTGGTATAATATTCCTCGACAGTGGTAACGTCAGCTGAATTTCTTAAAGAATTTTCGTCCATTTAGAATCGAAGATAATTGTACTCAAAGTTGCTCCCCAATCGACTCTTCAATCATAGCACCATAGGCGAGATGCAATCATTGTTCCAAATAACACGCTGTATAACAACAACAACAATGCTAATAATCAAATCTGGAAAATTTCATCCATCTAATTATCATAATACAAGCTCCCAAAGTCGGCAATGTTTTGATCGATGAGAGCATAAAAATGACCACTTCAAGAGCAATGGCAACAACGCGCTGCAGCTCGTAAGGAACACGAGAAATATATCCCGAAATAAATAGACCAGGAAATATGGAAAATTGAAACTCTACAATTAGAGAATTGGAAAGCTTTTCTTAGCCGTATTCTCGTTGGAATATGATTATATGGTAATTATGAAAAATTATTTCTGAACAAAATGGTCAAAGAAAATTTGGCCCGATTCCACTTGCGTCAAAATTCATGATATTTTTTCCTGAAGTTCTGCACATTTGCATAAATAAAGAACGATTATCATATAACATTCCATCATCAACTTTTTTTTGTAGCCATCATCGTTGCGACTGCATTGCGTCTTTTTTCAAATGGCTTTGTGTATTGAACCGTTCCTTGTGAACTAAATTGGTTTGAGACATTGCGTTAAGAATTGAATGTATAAATTACCAAATAATCACGTGTAGAAATTTGTATGTAGTGCTTATAACCGTTTTACAGTTTCCTGTGAAATAAATGTTCCGTGACATAGTTCGCATTGCAGTATCAATGACGCTATGTGTTAAGTACTAGAAAGACATTCCAACAAGACGTTTTTAAAGTCGACTTATACATAGTAACAAAGTTTTTCACAGCTATTTCAACAAATATTGCATTTTTGTCTCAAAATGAGCAAATTTAATAAAAATCAACTCATTTATCACCACTAAAGAATTCGAATATGGTTTATGCCATGATTACTATGTTGCGACGCCCATGGTTTGATTTTTCAATACGACAAATGAGTCGTAAACGGACGTTAACAAATATGATCCTCAAGTTCTCTCTCTCTCTCTCTCCTTCTCTTCATTTCTTGTCCGTCAGCTTCCATTCGGCGCTATATGGACATGACCCACTGCGAGAAATCCGTTCCCATCCGGCCTTCAACCGGCGTATACAGCGAGGCTGTATCGGGGGATGCAATTGTCTTGCTCTGGGCAATACTGCATCCCATATTATTTACACTTTTCAACATTTGCCGGCACGTTTCAACCTCAAACTATACGTTATGGTCTTACGGCAGACTTCACAAACACTAAACTCTTGGGTCGTTGCACGTTATTAAACGGCGGACATCACATTACCTGAATTCCAACACGAGGCCGCCGTCTTACCTCTTCCACTGCCGGAAGTCGAATCGATCGTCACGTAAGAGTGAATATCATACGGAATTCCAATCTGATCACCGAGTGCGAACGGATATATCCGTTAATGCCCTTTTTTAACATGATTCGGGCTGAGATGTTTGTTAACAACGTCGGATATGTTGCTTGCGGGAAAGAGACAGAAAAGCCCTTTCTATATCGTTTATCGCTAGTTGACGGCTATACCAAACCTTCATTAGTTGACTTTGATAAAACTGGATATTTTCCTTTTCGACTGGAATAATGCAAGCAAATCCATATCGCGGAATCAGATTTTCGTAAAATTACTCACAAAAAAAGGAAGCATCCAGAAGTAAAATAAGGAAGTAGTTTAACTAAGTCAATACTGAAATGGAACAACACCAAAATATTCGTTCGTTTTGATTGTAGAAATGAACAAAAATGCACAAAAAACATCATTTTCTTTCATTAAATACTTTAAGAATATCATTTCATTTATTTTTATTACCATACACTCATACAACCCTTCGTCACTCAGAAAAAAACGCTTCTGACTCCATTTTCTCCAGAAATGAAGGCCCTTTTTTCGGCCGAAATCCCGCAGTCAGGGATTTCGCTACAAAGCTCGGAATCCTCTTCATAATTACGAAATCATTGGCAAAATTACGAAATCCTCTCAAAATTTCGCAGTCGCTTGAGGAATCAGAAATCCTGCACGAAAACATTATGCATTCTCAGAGTCAAAGGATTCGGAACCACTTAAATTTTGGGGAAGTTTGGGGATATTCTTGTAATTGTCGAAATAAAAACTGGTCAAATCTAGTTCGAAGTACTATGTGGTTGCATATCGAGTTGTGAGTTGTAAAAGTGCCAGAGGGTGGAAAATTGTATTACTGTGCATCATTCAACAGGTAATTAGGCCATGCCTTGTGCGATCCAAAACCAACAAATCGCGTTAATGTGCTACCTCCCGTGGAAGCTCCAACGGATAAAGATAGTGGGATAATCCCTGCCTTGAGTGGACAAAGTGCTTTTGAACCGTTAGCTTTTCCACCCTGTAAAGTTGAACCATACGGAAGACAGCCATAAACATGGCTCAAAAGAGTTCAGAGCTTTTATTGTTACCTGATTCCTCTCACCGGCACCGTTTTGAGGCTGAATTGTGCTTGCTAACGCAATGGTGCTATCCCATGTAAAATAAAGGCCAATTCTCACTTTCGTGCAAGCCACGTGCTCGGCACAGGCAAGGCACCGGATCGGCAAAATATATTTTTCATTGATCATATGGTTTTTGTGTGGTTAAATTCACATTATGCCGGCAACGTCTCGGCAAGCGACGGCCTTTGCCCGCGGGGTTCTTCTGAAACAATATTTGCCGAGCATGTTCCGTGCAGGTTCAGACAAGTGTGAATACGTTACCGGCTTGGTAGTATTTGCGTTCCTAGGATTTTAGGAGTGTAGTGGTGACAAGAGTGAATATAATAAATAATAAATTGTCAAACTCATCCCTAGACATTCGATAATATTGAAAAAATGTTGTCTGGTCATCTAACAGTTCTGGGTGCAACGTTGCAAATTCTCTTTCTTCATTTCGATTTTTTAGCATATTATGTACCCAATAACGTCTTTTTCTCTTTCTAGAATTGTTCATTTCAAGCTCTTCTTCATCTAACAACAGAGCAATTTTTATTAACGTAGAAGTCGGAAACATTTCACTTTTCACAAAGCTGAAAACTACTTAACCCACGGCAAGCCTATTGCAGTGTGAATTGCCTCAAGAAATCTTGCTCGCGCCGAGCATGTGCCTTGCCGTTGCCGATTCGGTTCCTGGCACGTCTAATGAGAATCAACCTTAATGAAGCAAACCGTCCAAGCACGCACAGATTGTGAGAGTGCTAGGAAAACACCTTACAATAGGCCAATCAATGAAGAATTTTTTTCGTAAAAAAATACTAGTAGAAAACCTACTGTGCCATCACATGAAAGACAGTCCGTAGTTATATTCTGTTATGTTTTCGACTCGCAACTGTCATTTATTAATTTATTATAAACATTTAAGAACAAAAAACGTTTTTGTTTTTTGTTTTGCTCATAAAATGAAAACTAATGAAGCAATCTAGTTACTCCAATAAGAAAAAATGTAGAAAATTGAAATATGAACAAAATGAGATGTTTTAAGACTCAGATCATAAGTAACGGAAAAAACCCAGTAAAACCGAAAAATTTTGCAATTTCCAAAAAAAATTATAACTCCGCCATTTTTCAAGAAGCGGGATTGGCCCTTTTCATGTAAATATTGAATCATGTGTACTTTATGTGTGCACAAAACAGGCGCTGGAACTGTCGGATCATTAGTTTCGGCACAATTGCAATTTGAATCGTTTTTTTTGCACTATCTTGCAGCGTACCTGGATGCTCTATCTAGTGAGGGTACGATATCAATTTTCCAAACCGATTATGGAAGTAGAAGTATAGTACCACACAACGTAATTTTCATTTTGCTCTACAATGGAGCGAAATGGGTGAAAAATGCTTGATAACATGACTGAAAACGGCCAAGCCCGCGTTAGCTACCGAGTTGTGGGAGAGTTCAGGAGATGAGGGGAATTCTTCTAATGAACGGGTTACGTGTGACAGCATGCTTCCCGTCATTTCCCGGCCTCTCCTTCTAATCGACCGCAAACGCGGGCTCGGCTGTTTTCAGTCATGTTTGAGCATTTTTCACCCATATTGCAGCATTGCAGCGCAAAATACTTTCAGAATCTGTTGAAAAAATCGCACTAGAGCATCCAAGCACGCTGCAAGGTAGTGCAAATAAACTGCAGCTGTGACAAAACTAATAATTCGAAAGCGCCTGTTTTGTGCACAAAAAGTACACATGATTCAATACTTTCAAGAGAAGGGATAAACCAACTTCTTGAAAAATAGCGGAGTTATGAATTTTTGATAAATTTACAAATATGTTCGATTTTTCCAAAACATTCAATTTTTTTTGTATTTCAATTCTCTAAAAAATTTTCCATTGGAGTAACCAGATTGCTCTAGAAGTTTTCATTTTATAAGCAAACAATTAACAAAATGACGTTTATTTGTATTTAAATGTTTATAACAAATTGATAAATGACAGTTGCGAGTCGAAAACAACAGAATATAAATACGCACTGTCTTCCATGTGATGGCATAGTGTGTTTACTACTATTATTTTTGTTGTGAAGTCAATCATTTTATGATCTATTGATTGGTGTAATAATATGTAGAAAATATAGAACGTGAATAGACATTCAAATTTTAGTTGAAAAGTTTTCTAGCAAACATATGTACATTTGACATCAATGACTTTTTCAAGAGAATGTAGTGATATCTTCATTTGACTTTATAGCTTTTTTACAGTGCATACTGCATTATATTTGACTTCATTTATGTGTTAATTCCATTGAGTTCTAGAGCATATATTTCCATTCATTTTGATTTTTATTCATATTTGTACCAGACTTTATCAGTTTTAGACTGACTTTTTCTTATACAATGTAAATTGTCCAAATAGAAATGATATATACCTTTGAATCCTGAACGTTCAACAACATTAGATTCATCCTGTCCCAATCCAATGAAAGATAACTTCTGGTTAAAACCGAACCCTTTGCTCAATTCAACACTATTATAATCATTATTAAAAAATTAGTCTAATAACAAAACAAAAATATCACAAGGAAAACTAATTAACAAGGGTAGGTATGTTTTCGGTCATGATGTTTTGTTTGCCACTCGGCAAACAAATACTCACGGCTAACTTAAAGAATGGAGAATAATAACAATAATCAATGAAAAAAAAAAGAAATGAGGGCGCCAAACATATTTCGTCCCAGAATACCTTGAGAATTGTAAAATTTTAATGCGCATCAACAAACCAATTAAGCATTAAACATGAATAAACTCAACATTTAGCCACTTAATAAATTTGCTGAAAATAAAAAGAATTTCACAGTACACCAATTCAAAAATGTAAATATTTTCCAATGTTTTGCTCAAAACTAGAAAATAACTCTTATCACTGAAATATATTACAAAAAAATTAGTAGCTCAACTGGATAAATATCACTAGTGGCAGAGGTAGTAGTTGGTATTATGTCAGTCAATAAAAGATGAAGCAGAACGTAACACTTATGCACAGGTTATATCACTAGGGAAAAGATGTACTTTTGTAATGAATGATCTGTTGAAATCAGACTGCCTAGTTCTCCGCTTACAAAAATTATATTAATTTCCATAAATGTGAGTTTTACTTTATGACTTAATAACTATAATATCGTGATTTTACACAGCGTATCAGTATTTTGAATATTCCAAATTTATAATAAAATATCAAGTTTCAGTTGAACCAGTTCACCAGAAACAACAGCTTCAAACAGCAATTCCACATCCAGAAACAACAGTTAGCATGACACCACGGAAATAATAGCACGGGAATAACAACCCTTGGATAAGGGTTGCTTCCTGTTTCAATTGAATACAGATATTCCTCGGATATTGAAAAGAGTAAATACAAAATTTTCGTAGTGGTAGCGTGGACGTGCTGGAACTTATCCTCAGAAAGAGAAGTTATTTCGGAAAACCAAAATAGCTGACCATAATCCATTGACCGACAATTCCCAAAATAAAACTCTTCCAAAATTTCATTCCCTTCAAGGAAGGACAAAAATATCTCAAAATATTTTTTGGACCTCACATGAATTTGTATAGCTAGATACCGATTTCTTCTTCTTCTTCTTCTTCTTTTTCTTCTTCTTCACTTAGTTTATTAGATTTCTGACGTCTTACGGCATCAATTTCTCCAGATCAGGTAATTAAATAATTTACAAAATAGCTTGAGATAACACACCACTCCTAGCACCGACGAATCCGTTGTCATCTGGCCTGTATACCGACGTAGAGAGCTAGAGAATTAGACAATAACACAAAACACTTATCAACGATGCACTGTACTGTTAATTTTCAACATAATATAACAATTAAGTACACACATGTACTTGACTTCAGGCTGAAAACGCCGTCTGTCCTCCACCATTGCCGGAAGTCAATGCCACTTTGAGATACCGATTAACTCATCCGTTATTTGATACAACTCCTGACATCTATCAGTGGTAGACGATTTAGCTGGTGCCAAAACGAATTTTAAATGCTTGAAATAAGAAAACAGTAACAGGCACGGACGAGGTGGAAAATGTTATTGAGGTTCCAACTTTGTGGAAAAAATTGTTATTTATGCAACAAGTGCAAAAAGTGAATGTTTATTGCACTTGACGTGAAATTGTCCGACGAGGCCGTTAGGCCGAGTTGGACAACACGTCGAGTGCAATAAACAATTTTTGCACGAGATGCATACAACATTTTTTCTACGTTCATGCAAAAAGCAAAAAATGATTAATTGAGGTGCGGCACTAGGTGTAGGAAAATGAAAAGCGCAACTTGAATACTTTATTATTAATATCGATTTGCATTGAAACAATTTACGAACAATTTAACTCAAACTTTATTTTTACCCTCAATGTTGAAAGTGAATTAACAATTGGTGCAATTTTCAATATGAATATTTCGTAGTGAAGTACTTTTTAAATCCACTTCTTGATTTGTTACTGCTGTAAACGTACTAGTACTTGGTAACTGTACATCGTTATTTCCTTCAGGCTGAAATAATTGTTTTGCAACACTGAGTTTGTTTGCATGTGATTCCTCTACGTATCCCTCCGCTACTGTCGACGATTTCCATCCGCCGTGTCGTTTGAGCTCTAGTATATCTGCTCCAGTATCGGCAAGAAGTGTTGCTGAGGATCTCCTGAAGCAGTGCCCTGTGTATAGATGAGGATTCTCCAAATTCAGAAATTTTGCAATCTCAGACGGGATTTTAGCAAACGTGTTCACACCAATAGCTTGGACAGTGCACTTTTCATTTCGGTAATTGGTAAAGAAACGTTTGTGAGGAATATGATTGGGACGTAATTTCGTGCATTTATGATATATATTGATCAAATTCAATCCTTCTTCCACCTCACCTGTAATGACGAAACTTCTTTCTTTGTCAGTTTTTGGCCGAGGCACTTTTACAATTAATACCGAGCCTGCTTCTTCTATGTCTTCGGTACTCAATTTTTGGAGCTCATCTCTACGACATGCCCCTGCGATGCCAAATATCGCAACGACCTACAATAAGCAGTTTCAAAATGTTTCACAAAAGCTAAAATATTAGAGACTTACTTTTTTCATCAAATACTGGGAATCCGGAGCTTCTTTTAGAAATTTATAAATGTGTTTCCTGTTGAATACTTTTGATTTTTTTGGCCGAAATCCTACAGAGTTCTGCTTCATGAATGCCATAAGTTTCTTGTAAGTTTTAAGATCAATATTTTCTTTTGAAGAGAGGCAAGCTCTTACCATTGAGTACTCAGATCAAAGAGATAAGGGTTTGATATCATTCGATCTTTTTGAAAAATATGCAAGAAGCACATTTTCAGTAAAATTCACAACTTTTTTATCGAAGCACCACTCTTTAAAACGATTATAAGTTATTTCATACTGTTTCCTTGATTTACTAGGTAATAAGTTCAATGACGCTGTTTTTGCTATTTTACTGACTTCTGGTCGTGTTCCAACAAATTCTTTTTCATCGCTATCGTCTATTTTCCCAATAATATTACTCATTTTGAAACTTTCAATTCTGTAAATTGTCAGAATTAATTTTTGACCGACGTTTCTATAACCACAATTGCATTATAAAAATCAAAATCATAGTAGCCGTGAGCGCGTATGTTATCACTAGGTGTGGTCATAGTACAGACAGTGTGCTCTATGCAGGTAGACGGTTTAGAACAAAGCGGATCTGATTTGATTATGAAGTTATTCTCGGGAAGGCATTGTTTGTTTAACTCTTGCTGCTAACAATAATACAAAAAAATAATATAAAATATGTAACTGTTTGAAACCTATTGCCAATCTCACAGAATATCTGCTAAATATGTAGTAGGTTTAAACGTTTATGTTTGTCATGATGACAGCACGTTGAAGTAGAATGACAGATGAGTGCAATAAAAACTTTTTTGCACTAGTGCAATAAAGAACTTCTTTTTCCACTGAATATAGTTCAATAAAGTTTTGCTTTTTGCATGAATGTAGAAAAACAAAATTAAACACGAAAACACACAAAATGGTGAAATGGGGATGTAGTTTAGGGGTTGATAACGATTTTTTGCGATTTGCAGCTAAACGTGACCTCCTAGCAAAAAATGTTGTAGAAGTTTGTAGATAATAGAATAATAAAGAACTTTTGTTCTAACACTTTTTGACGTAACCTCGAATTAACCGTCATTATGGCGAAAAACCGACTTTTCTGTATATAATTTTTTTTCGCGTATTATAAATAAATCATTCAATTCTCATGAAAATTTGTGTTAATTGATGAATCATTTTTTCGCAATTCAGAAGATAACTAGTTTTCGAGTTATTTACATTTTTCGAAATAATACCCTTATCTTCCACGAACAATTGTTCTGGTGTTTTTTTCATTTCTAAGGTGTATGAGTGATTATGTTAATTGTTGAAATGTCTACTCTAAAAAGGTCTATGTTACTTGGTGGTTTATTGATCGTTAAACCTCTTGAAATTGAGAAAAACCGACAAGTCTCTCTAGATCATAATTTTCACAATATCTTCAATGATTTTCAATAGCTGTAAATAAAGGACAAAAATGACACTGATTGAAAAATTAATTTCGTATTGTGACTATGTAACCAAATATATTCATGGATTGAATTTGATATAAACTACTTTTTGTTATAAAAATAATGAAGAAAGTTTAATGGAAATATTGAGAAAATCATGATGCAGAGAGACATTTTTATCAAATTTAAGCGGTGTAACGACACATAAACTCCCAAGTCATATAGACCATTTGTAAGTAAACATTTCAACAATCAAAATGTTCACTTATAGACCTTAGAAGTACAAAAAAAATATCAAGACAATTGTTCGTGGGAGATAAGGGTATTTTTTTCGAAAAATGTGAATAATTCGAAAACTCGTAGTTTTCTGATTGGAGAAAAACTCATGCTTATTCGAAACAAAAAAAGACATATATCTACGAATTTTCATCTGAACTAAATAATTTGTACGCGAGAAGAAAAATAGATACTGAAAAATCGTTTTTTGCTATTTTGACGGTTAATCTGAGGATATGTCGAAAAGTGTTGGTAAAGAACTTTTCGATTTTTCTATCATCTACAACTTTCCTCTTGAACAAATTTTGCTAGAAGGTCAGGTTTCGCCGCAAATCGCAAAAAACCATTTTCAACCCCTAAACTGTATTCCCATTTCACCATTTTCAGTGTTTTCGTGATTAATTTTTTTTTTTCTAAAATTTGGAAACTCAACAGCATTCTCCATCTGGTCCTTGCCTGTTACTTCTTTTCTACAACTATTGACAGTCATTGAAAATATTGGGAAAATCATAATTCAGGAAGAATTTTTTCCATTTTAACCCATTAGGGACCACGGATACCATATGGTATCGCAAAACATATGGAGCAATATTCCCTCTCTGTCGACACCCTATGAATTCAACAGCCACTTAGTCTTAGCATTTCATTCGTTATAAATCCACATTGGATATTTAGTTGCGATCGATGTAGTTTGTACGGTCTTTAGTGTCATAATGGTGTTATTATGGAGGACTAAGTTGTACTCGTCTGAAACAATTGATATTCGATGGTCGTAAGTATATTTTTGTCGTATGGTAATATTTTATGCTAAGTTTTATTTACTAATATAATGCCCAAAAGTCAGGTGATACCAAATGGTATCCGTGGTCTTTTGGGCACAAAATTATTCATCCTAGTAAATTGTTCAAATACTATCTAAATATACAGGGTGTCAATTTGAAAACTTCCCACCCTTAATATCTTCCTTCCAGTAAACAATATGAGTAATCGAAAAAACAGGTCAATTTTATTGTCAAGGGGGACACTTTCACGGACTATTTGTAGCCCTCGTGGTTCAACCCCCTAGGAGGGGTAGATGTTACCCTTATAATTTTAAATGGGAAGGGGGGTCAAGTGGCACATCATTTTGATGGGCGTTCAATTCTTGTTTCAATGGTACCCTGACTTATTATTTTGTGATGAGCATTTTCCGAAAAATTGCGTTCTAAACTAACAGAAGTAATTATTAGAACGCCTATACTGAGATGCATTATTGTATTGACTCCCTTTAATAAAAATGGTTAGAAGAGTAGGTGGCACCGCTCCAACCCTTGAATGACAGGAATAAATTTATTACGCATGGGATTTTTTATTTGGTGGTTATTTTCCTTCTACACAATAAAATTTAATTTGCGAGAAAGACATTTCCAACATAAAATCTACTTACGCTTATCTTATTAGCTGTTCGAAATGTTGTCCATTTTGCTCTAAACAGTAATACAGTCTGTTTTCGAACTCCCTTCTAACATTACGGAAAACTTCACTAGGAATTGACTGGCATGCTGCTGTAATTCGTCTTTTAAGTTCGTCAATATCAGAAGGTTGTGTTTTATAAACAACGGATTTAAGATGCCCCCAAAGAAAGAAATCTAAGGGTGTTAAATCCGGTGATATCGGAGGCCATTCAACTGCTCCCCTTCTGCCAATCCATCTACCCGGAAATCTCTCGTTTAACCACTGTCGGACGGGAAGAAAATAATGAGGTGGAGCACCGTCCTGCTGGTAATGTAACAGATCCTCCTGAAAAAGTTCATTACCTTCTGCATCAATTTGAGTTTCTAGCTCGTGAGTTATAAGAGGATCGATAGTCTCTTCAAGCATATCAAGGTACAGATTGCCAGTCAAGTTTTCTTCCAGAAATAATGGACCAAGAATGGCATTTCCAAGAATACCAGCCCAAACATTAACTTTTTGTGGGTGTTGTGTATGCCCTTCCCGAAAAATATGTGGGTTTTCGTCACTCCAATAGCGACAATTTTGTCTATTAACATTGCCATTCAGAAAAAATGAACACTCATCGCTGAAACAGATGTTTAACAGAAGATTAGGGATGGTATTGACTCGATGAGACATGATTTCACAAAACTCTATTCTTCTATCATAATCATCCTCGTGGAGCTCTTGAAGAATCTGCATTTTATGTGGATGAAATTTATGCATTTTCAGTGCTTTTCTTATAGTCTCGCGTGACATTCCCGTCTGTTCTGATACTGATCGTAAGGAGCTCGTGGGCTCTGCAGCAAATGTTCCCAAAACTTCAATTTGAGCTGCTTCATTTAGTACTCTAGGTTTATTTCTTTTTTTATTTGTCACTAAACCAGTTTCGTAAAACTTATTCACCAAATCAAGCACAAGTGTTGGAACGGTACCACCTAATATTCTAACCAGTTCTGGCCAAACCATGCATCTCAGTATAGGCGTTCTAATAATTACTTCTGTTAGTTTAGAACGCAATTTTTCGGAAAATGCTCTTCAAAAAATAATAAGTCAGGGTACCATTGGAACAAGAATTGAACGCCCATCAAAATGATGTGCCACTTGACCCCCCTTCCCATTTAAAATTCAAAGGGTAACATCTACCCCTCCTAGGGGGTTGAACCACGAGGGCTACAAATAGTCCTTGAAAGTGTCCCCCTTGACAATAAAATTGACCTGTTTTTTCGATTACTCATATTGTTTACTGGAAGGAAGATATTAAGGGTGGGAAGTTTTCAAATTGACACCCTGTATAATCTTAGGTCCGGTTTCCGCTTTCTCAAGCAATGAATATGTTATAGGACGATGGAGAAATGCAAGAACGTGTCGATCAAATTTTCATCACACGGAAGAAGTCGAAGCTGATTCAGATGAGGATTCTATAGATGGTGATGACAGGGGGATGGTTTATAATCTTACAGATATAATACAATTCATTCCATTTTAAGGATTTTTAACGGTGAAATTCTTATAGGTGTTGCATAGCTTAGCTATACTCTACCACAGACAAGTGTGACTCCGACACCAGAGGAAGAAACCAGTTTTGCGTCACGCCACAGGGAATGAATCAACAATCATATGATGTCGTATGATGATCGTATGATTTGCTACATTCATGGCAGGCCCCTTCGCTTCTGTGACAAAATCTGTCTCAACAGAATGACGGTTATATCATCAATTTTGATTTATACCAAGGAAAAGATACGTTGATAAATTGTTTCCATATTGTTGTTTTCTTTCAATGGCGGTATTATGCCGGACAAGGATGTGAGTCATTTGGTAGGACCATGTGCAAAAATGCAGTGTTGTACTTTGTGTTAATTGTTTTTCTTCTTATCATACCAAATAACTCGTTATAATCCTAACTGCATAATTAAGAAATTTTTTCGAAGTTACTAAAAAGCAGCCTTCAAGGACCACGGATACCATATGGTATCAGTGTTTTTTGTGCAACCCTGTATACTGAATTTGAAAAAAAATGGTATTTTGGGTCATTTCACTACCCAGGTATTGAAAACTAATGAAAATAACAACAAAATATAAAAATATTTGAATTCGGTCCTTAATGGGTTAAGCGGTTTAACCATCAATAAACTTCCAAGTCACATATACCATTCGAAAGTAGACATTTCAACAATCGAAATTATCACTTACAGATATTCGAAATAAAAAAAAACCTGAACAATTGTTTGTGGAAGATAAGGGCATTTTTTTCGAAAAATGTATACATAACTCGAAAACTGAATTACCAGAAAAAACGTGCTGATTTGACACCAAAAGAGTCGATTACACCGACGAAGTCGAGGACACGGAAACGCACGTAGACCATACGATCAGACGGCTTAGAAGAACTGACGACTCAGTCATTCTTCTAGAGCCGACATCTCCAGAGGAATTCAAGGACATACTTAGACACGCAAAGACCAGGAAAGCACCGGGCCCAGACAACATCCCAGTCAGGGCACCAAAAGCCTTACCTAGGAAAGGACTAGCAGCCCTGACTAACATCATAAACGCTGTACTCAGACTTAGACACTTTCCTTCTAGCTGGAAAGAAGCAACGGTCATCATGATTCCGAAGCCCAACAAAAACCACACGTTCCCGCAAAACCACCGCCCCATCAGCCTAACACCTGCCATGAGTAAGGTCGCAGAAAGGGTGATCAGGACTCGACTTGAGACAATGTCTGAAGAATTGAACATCCTACCAGATGAGCAATTCGACTTCAGACAGGAACACTCAACAGAACTCCAGGTCACCCGGATATTGGACGCCACCATCCAGAGCTGGAACCGCACGAAAAAAGGACATCTTTCAGGAGCAGTCTTCTTTGACGTCTCCAAGGCCTTCGATAGAGTTTGGCACGATGGGCTGATCGCAAAACTGGTTGATGCCGGATACTCCACACCAATGGTCAAGCTGATGAACTCCTTCCTAAGAGGTCGACATTACCGATGCAAAGTCGGAAATGCTCTCAATTCACGAAGGAGGCTAGAAGCAGGAGTACCACAGGGAGCAGTACTGTCGCCACACCTGTTTTCGATCTACACTGCAGACATGCCTATGTCGGACAACCCCATGACCAAACTTGCTCTCTATGCAGATGACACGGCAATCTTTGCTGAGTCATCTCATGAGAGAGGAGTAACATCGAAGCTGCAACATCAGATAAACAAGCTGGAACCGTGGTTCAATCGTTGGAAGATCGGAATCAATGCAGACAAATGCAAGGCCATACTGTTCACGAGGCGACGTAGGACACCCGAGGGCCATGTTACTATGAACGATGAGAGAATTCCATGGGTAGACGAAGCCGTATAACTAGGAGTAACCCTGGACAAGAAACTCACGTTTCAGAAGCACGTCTCCCACAGATTGGCTATAGCGAAAGCCGCGAGGCATAAGCTGTATCCACTCATCGGGCGTAGGAGCAACATGACACTCGGGTTGAAACTACGCCTCATCAGGACAATCCTTCTGCCAATCGTGATGTACGCGTCTACTGCTTGGGGGCACTGCGCGAACAGTTACAGGCAGAGGATGCAGGCCTTCTTCAATGTCTGCCTGAGAATGGCAACAGGCGCACCACGATATATGCCAAACAGGTTTATATATCGAGACTTAGACATCCATCCGGACTACATTGACAGACTGATCAGGAATCACGTGGGGACTACTCTAGATAGAGTAGAGACCCACACGAACCCGTTGCTCACGGAGCTTCTCGAGAACAGACGTGAGCAAGACGATAGAGACAGAGACAAATATAGACGGCCAGTGAACCAAGGAGACAACGACACCCCTGAAGAAGTATGACGGAAGCGAAACCTTCTACTTCAACAGGCTTAAAATTTCGATAATCATGCTTTTATGTTTCAGATTCCAAGAAGAACCGACCAAGTGGTAAACTCAGTAAATTCAATACACAGCACTTGGCCCACAGCCAAGTGTTTTTCAGGCCTTCAGCCAGTTTCAGGGGGGAACCATGCACATTAAGTAAAGTCATTGTTAAATCAAATTAAACTCATGTCAGATATAAGAGAGTTTCAGGCCGAGAATTGGCCGAGCACTCCATATCAAACGATCAGATTTTATTCTGCTGATCGCCAATCATCAGGATGAGGAACCGCTTTAACGAGCGGGGGTGGTGGATAGGGGGGGTGACCTTTCGAGTACGTACGAGTGCTGGGGCGTTCATCCTTCCGGGCCTCAACCTTAGGGGGTGCATGGTGGTGGCACCAAAAGAGATAGGTATATTTACAAATGTTCATGTATATAAATCATTTATAGGCGAGAACAAAATTGAATACTAAAAAATCAGTTTTCCACCATTTTGACGGTTAATTTGAAGTTATGTCGAAAAGTGATCAATTCAAAAGTTTTCGATTTTTTTATTATCTACAACTTTGCCATCAAACATTTTCCGCTAAGAGGCCACGTTTCGCTGCAAACCGCAAGAACACCGCTTTCAATCTCTATCTGTATCCCCATTTCACCATTTTGTGTAGTTTCGTGTTTACTTATTTTCCCCCCCAAAGTTAGAACCTCATTAACATTTCCCACCTGGTCCTTGTCTTTTACTTTTATTTTTTACGAAAATTATAAGACCAGTCTAAGAGGTTGTTACTACGAATAATGCATTCAAATCAATTGTAACTATGGCAATAGTAGGATCCCTTATTAACGCCATTTAATATCCATGTTCGCAAGGAATTAATAATTTTTGTTGTAACAGTATCACGTTACAAATGAAGCATCGACTTACTATTCCACACAGCATGAAGTCATCTTGAAGACGTCTTCAAGACGTCCACCCTAAGATGTTCGGGACGTCACCAAGACGTCCAGTAAAATCTTAAAGGCGTCCAAAAGACGTCGTTAAGACGTACATTGTTACAAAACGGGACGTCTTAAACACGTCTTCAAGATTTCCATGTGGAAATTATCAGGACGTCTTACAGACATCTCTCGAATGTCTAGTTTATGTCTAATTTAGGCATGAATGGACCATTTTCTGGACATTAAAGAGACTTCATTTAATAATCAGTATATTGCAGGATTGAAATGATATTGAAAAAACATAATTGTAGGAATTTTATTGAATTATATTCTATAAATTTTTGTATTATCTATAACTTTTTGTTTTTACTATACATTCTACGATCTCCTGCTCTCCGTAGCCACGACTGAAAATGTTCCTCTCACTTTCCTTCCGATCGGTAAAAACTTTTGTCATCTCACTGGCATCTAGAACAATAATAGACATTGATGAATTATAATAGTTATTTATGTACCAAGGACGAAAAACTGTCTATTATAGTCGAGCCTGCAAATTGATAGCCGAGGCGCAGCCGAGGATAGCAAGCAGGCGAGACAGTAGACAGTTTTTCGCCGAGGTGCATATTACATTTTTTCGTCGACCTCTACATACCTTTATGAAAGTAAGTACTCGCATGTTTGCTGGCCTCAGCTACGTCCAACTCTTCGAACTGCAGACTCGATCATAATTTTAATGAATATAAACAAAATGTATTTGAAGTGTAACAACTCTCTATTTCAATTATACTACAAAATTAAATCAATCTCGAAGATGAATATTGAACGTACAGTTTGTGCAATTATTGATATTAATTCCTGCTGTCGAAGAAGATGCAAGAGACGAGTTTTGATTTTCGGTACTTGTTGATGCAACTTCAGATGCAGGTGCTCCAACAGCACCATTTCCAAAACTTCTCTCTTGAAGTGCTTTACCTGAAATCTAGCGGATTTCGTAAATAATTAATTTGACAACAGCAAATGACAGTTATTGTCACAGGCGCCTATGTATTAATTAAAACGTGGATTTACGAAAATGACTCAATCGCCGCCCTCGTACCGTGTCGTATCATAGTGACCACAGCTAACGAAAAGAGTTTGCGGACGAAAAGTGTTTGCGGACGAAAAGTACTTGCCTTCAAAAATAGTCGATTTTTCGTCCGGAAATTAGTACGTAAAATGTCATTTTTTGCAGAGGTCGACGAAAAAAAAATATAGTCCTTAATTTTTCAGATTTTGAGAATTTTTATCTCTCAACAAAAAAAAAACTGTATCACCTATGGTTGATAGCAGTTTTGCAGTTGGATAAGTTTCTTTGCTGGTAGGATGTACATAACCAATAAATACAAGTGAAATCATAATAAAACCAACAATATTATATGTGTGCCTAAAGACATGACAATTTTCGTCCATGTTGGCGAAGGCATTTCAACCGAAGTCGTTATGGCGGATAGCGTGGGAAGTATTGCAAACAGAATGTCACCCCTTGAAAATATCAGAGTATGAGTGAAGATGAATTGATCAGTACATTCTTTATAACCAAATTTTTGAGACATTGGTCTCACAATTTTTCCTGATAAATTTTTAGAAAACCAATGACTGAGTTAGTAAGTTTCCTTTCTCATTAAAAAAACACGAAAACTTATTTTATCAAAAAAATGTGAAGCTTGATGAATCATTGGAAATATTATCATTTTCACTGTCTATACCTGTCACTTCATTATTTACAATAAAAAAAACATCATTTGTGCCTTCTGCACCCGTCAATTCATCTTCACTCTTACTTTGATATTATCAAGGGGTGACATTCTGTTTGCAATATTTCCCACGCTATCCGCCATCACGATTTCGGTTGAACTGCCTTCGTCGACATGGACGAAAATTGTCATGCCTTTTGGCACGCATATAATATATCTGTAGCGCCATTACGTATGAAATAGACTCACCTCGAGTTGAAATATAACACAAAATATCAACTAATAAGTTGATAACACATTTGCCAGACTCAACGAAACGACGAAACCATGAAACACATTACACCAGCGCAACAATTAAAAACTGTTAGAATCGTTGCTAAGTGAGGTCGAAAAAGGAGTTCCGACGCCCAACGAATCAAATGCTTAATCTATTTCAATTTAATGATTTGTAGAAAACTGACACTTGTCAAATGCCACCTATGGAAAGGTCGGATATTTTCGGATATATTTCTTACTGAAAATTACTGCTCCTTTTAGAAATACTTATTTGGAGAAAAATCAACATTCTGTAGCAATACGGGACGTATTGAAGACGTCCGTAAAGGTACGTCTCTAAGACATCCCGAAGCAGACGTCTTTAAGACGTCCATTTTATGCCTCTGGACGTTCAGGCATTATATGGACATAAATTGGACGTCTTTAAGACGTCCAGTGCTGTGTGGGATAAGTCATTTGACGCCCAATCCGGGAACAAAATCAAGAACCACCCCTTGGTAGCACAAACTCCCGCATACGGAAATGCAATGATTTCAAATGAAATTCGATAGGAAGTGCTGGAGAGAATAAAATAAAAGAAACGGGAATTTCGACGACGCGACCTAGAAATACCGTCCTGGGAAATACTGCTAATTTTCTGTGGGCTGTCTTCAAGTCCCTTTCCACTTTTCCGAACTGCAACTTCGTTAAGAACATTATGCATTAGCGCCCTGGCTGCGCTGTTGAAAGGAATGAATACTCAATACTTTTTGATTGACCTCGTACGTGAATGTATTCCCCGTGGTTCGTTCAGATTAGAGTTATTCATTCGAAAAGTGTCTGTTCAAAATTGCGAAACCTCAACCGGAAATGATTTATTGCCTGAAAAATCCGGATCTCCGCGATAAATCTTTTCGCTCGCTGTTTACCACTATTAATATTCTGTCACTGTGTACTATTGTACCTCTATGTTTCTCCGGGCCGATTCGCTCCGTTTTCAAGTGATGACTCGATGCAAGAGAGTACAAAATAGAGTGCTGTTTTTTACGGGAAGCGCAGTGCCACGTTAACAGATATATAAAATTTGCTAGGAGTTGCACTATTGCAGATCATCAGGGTGCATATTCTTGAAAGCTAGGGAGTAGAACAACCGAGAGATTGGAGGCGTGGTTCTACTGACAATTGATAAGTGGTATTCTCGAATGTATTGCTATCGGATAGTAAGAGAAGGAGAGCTCCCTGATGCTACTACTGGGTAGTTTGAGGAGATTAGCCGCGGAAGACCATTAATGTGATATTTTAGGACCCTTAACCTTACTCTTTTCTGTGTTTCGTGTTTTTTATCATAATATATATACAGGGTGAGTCAGAATAAGACCGACAAACTCCGACTACAGATTCCTTGTCTCATTTTGAGATGAAAAGTTTCTATCAAGGTATGTTCTAAAATGCATCCCCTCTAAGATATAGGGTGTCAAAAGTGCGAAAAAAATTTAGATTAATTTTTTTTTCTTTAAAACTCCTGGAGAAAAAAATTTCAAACTTGGTGTACTAATCAAGGTTTATCAACGTGATAATTTGAAGTTATAATTTTTAATGTTCGTAAACCAGTGGCGTAGTTACGATGGTATGTGGTCATATTTTCCTTCATATTTTCTTTGGACAACTGAATTGACAAATGAACGTTTGATATCAGTTAGGCTCATCCATACCCAACCTAAAAGTCATAACATTCCATTTGCTTAAAAGTGAAGGTTTCCGAGATATTTGCAAAAAACTGAAGATATGTCCTGAGAAGAGACATAACATCCTGTGTGCTATAATCGCATGAACTTATAGGAATAATTGTCAACCTCTTGAACGTTTTTTAATGTTGGGAGTATTCATTACATAGTACAGGTAAGTCAGAATGAAACCGACAAATTCCGTTTTTTTTTATTCGTCATAATATTTGAACGAATCGATTTCGTAAATTCACCTATATGTGACCATACATTGTTGCATAATGATTATTCTGAAAGATCCACTGACAAACCCAGCCTCAAATTATAATACTCCTGTTAGAGGAGAATTAAGCCTAAAATAATATTTGCGAAAAACTGTAAATACCTACTTTTAAATTTGTTAAATTTTATGTTGGAGTATCATTATCAAATTCATTTCATACTGAATTATCTATCATGATTGTTGGCAGCCAACAATTGTTGGCTGCCTGTCAATTTGTGGACAAACCTCTACTTTTGGATTCCTTGGTTCGTGTCAAATTAAGTTTCAACTAGTGACTGTAGATGTCATGAATAACTTCCTGTTATATTCTGTCTTGCCTCACGGTATTAATTCTTGAGTGGATTCGTTTTGATTTCGAGAGCTCCATAAATCCTTTCTGATGAGTGCGTTAGCACGAAACAGCTGTCAAAGGTTAGAACTCTCGGAATTAAAACGAAATATACTCTATTTTCACTCAGATTCTGCTTGCGTTCCTCATAACGTATTAGAAACTTGATTGAACTTTGGGTTGGTCAGAACAACGAATTGTTGGCTGCCTGTCAATTTGTGGACAAACCTCTACTTTTGGATTCCTTGGTTCGTGCCAAATTAAGTTTCATCTAGTGACTGTAGATGTCATGAATAACTTCCTGTAGCTCGGATGAAAGTATATCGACTAATATTCATAATAATGGATAACTATCTTCAAAGAATATTATGGTGGGAAGGAATTATGGCAGATGTTGACGATACTGAGGAATTTTATAACATAAGGCGAGAAGTACTTCCAAGGACAGATCCTTTGGATCTGTCTGGTGAAAATTTCTAAAGTTATTTCGACTCACAAAACCCATGTGTGAGAATGTTATAAATTTGGACATCCACGAAACCACGAAGTCATCAGCATTAACAGTCGAAACCAAGGTAACTAAATTAAAAAAATTTGTATTTATGATGGAGTTTTAACACTTAGGGTGGATTTAGACAACTTTAGCGTGAGCATTATCATAATCATAGCGGTAACATCAAAGGTTTTTAGCATAAACTTAACATTGTTGTATAAATGGCACCATTTGATATAACAGATTCAACTTTCGCTTTTGACATATATTTAAGCACAATTTTAAAATAATGTTGACCAAATGCACCTTTAAATTTTAGTTAAAGATCCCTTTAAGCATAAATATTAATAGGTTTTAGCAGCTGTACGCTTCTTTGGATATGGAAGTTATTAAGAAATCACTGGTTCTAATCATTATATTGAGATGAATTCTACCAAAATTTCCTTTTGTTTAGGTGTAATTGGATTACACTTCATTTTTCTGTTGTCATACCCGATTATAATTGTTGTATTACATTTTGAACATAAACAATAAACAACTACAAACAGGATGACAATTATGACATGACAGCTTTGTCTGTCAAAACATTCGTATTTATGATTGGACAAGAAATTTGGCAATACTGCGTACTGGCTCTCTTATTTCACGATCCTTCCTTCATGCTTGAGAATATGGAATTATAACTGTAGGGAGCAGCAATCGAGTAGAATTGAGGAACGATCCCCGGTGAACGTTCTATTCTCGTGCCGTTAAGAATTGATGCTCAGGGGGGCTGATCTCTCTCTTATATTTCAGTAAGAGCCCTCAGGCCGTACGTGTAACCTTCTGGAATGAGTATTTTTCACAATTTCCTCAGATTTATGAAACAGAAGAACGAACATATTCAATAACAATATTTATTCATTTATAATCGAAATCAGAATTATTTTCATGCTAACAATAAATCAGTGAACCAGTAATACATAAAACCAATATAATGGAGAATGAATTATCTGTCAGAATAACATTATATAGGACTTGAAAACGGCAAATCTAAATGTATAGAACTGATAAATAATCCGAATGGAAATTCATCTAATGTGTATTTATGAGAACTAATACAGACAGCATAATAGGCGGAAGCCACAGAAATAGATATCATAGATCTGAATTCGTAAGAAATGGACAATGAAAGAAATAAGTAATCGCAAATTTCAATTACCTAAGTAGCATCCATCCCAGCGAGCACAAACATCTCTGGGTGGTTTTGAGATGTTTCAAAAATGTAGTCACGCCGATGTTTCTTTGAGACGTAATATGTACTTCCCAAAGAGGTCCCTGAAGGATATTCAATGTTCTGTTTTTGTTCTTCTGTGGTGTTTTTTTAAATGCCTATCGGAATGTATAGGAGATGTGCACAAAATATTATCTTGTGGATGTTTTCACTTGGCGTAACATAGTTCACCTTTGAGATGGTCACCGAGAATATATCAATCGTTCGCGCAATCGCAAATGTGATCATGTGATCTCAGTGATGTTTGAGTTGACGGAGAGTATCGTTTCTAGTTTAGACTTAATTTACCCCATTTTTTTTTCGTAAAAGAAGTCGTTTTAGAGTGAAGTGACACGTTTTGTCAAGACAACATATTATATTTAGTAATCAAGTTGATCACGGACTGCAAAGTAAGAAATGAATTGTCGATATTTACAAAAGAAATAACCTCAAAGACATATACCGGTTCTGACTTGTAAAATCATCATCATAATCAATATGTATACCTTTTTTGAGTAAAGTGATTAGTCAAGGACACTGTATTATTGGGAGTGTATTCACAGTTTTGTTTAAATTCAGTTGAACCAGACAACAGAAGTTACTCAATTTGTATAAATAGAAAATATTTTAGGTTTAAATTTGTATGTGTGTTCCTTTGATCCTATTGAAATTAGATATATCGATTTTTTTTATCGCCCCAGAGTTCTCTTCATATTTTGACTATTGGCGATTTGTACAATCAATGACAAAAATCGAGATAAAAGTGCATTTTGTGATGTCCCAGAAACATCTCTAATAATGTTTCATAAACAGTGATTCAATGTGGGCGAAAAGCTTTGAACATATTTTGTTTTCTTTGAAAAGGCTTTGAAAAAAACGAAAAAAAAATGCCTTTTTTGATGTCTCAAGAACATCCTAAAAATAGCCGCGTGCGGCGGACATTTGCACCTACATACACGTTCAATTCATGTATGAACAGAACATCGCAGTGGAGGTTTGATGTCTCAAAAACTCTTACTTTTGACATATCTGAGATGTTTTTGTGCTCGCTAGGATCACACTTGAAAGAGAATGAAATTGAATTTTGTCAAAACATAATTTAATAGTAGGTATCTAAAAACGTTATACCAAAATGTATAAGACATAAAATTATCAGACTCAAAATCTAGCAGAATTTTTGGAGCGGATGGGCTCATAAAGAACCACGCTTGTAGAAAACGATTAATTCGTTATAAAACTTGCCCTATTATCTCCTTGATGTCGCTGACTTTCCCAAACTCTCTTTTTTGGGAGAATAGAGTCAGCCGCTATCTACTTTCCATTTTCTGATCTTTTCTGTTCTCTATATTTCGATTCTTCCATTTATTCGTCTGATGACTTTCAAATCGTTAATTTTTGGTCTTGTGATATATGAATTCAATGATTTTAATTCTTATATCTTTCTAATATGACTCTTCGCAGACTTGCGATCTTCTTTTGGAATATTTTATTAATAATTTTTTTTGTAGTTAGCAGGTTTGATCCAATAATCGTCTACTCATCTTCGTTTATTTTTCCGTGTTGGTATTACAGATTAATCTTCTTATAATGTTCAGTTCTTCGAATTTCGGTTCTTCATGAGTAAGTTATAATGACTTAGGATTCTGGGATGATTAGTTCATGAAGAAAATTGGTTATTGTAATGTATTCCTTGTACAATTTTCTTTTCAGATAATTTCCATTTCTTTGAAATTAATTTTCAAAGATTCAAAAGATTCAAGGTTCAAAATGTCTATTATTGGTAACTATATGTTCTAACATTTCCATCCTTAACTACACGGAAAAAATGGTCCAAGTAAAAGTTTTCCTGGCTTTTTTTTATTGTGGTAAGAAAATTAATACCTATATTAAAAAAATTATTATTTTGTCTCTAAAAAAATGATTATTCTGAACGCATGAACTTGTAGCTATAATATTGTTAACATACAGCAAGTACTTCGAAAATTATATAATTCACTTTGTATAATGTCAGGTCAACATTTTACTAGCGCTGGAAAAGTGTATATTCATATTTATCCACTTTGTGTTTCTGAAAAGTATATCATAAGAACAGAGACTCGTGTTACAGGCATAATAAAACAGTTTATTTGCAGTAGAGCTAGGTGTTCCTACGATAATGAAACTGTTCACCTACTTGTTGATATGCGACCAGTTCGGGATCGATCGGTAGTAACCTGATCATCAACGTTTTCGCAAAACTGGCCTCATTCCAATTCCAACATTTGAGTTAATAGTTGTATGTGGACGTGTTACAACTTGTGCCGGAATTAAACTATTATTGCTGTAGTGAGTACGTTGCAAGTACGTTTCTTATAGTATAAACTGAATCATAGCTACCTTGGTACAACCGAACATTTCATTTCATTTTAAATTCAAGAATGAAATAAATGAATTGAAAATAAGGCCTTATAAAAAACAAATGATCTTTCTTTGAAGAAATAATAACCCCAAACTAAGAGCAGATGGATATTTAAATTGAGTCCGTTGTATCCTGATACCAAAGATGGAATGAAAGCTATTAAAGGTAAGACGATAGTAAACTACCCAAAAGTGACTCATTTGATAAGGCCAATTAAACTAAATTTACTATAATAATCTAAAAATATTGCTGCAGTAGAATACCGTATATGGTATATATTTTTTAGTAGATTTTAGTATATGAGTTACTTGAGAGTAAATCATTTTGATAAATTTACTTGTCACTAGTAGTTATCAAACTGAGCACCTACTGCAAATTCAGGAATTCAATTTTTCTTGTTGCTAATAAAGCGTGTACTTGTCCCATATAGTATGCAAAATTTCACTTGGTGGTATGTAAATTTTACTTGCTACTATTAATTTTTTTTTCCGTGTATATACATATATTTTATTAATACACGAAAAAACAAATTTAATAGTAGCAAGTAAAATTTGCATACTATATGGGACAATTACACGCTTTATTAGCCACAAGAAAAATTAGATTCCTGAATTTGAACACTTGCTGTTATTGATGTAATTTCAGGAACGCAATGTAACCTAACGATATTAAACTCTTTACTAGAAGCAAATTTTTTATTTTATAAGCCTCAATCTACGTTTTATTTGCAGTAGGTGCTCAGTTTGATAACTACTAGTGACAAGTAAATTTGCCATTGATGAAGAATGATTTACTCTCAAATAACTTATATACTTAAATCTACTAAAAAATATATTAGTTGCTACTATACAGTATTCTAAATGCAGCAACATTTTTAGATTATTATAGTAATTTTAATCAAATGACTCACTTTTGGGTAGTTTATTATTGTCCTACCTTTAATAGCTTTCATTCCATCTTTGGTATCAGGAAACAACGGACTCAATTGAAATATACTCTTGCCATCAGTTTAGAGTTATTAGTTCTTCAAAGAAGGATCATTTGTTTTTTAAAAGCCTTATTTTCAATACATTTATTTTATTTTTGAATTAAAAATGATATGAAAGGTTCGGTTCCACCAAGGTAGCTATGATTCAGTTTATACTATAAGAAAACGTACTTGCATGGCATATACAGGCCAGCAAAATACACTACTCAAGAAAAACTAGAGAGAGAGATTGCAGTTTTATGACAATAATTTTCGTGAACTATGAGTTGATGTGGAGAAGTATAAAACATTTTGACGGTACTTTTAAACAAATCATCGCCTCTGGCCATAACCTTACTGGATCACCCAGTAAAACCTATGTTTCATAATTAAAAATTTCGGAACTTTGTTGAATCTGTATTCATCAGTATGAATGAATGAACAAGCAGGCAAGCTAATATCTTTCCTCATTATGATCATAACAAATCCAAGTTATGCATAAAATAATTTAGAATTAGAACGTTCTGAAAATTGAAAATGAATGATAGTGTAAAAATGAAATGAAAATATGTGAATTTTTAATATTTTTATTGAAACCAAACTGTTGTTCAGTCTTTTGGAAATTTCTCCTGATTCTATCATACATCAAATGTCAATATCTTAGAAATGTTAGGTCAATATCCATATTCTACATACCAACAAGTAAAATACATAAATCAAAGTAACACTATTCACACAACTCACAACAATAATAATAGCATAATTCCGGCACACGATGTAACACGTCCACATACAACTACTAACTCAAATGCTGGAATTGGAATGAGGCCAGTTTTGCGAAAACGTTGATGATCAGTGCAACGGTTACTACAGTTTGATCCCGAACTGGTCGCATATCAACAAGTAGGTGAACAGTTTCATTATCGTAGGAACACTTTGCTCTACTGCAAATAAACTGTTGTATCATGCCTGTAACACGAGTCTCTGTTGTTATGATATACTTTTCAGAAACACAAAGTAGATAAATATGAATATACACTTTTCCAGCGCTAGTAAAATGTTGACCTGATATTATACAAAGTGAATTATCTAATGTTCGAAGCACTTGCTGCATGTAAACAATATTCTAGTTACAAATTCATGCGTTCAACATACTCTTTTTTTTAGAGACAAAACGTAATTTTTTTCAATATAGGTATTAATTATCTTACCACAATCGAAAAAAAGTCAGGAAAACATTTTACTTGGACCATTTTTTCCGTGTATTCTCCTTCTAGGATGGGGAAGGAATAAGGAGAGCCATTTGTATACCGGGTAATGACCGTCGCCAGTCAACACTCGGTCGAATCCTGGCTCCCCTTGCGAAAGACTCTTGATACGGCCCCCACGGTCTTAGTGTGCAGGTCCGTAAATACTCGAGGAATGGGTAGATAACGTGCAGAACTCACGCCTCCTGCAGAGCTTATGCGTGACTCTTGTTTGTGTTTTATACAGTTAGTGGATGGTCTTGATCGTTAGAGAGGTTAGTAGGTAGAACATCCCGGAAAAGGCAATAAACCGGTAAAATTGATTATCATCTAGTTCGTTTCTCTATTACATCTTCACTGAATTTTATTGGATTGAAATTTTAATTCATAGACAATTTTTGTTTGACATTTTACCGTTCTGATTGATTATATGTAATCTAGTAGGAAACATAAAGAATTGACGTGCTTATGTTTCCTCACCGAATACTGAGTGATTTTATTAAAACAATGATGAACGTAGATTAAAAAATAAAAATAAAGAGGAAAAGAGTTTAGAAAATAATATTTCAGGCACTATATTAAACAGAACAGATAATGAATAAAACTGACGACGAAAACTAATATACTTGAGAGCGCAGGGATTTGGCGAAAGTAAGAGTAATGAATACATTTCATGGTCGACAAGCAACGAAGCCAGATTTAATTATTCGAGCTTCAGAAGAGACATGGCCATTTCATCAGAGACTTCGGAACGTCGTTCATACCAGAAGGGAGATTTTGGATTCATGAGAGAACACCTTCCCACAAGATACCATCCTCGATATTGAAGAGAAACATCCAAAATCTACTAGTCAAGTACAAGGGTACTTAAAAAATCGAAGATGCAGCTCCACCATAGCCACAGGGGTTTCAAGGTCACTAGTTCACTCAGACCTCGTACAAAAACATGTGAAGCCGATAGGACGGAATATGGATTTGGAGACGGCTACTGCACCAATCATTGGGGAAACGCTCGTACACATCCAGATATGTCCTATTACAATAGAACATCCTATGATTGTTGCTGAAATGTTTTGGATCTGGATATTATGGAGAAGCATGACTTCATTCTGGATATTGGAGATAAAATTTTGTGGATTGGTAATGATAAATTTTTCCTGATCAATCACAGTTAGAAAATTTCATATTATGTTCAATAATACTTTTTCCAAAAAGCCGTCCAACTATCTTACGGCGCCTCCGTCGCTTCGTTGCGTCTAATGGATTGAACCCCGTAAGCCTTAAGGTGAACGCGATACTGAATGAGAGATATATTCACGAATGTTCCCGGCTCGCATTTTCTAGAAGGTAATTTGCGTTCAATATCGTTTAGATTCCAATAACTTTCCTCGGAATGTGGGAGATAATACGAAAAAACGAATAACTTCGTGTACATCTTGGAGTGTAGGAATTCGTAGGGTTTTTTATCGTATGATTGTTGGTCGCGTTCTAGGTAAGATAAAGCCGCTTTCGAATACATTTTTTACCTGCTTCCATAGTTTTTTATAAGAAATTCATTTACATTATTATCTCGATCGAATATATAGTGCTTGTTTGAACCAACTCAACCTCAATTGTCTCAGACCGAATATTGAGATCAGAATTTAGCATAGCGCAAGCTTATTCGAAAATGGATAACGAATCGCTCTTTCATGAAGGAATATTGAGAATCACTTTTTTTCATATTCGATTTTGATGACCATATTTTACAAGGTGTGCCGTATCGTTATTTTCAAATTTTGGTGATGAAAAGTAAGAAAAACGTAAAACTGGTACATCCATTTTTATTTGCTGTAAAGTTATAGGTCCATGAATATTTCTGACAGATAATGAAGAGAATATGAAGTCAATAAAAACTGATTTTAGTTAGATGTGCCAAACAGTCGCTCCGCCAAATTGAGTATTGTACACAGTTCAAAGTGTTGTAATAAAATAGTACGTAGATTTACTAGTGCCGAAGGAAACCCACAACATAGATTTTCAACTAAAGTTACATCATGTCAACCAGAACTGAGGCAGAAATAGCATCAATCGTGAAAGATTCCATGAGTGAACTATTCAGAGATGAAGACTTTATAAGCCGTATCACACAAAAAATTAAAGATAAAATCGAACAAAAACTTGAGAAAATGGAAGATGAAATAAAAAGCCAAAACGATAAGATGAACATACTTCAACAAAAAATGGATGATATGGAACAATGGACGAAAACAAACAATGTATGTATATTGTAATGATTTTTAAGGTTGATAAGAAAATAAATTTCAGAACTTTCCATATAAATGAAGTCAAAATAAACACCAAATAAACACCAGACATCAAAAAAAAAACTTTACAGCAGATAGAAAAACTCATTGACATAATCTCAGTTATCATTTATAGTAGAACTAATGAAAAAAAAATAAAATAATTGATATAATAAATTTTAAAGCATTAGAAATCAGAATTTACAGTATCTACTGTAAATAAAAGCCAAAACACCCTGTTTATCATAAAATTAATTTGGTCCCTATTTAAACAAATGAATAATGACAACAGAAAGAATAGACATGTTTTGGGGCGAGAGTTGTTGTTGAGAGGAAGAAGCCATTTTTTCCCCATGAAGAAAGTTAAAGTTTAAAATTAAAAAAAAAAGTTTGATAAAATTTGAAAATTCTTGAAATCAGGAGTGAACATAAGAATCCCATATCATAACCTAATAATGGAATGATAAATATTACCTGTAGTAAAGTGCTGTGCTGTGAGAACTGAACAAAACATTCTGAAGCCGGTAGCGTCCCGTCCATCAAAAAGAACACAGGTATTTAAGAACCTTATTAATAACTTCAAAGGTGAAAATTCCATCAAGCTTCATAGAAGATACCGTCTCACTGTTATTCCAATGGTTTCCAGTAATTCGAACTTTCTATTCTTGGCCCAAATAATAAACTTTTGCGCAACCTTTCGTGCACTCAACAAATTAAGTGACATTAGGATAATTGATTGAAAAAGACTCTTTATTATCTTGTAAACTAGAATATTAGAAATTAGAAACATTGTTTGATAATTAATTTCACTTTTGACAACTCTAAATAATTTGTGCATGCCTTCTTTATTGTGGGTTTCGCAATAAAAATTCACAAACAGAATTCTGTGATCCAAAATTATATGACCCTTGCGCCACCTGTGATTGAGGTACACAAGGTTAGGAAGTATTAGATCATAGTTATTAAATATTCTTAATTGTATTGATTTTCAAAGTTTTAATTGTTATTAAACACCAATTATAGGAAGGTCTGGGATTTTTATTTTCTAACCAAACAAATAATTAAACAACAACTACCTATGCGAACTCGCCCCAGAGAGAGAAAGAGTCTAGCCAAAATTTTCAGTAAAAATTCAAATTACAAAATCTGGCTAAAACATTAGATAATTATATACTTTTTATCACATTCATAACAGTATATACGGTGACTACGAAGAATCTGTCAAGAATTTGAAATAAAAAATCCTAGAAATCATCAACTCTCATACAAGTATGGAAATAGATAATGAAATTATTACTTGCTATAGAATTGGTAAAGCACCAATCAGAAATATACCCAGGCCTATTATCATAAAGTTACGCTATTCCGAAACAAAATCAAATATTTTCAAAAACGTGAAAAAATTCAGAGGCAAAAAAATCTTCATGGCCGAAGACCTCACGAATACTAGAAGAATGCTGCTGAAACAAGCCAAGTCCACTCTAGGAGAAAGAGGAGTCTGGTCATTTAATGGGCAGATTTTCACAAAAATTGAGGAAAAACGAGTCAAACTGTCCTGTCTTGAAGATATCCTGGCAAACAAGAGACCCATAATGCATACGGTATTTTTCAAACCTTTTCTGGGTTTGTTTTCAACAAAAGCTAGGGAGATCGAGCGTTTTTTCAATATTCTCGCTCTAGAGCGTAAAATCTGTCACAAAATGACATTCCTCGGAAAATGTCAACTTTACGTTGAGATCTGGAAGCGTCAAAGGCTACTTTGGTGAGCGGTAGTAGAAAAAAATATTTCACGCACTGTCTCTTGTTTGGAGCGATGTCACCATAAATATATGTTGATTTACTTAATTTCACATATTTCTTTATTATATTCGTAATCCTTTTCATATACAGAGCAAATCAAATTCGATCCCCGCCATTGGGATCTCCTAAACTACAGGAGATACGTCGAAGCTTAAATTGGGGCAAAGTTGCGTATTCTGGTGCTTAACAAAATACTTTTTCAAAACTTGGAAAATTCCGAGTATTTCCGGAAATATCGGGAAAAAAACTGAAAATCGGAATTTTCATTTTTATTTTTTTCTATCGTTATTTGATATTATAGCTCAAAACCAAAAGTACATTTTCATTGATACTTTTTTTCAGCTACACGTTTTCATGTTTAGATTTACTATCCGACGTTTCGTCTTCTGGCATTCATCATCGACTTTTTTTCTGTTATGGGCACCATATTGTTTTTTATACAGAAAAATAGTGATTCTCATTCTAATTTATTTGATGTATAATTTGTTATGATTTGCACTTCTGAAACCACAGATATTAAGAAAAAACAACTTCATCTGAGATGGTCATGACTCTATCGAAAAATTTTGTTTAATAAACACTAGTTGTCATAACTCATTAAACATCATAAGTTTGCACAAATACTTCAGTCGAAATGTCGTCATTCTCAAATGAAGAAAAACGAGATATGTTGAAACATTATTAAAAATTAGGCAGTAGTGAATTGAAAACAATCAATGGGCAAGTAACCCAAACGCAAAACAATAACTTACTTTTAATTTTGTTGAATATAGGACTTCAAAAAGTGTCCGGGGATTCCCGACATTCATGTGTCCGAGGCTACCCGATCGGGTATCATACAATATCCGTAGCAATAGCATTCAAGCAATGCTAAGAATGAAATAAATAATTCACCGTAGTGGAGTTGGATGAATTTACTATAGATCAATATCACATTCAAGTTGATTTACTCACATTTTGGTTTTAATATCATTTAATGATGTTATACAAGATCGCACTGAGAACGTTACCCGGGAACAAAACGCCCTGTCAGGTCTAACTCGTTCGGCGCTTTTACCTCAACTTACTGGTACTGTTTGTACACTGTGTTTATATGCTTAAAAGCGATGTTACGTTTTTGAAGAGTACTTGATTTATTCGTAATAGAAATGTCCAGGACTACCCGCCGTCCGGAGCTACCCGAGCTTCCCCTACGAAAACAGCACAAATTCATTTTGAATTATATCCGAAAAGACAATAGCCGGATAGAACATTATTCGGAATTTTGGGCAAACACTTGGCTGAGTACGGTGCGTTTCATAAAACAAGAATAAAATCATGAGCTTGTAAAAAATGCACAAAAAGTATTACAACAAGTGTTCGAAATGATAGCCTTCCTCTTGAATACATAACCGAGCTCGTCGTCTCAAATTAAGAACAGCCCTAACAATATCCCTTCTTCTGAAAGACCTGAATTGCGTGATGATATTGTCTCTAAGTTCATCTGCTGTGTCATATTCTTGCTCTCCATAGATTCTGTTCCTTAAAGTGCCGCACAAGAAAGTATCCAAAACTGTAAGGTCAGGTGACCTTGCCGGCCACCTCACTGGTCCAGAATTTCCTAACCACCTATTAGGAAATCTTTGGTGTAAATATTCGCAAACTGCTCTTTTATTGTGTGGAGGAGCCCCATCATGCTGAAACCAGCAGCTGTTATGATTAACAAGGGGAAACGTATCCATATATTCTTCGAATTCGTTTCTTAAGAACCGAAGATAGGTTTCCCCGTTCAAAGTATCAGATAAAAAATGAGGTCCAAGTATTCGGTCGTCATAAATTCCAGTCCACATATTCAAACGAAACCGAACTTGTAGTCTGACTTCTCTGAAGTGTCGTGGATCATTTTCACTCCAAATGTGCTCATTATTTCTATTAAAAACACCACAGTTCAAAAAAGTACTTTTGTCGGTCCAAATAATGTTTTTCAAGAAGGTTGTAGGGTCTACCCTATTCGAGAGCCAGCTGCAAAATTCCATCCTTCTCTCAGGATCACCTGGATGTAATTTTTGTGAAATATGTATCTTATAACATTTCAAACCACTTTTTTTTTAATTCCCTCCAAACGCTCGTCTGTGGCACATCCATTTCTGCCGAGACTTGATGTGTTGATTTGGAAGGATCTGCATTTATCTAAAAAAGTACCAAAAATAATTATACTTCGTCGAATTTGGAATGAACAATAATTTTACCTCGGCTAATAAGTTACGTCTAATATTTTGTTCCATTCTGCTTCCATATTTCATTCTTGGTTTTTGAATCGCACCGAACCCAAAATTATGAATAATGTTCTATCCGGCTGTTGTCTTTCCTGATATAATTCAAAATAAATTTGTGCTGTTTTCGTAGGGGAAGCTCGGGTAGCTCCGGACGGCGGGTAGTCCTAGACATTTCTATTACGAATAAATCAAGTACTCTTCAAAAACGTAACATCGCTTTTAAGCATATAAAGACAGTGTACAAACAGTACCAGTAAGTTCAGGTAGAAGCGCTGAACGAGTTAGACCTGACAGGGCGTTTTGTTCCCGGGTAACGTTCTCAGTGCGATCTTGTATAACATCATTAAATTATATTAAAACCAAAATGTGAGTAAATCAACTTGAATGTGATATTGATCTATAGTAAATTCATCCAACTCCACTACGGTGAATTATTTATTTCATTCTTAGCATTGCTTGTATGATACCCGATCGAGTAGCCTCGGACACATGAATGTCGGGTATTCCCGGACACTTTTTGAAGTCCTATATTCAACAAAATTAAAAGTAAGTTATTGTTTTGCGTTTGGGTTACTTGCCCATTGATTGTTTCCAATTCACTACTGCCTAATGATTCAGAACTAATCGAAAATGCCGAAGTTCAAAAAAAGAACAACTGACCAAGGCGAAAGGGATGAAAACAATATGAAAGGAGCTATTAAGTATAAGAGAAGGCAAGGTTTCAATAAGACAGACAGCAGAAATATATAATATACCAGCATCAACCTAAACTATATACAAACAGGCTGATTTTGACAGCCTACCCCTGTACCAGACTCCAAACTAGCATCCAAAAAAGCACCTTCAATCATACTGAGTCTGATATGCCATCCACGAGTAGTGAAGCTCAATCTGCCTCCAAACCAGCCTCTACTGAAAGCACCTTCAATCAGACTGACTCTGATATGCCCTTCACCAGTCGTGCAGCTCAGCTTGCCTCTAAACCAGCATCCACTGAAAGTACTTTCAGTCAGAGTGATTTTGATATGCCCTCCACCAGACATGCATCTGTGCCTGCTCTCAAATCGTCAACTTCGATCAGAACAGCAGATTTATTGAAGCAACTGTCACCTCTTTCAGATGCAACTAGGAAACGCCTCGTGACAAGGTCTCGTGAAAAGACTCTGGAAGATAAAAAACCTTTGGAGGAAGAAAATCTTTGCAAGAAGAAAGGCAGAAGGATATATAATGTGATACAAAAAAAGCGAAGAAAGTCATCCAAAATCTCCATCGAGAAGATCGTGGTCAAGACTGGATCCAGTGCCCTGAATATGAAGATTGTGCTCACTGAGCTTGCGCTGATATCGATGTTTCAAACGAATTCTATGAATGTGATATTTACAAGTCTAAAAAACGTTCACGTTATCGTTGAATGTTATGTCCGGGGCTAACCGAAGATTTAAGAGTTACAAAAAATTGAAAGATGAAGATTTTTATATCCTGTGATAATAATTATCAAAAATTCGTTATCATTTTTGATTATTATGATAACAGAAGTACATATGTTCACTTTAAAGTAATAAATACACATAAAAATTTGCTGATTGTATTTTTATTCATGCCACATTCCCCTACTATTCCTATCAAATTTACAATAAAATTTCAACATATCTCGTTTTTCTTCATTTGAGAATGGAATGAGGACATTTCGACTGAAGTATTTGTGCAAATTTATGATGTTTAATGAGTTCTGACAACTAGTGTTTATTAAACAAAAATTTTTGATGGAGTCATGTCCATCTCAGATGAAGTAGTTTTATTTTTAATATCTGTGGTTTCAGAAGAGCAAATCATAACAAATTATACATCAATGAAATCAGAATGAGAATCACTAGTTCTCTGTATAAAAAAATAATATGGCGCCCATAACAGAAAAAAAGTTGATGATGAATGCCAGAAGACGAAACGTCGGATAGTAAATCTGAACATGAAAACGTGTAGCTGAAAAAAAGTATCGATGAAAATGTACTTTTGGTTTTGACCTATATTGTCAAATAACGATGGAAAAAAATAAAAACGAAAATTCCGATTTTCAGTTTTTTCCCGATATTTCCGGAAATACTCGGAATTTTCCAAGTTTCAAACCAGTATTTTGTTAAGCACCAGAATACGCAACTTTGTCCCAATTTAGGCTTCGACGTATCTCCTGTATTTTAGGAGATCCCGATGGTGGGGGTCGAATTTGAATTGTCCTGTATATCTGAATATTTTATTATGTTTTTATGTAACATTTCCTGGATACTCTGGAGAACTTCGAGGAGAGAGATACAAAGGTTTGTGAAACGATTGAGGAAAATATTGAGCTTTTTAGCGGAAACAATTTCTTCAACATTTTCTACCTGAATATAAGAAGCTTACGAAAATATTTTGATGAATCACTTTTATACATTGAAACTATACAACAACAAAATATCCAAATATCCAAAAAGTATTCTTCTTGAAAATTAGGTTTTCTGGAATCTGAACATGCTCCATGCAAAAGGACACCAAAAACATGGGAAAATGGCTTTCAGCCAATTTTGATAATTTTTTTGGATATTGTAGTAAAAGTCACTAGAAGTTACACATGCAAGTTTAAATTAGTTTCTCCACGATCATCACAGAATATGCCAATTCTGAAATCAAATTCAATTACAGAATGCTGGAATTCTCTCTCTTGAGATTGAGGAAATATTCTGCAACACCTCTGCCCCCATGCAATTTAAATGTATTTACATTCTCTCTCTTGTGATGGAATAATATTCTCACAATGGTTAACAATGATAACATTAGCCTTGACGCAGTTGATTGTCATCGTAGTGGCAAAATTAACTCTGTCACGTGTCCTATCTTTGATCGTGGAGAAAATATAGTCTGCTACTCGGTTAGAATGAAAATTCGTGATGCTCGTGATTCCTCACGCTCGCCTTCGGCTCGCGCTCGCAACTTTCCACTAGCATCGAATTTTCATTCTCTAACCTTGTTACAGAATGTACTCTATGTCCAGTTTCGGAGATACGAATTTTTGAAAATCATAAAAATTGCTGTTTTACCAAAACATAGCAAGGTTCACTCCTCCAAAAGTATTACTTTTTAGATGTTTAGTTACAAAATAGTAGAATTGCTGGTTTGAAGAGAGTCGAATGTCATGTCAGTTATTCTGTCGTTACGATAGAAGAAGCCACCTATCATACAGGGTGGGTCAAAAATAGCGACAATTTATAATATTTTGCGTATCTTTATCAACGGTCTCTACGGTGAGACCGAGCATTTTTCATTAGGAAAATACCTATTGGGATTATTTTCTTACTACAAGAAGATTTTCTCTAAAATTTTGAACTTTTTTACAAAACAGTAATTTTTTTTCAAATTTTTCTTTTTTATACTACATGTTTTCAACAATAGCCACATAAAATAGCTTTTTTGAGTCAATAAATCCGCTTTGGAGCCAAAAGTATTTGAGAAAGACTTATTTATAGTAGTTGCTCAATATGACCAGAATAAAAAAATTACGATCACAGTTTATACAAATATCAGTTGAAATCGGTTTTGTACGTAATATATATATATATATGTTTATTAATTATTTTTGAATGGATTTCCCAAATTGAATCATATTTTTCAGTTATACTTCCAAATAAATTACCCTACACTCGGGTAAGTTTAATTCATTTCCTATGTCTGGTTTTTGAACTATAATTCTCATCAAGAATTAAGATTGGATAATATCTTCTACATAATATAAATTTTAATTTATAGCTCAAAAACCAGACACAGGAAATGAATTAAACTTATCCGAGTGTAGGGTAATTCACTTGGACGTATAATTGAAAAATATGATTCAAATTGGAAAATCCATTCAAAAATAATTAACAAACATATATATTACGTACTAAACCGATTCCAACTAATATTTGTAAACAGCCCCCGTATAAAATGTGATCGTAACTTTTTAAAGCAATCAATATATAGTGAGCAATTACTTCAAACCTATCTCCAATACTTTTGGCTCCAAAGCGGATTTATTGACTCAAAAAGGCTATGTTGTGTGGCTATTGTTAAAAACACGTAAAACATTTTTTAAAAAATAACTGTCTTGTAAAAAAGTCTAAACTTTAAGAAAAAATTTTCTTGTCGTGAGAAAAGAATCCCAATAGGTATTTTTCTAATGAAAAATGCTCGATCTTACAATAGGGACCGTTGATAAAGATTGGCAAAATATTTTAAATTGTCGCTATTTTGACCCACCCACCCAATTTTTTTAATAAGTCAACCCTGAGGCCGGGCCATACTAAACAAGTCTTTCACTAGGTTTTGCCGAAGTGAAGACTATAACAAAGTGACAAGACACAAAATTAGGCATATATGATGAATCGTCGATCTTTCTGGGACCCAAAATTGTTTGCCTGAACCAAATAGTCTTCCGCTTTGTCAGATGATTACTAGTCACTTTCTAACAAAAATTATCATAACAGAAGACATATATAAATCGTCGAAAAAAATCGATAGACATTTTTTCTTCGTACTGATGGAGTCGGCCCTGTCCGATTTAAAAATATTTGTAAATTGGGGTTTTTGAGGGATGGACTTTCATCTAACTAACCGTAAGACGTATATCTTCCCATCGCAGTTTAAGTCCCGCTGCTGCCTAACTACAGTGTGACCCACTTAAGCTACTATAAAATCTACATTTTTCAACCGATTGAAATAATTTTTTTCCTTTGGGTAGATATTCAAAAACTCTACTGTGGCACCAAATTTCATGAATAAATTTTCATTTCCAGGGCCAACTAATCTGATTTTTCAGGGTCAAAAATCTAAAAAAATTACTAAAGATTTTTTTAGAATTCCAACTACAGCACTGTATTGGCGACATTTTAAATTATTCATTTGTGAATTACGTTGAAATGCGCCAATCAGTAAAAGAGTTACGAGATAATGAAATTTGAAAAATATGCCGTTCAATCATCCCACCAATTCAATTTCAAAACTAACGAAATAATATATATTTTATCTGAGGCTCTTCACTGATATTTTTCCCTATTTATTACTTAACCTCTGCATAACAAGAGTACGTCAAAATGAAATCATCTTCAGTGTCACAATTTGCACTCGGGTTTGAATGCCGTCGTTTTTTGGAATTTCTTCCTAACGTTTCGCTAGCGCTAGTTGATAGCTTTTTCAGAGGCTTATACATCATGAATAATTTCGGATGACTGGATATTCTGTCTGCAGAGATTGTATTCATTCTGACTTAGGTAGTCTTGTGCGTTAATTACCGTATCTGGATTTGGTACATTCTCATTAACATAAGTCAGAATAAATACAATCTCCGCTGACGGAATCTCCAGTCATCTGAGATTATTCATGATGTATAAATCTCTGAAAAAGCTAACCACTCGCGCTAGCGAAAAGTTGGAAAAAATCCCAAAAAACGACGGCATTCAAACCCGAATGAAAATTGTGACACTGAAAGCTTTGGCCGCGAAAGCCTTAACCATTTTGTGAAATCATCATGCATTAGCTACATCGCAGTTCCATCACAAAAAACATATTGCAGTAGCATTGCAAGAAATATATTGCTGTTATATCGCAGAACTTATCGCAGCAACTGTCGCATGGATGTAACTCGAGTGGGACAAAATAACATCACTGCAATATCGCAGCGACGTCTTCGCGACATAGAATGCGAGATCGCAGATCACATGGTTCCATCGCTGCGATATATCTGTGATGTAACTGTGTTTACTGGGTAGTAACACTGTCTTCCTATTGTAGAATTTAAAATTCAGCCGATGATAAACCTATATAGGTTCGAAATATGTACTAGTCCCACTTCCTAACTAATTGATGGTTATTTACTATTCCAACATCACATAACCAATCAATTGATCAGATGACTGAGTTTTTCTACTTCGTGAAATCATACCACTCCATTTTGAGATTCAATACCACAAGAAAAAGCATAGTGTTTCTGAATAAACCAGAATTATTTGCTCCCCATGTAAAAAAGACAATGTGTCGAAACTTGGTCTATCCATCAACTCCGTTAGTTCCATGTCAACGCGCGTACATGCGACACTCAAACAATCGAGTCTAGACAGCTGTTGATCAAGCTGGCGTGAACTATGATAAATCACCATGGAAATCAATCAAGCCGAAGAGACTCCATTACTTCAATTACTCACCCCTAAGTCGATGTAAATGATGTAGATCGGGTAGGGCAGCACTAGGCAACCCGATGTCAGCCACGTTCCGATCGTGCAAACAAGAGCTGGCAGACGCGGATTGGTAGGATTTCTAATAAACCGGAATCTATCCCATGCCAACAGCAGGAACGTTAACGTCGAAGTGTGCAGCGGAATGTCCTGGAAACAAATGAAGGTATGACTTTATGGAATTGTATGTGTAGGGGTATGGAAGAAAGGATTCATGTAATATTTCCTTAGGTTCAAAAACTGGTGACAGTCGAATTAATCTGAATGTTAAACTTTTGTATGCTGTCAGTAGAGAAATGAAACAATGGGGTTTATCGCAAAAGGTAATCCCAGCAAAAACATCTGTAACAGGACATCTCTGAGATGTCGCAATAAGGTAACACTCCGATATCACAGAAGTTGCATCGCTGCGATGTACAGAAGCACATACATCAGAAACATGTCATTTCTGAAATGACGCAATGAGGTAACACTGCGACATCACATACGTTGCATGGCTTCGATAAACAGAAACAAATATAACTGTGACATTACATCTTTGAGATGTCACAATGGAGTAACACTGCGATGTAACATATGTTACATGGCTGCGATGTACAGAAGTGCATACATATATGACATGACATCTCTGATATGTAGGAAAGAAATAACACTGCGACATCATTCACGTTGCAAGCGAATACAACTATGACATGACATCTCTGGGATGCCGCAATGATGTTACACTGTGATATCTGAAAATGTATTACCGAGTTATCCGGAATTCCATACATTTGGATATATCATGAGACATAGGAAATCATCATGAAATATGTTAATCTTATTCAGGAGATGCTAACATCGTCAATTGGATTCGATGTTTGTATCCATCTAATTATTTGGAAATGAATGTAATTCCAAAGCTCATTTTTTTTCAAATTACTGAAAACTTGCTAGCTTTGGACTCGTCCTGTATATTCTAGGTACGTGCAGGAATAAGTAAACCATAGTGAATTTGTATCGGCCATATGAATAATCGATGCATAGTTGATTTGGTTCACATCTTCAAAAAATGGCTTCACAATGACCATTTAAAATTTTGGAAAAGTTAACTTCAGCACCCTGTATCTGAACCGTTGAATTCAGTGCTTTGGCGCAATGGAGACATTTGGTCAGCGTCACGGTGTCTACGATGAACAGTGTGTAAGTTAACCTCTTGCATTCTCATGAAGGAGGGGTGTATAAAGGCATGTTAGAACGAATGGCAGATGTGAAAAATGCGAAAAATATTTTTTGAGAGTTTTAAAAGTTTGTGAAATGTGGGTCGACATTTTGGGAATATCTGCCCGCCATCCTTGCAGACAAGAAAAGGCAATTGCCTACCGATGAAGGAAAAACATAAATGTCCAATCGAATTAAGATTACATTTACGGGGTTGTAGAGACTCTCTCAACCATAATTATGGGTTGGAAGCTGATGGAATAGGAACATATCACAGCAAAACGAAAACAGACGGGTATCCGAGTATTCAAACTGGTACACTGGTAGTTCAAGGCAGCACTAGTAGCTGAATACATAACACATCACAAGTTATTCAACAAAACAGTTCAACAATAGATTCACACAGGGTTGTTTTTATGACCGGAGCATGGCTGGACATTTTGCACAGACAGCGACAACAGGCTAACAACGAATGGCAGCAACCTTGATGCCATTTCTCGCGCATTTACGTGGTAGAGTCTTGTTCATACCCTCGCAAATTTCGAAATTTTTCTGCAAATAAAATGGCCGCCGAGATAGTTCTGCAACAACGATTGGTCCGGCATGACTGGCAGCCATTATATTCGATGCGATGGTATTACATTTGCGAGGGTATAATAAGACTTCACCACGTGAACTCACGAGAACTGGCAAAAACGTTGCTGTCGTTCGTCTTTAGCCTAGGGTGTACTAACGAAAACTCGATCCGTAGTGAGTTTAACATATGTCAGATTTTAGCAATTATGGAAACCAGTACAATTCAAAGTATACTGTAACTTGAGTCGATTTCAATGGTCTATATGGCAGATATCATTCCATTCTATCTCTACTCAAAGAAATTTCATAATTTCGATTTTGATTTCGAGAACATACTTCGTTCTAGCCTACGTATTGTGACAGCTCTCGTATCGAGTGTTCATTAAACCTTCCCTGTAGCCGATGTCTATGCAAAATGCAGAACGTCCAGCCATGGTCCAGTCATAAAACAAATCCTGTGTGAATCCACTGTTGAACTGTTTTGTTGATCAACTTATGATGTGTTATGTCTTCAGCTACTAGTGCCGCCTTGAGCTACCAGTGTACCAGTTTGGATACTCATTTTGCTGTGAAACGTTCCTATTCCATCAGCTTGCAACTCATAATTATGGATGAGAGACTCTCTAGACCTCTGTAAACGTGATTTTATTTCGGTTTGACATTCAGTATATTTCCTTCACCATCAGGTAAATTTCCTTTTCTGACAGAGGTTCTCAAAATGTCGACCCACATTTCACAAACATTTAAAACCCTCAAATTATTTTTTTCGCATTTTCACCCCTGCCATTCATTCTAACATGCCTTTATACCTCTCTCCTTCACGGGAGTGCAGAAGGTTAGATCACACCCTGTATAAATATTTCCTGAGCAACACTGAAACAATCAGCTGGTTAGTTATCATTTTTGATGATCTCGTTATCGATACATGTTGGAAGGATGGGACTTTTTGATCAAACCATACATTTTATAGGATAATTATTTTTTCGAATGATTTAGATAGTTATCTTGACATTCAACAAAAAAACCGACAGTTAGTCATACATTTTTGAGGATCCCTGTTAGGCTACCACAATCGAGAATTTTCTTTTCGTAAGATAGAGTTGGGCGTCTCATCAAAATGAAGCTACTCATGGAAAATTAGCGTGATAGTTATCAATTGTAAAAATGAACCATGGATACTGGACTACGAGTGATGATCTTTTTTGGGTACTCCAAGCTGGTTGGAGAAATTTTTCTGATAGGCCAGTCAGTAGTGGATCGAAACAATGGGGTATGTTGCAGACGGTGGTCCTAGCAAACACATCTGTGAAATGACATCTCTGAGATGGAGCAAAACATCTGTGACATGACACACCAGTGGTGTCACTATTAGGTAACACTGCGATATACGTTGCATGGCTGCGATGTACAGAAATAATAAATCTGTGACTTGACATATCTGAGATATTGCAATGAGGTAAAACTGTGATATCACATCCTTGCAATGTAAAAGAGCAAATAAATCTGTGACATGACATCTCTGATGAGATGGGGTAGAGCAGCACTAGGCAACCCGATGTCAGCTACGTTCCGATCGTGCAAACAAGACCTGGCAAACGCGGATTGGTAGGATTTCTAATGAACCGGAATATATCCCATGCCAACAGCAGGAATGTCAACGTTGAAGTGTGCAGTGGAATGTCCTGGAAAAAAACACAGGGATGACTTCATGGAATTGTTTGAGTAGGGGTAAGGAACGAAGGATTCATGTGATATTTCACTTCGTTCAAAAACTGGTGACAGTCAATCAATCAAAAATATACTTTATTGTCGAAGATATAATCTTATTGACAAAGCATGCAATAAAAAATATGTATGTATAAATATATAGTTACAAGTGACACAAACTGTAATATAAAATATAATATAATAAATGGTAATAGATAATGAAATACACGAACAAGAATAAAATTAATAAATGAATAAATAAATGAATGAGTAATATGTACACATGTACATGAAGTTATAAAGGCATACAAACACATCAGTCTTCATACAATATTTCAATATCAGAGTCAATATTTTGAGAAGTAAATTACATGAAATTACTTAAAATTACATAAAATTCAGATACACGGAATCGCATTATCAACAAAAATTATGAAAAATTAAAACAATATATAAAAATGACATAAAAATTAAATTAAAATTAGGGTGCCATTATTCATTTTAATCATTTATTCAAGATCACTTGGGAAAATTGAAAGGCCAGAGTATGTGATTGTAATACTCCCGCAGGTTATAGTAAGCCTTCTGTAAAAATGCTTCTTTCACATTTTTTTTGAACTGTTTTGGGCATGGTGTATTTCTGTAGGCTGCTGGTAGATGATTATATATTTTTTTGCCTTTGTATATGATTGAGTTTCTAGTTAGACTAGATTTTGGTGTGGGTAAAGGAATACAACTTTTATTTTTTGTCTCATATATTTTTAGTTTCGGTTAGGTTTGAAGTAATAGCGTATTTCTTGTGTATCAGACATATCGTTTCCAGTAGGTAAAGGAAAGTGGAGTTAAATTTTTTTCATCAATGAATAGTGGTTTGCAGTGGTTACGGAACTGAGCTTTACACTGATATCGTAGTGCTCTTTTCTGTAATATAAAAACTGATTTGAACAAATAATCACTGCATAAGCCCCAAAGTGCAATTCCACAGCTCAAGTGGGATTCAAATAATGAAAAGTATACCAACCTAGCTGGGGCTGTGTTTAGTTCCTTTGAGACAACTTTTTACCCCTTTGTTTTACATAAGCTAGAAACATGTTCATTAAATTTCAGTTTACTTTCTATTTGCATCCCTAGAAACTTAGTGTTTGGTTTATTAATAATTGTGTGGTTTTCCAAGAAAATGTTATCAAAGATGAACTTGAAGGACATTTATTTTGTTCATGTTGAAACACAGTGAATTTATTTTGAGTCACACCATTGCCTTATTTTAGTGAGGTCCCCATCAATTTTTTCTTTCAAGTGGTTTATATCCTTCCCGTGCCTTGAATAGTAGTGTAATCCGCAAAAAAGGTGAACTTTCCCTGAATGCGAACAGTGGCTAGGTCCTTTATATACAAAAGAAACAGGATTGGGCCCAAGACTGGCCCCTGTGGTACGCCCATTGTGAATTTGTTTATCTAAGAATGGTTCTCTTCGATTTCCACTATCTGACTTCTTTCTGATAAGTATGAGCGAAACCAGTTCAAAGAGGAATTTCTATAGCCGTAGAACTCCAGCTTTTGCAGCAGTTGTTCATGGTCAACACAGTCGAACGCCTTCGAGATATTGCAGAACACTGCTGCAGCTGCTCCATCATTCAAAGTCACTTAAGTACTTTCGAGCAACGGGAAGATTGCGTCATTTGTGTTTTTACTGCTTTGAAATCCATACTGAAATTTATTTATTATATTATTATATATTAGGTGTTCCTTCATTCTTCTCTTTACTAATTTTTCTATAATTTTTGATAATGTTGACAGAAGTCCGGTCGGTAACTTGCGGGTACGCCTGAGTCACCGCCCTTATGAAGAGGTATCACGATTGCTTGTTTCAGACAGGATGTGAATTTTCCCGTTCTATGTCAAACTAATCTGAATATGTCCCTCCCATATAAAATTTGTCATAAGAAGAATGTAATTATCGAAAAATTACAGTGGTAATTGCACTGCGGAGCGATAATTGCATTGGGAAAACTTCCCGTCGGAATGACGACTATAACAACAACACTGACTGACAATACTGATAAATGTCAGATATACATCAAAAAGTGAAAAATTTCGTGTTTCGAGTGGTCCATCCAATCTATTGAGAAAAATGTAGTTGAAAGTGAAACAGCAGCACATACATTTGTCTTTCAACTCCGGAAATATTCTACAGAATTACACCCATGCATCAAAATTACCGATAATTTTCTATGAAAGCATGTTGTCTAAAAACTGCATGCAGTTTTTTACTGACAACATGCTTGAATCACTTCCGATCATTTCACTCGCCGTATGAAACCCCCCTTTCCTGCAATATTAGGAACAATAAGGGACGTATGCCTTGATAATATGCGGTTCCCAGCTTTCGAGCCGGTAATACCACTTTGTCATGGCAACCACGTATCCAAACAACAACGGAGAACTCAATATTATCTTGCTACTAATATGAATGTCAGTCTCACAGACTTCTTGTCTATCAAGCATTATCTATAGCTATTGAAGAATTCACGACAATGGAACTTTTTTACTTTGTTTGTTCGCGAAATTATCTCAATAAATACTATAACTCGTACTCACAATACTATCGATAATTCTGTCAGAAATCTTAAACTCGATCAAATTGCTTTGAGGTAACACCACTCGTCCTAAAGGTCCTAAAGGTGTTACCAAGCAATTTGATCTCGTTGATTTCTGACAGAATTACTATTAAAGGTATTGCGAGCACTCGTGGTATTTGGTAGAATTCTTCTGGACTTCCATTGTTTAGAAACAGAGAAAATAAATTCTTTGCATGTGTTTGAGTCACGACGGTTCAACAGGTAACATCTACTGTCGTTATCAAGTGTGCGAATGCGACAATATATCTCGGATACTAATTATACAGGGCAATTCAAATTCGACCCCCACCATTGGGATCTCCTAAACTACAGGAGATACGTCGAAGCTTAAATTGGGGCAAAGTTGAGTATTCTAGTGCTTAACAAAATACTGTTTCGAAACATGGAAAATTCTGAGCATTTCCGGAAATATCGGGAAAAAACTGAAAATCGTAATTTTCGTTTTTATTTTTTTCTATCGTTATTTGACAACAACATAGCTCAAAACCAAAAGTACATTTGTATTGATACTTTTTTCAGCTACACGTTTTCATGTTCAGATTTACTATCCGACGTTTCGTTTTCTAGCATTCATCATCAACTTTATTTTCTGTTATGGGCGCCATTTTGTTTTTTATACAGAAAAATAGTGATTCTCATTCTGATTTCATTGATTTATAATTTGTTATGATTTGCACTTCTGAAACCACAGATATTAAAAATAAACAACTTCATTTGAGATGGTCATGACTCCATCGAAAAATTTTGTTTAATAAACACTAGATGTCAGAACTCATTAAACATCATAAGTTTGCACAAATACTTCAGTCGAAATGTCCTCATTCTCAAATGAAGAAAAACGAGATATGTTGAAACTTTATAATAAATTGGATATGAATAGTCCGAAAACAACACAAATTTATTTTGAATTATATCCGGAAAGACAACAGCCGGTTAGAACATTATTCGGAATTTTGGACAAACACTTGGCTGAGTACGGTGCGTTTCAAAAACCAAGAATGAAATATGGAAGCAGAATGGAACAAAATATTAGACGTAACTTATTAGCCGAGGTAAAATAATTGTTCATTCCATATTCGAAAAAGTATAATTATTTTTGGTACTTCTTTAGATGAATGCAGATCCTTCCAAATCAACACATCAAGTCTCGGCAGAAATGGATGTGCCACAGACGAGCGTTTGGAGGGAATTCAAAAAAGTTGTTTGAAATGTTATAAGATACATATTTCACAAAAATTACATCCAGGTGATCCTGAGAGAAGGATGGAATTTTGTAGCTCGCTCTCGAATAGGGTAGACCCTACAAACTTCTTGAAAAACATTATTTGGAACGACGAAAGTACTTTTTCGAACTGTGGTGTCTTTGATAGATATAATGAGCACATTTGGAGTGAAAATAATCCACGACACTTCAGAGAAATCAGACCACAAGTTCGGTTTTGTTTGAATGTGTGGGCTGGAATTTATGACGACCGAATACTTGGACCTCATTTCTTCTCTAATACTTTGAACGGGGAAACCTATCTTCGTTTCATAAGAAACGAATTCGAAGAATATATGGATACGGGGCCAGGTAGCCGAGTGGTTAAAGCGACATTGTTTCAATCACTTTTGGCTGCCAGTCAAAGGTTCAAATCCTAGCGACTGCAGAAATTTTTTTGATGGCCCGAGAAAGTGCTAGGAATCGCACGTAAAAAGGTAAGACCTCGTTAATCCTTAGCACGCAAAAGTTTTCGACTTCTGAGGGCTGCCATTTGTAAGGAGACGACAGCTGGTTAACGGAAAAAACAATTTTAAAAAACAAAATTTAATTTAAAAAACAATACGTTACCACTTGTTAATTATAACAGCTGCTGGTTTCAGCATGACGGGACTCCTCCACACGATGAAAGAGCAGTTTGCGAATATTGACACCTGAGACTTCCTAATATGTGGTTAGGAAATTCTGGACCTGTGAGGTGTCCGGCAAGGTCACCTGACCTTACAGATTTGGATACTTTCTTGTGGGGCACTTTAAAGAACACAATCTATGGAGAGCAAGAATATGACACAGTACATGAACTTGGAGACAATATTATCACGTAATTCAGGTCTATCAGAAGAAGGGATATTGTTAGGGCTGTTCTTAATTTGAGACGACGAGCTCGGTTATGTATTCAAGAGGAAGGCCATCATTTCGAACACTTGTTGTAATACTTTTCTTGTATTTTTTACAAGCTCGTGATTTCATTCTTGTTTTTTGAAACGCACCGTACTCAGCCAAGTGTTTGCCCAAAATTCCGAATAATGTTCTATCCGGCTGTTGTCTTTCCGGATATAACTCAAAATAAGTTTGTGTTGTTTTCGTACTATTCCTATCAAATTTATAATAAAGCTTCAACATATCTCGTTTTTCTTCATTTGAGAATGAGGACATTTCTACTGAAGTATTTGTGCAAACTTATGATGTTTAATGAGTTCTGACAACTAGTGTTCATTAAACAAAAGTTTTCGATGGAGTCATGACCATCTCAGATGTTTTTTTTTAATATCTGTGGTTTCAGAAGTTCAAATCATAACAAATTATACATCAATGAAATCAGAATGAGAATCACAATTTTTCTGTATAAAAAAAAATATGGCGCCCATAACAGAAAATAAGTTGACGATGAATGCTAGAAGACGAAACGTCGGATAGTAAATCTGAATATGAAAACGTGTAGCTGAAAAAAGTATCGATGAAAATGTCCTTCTGGTTTTGAGCTATGTTGTCAAATAACGACAGAAAAAAATAAAAACGAAAATTCCGATTTTCAGTTTTTCCCCGATATTTCCGGAAATACTCGGAATTTTCCAAGTTTCAAAACAGTATTTTGTTAAGCACCAGAATACGCAACTTCGCCCCAATTTAAGCTTCGACGTAGCTCCTGTAGTTTAGGAGAACCCAATGGTGGGGGTCGAATTTGAATTGCCCTGTATAGCCTTCAACTGATGTATAGTTTTTCCAATATCAATTGCAGATCATACAAACTCATTTCAAAGCTTTACCAACAATTTCGTTTGATATGCCGACACCTCATTAACATGATGATTTATCTCCAGTCAAATATTTTGCATTTTGCCGCACGTCAAATGAGGTAATTATGATCTTCGTGGGGTCTCTCGCAGGTCATCAATGTTAATTAATGTAATACAACGACCTCTTTTTGGTGAGTGTTATTTTTGATGACTGATTTGACAGGTCTTGACACAGTGTTTTTATTGAAATCCAAATCGATCTAGCTCATGGACGTATAATATCGTATAAATACAGATGGACTCAGCATTGCCATACCTACAACACGGATTGGTTTGGAGTCGCTCATTTTGTAGGCGTGCGGGCGGCGGGAAAGAGAGAAGGTAGCGATAGACTGTGACCTTCCCACAACCGACAGGAGCACATGCATTTGATAAATTAGGGTTCAATCACAAGAAAAAATGCTGAATTTGAATTAATGATGAAAATATCAACGAAACTGATTGAATATACATCCGATGGGACTTCGTGAGATAGTTAAACTCGTATGATATACCTGATGTCATGCAATACTTCATTGACTGATATAGCATCAATCCTTAGAAAATAAGATTCATATAGTTTTCGAAACAAAAAAAAAACAATTCAACGTTGCGATTGTAGACCCTCGGCCATTTTTGTTTTGCGAAAATTCCCTGTTGCCAAGTTCACCTCTCCGGATTACTGAAAATTTGATATAAAAAAACAGTTGAATGTATCGATTAAAGACCCTTAACCTATTCTAATGGTAATATCTTTGTTTTACGGAAATGCACCGTTGCCAAGTTTTGGTCACGTGAGATTACTGGAAATCTGATATGGAAAGAACCAATTGAACGTCGCGGTTGTGGGCCGTCAGTCAATTGTAATGATACCATTTTGGTTTTGCGGAAATACCCTGTAGCCAAGTTGGCCACTTCGGAGAACTGTAAATCTGATATAAAAAACAATTGATCGTCTCGATTAAAGACCCTCAACCTATTCTAATGATACTATTTCCGTTTTGCGGAAATGAGCCGTTGCCATTTTTTGGTCTCTTTGGATAACTGGAAATCTACTACTCAATTCAAACTATTCAATCAGATGAATAATTTCTTTAAGTTCAAATGATATACGTTAAAAAAATTACAAAACACTTAGGGCGGGTTTTACAAAACAAGCTCAACAACAGTTCAAATAAACTCGCTTCAGTTGCTAGAGATTACCCACTGCATTTTCTAGTTCCTTACAAACTGAACTCAGTTTAGTTGAGCTGTTGGTGAACTTGTTTTGTACAACTGGTCCTAAATGATGCGAAACAACGTTGAAATGGTCAGGATTCTCAGTTACAAATTATCATACTACAGCTCACGGACTATGAATGATCAGGAGTTTGACATCAACTTCATTTCCATGGAAACAAACGTTACAGCGTGTCTCTTTATTCTGGTAGTTTGCAAAATGCGAGCGCAGCGAGCATCTGCTGTAATTTCACTTTTTCATACTAATCAGTGATCGAAAAAAGAGACACGCCTTTGGCTTGTCTTTTTCTTGTGGTAATTCATAAAATGCGAGCGCAGCGAGCATCTGCTGCGATTTTACTTTCTCATATCAATCAGTAATCGAATTACCAGCAACTTGGATAGCTAGGTTAGTTAGGTTAGGTAAGGTTGTATCCAAAACGTCTATGAAACTTCTCTGACTGATTCCTCGTGTTCATAACTTGGCATCAACGCATTTTCGCAAAGTCAAAATGTCAAATCATTTGATTAAATAGTACGTATATTGTTTTCTTATCCATATCAATCCCCATTTCCCTGGAAATACCAGATACCTGTATCCGGTAATCTGATCTGACCTTGGCAACACCATATTTTCTCAAAACAAAAATGGCACCATAGAATAGACTGAAAATTTATATAAATACTCTCCATTGACTAATTCTATAAAGCTTCTCTGAATGATTTCCCGCATCCATAACTTGGCAACAGCGCATTTCCGCAAAGTTAAAATGTGATTGAAAAGAATAATGTCCACTTCGATCCATCTCCATACCAGATTTCCAGTAATCCGAAGTGACCAAAAATGGTACCATTAGAATGAACTGATGGCACAAAATGGCGATGTTCAATTGTTTTTTCCATATCAGACTATCAGTAATCCCAAGTGACCAAAACTTGGCATCATCGTATTTCCGGAAACTGAAAATGGTACCATTAAAATAGGATGACAGTCTATAATGGAGACGTTCAATTATTTTTTTCATTTCAGATTTTCATTAATTCGAAGAGGTCAACTTGACAACAGGGCCCACAAACGCGACGTTCAACTTTTTTTTCCACAACAGATTACTAGTAAATCAAAATTTTACCAAAATGGCATTTTAAATATTCAATAAACACATGTTCTTATATAGATATTATAATGAATGAATATTGTGAAGAATAAATATTCGTAGCAAATCGTAGCAGACTTTGGAACACATTCAGTTGAACATTTCATGCCCAACTTATTCAACTAAGCCGCTTTTTTTGTTCCATCAGCTGGAAACCCAAAGATAAATCCAAATTTTGATAGACATTTCTTGGACTTTTTGGCAACCTCTTTTTTAATGCATCATCCAAAGACCTAATGAAGTAGTAAATGTTTCGTGGGTGTCTATTTCATTATCTCCACATACAAAGGTTTGAATAAACGTATTAATTTCATTTTGTTCGGTAAAAACAGATTGATACCCACTGTAACGCCTATGGTACTCACGAATGGAATCTGATATTCGGGTTCGAAAACATGGATTGTTTGCAAACCCTACAAGATTGCACCATTATGAGTCTCTGTCTATTATACTGCCACTAAATGAACACAAATGAGTTCGAAAAACACTATTTCAACAATAATCTCGCAAAAAGGCAATGACAGAATATGTGAGAACTGTCAGAAATTTTCTTTGTAGAAAACATAAACATTGATTTTCAACAGCGTTGACAAACGATCAGTCACAACAAACTCTACACAACAATCTGAAGATGCAAGTAATGATTTTTTTTGATAGTTTGGATTCTAAAACTTGTAAGTAATACAGGTTTAAGTTGTATGATAATGTCACCTTCACCAACCTTCATTCTTTGATTGTTATCGAATGAAATACGTATAGTGAAACAATTTTGTCTATGACAAAGATTTATCACCTACGAGATGTGACAACGCCCAACTTCATATCACGACTACAGATTGTGACCATCCACGACTTCAGATCAGGATGTAAACAGCTAGGTCCAGTACAATACTTTCCATGATCTAGCTGAGTGATGAGTGGCTTTCACACATTCCGAATCTCTGAGCTCGGCTGACTGAACACGTCATTATTCTGAATATAAGCCGACTCTATGAACTTTCTCTTATAACAATGAGTACTTTGTGGATAACTTCGACATCCGACCATGCGATGCTGTGCTGATTAGTCCATACGTGGTCTGCTATTCCCGATTTCGCTGTTTCTCCTCGCTGAGAATTTCTCTTGTGTTCACCGATCCTCACATTCAGTGGCCTCTTAGTTTCTCCAACATAATCCATCCCACATTCACACGGAACACGGTAAATGCAGTTTTTGGAGTCACTATTCTCGTTGGGAGGTCTCGTTTTTATGAGTTGGCTACGAATGGTATTACTTGACCTGAAGCATGTTCGGATGTTGTACATCGATTCAATTTGCCTTATCTTATCCGATAAACCTCTCACATAGGGAAGATATAGGGTGGGTTGTGTTGGTTCATCCGATTTCTCGGTGTTGCCTCTTCTGCGGTTATGGACCGCTGCTATATGTTTGTCGTAGTACCCTTTCCGTCGCAGATCTTTCTTGGCGTTATTGAATTCGTTGGTCAGACTCACATCGGTGTTGCAGAGGCTGTAGGCCCAGTCAACCAATGTGCGGATAATTCCTCTCTTCGTCGCTCCATGATGGTTCGACTCAAAATTCAGGTATTGTCTGTTGTGAGTTGGTTTTCTGTACACTGACGTTTCAAACTTGCCATTCGTTCTTTGGACTTTCACATCAAGAAATGGTATCCCTACTGGGTCTCCTCTTCCATTGTGAAATTTATAGAAGGTCTAATGTTGTTTAGGAGCCGCAGAAAGGCCTTGAGTTCTTCGTCTCCATAGTTCCATATGACAAAGGTATCATCAACATATCTTAGTCACATCCTAGGTTTCTTGTCGGCTTTGTCTATAGCAAAGGCCTCGGACTATTCCATATATATATATTTGCTATGACAAGTGACAGTGAGGATTTCATCGGTAGTCCTCCTGGGTGGAAAAACGGTCTTTTTCCTGAAAGTAACAGTTTCGAAGGCAACATTCCAGTAGTCCCATAATACCAGTTACCGGTAGGCTCGTCCTGTTCTTCAATGCTTCGTCCTCTTGTAGTTTTTCGTGAATAACCTGTAAAGAATCTTCAACCGAAACGTTGGTATACAGACTTTCTACATCAAAGATTGGTGGTATTACCCCCGATAATTTCATTCGCCGTATGAAACCCTCCTTTCCTACCTTTTGAGCCGGTAATACCACTTTATTATGGCAATCAAGTATCCAAATAACAACGGAGAATATAATCAGCCCTATGCTGTATCACTTCCGTTATGTTTAGCGGTCAGGCGTGCCATTAGGTTGGGTTATCATCTGACCGCTAAACATAACAGAAGTGATACAGCATAGGGCTGAATATCATGTCACTACTAATATGAATGTCAGTCTTACATACTTCATGTCTATCAGGCATTATCTTCAACTATTGAAGGATTCACGACAATGAAACTTTTTTCAATTTGTTGGTTCGTGAAATTATCTCAATTACTACTCGTGCTCACAATACTATCGTTAATTCTATCAGAAATCTAAAAATCGATCAAAATTGCTTTGAGGTAACACCACGAGTCCTTCAGGACAAGCAATTTGATCTAGTTGATTTCTGACAGAATTAGGTGCTATCAATAGTATTGCGAGCACTCGATTGTTCAGGATCCATGGTACATTTTTACAATTGATTACTATCAAGCTAATTTTCCAACAATTTCCTCAACAAAAATTTCCGATTGTGGTAGATAACAGAGATAGCAGTGATCAAATATGTCGATTTAACACTTCTCAAATATGTATGGAAAAAAAAACAAAGGACGCATTTTTAGGTGAAATGGTCTGAATTTTCAGTATATTAGAGTATTCAATGTACTGAAAAATCTCGCAAAATCGCAAAGTTCGTTGATAAGATTTTGAAATACAGGGCGTTCAAGTTAAAAATCAGTAATTTTTATTTAATTATTTTCTCGGGATTTGAAAGTGCCAACTGCATTTTTTTTCGTTCCTATCTTCTTATTACTAAATATCATTCAGATTGTGCAGATTATATCATTATATACAAAGTTAAAAATAAAAACATTTTAGTAATGTCTGAATATTCGATATAATAATGAAATATTGATAAAATAATTTTGGCATGCAATATACTATGCCTATTCCATCGGTAATCACAATTCATACATTTCGTACAGGGTGATTTGAAAAATTGGTGAAATATATGGCAAGTTCTCTCGTACACAGCCTTTATATTCACGTGGATTATCATTCTCCGAAGATAGCTGATACCGTATCAACATGATTTCGTTGGGTTATATAGAGTGATTACAAAAATTTTCGATGATAAAAATGACAAAATACCAACGTTTCAGAAATCACCCTGTAATTCATGATTAACTCGGTGAAATTCTTTTATTATTATTTAAAATATTCATCATTCTCTCCTCAACACTGTCCCAGTTTCCTACTATGACTAGTTTCATAGTTATTAATTGAGAAACTTATTACCAGTTGCATGACGAGTTGAAGGAACTTGTTCACGCGTACATTCTACCAGTGGCCAAGATTTTTCCCGAATAATGAAACATGAGAATGTGGAGATCAAAATAAATGTTAAAGAGGGTGAAGATTAGAGATAACAATCACATCAGGTATGCGAATTTAATAATGTAAGGTACATATAGTTAAGTGAATTTTGTTGGTTTATGCTTTGTCAGAACAAAAAACGAATTATCTGGGAAAAGTGAAAATGATTGATAAAACGCTTTTATTTCTAATAGGAGAATTTGACTCTGTGCAGCGACGGTTTTTTTCCAATGTTTGTGGAAAATCTTGGCCACTAGTATGCGTGAACAAGTTTCTTCAACTCGTCATGCAAATGGTAATAAGTTTCTCAATTATGAAGCTAGTCATAGTAGGAAACTGAATTTTTCGGACAGTGTTGACGAGAGGATGATGAATATATTAAATAATAATGAAGAAATTTCACCGAGTTAATGGTGAATTACAGGGTGATTTCTGAAACGTTGACATTTTGTCATTTTCATCATCGAAAATTTTCATAATCACCCTATATATCCCAACGAAATCATGTTTCTACGGTATCAGCTATCTTCGGGGGATGATATTTCACTTGAATATACAAAAATTGTACGAAAGAACCGGCCATATATTTCACCAATTTTTCAAATCACCCTGTATGAAATGTATGAATTGTGATTATTGATGGAATGAGAATAGTATAGGTATTGCATGCCAAAATAATTTTATCAATATTTCATTATTACATCGAATTTTCAGACAATACTAAAATGTTTTTATTTTTCACTCTGTACATAATGATATAATCTGCATCATCTGAATGATATTTAGTGATATGAAGGTACGTTGATGATGAGAACGAAAAAAATGCAGTTGGCACGTTCAAATCTCGAGAAAATAATTAAATAAAAATTACTGATTTTTAACTTTCAAAATCTTTGCGATTCTGCACGTTCAATCAGTACATCGAATACTAGAATATACTTAAAATTCAGGCAATTTCACTGAGAACTATTTTACCTACAAAAAGTGCGGGGTCCTTTATAATCCTACAATTCCATACTTCAAAGACAAATATGTCTTAAGTAAAGTCGAAGTGATAGGATTAATGATTGGAGCTCGTGGAACAGTTCCACAGTTCTTTATTGATTTCACTAAATATTTTAAGCTGCCCAAATCATTAATGGATAAAATTGTCGTTTCAGTGATCAAGGACTCTGTGGCCATCCTGAATAATCATTTATACAGTGTGACAATTTAAAAACTTACAATGGGCTATATCTCACGAACGAAAGATGATATCAAAAAATGCTCAAAATGTTTTCTAGGATGGGAAGGGGAAACTAAAATGACATAAAAAAGAACTCGCCCCCATCAACCCCCTAGGCCCCACCTGCCCCAACTAAAAAAGTTTAAATGGCAGACCCCTACTTGTGATACATCATTGAAAATCCTGTAAAAAATGCTATCCAATGGTATACATAATAATTGTACAGGGTGTATCAATAATTACCAAATTATTATCCAACAATTTTAAAAACAAACGTAGGAACCCTACTTGTGATACAATGTTAAAAATCTTTAAAGGCCAATAAAACCTTATTTTCAATGATAAGTGTCCGAGGGGACTTTTTGTTGTTGAATAATAGTTATTTATGTATCAAAGGCGTAAAGTAGGCATTTATGGCCTGCGGCGTGGATGATGGCCCGATGGCGTTAGCCGAGGGCCATCACACGCCGAAGGCCTTAAACGCATTTTACGCACGTGATACATACAAAATTTTATGCACTAGCGGTTTTATAGCGCGAATCACAAATACTGACTTGAATTGCATTGGTCTACACGTTTCATACGTTATCCATACAATAATTAAGGGTAACATAATATGAGGAATGTGAAACTATAGTAGCTGGAGTGCTATATTGGAGAATATATTTCAAATAAATAGATCATCACCGAAAAAATTGCCAACGATTATGAACAAATGTTAGAAAGAGTATTGCTCTATTGAACTGAAATGATTCTAATTCGTGTTAGGAATTGCATGAAATGATGTGTGAGTATAGACAATTTGAGAATTTTGTCTACTTTACGGCCCGATGGGCCATAATGCGCCCACGGGCGGTAAAGTGCCACTTTACGCCCGGCGAACCGGGCGATAAAGTGTACTTTACCGCCTGCTAGTGCATAAAAACTTTAATTTGCCGTCTTTGCAGAAACAAGTTGTAAACATCTGTTTTCTGGTTTCTGTCGCAGTCAATAATTTTTTGTTTATTTGAGACATTTAAATGTCATTAGTGTCATCATTGTGTACGATCAGTACTGTCATTCGCTGTAGTTGTCAGGATGGTTTACAGTATACCTGAACGTGTTGAGATAATTTTCATATTTGGCTCCCAGTACCAGTGTTATTTACGAACAGCTCAAATATTTAATGAGAGGCATCCGGACAAACATGTAAGTCACGTGTACATCCGCGATTTAGTTGAAAAATTTAGAGAAACGGGATCAGTGCTAAATAAAAAAAGGGATGCCCCAAGATTAATGTATGAAGCAAGCCAAGTTGAGGTCCTTGGGCAATTTGCAATAGAGCCTACTGCATCACCACGTCAGGTATCTACAATGACAGGACTATCACGTGAGTCGGTCAGGAAGATGTTGAAATTACATAAGTTTCACCCGTACAAAACGCAAATTCTTCAAGAACTAGGCGATGATAACTCAGACCGACGAATTGAGTTTTGTGAACTAATGATTGAAAGAATTCGCGATGAACCTAGACTATTGAAAAATATTTGTTTCAGTGATGAATGTACTTTTATGCTGAATAGCAATGTGAATAAACAAAACTGTCGGTACTGGAGTGATACGAACCCGCATCGATTTAGAGAAGGTCACACTCAATATCCTGAAAAACATGTCTGGGCAGGGATATAAGGGGATTCTTTAATTTGCCCCTTGTTTATACCAGGCAATTTAAGAGGCGAAATTTATCTGGATATGCTGGAAAACACCATCCAACCTTTAATTTTGCATGAATTAGAAATTCAAAGGGATGACTAAGGCCATCTAGCTCTGGAAGAAGATTTGCTGCACTACCAACAAGATGGAGCACCTCCTCACTATGCCGCTGCAGTTAGTTTTATTTGCGAATAGAGTACACTTCATTTGATAATACGATAACAATTTTGTGATTATTTTAGCTCTTGGATCGGCACAAATACGCGTTTTGTTGGGGGCTGATTTACAATTCGACTACTCTATACGTATCATGAATGAACACTCCATTTAATTTGAGAGTCTTCCACCAACCACTCTAAGAAAGAAAAAAGATACTCCACACACATTTTGAAACACATCTCTTTGGAAAAACTTAAACTCTAACTCGACTTGACCTCTCCCTCTTTTATCGGACACTGCAGAATATTTTTTAGAGCTTGTCCACCTACTGAATCAAACATCCCAAATTTCCTGATACATAATTTTTGTATGAAATTCAATCCATCATCTACGTTTTATTGATTTTCATAGGACTTGACTACCTATAGGATTTGAATAATTCATGAAAGCAAGTGAGTCTTCTCTGATCGATTCGTTCCAAATATACATTGCGAAAATATCCTTATCCTGTAAAACTTCATGAATTGAGAAACTGAAAGGCATTTAAATCATTTTCCCTAACCATATCAACAAATTTATTGTACTGTGATTTACTGTGACATCTTCAACATACGATTTGACACTAAGAATAACCCTCATTTCAGTGAAAAACAGACGAATAATAATAATAATACTCTCCATTTTTTTTCTGTAGGAGCCATAATGATGTTGACAATGTTATACAGTGAGCACGTAAAGGTTGGAACAAATTCACTAAAAGCTTGAAATGGCCATAGGGGAAAAAAGCGCAGACTCGTCGATTTTCTTTGTCAATTGCGCATTCTTTGGTCTGCTCATATTTTTGATGACGTCATCACTGTACGAGTTATTATTATTTTGATAATACCTTCAAAAAGAGCGCAGTATTATGTGTATGGATATCATATTTTTCTTATGCGCAATTGAAAAGGAAAATCGACGTGTTTGAGCTTTTTTTGCCCAATGGCCATATCAAGCTTGAATTTGTTCCAACCTTTACTTGCTCACTGTATAGAAAGAACGAAGTTCAAGTTTGCAGACCGGACTAGTTTCTGCTTGATCTATAATTGTTTTATCATCCGATATAATAGCAGCTGAAGTAATTGATAAATGAAATAATTGTGGGGGTGCAGCTACCCAGGTAGCACCACAAGTAACAATTTAAATGTTATTTGGATTTATCCTAGTTTTACGAAAGTTTTATGAAGGTTAGGTTATGCCCAATTTGATTTATGGAGGTCATATATTGTTCCTAATACGCTACCAGAGCAAACAGATTTATGAATCAGTTTCAAAACACTCCTGAAGGCTATAAGATAAAACCATTCAGCATTTGTTTTTATGATGGTTTTACAATGGCTTATATACATACACGATAAATCTTTTTGGTATTTAAATAATCCACATAGAAACTTAGTTTTGTGATGGTTTTATAGCACTCCTCAAGTCCATGCAATGGTTCTGTAATAAAACTAACGATGAAGTTTTATTAAGGTTTTGAGATGTACTCTCGAGAACCGCTATAAAATCAAAGCATAAAACCATTTCTACTTAAATGCTAGTAGCTCCTCCTAACCGGTAATAAATAAATCAGATTGGGTAAAGATAACTGGAAAAAATAAATAGTATTTAAACGTTTCACAAGACTTAGACACCAAATACTTATCATGGAAGTATATACACTGAGTATACTGACCACGTCGATCACGAAAAGACGAATGTCAGGCGGGATTGACAATTGACAGTTGAAACATTTTGGAAATTGGATTAAATAATACCAAACGTACTTTTTTAGGATAAAATGATTTTAAAATGGTTTCTTTTGAGGAGAAATGACTTTATGACGGCAATATGTGCAGCTAAATAGAATAAAGTTAGGGTATAGCCATATTTTATTACAACCAGAGGGAACAACTAGAGAGAGCCTAATTTCAATTCATGTTTCTTGCAATTTGGTGTGTATGACGGAAAGGAAATACACAATTATTGCTATTCATTTGTATTTAGATATAGTACAAATTATTCCGGGAAAGATATGAGTCAAAATAATTTTTTAATTTCATGTGGTATTTTGTTTATTTTCTCAATTTCGCGTTGTTATTGGGGCGCGTTGCAGATTTACCACCTAACTGATGTCATTTTGTCAAAAAAAATTAATTCGCAGATGATATTCGACATTTTACGTTGTTGAGTACCTATATATTCTTCATATATCACTGCCAGGACACCAACATTATATTTTTGCTTGTAAAATAGTCTCCCTCTTTTTCGCAACTGAAGAATTAAATTAATTTAAGTACGTTTTGGCTGTAGTTATTTATAGAATATTTTCTTACCCAATTTCATTAAAAAAAAGATATTTTGATGCCAAATAGATGTTTTTAAAGACATACAGGTTTATAACAGCCCCATGATTTGGTTTTATAATGATCCTCAGGAGGTTACTAAGAATCCTACGAATAAGGTAAGCATGGTCTTCAGAACCTTCTGAGGGCTATCACAAAACTGAAATTGTTACTTGGGACATCATATCGGCTGAATCTTGGTTCCATATTGGGCCAATATAGATATATTGTAAATGAAAAATCAATATTGGTCCAATATGGGTGAATATTCAAAACACAATATTATATTAACAATATTGGTGGAATATTGGTTGAACTAGTTTTGAATGTAGATTATCATATGAAATATTGGGTCAATATTGGTTAAATAATTTCTACCAATATCGATAACACAATATTGGTTATATATTGTTTTCCACATCTAGAATAAATATTTCAATCCAAATTTTCCAGTCATATCGATTATAGGGGAAAAAACTATATTTTATTTCCAAGTTTGATAGCATATTGGTTGAATATAATTTTCACTTTATTTGACAAATTGTTATAACTCATATTGAGTCAATATTGGTTGAATGATATTTACCAATATCGATAAAACAATATTGTCTTCACATCGTTTTTAACATCTAGAATAAATATTGCCATCCCAATATTCCCCTCATATCGATTCTAGGAATAAAAGCTATATTGTATCTCCAAGTGTCATACACATTGGTTGAATATCATTTCGCCAATATTCAACAAATCTTATTAATTAATGGTGGGTCAATATTGGTTCAATAATATTTATCGATATCGTTAAAACAATACTGTCTTCATATTGTTTCCTACATCTAGATTGAGATGAAATTTGAATATTGGCCGAATATTCAATGAAACATATTGAAATTATATCATGATCAAACTTGGATAAAAATCCGCAAGGTGGCATATAGAACGTATTCTAAAACCTACGACAGGATATTAAATACTTCCCATAACTTGTTCTCAAGACAGCTCACTCAGTGGTTATGGCGATCAAAAGGCAGACTCTGGTGTCACTTTCATCAACTGAAAGACAATTAATGATTTACCAAGGTATATTGACATCCACCAAAATATATCCAAATGATATTGTTCCAATATCGATAAATATTTTAAGGCCATTATTGCTTCAAGAATATTTCACCAAAACTATTTCTAAAATATTCAAACAATATTCGAACAATATCGCAAAATGTTCACATTTTGTTTCTCGACAATATAACTTTTGAATATTATGCCAATATTGTCAGAATATTGTATCAGCGATATTGTACCATTATCGCCAAATATTTTGAGGCCAATATTAGTTCAAGAATATTTCGCCAATATTATTTAAGTAATATTGGACCAATATCGCCGAATATTCACATTTTTTTTCTCGCCAATAATGCATTTCAAATATTTCGCCAACATGTTCACAATATTGTACCAATATTTTACCAATATAGGTGTGCTACTTGGTTATTGGTTGGGTATTGAATAAAACTCTTTTTACTTTTGAGAAAGCTTTTGGAATAGCTTTATTTCTTCTTCAGTCTTTCTAAAATTGGAATTTACAATAATATTTGTATAAATAAATACGTAAAAAAAGTACTTACAGTAAGCGAGATTGTAAAATAAATAGTAAAACAGAACTTTGTAAAGAAAATACATTAAACTGATGGACGTACCAAAAAGTAAATGAATATTTGCCATAATGACGTCATAAAATTTAATAAGTGAGTAGTTATATATAGAGGGTTGAAATGAAATAACCATGAAATCTGAGTAAAAGGTTGACTAGGATGAAATAGAAATATTTAAAACATTATTTCTTACTCGAATATTCTTTTAAATTTCTAGAATCACATTTAAATTCAGAATAAATGTTTTCTTGTTCATGGATAGTTCTTTATTTTTGATATAAACTTTCCAAAAAACATCTTTTGAAGATATTATTCTCTGTTGCTAATATTGATATATTGTAAAAATCCATAGGATGCCCAGTAGTGTTAACATGTTGAGATAAAGCACAAGCATTTGGTCTCAAACGGATATCACTTTTATGTGAAGTTATTCTAGATTTTAAGTTCCTTGATGTTTCGCCAATATACTTTTTATCGCATTCATTACAATTTATCTCATATACTACGCCAGCCTTATCAAGTGTTGAAGTCTCATCTTTCAGTTTTGTGGAAAGTTTACCAACAGATTTGATGGGTTTATTTGTTATGACGAAGTCAGTTTCTTGTTTGACGATATTATTAATTTTGGGAGTGAGTTCTTTAATATAAGATATTGATCTAAATTATTCAAAATGTTTGGTAGTTGGTTATCCAAATTGCCATCATTATAAGGAATTTGTCCAATGGTATCATTCGAAAAGTCTGGTGTTGAAAATAGTAATATATTCAAGAGATGTTTGGGATAAGAATTATTATCCATCAATAAATTAAATAATTTTCTCAAATTTTGTTTGCTCAGATCAGGATGACATATTTTCATAATTCTATTTTTCATTCCCAAAACTAAGTTGATTTTGGTTTTTTCTGTGAGATAGGAGAAATAATTCATATTTCTTCCTGAACTTGTTGGTTTGATATACCAGTCCAATATTATTTCATTATTTTCTGTTCTGATGATTTTAGTGTCTAAAAATGGTACGCTGTTAATATTTTCTTTTTCTATGGTGAATTGTAAATATTTATTCTATGGTGAATTGTAAATATCTAATTGTTGAATACATCAAGAATTTCAGTTCCTTTTCCTTTAGGAATAGCACAAATAATATCTCAACATATTTTTTTAAAAAAGGTAGTTCGAAAGATAGTTTTGGTAACAAAAATTCAATAAATCGTCCAAAATATATTGGGCTAAGATAGGTGATATTTTTGAACCCATAGGAGTTCCAAAAATTTGTTGATAAAATTGGCCATTTATTGGCTTTGTTGTTGGGAATGTTATTACGAATCGAAATGCTTGAAAAAATATAGGGTGTTCCATTGAAAAAAAATCCTTTTTTGAAATATTCTTAAAACGCGACTTTCAATTTTTTTTGTTTTCGGCATCGAGAAGGCCATTAAAAATGCTACTAGTTTGCCCATTTAACCGAATTCGTAGCATCAATAATAACGGAGTTGGCAATGGTGCCGGCTTAATTTGGAACACCCTGTATATAGAAGAAAGTTTGAGTTACAAAATTGAGATTTCTGACAAAATATTGAATTTCCATCATCTTCCAAACAAATTAAAAGATCTGATAAAATTGTGGAATCACCTCTTCAAGAAATATCTTACATTTCTGACCAGCAGCAACATGAAACATCTTCAGGAATTTATGTTGGAAGTAATTGTTCAAACTTTACTATAAATCATCATTCCAATAGATGAAATTGTTTTATGATGAATAATCAATTAATATTTGACTTTGTTAAAAATAAATCCTTCATAAAGTAATATTTCATGTTTATTTTGTGAATTATTTCGGGAATGAAAAAAAAGTTAATATTTACGCATCAATAAAGATGCAGAAAGTCAAGTTTTTTCGACAGTTGTACAAATAGTTATTTGATTTACTAGGCATAAAAGCACAAGATTTAATGCCGCGGCTGGTGTTTCATAGCCGATCGTAGCGAGGCTATGAAACCAGCCAATGCATTAAATCTGCTTTTCTGCCGTGTGAAACATATAATTTTTTCTTCAAATTTGTTCCAATTCCACGCAAAATCGACTTTTTCATATTTAAATTGCGTTTCATTATCAATATCCAAATAACTAAATAATTTTTCCCGCTGCCGACACTGTAAATAGTCCATACATGCTTAGCAACAAAACAGGTAAATGGCCTATATCATTCGTTTACTAATTCATCTTGACAACGGAATGTAAATAGTGTCATTTACATGCCTAGGGTAATAATGACTTTGCCTTTGACAAGTAATACCTTCAGCTTCATTCATATCAATTTTTAGGTTATGAGACCTTTTGAATATTATTGTTGTCTGCTTATTCGGTAACTTAGTTACACGCACAAGCAACTTAGAATGAAATAGCGAACGAATAATCATGAAGGAAGGGTAAGAAAACAAACTTCCATTCAGGCAAATTTTGAGAAATGTCAACAAGCAGCGGGAAAAACGTAATAAGTAACACGGAATATATCGACTATTATCATCCTCGGCAAGCGACAAGCCTCGGCTTTGCCTCGGCTCGTACTCGCTCACCTCGAATGTTAACACGTCTTTACATTCCTTGTTACTTAAATAACTATTATCAAAGGTAACTGGGCCCTGCGTTACTGTGTTTACCGCTGATGACGTTTGTTGAATATGTTTGTTTACTGTTTACTTTGTCATTGTCAATTTTGAAAAGTTGTCATGTTAGAAATGGATTTACTGCAAAGTGAGGATGAATTGATGCAATTAACACCACCTGAGATAAGAGACCAGGCGCGAGATGTGGAATTTAACCTTTTACCGGAAAAATCAAGAACTGTATATGAACTCACATACAGCAGATTCATGGAATATAGACAGAAGAAAAATACAGGATCTTTCTCTGAAAATGTGCTGATTGTCTATTTTTCCGATCTTTCAAAGAAATGAAAGCCTTCAATGTTATGGTCTACCTATTCGATGTTGAAAGCTACCCTAAACATAAAAAATAACATTGATTTGACAAAATACCTGAAGGCTTTTTTGAAACGCCAGTCAGACGGTTTCCATGCAAAAAAATCCCGAGTTTTACAAAGAGAAGAAATCGAGAAATTTTTATCAGATGCCTCAGATGAACTGTATTTGTGTACGAAGGTAGGAATATATTGAAAATTATCTATTATGGATTAGAGAACTAATTTTCAATTTATATTTTAGGTTGTACTTATTGTTGAAGTCGCTGGGGCTTGTAGATGTGATGAGCTTTTGCAAATGAAAACAGATGATATAAATGATATGGGCGACAAATTGCTAATTATGCTACCAAATACTAAGACCAAAAGATCAAGATCTTTTGTAGTAACGGAATATTTGAGCGTTTACAGAAAATATGCAGCCTCCAGCCCCTCGAATTTAAATATTCGGCGTGTCTTCTATTCATTGGCATTCACAAATTCGGTAAAATGCCAGAAGAAATTGCTACTTTTCTGGGACTATCCCATGCGAAACAGTATACCGGGCACTGCTTTCGCAGAACTTCGGCCACGCTGCTAGTGCATTCTGATGGGGACATAACAATGTTGAAGCACCATGGAGGATGGAAGTCTTCCGCTGTCGCATAGGGCTATATTGAGGACTCGCTAGCCAATAAGTCGAACATCGGCAATAAAATATTTTCTGGCGCTTCCGGAGTATCAAGTGTGGATACTAAAGTTGTTAATTTTACTGGAAAGGAGGAAAGTGGACAGAGTTCAATTGTATTAAATAATTGTTCACAATTCACCATAAATATATCTAATAAATAAAAATTTCGTGTTATAGTTTGTAGTTTTAATGCAATAAAACCAGTTTATTATCATCAGCATCATTTTGAGTTTTCTTAATGTCATTGTCAATTTTAATAACCAGTTTGATTTAAATTACTACTTGGAAGGTTGCCTTGCAACGAACTTTTAAAAGTACAACTTCTAAGCCTGCCATGTGTCATTAAAAGGCTGCTTTTAATGTCATTTGGAGAAAAAGTATATTTTTTCAGTTGTGCGTTCAACAAGTGCTTAGAGTTGTATATAGACTTTGGACGAATTTGTGATTTATTACATGCGTCTCGAATCTCAGACCTGACATTTTTTCTTTAAGAGGCAATGTATTATAGTCAATATAAATATTGAGTTATGATATAAGTTAATCCCTATATTTTTGTTTACAGAAGTATATGTAGGAGGATTTGTTTAGATTTAGCTGGACAGAGTGTTAAGCTACGAATGGAAAATTTGAGTGTCGTCCACACATATCTACCCTCCTCAATGTTTCAAACGTACCGGAAAAATTAATGGGTAAATTATAAATAAGATTGGTCCCATTATAGAACCATGCGGTACACTGCGAGATATGAACATGGGATCGCAATCATCATCATTCAACGTCACCCTTTGTTGTCTCATTTTCAGATAATTCCTAATGAATTCCACCTCACTTTCTGTTATACCAATGAATTTCATAATTTGCAACAAAATACCATGATCGATGGTATCAAAAGTCCAGTATAGTGCACATATTTCTATCTATTGAAGAATTAATTTGATCAATGAGATTCTAGAGTCCGCTATTACAGCTTTAACCACTTCTGAAACCCGAATGTTTACACGAAAAATGTCATTCATATTGAGGTGATCCACTATTTGTTTTTTTCACGAAGTATTCTGAGACTTTTAAAAAACATGTATTCGCTAATTTCCATTGATTCGGAAATTGGGAGTTTTCCAGACAGAAATTGATTATCACAAAAAATCAGAATCGGGAAAAAATATTTCAAGTTACCTAAGAAGAAATGAATACCTATTAAAATGAGTATGAAGGACCCCGCACTTTTACAGGTAAAATGGTTCTCGGTGAAATCGTCTGAATTTTCAGTATATTGTAGTATTCGATGTACTGATTAAACGTGCAGAATCGCAAAATGCGTTGATGGATAGATTTTGAAATATAAATCCCAACAAAATCATGTTTATACGGTATCAACTATCTTTGGAGGATGATAATTTACTCGAATATACATGATATGTACGAAAGAACCGGTCATATATTTCACCAATTTTTCAAATCACCCTGTACGAAATGTATGAATTGTGAATAATGATGGAATAAGAATAGTATATTGCATGCCAAAATAATTTTATCAATATTTCATTATTAGATCGAATTTTCAGACATTACTAAAATGTTTTTATTTTTCACTCTGTATATAATGATATAATCTGCATCATCTGAATGATATTTAGTGATATGAAGGTACGTTGATAATAAGAACGAAAAAAAAATGCAGTTGGCACGTTCAAATCCCGAGAAAATAATTAAATAAAAATTACTGATTTTTAACTTTAACGCCCTTTATTTCAAAATCTATATATCAACGAATTTTGCGATACTGCACGTTCAATCAGTACATTGAATACTAGAATATACTAAAAATTCAGTCAATTTCACCGAGAACCATTTAACCTATAAAAAGTACGGGGTCCTTCGCCGATGTTTGACAAACAATTGGTGTGTGTGTCTAAATCATCCTGTTCAGTGAAGACATGAAGTGTTTGTCAAAGATACAATACAAGATAGGTACATTCTGTCAATATTGACAAGTTTTTGTCCCTAAGAAAATTCAAAATAGATATTTCGATTATAATTTAAACTGTTTAATTTTATATTTATCGTATTACCTCATTAATAAAATATTTCTGTCAACACTAGAAAATTTGCCTGAAAATAAACTTAAGACAATCTACGTTGAAAAGAGCAGAACAATATGTTGTGTGCCACTTTCACTCCATACTGTACAAAAATTTTCTGTTCATATCTACTTAATTGTAAATGTCAATTCAGTTATTTATGGACTTAAAGTAGGCCATTTATGGAGATATTTTAATGGCCGAAACAGTTCACTGGCAGGGCTTCGAAATGACGAAACCACAATAACGTTCCGTTTATTTACGCATATTTGATTTCCATTCCAGGCGAAACGAATAGTACCCAAAAAGAGAAGGAAAAACAAATAAAATGTTCATATTTACTTTTTGAATTTTCTTTGCTTTACTCGAACTATACTGATGAAATGGTGGATGGGGTCTTGGTTGAATGATCTAACCTAAAAATTAAACCTGACTGCTGTAAGACGGCAGAAATCTTAGTCCGCCAAATGCAGGACAATTTTTTTTTTATTGCAAGGGATAAACAATGAGACCACTGTGATATCTAAAACGGTAATAGGCTCAGTGTGTGTTAAATGAGAAATGAGTAACAGAAGTGTGAAAATTTCAAAAATACTTTTTTTTTTATTTTGCCTGCATCATAATTCTTGTCAAATGCACTGAAATCTGACAAAATCTTCGAGCATGAAAAAACGCCGTGCTAGAAAGATTGATGCTGGGTGACAACGCCAAGTTCTCAATGTCAACAATAAGTGACATCATTTGTCCATTGCCTACTTGATCAGATGAATAAAATATAACGGGACATTACCCTGATCTCAATCTTAGCGGTGGACGGTGGCTCAGCGGTTCGATGTATCGGACGTTGATTCTTTTGTCAGCATCTGAAATTTTTCTCAAGTGGATCAGTATTGATAGACTACCGCATTCCTTGCTGAGAAGCAAGTGCGATTTGAGTTTCCTGAATTCCGATCCCAACATCTGGTGTTTGCTCTGAGTTTGTCGATCACCCGGGGTGGTGCTGTAAGTTTTCCTGGTTTTTCTGCAGCTGAAAAGTGAGTACGCATGATAATAATAGCCATCTCTACCCTCTCGTGCCCTTGAAGTCAAAGCTCAATAGTGTACTTGTATCATTATACTATTTATTTTTTCTGGTGTTATCGTCTGAACTGGAACAACATAAAACTGCCTCTTCGCATGAATTTGACATACTTTCTTGTAATGATATCAGTTATACTATACGACGTTTCGTTACCAAAGAACCATCGTCAACATTCATTTTATACGGCCCTGTCTTAATAAATGCAGATTTTAAAGTATTTTTCAGTTTCATCACGTGGGATATCTTCTCGAACTTTTTCGTTTACAGGGTGATTTACCACTTAAACGAAATTAAATGGGGTACTAAATGGTCTATCATGTTTGAAAGCACCTATAGAATTTGAAACCTAGCCGTGATGATTTACTAATTTTTTGCACGTCATCCGCAATTAATACTCCCCTGCATCAATGAATTTTAGGAACCATCTTAGTCAAAACACAATCGTGCTTGAGTGAAAGATGTCATGAGAATTGTAGCATTGCAGTGTTGCAATGTTACTATGTCCAAGTGCAAAATCGCTGATGGTCGTTGTGAACTTGTCCCCAATTTGCCTTGGTTGTACACTTATTACAAAATGAATACCCACGGCGTATGTGGAAACAACCAAAATCATCCCTCTACATTACCCGTTTCCTTCAGATAATTCAATTTTGAGTAAGAGTACAGAAATTTGAGAAGACTTGGCACTGGTGCACGTATGTGTGTTACCCGTCGAAACGTCGTCAGCTTCATTTGCAACAGTGATCGTATTTTGACGTCTTTCTTGAATCGGTACTGTTCAATATCGCAGCGTTTACCTCTATCAAATATTGTGATACGATTGTTCGAGGATGATCAAGAAAATTTTCGAGAAGACGCTATCCAAACTTGCAAACAATTTTGATGTTGTGAGAAGACTTTGGGTCATGTTTTCCAACTCACGCCGAACGTGCAGTGAATCGTGCTGATGTTATTGATCAAGCAGTTCTCCTCCACTAAATCTTTTATGGATGCAGGAGGCTGAATTCACCAGGGACGGGATCTCCAATTCCAAATTATAGTCATGTGTGGGCTCAGGAAATCCGCATGGCTTTCGTCCATTTCAACAATAACAACAACAACAATGAGTTGATAGGGCCCCATTATTTGCCAGCGGGGCTAACTGATAATGCTCATTTTGCCTTCTTGACAGATCAACTTTTTGATGATATACCTTTGGCAAGGTTGAGACGAATGTGGTTCATGCCCTCTGCAGTTTAGTCATGTGGTGAGAGACTTCTTAGACACCGAATGCTCACGCCGTTGGATAGGTCAGGGTAGATAAACTGGCCCCGAAGAAGCTTAGATATTACTCCTAAGGACTTTTATTGTAGGGTAACATGAAAAGTTTGGTATACGCTAACCCCATTGACTCACAATAGGACCTAGTGCAAGCCATCGATATTGCATCTAATGTCATTCGGGCTGAAAGGAGCGTATGTGATCACGTACACGACAACCTAATTCGTCGCTTGAAATTGTATATTGACTGTAACCGAGGAACATTTGAAAATGTGCTCAAACATTAACATATAATTTTGTTGTGCTGTGTTATGTGATTTGCAAAAATATTTTGCTGTTTTTTTTTTTTTTTTTTTTTCATTGGTGTTTTGACATCGACTGCTAAGTATGGTCATTAGCCATGTGTTATTTATAGGCCTTGTTACTAACTCCATACGCCACCTTAGGAGCAGCACTGTTACTTGGAACGCAACAGCGAATCGTGCAGGACCCACCCTAGTCTAGCCACGAGATTTTAATAATTTAATCGGTTAAATTAAATTAAAAAATCCAAGCCCAACCAGGGTTCGACCTCCGGACCTATCGACTCAGAGTCGGACGCTTTAACCACTGCACCACGCCCCGACATATGTTACGTTGTAAATTTAATCTAAACCCGAATGCACTAGTTTAACCAGCCCCTCGTATAAACGTAGAATTTATTTTGTATTTATATCAATAATTAATAGCCCAATAGCAGATAAAGGATACTTTGATGAGGCACCTGTGCACTAAATTAGCCCAGTAGATTTCGAACACTTGGTATAAACGTGATATTCATTTATTCATTGCTTATTCACACTGTATACTTGATAACAAAAGGATATTTTGGTCACACAACAGCGATACGTTGGAACTCCTTACTTTATCGTAAACTCTACCTGGAAAACGCATAAAAAGGTATCAGCACTCTGTCGTGAGTAGAAGATGATTCTCAGTACCGTTATTAATTTCAATTTTAGTGGGTATCCATATCAGAAATGGTTCATTCTTTCGCAGCGATTGCCAACTATTGCTGGAATTTTGACCCACAGGTTTGATGTTATGAATGCTTGTAGCTATTCGTAAGACTTGTGAGTGCTCTTTCTTCTATTGCAGAGCATAATACGAGGCTCTTGGATGAATCCTTTCTGGGTAGGAAGTGGAATATCTACAAAAGAGGTAAATGTTTCAAGCTGTACACTGTCAGGTAGCATTCACGCTTGCAGAATGATTTAGTCCATTCGTTACTGTGAATGATTTGTTGTGCCAATTGTTTGGACTACTTACCTTAGGGTAGGAAGTCGTCCCCTTGAGTTCAGTGCTTTATTTTGATATCTTGAGTCTTTTAAGTTAGATATGTAAACAGAAACTTGGCAGCTAACCTGACACTATTGTTCGCTAGGTTATGGGAAGGTCATTCAGTTGTTTCGTTTCGATACCTCACAACGTTTCACGATCCGTGTTGGTTCTGGTGTACTTGACGATTTTATTGTCCGGTGAGGGTTGCATTTCTGCGAATTTGTAACTGTATGTAAATTGTATGTAAATATGTAATTTAGTGATTCGTTAGGAGTTAGTTATTCAATATTAGATTGGTTACTCGTACAAGTTGATATATGGGTGACGGTTAAGTGATATCTACCGGTTCGGTTGGAACTGGCGACCAGAGAAGGCAACAGGGTAGCACACTGCTGTCATCTGGCGTCAAACTTTTGGTCGTCAGGGTCTGTTCTGTGTCTCTCTTTCTTTTGATCGGGCAGATTCTGGACAGTGAACCACTTTGCTGATTTTCCTGATTTTCTTAACATTTTCATGGCAAAGCAAGTACAGAGTTTTTCCTGCTCTGATTTTTTATTTACTGTGATTCATAAATTATTTCATTTCAATTCTTGGGCATGGTACAGAGTGTCCCAACTTGCATTTGTTGGAAAATCACATCAGGTTGTCTCATAGCCATCATAGGCTACGGAAATCCCTGGTGCTTATATTTTTTTGCAAATGCTGATGGTTACGTTTTTCTCAAGGAACTGATACAGGTCGTCTCAGTTACAGAGTGTCCTAATAATAATGTTGTTTATTTTACAAGTGTCTTTTGTCTTGATTCAGGTAGTCGATGATCGCGAGTTATGGGAAACCCATTTATACAGGTTGTCTCAAAACATGCCATCAAACAATTACTGAGTTATTTGAAACATTCATTTATAAGTAATGTATACGGGTTTGAAAATTAATTATTAATTTAGAGAATTGTTTGATACCTACAGGTTGTCCCAGAACCTTTTGTCAGACAATTACTGATTTGATTCGAACATTTAATTATAACTAATGAATATAAATATCTGTAAATATATTATTGATTCAGACAGTCATTTTTGAGACATACAGGTTGTCCCAAAACATTTCATAAGACAACTACCGAGTTAATTCAAATATTTAATTGGAAGTAATGTATATAGATATCTGTAAATATAGAGTTGATTTAGAAAAGCATCTTTTGGACATACAGGTTGTCCCAAAAGAATAGTCTGAAACAGAAACAATGTTCCCGATGATAGAGTGAGTTTCTATATCGAGGAGCTGTCTGAAAAGTTTAATTTAAACTGGGAAGGGGGATATAGTTAGGTTTACTTGCTGATAGTAATTTCCTTTCCTAGGGTTTCTTTTCTTGGGGGCTCGACTGCCTTATTGACAACAACACTCAGACTTGGAGGTTCCCAGATATCAGTGGTCCCTTATTTGGTTTCCCTGCGGCGATATTTCACCATTGGCTGGAAAGTTGACGGTACCAGGAAACTTCTAGAGATAATCCGATGCCTACGACCTCCGTGGGATTACACGCAAGTCTTTGATCAGCTTCCTGCTTAAATAGCTTAAAACTTAGCTAGCTTTTGCTTTATTATCTTGAAAGTCCACTAGCTCATATTATTTTTGCTTTACGAGCTTACATCGTCAGTAATTATTGGTTTTACTAGCTTTAGTTTACTAGCTTAAGATAATTTAGTTACATTGCTTCACATTTATTTTTCGCTAGCTCATTACTTACTAGCTTATGAACATTCTTGCCTACTTGCTGGTGAAGATTACCATTGTTGAGCGGAAATTGAATGCGGTTAACACTTGCTTGATTTCTAGATTTATATATTGCGGCCTGCGCTTGAGCTCTCGCGACGCCCTCGGAACATATTTGGTATTGAACCCTTCGATTTCTGCGCTCCTTGAAATATTGAATATTGCAACCTGTTTAGGAATTATGAGCGGGGTAGTTTAGCATTACATGCGGTGTTGTTTGCTATGCGGTGTTGATTGCTTTGCGCTTGTAGTTTGCATACCCCTTAATTAATTGGAGTTATTGGAATCCCTAGGTGTTGGCCTGTTACGATAGTGTTCGATTGCTGTGCGCATTGCTTCCCAGTGCTTGTTGTCAATTGTTGCCCTGCTTTCAGAATCTTTAGTTTATAATATTTTAATTTATCAATTATGAATATATGTATATATATATATATATATATGTTTTTAATGTAGACATTTACCAAATTGTACCACATCTCAAGTTGTTTTTCCTTTATCATTTGGTAAGTTGCTGGTATAGGTTTAGTATGGTAGGTATTTGTGGGTCGGCAAATTTACCTGGCGCCCAGATCAAGATCCTTTATTAATAATCCGAACTCACCCCATCTCCACTGTAGTGTAGCCGCAAATACCAACTTGACATTTGTTTTGGTCAAGTTTATGTGTCTAGCGTTTAGGTAGGGCACACATATATTTTGCTGTTATTTCAAAAATCATTAATAGTCTTCCGTCCAAATATGCTATGCTTGTTACTGCGTGGGTTTCAGTCGATCCTAGTAAACAGACCCTCTCAGACCTCATTGCCAGACTACTGAAGGAGGAACAGAAGATTTCTGCATCTGTCATCAAGGAGGCCGATCTAGCGCTACAAGCCCAGTCATTAGGAATTCACCGAACTCCAAAACAGCCTGTCGACAGAAAACACAACATACAAAATCTGAAGGAGAGGACAAAATGTCGATATTGCAAGCAAAAAGGCCATTGGTGGAAAGAATGTCCCAATCGAAAATTCAAGAAACCTGAATTTGCCAGTTCTAAAAATTGCCCTGCGAACAAAAATTCTAGAGAAGCACTTGTTTGTGAATCTCCAACTTGGTCAGATATTTTAGAAAATTAGGAAGATATTTGGTTAGCTGATACAGGTGCTAGTGTTCATATGTCGTTCAGGAAAGAGTGGTTCACAAATCTTAAACCACTCAAAGATGAAATTGTGGTCCGAATCGCCGATAACAAAGTGATAAATGCAGTAGCTGTTGGAGAAATCAAAATAAAAGCACTGGTTGAAGGTGTTTGGACAAATAAAGTCATCACGGAAGTTCATTATATTCCTGATTCGAGAAGAAATCTGCTATCCGTCGGCAAAATAACGGATGGAAGTTTCGTTATGGTGGCTTATAGTGACCGATGTGAATTCCGCAACTCCGATGGTGAACTATCATGCGTTGGCTTGAGACGATGCAACATGTTCCAAATGTTGATGAAATTTGATGAACTTGAATGTAATATTACATCGATCAACAGCTTGAAACTTTGGCATGAAAGGCTGGGACATGACAACTTGAAGTATGTCAAAGACACAATTAGGCACGGTGCAGTTGAAGGCGCATGTATTGAAGATGAATCTGAATTTTTCTGTGATGGCTGTTAGCTTGGAAAGCAGAATAGGAGAAGTATTATTCGATCTTCTGACAATAAAGCAGAAAAACAAGGCCAATTCATCCACTCCGATGTTTTTGGACCCTCTAACATAAAGTCTCCAAGTTGATCACGCTACTTTTTACCGTTGAAAGATGATTGCACAGGGTTCCGAACTACCTATTTTCTGCAACAAAAATCATAAGTTTTCCAGAAAATCGTTGAATACGAAGCCCAAGTAAGAAGACAAACTGGAAATTTGATAAAGTTGTTTCTATTTGACAATGGTACAGAGTTCGTCAATGGAGATATGCGGAACTTCTTCAAAGATAAAGGTATTTTATGCGAGACTTCAGCACCTTACGCGCAAAAGCAGAATGGAAGATCAGAGAGAGACATCAGAACCATAACTGAAAGTGCACGTTCTATGCTGTATGCAAAAAATATTACTTTAGAACTGTGGGCAGAAGCTGTGAATACTGCTGTTTACGTCCTGAATAGAACTGTCTCCAAGCAAGTGGAACGAACAACACCTTATGAAAGATGGTTTGGAAGAAAACCCAGTTTGAAGCACATTCGAGTTTTTGGATCAGTGGCCTATATGGACAATCCAAAAGAATTGAGAAAGAAATGGGAACCAAAAAGTCGAAAAATGATCTTGATTGGGTATGAAAAAGAATCTCCAATCTATCGACTGTGGGATCCGTCAAAAAAATATATATAAAAATATATAAATAAAAATATATATATATACATATATATATATACATATATATATATATATATATATATATATATATATATATATATATCAGTGCAAATGTTCATTTTGATGAAACTGGCACATTTCTGAATGAAAGTGCAGAAGATGATGATGAGGTAGTTTCTCAAACTACAGCAGTAGAAAATATCAGTAGTGAAGGCGATGGAAATGAAAACTATGAAGAAAATGCTAGCCCAAGAGAGAATAGATATTATTTACGTGATAGATTCCAGCTTCAGCCACCCAAAGTTCATTCTGCTATGGTTGTTGATATTGATAATCCATCCACCTATGAACAAGCAATAACTTCTGAGAATTCTGAGCGTTGGATATCAGCAATGCAAGAAGAAATTGAGTCCCTGATAAAAAACGAAACTAGGATACTACCAGAAGATGTTAATATTATCGATTCTAAATGGGTATATAAAATCAAAAAGAAAGTAGATGGAGAAGATATTTTTAAAGCAATATTGGTTGCAAGAGGATTCTCGCAGAGAGAAGGAATAGACTATCACGAAACCTTTTCTCCAGTAGTGAGATATGAATCTATTCGAGTGCTACTTGCAATTGCTGCATCAAACAATCTCGAAATTTCCCAATTTGATGTGAAAACGGCTTTCCTGTATGGACATTTGGAAGAAACAATATTCATGAGACAACCCAAAGGTTTCGAGAGTGCTGGTAGAGTCTTTCAACGAGTTTGTAGAATCCCTTATGAATTGATTGCAAATACTAAATATTAACATAGTATAAATATGTGTGGCAATGTTAAATGACGTATGTAAGTAGAATAAATAACAATAAACAAGATTTAAAAAATCATCCAGATATTACCTTACAAAAATCATTAATTACATGTTATAAAGGACTGATTCTGATACTAACCGCAGACAGGTACTCATAGAGCCTAAGTGGTATTTCCATTTCTTTCCTGAACTTTTATTGGTTATTGCGATTCTGTGAAGGCAATCACTTGACATTCCAGTATATTAACTCTCTTACTTTCAACCTCTACACATCTACATTGTCACATTAACACTCTACATCTCTACACTTTTATTTTTTAATATTAAATTTTTTATTATGCTTCCTAAACTCCGAAACTTTCCAACTTGTCATTTTTTTTTATATTTACCCTTAACATGTTATATCATGAAACTTATACATATGTACATTTATATTTTTATATCTGTATGATATAAAATTTGTCTTCATTCTAATGTTCTAGGTATGTTATTTTAGATATGTAATTTAAGTTAATTATATTTAATTTGTTCATATATATACGACCACATACAAGCAGTACCACTGCTTTCGTGGTCTACTCATTTATTCACTATAATAATACGATACATGTCGAATTGAATTTTTATAACTTTTTTTTGTGAATAAATCATTATTATTAAAATCATTATTATTAATCTGGTTTGCAAAGTAAGAAAAAGTTTGTATGGACTCAAACAAAGTTCTCGATGTTGGAACCACAAATTTCGAAAGTTTCTGGAAACATTCAATCTAAAGCAGATCGATGCTGATCACTGTGTTTTTGTCGGAAATATCGACGATGAAATTATTTATTTGGCACTTTATGTGGATGACGGGTTGATTTTGACAAAGTCGAATGACACTGTCAATAAATTGTTAGCATATCTGAAAAATGATTTTGAAATAACTATTGGTAGTGCAAACTGTTTCATTGGAATCGAAATATGGAGAGACAGAGATAAAAACCGAATTGGCATAACTCAGGAGAGTTTTGTGAAGAAAATTTTGAATAAATTCCACATGTTCGAATGTTTTCCATCAAATGTTCCATTTCAACCAGGTCAGCAGCTACGAGATGTTTCAAATGATGAAGAGAAGAACTTGAACATACCATATCGAGAAGCAGTAGGTAGCCTTTTGTATATTGCCATGCTTATGTCAGTCAGTTTTCGAATAATTATGGCTGTGAACATGGGATTTCTGTTAAGAAAATACTGAGATCCCTACAAGGAACTAAAAGCTTCGTAATAGTGTATGGGAATCAAGAATATAAGAAGATCAGCTGCATGGATATACTGATGCAGATTATGCTGGAGACGTCAGTACCAGAAAGTCCAGAACTGGTTATGTTTTTATGATGAATAATTCACCAGTCACTTGGTGTTCACAACGGCAGCAAGTTGTAGCATTATCCACAACTGAAGCAGAATACATCGCTCTCTCTCTTTTGGATGCAGGGAGGCTATCTGGTTACGTCAATTATTGAAAGAACTTGGTGTTTCAGAAGATGTTCCAACTGTCATCAATGTTGACATTCAAAGTGCAATAAATATATATAATATATAAATATATATATATATATATATATATAAAGAGTGTAGTTGCTATAAAATAAAAATTACGTTTTTGCCGAAGTCATTCTTTGCTGCTACTTTTATTACTTTTTCTTTCATAATCAGTACTCTGTTTGCATTGGATCAGTTTATCCAATAATAATATGCAGAACTTTGAAAAAAAACTTTACTGCCTAGTTAAAAATTCAAAAAAATAGCTTATGACAACTATATTCATTCGGCAGAAATAATGCAAAAGCATGTTGGCAAATAATAAATTTTAAGCAAAACAAAACCAATAATAATAGAACTTTTTTGTCAATATTGCTGGCAATATAATCCAATCTCTTCCAACGGTAGGCAAAGCTGATCTACTGAATTTCAGAAATCTTCCAGCACCCAGCAGCTCTTTTTACTTGGGTCCAGAGACTGAAGAAGATGTTCAAAGTGCAATAAAGTTACTCAAAAATTCCAAATACGTAGACACCAATGAACTAAATAGTGATATCATTGAAGAAACCTTCGATATATTGTTGCAGCCTCTGTCTGAATTGATAAATTCAATATTCACAAATGGTATTTTTCCAGACCCATATCAAAAGTTATTCCTTTATTTAAAAACGGTGACAGTTCTCTTGTTAACAAATATCGTCCAATTTCAATATAAATTTTTAGCAAAATTATTGAAAAAATTATTAAACAACGTCTTCACGCATATTTTGAAAAATACAAATTATTCAACGAATCTCAGTTTGGTTTTCAGAGGCTGTTATGCTCTGCGACCTCTCCAAGGCGTTCGACTGCGTCTCTCACAACATATTATTGTAGAAACTATATTATCATGGCATCAGGGGAGTATCCCTATCACTCATAAATCGTATTTGACAAATAGATATCAAGCAGTCAGAAGCAATAATTGCATTTCGAATTTTAAACTTGTCGAACATGGTGTTCCCCAAGGATCAGTTTTATGACCACTTCTGTTCATAATTTATGTAAATGACATCAGTAATTTCATGCATCTATACAAATCTGTTTTGTTTGCCGATGACACTACTACTACTAAAAATGCAACTGAACTATCTAAAATATTAGATGAAGTCGATGAGAAGGCAGAAACTTGGTTCGTGACAAATCGTCTCAAACTGAATTCGGATAAAACGCAACAGTAACAGTTTTCAACAAGCTCTGCTACATCAAATGCAGACAGTGTTAAATTACTTGGGTTAGTTGTAGATAGTACTCTCACTTGGCACTGTCAAATTAACACAATAAACTATCTAGAACACTTTTCTTGTTGCGTCAGTTGAAAAATGTTACTAGTATCATTGTTTATATAGAAGATAGTTAGTCAACCTTATGGGATTATAATTGGATCAAAACGGATGCGACATGTAGATGGCGATAGTGAGCTCGCATCCAAGTCATGTCGTAACTTCAGTGATCTGGCCTCCAAGTCATGTCGTAACTTGATTGAAACAATGGGACAGCATTAAAATCAAGGTTTTTTTAAGGAACCTGCATTAAAATGACGTCAAATATTCAGGTTTGTAACTAATCACGCTAGATGACACTCGCGTTTGCGTCCAACATCAATTACACAGGCATTGACTAACTATCTTACTTCTATATAAACAATGCTAGTATCGATACACTAAAAATAACGTATTTCTCCCTCTTTTATTCTCACATTAGCGTTATACTCTGGGACAACTCAAATGGAGCTTTAAAGATTTTTAAATTGCAGAAAACGAACTCTGCTTATAGAGACCATTGTCAACCTCTTTTCTTGAAACTTAGAATAATGCCGTTACCCGCTTTATTTTTGTACAATGTTCTCATAGGAATTCATAAAAAATCAACTTCATTAATTAAGCAATCAGACCTCCATGCTCATAATACCAGACAATGTAACAAAATTTGTACAAATCGATATCGTTTGAGTAAATCACAGAAGAATACCGATAATTTTAAAGTTCTTAGTACGTCCAAAAAATTATCTTTTGAGGTTTTGCTTCTATTCTGTCACAGAATACGTGAACCATATCAAATGTTTATAATGTAAACACACTCATCCATTTTTGTTTTTAAATTTTCACACCTTGTATTTGTGTTCTCTTGCTTGGTTTTGTTTTTATTGTTATTTACCATCTTAAATTTTATAACTGATCATTACTTTTATGCTATTTTTTGACTTGCCACAAACGTTTTATTATGTAACGTAGTGAAATAAATAAACTAAACGAAGCAGTGAAAAAATTCATGCCTGAAAGATCATGTTCTTGAGAACTCTTGGATTTTGCAAAGATGTTGTGGATATTGCTATAATAAAAGGGAACCGCAGAAAATACAAGTGAAGGAGACAAAAGAGGCAAACACGTAATAAAAAGAAACTTCAATTGAACTCTTCACTAGTAGACCGTCAGATAGTGACAGATTTAGGTGCCCCATTTTCGCATACAAGCATGGAATAGGGTTGAAAATTACATCGATGTTGAGTAAAATGGAGAGAAATTCACGAGTTGCTGTTGGGGAGAACATATGGAAAAATCAAAGAGAATTTTCGTTAAATTTTCCGACGACTTATCCATTCGCGCCACTAAAGTCATTATGTTTTTTGGTCTAGTAACGATGTAGGTTTCAAAATTTTGATGGGCTTGTGTGGGAAAATCTGTTAAAATCTAGATTTTTTTTTCACAAGATTATTCCCTCATTTCAACCCTTTAGCCACCTGCAACACTCAAGGCTTCGGTACCCCGAAGCCAGGTTCTATTAATTATTGATTAGGTGGACACGTCTAGCGTGAAAAATGGGCAACATACCCCTTTTATTTCTGTTCTGGAAAATCGAATTTTCCATATGTTCTCCCCAAGAGCCACTCGTAAATTATCCTCCATTTTACTCAACATCGATTTACTTTTCAACCCTATTCGATGCTTGTATGCGAAAATGGGTCACCTAAATCAGTTACTTTGTAACTGTCTGTGTGAGAACCAATATCTTAGCAACAAAAAAAATCTAGATCCCTTGCTTAACATCATACTCTATGTATAAGACAGTATGCGCAGAAAATTGCACAGAAGATTTAGTGGAAATTAGACAAAGGTTTGAGTTTTCTTCAACATGAATTTATACACAAAATAAACAAATCGTGAATCGAATAGATTATATTCCTTTTCACGTGAATCTGAACTAAATAACATCGACATAATGTTCATTTTCCACCAACTCACACTCACATTCATGAGTGAATTTACTGTTTTCATGTGTATTTGGCAAGAAACTAAAACCCTCTAATTCTCAAAAGACCTGTGAATGAAACATAATGCGCTCATTCAATTTTGTGAGTTTTTGCTGAAATATTACAGGATTATCAGACTCTGCCAGAGTTATGGGCTCATAAATTTCAGGTGGAGTACGAACTTTCGAGATAAGCTCTTAGCAAACTGATTATCTGACATACTCGAGTGGAAATTTATCATATAATTTGCGAAGACGGGACCATTCCAACGAGAAAATCCTCAACTTTCATAATTATATTATGACAGGTCCGGAAAGGCTGGATAATGTAACAAGCAATAGATGGAATGTGGTCGCCGCATCTGTGTTTTATGTTAAATTTTATTCTACAGATTGAAAGTAGTGATATATACAGTAATTCAGCATGGAAAGTTTTAGATGTCATTAGAGAACATCGTGATACTGACGAGGAAGTTGAGAAACTCCATAAAGTTGAAATGAGATCATTAACCATTCACCTTCTGATGCCGAAACCATGGACAGGAGGAGTTCTAGAATATTTATTTTCCCCAGTTAGATGAACGTGAAGCAGATTGAGCATGAGTTTTCACGTGCGGATTGAGCATAAGTTTTCACGTGCCAAAGGACGCGAAGAGAAGTTTGGTCAAGCCGTTGAGAAGACTACTCCCGCATTTGTTAGGTACACAATTTTTTTAACCGGAGTGACAGCGGCCATAGATAGCAGCCATTATTTCCGAAGTCACCCGAACGCGGGAAACAGTGGCGCACCAATTTTTTTTACGAAAATACAGGAATTGTAATACTTCATTATTTGATCTCAATAATATTGATTATTTCACTTATGCTAAAATAGCGTGTTATGATTGGTAGAAATTTTTGTGTTGATAAATGAAAACATAATGTTTTCGATTTTGTAGTTCGGCTTTTGATTGGCTACTAATTTTGACAAAATGTTGCACATCAGTTCTTTTTTACTCTTTGAAAATTTGACTTTCCGAGGGAGGCAATCGTTACATAAAAAATTCAAATTCTGCGTGAAATCGTCGCCAGAGCATACACAAATTTGGTAAAAATGTTGCAATCAGTTCTCTTTTACTCTTTGTTGGAAAAATTTTACTTCCCGAGGGAGCCAGGGGGTGAATTTAGCAATCGCTATATGAAAAATTCAAATTCTGTGGGAAATCGTCGACGGAGCATAAACAGTTGTCAAAATGTGATGAAAGTGATGAAAATAAACTGACTTTCCAAGGGAGTCAGGGGGTGCATTCAGCACCCTTACATTAGAAATTGAAATTCTGTGTGAATTTGTCGCCGGAGCACACAAAAATTTTGTCAAAATTATGCAAGTCAGTTCTCATTTACTCTTTGATGGAAAAAAATGACTTTCCGAGGAAGCGAGGGGGAGCATCTAGCACCCTCATGTTAGAAATTGGAATTCACTTTGAAATCGTCGCCGGAGCATAAACAAATTTTGTCAAAATGTTGTAAGTCAGTTCGCCTTTACTCTTTGATGAAAAAGGACACCGCACTTTCTATAGGTAAAATGGTTCTCGGTGAAATTGTCTGAATTTTTAGTATATTGTAGTATTCGATGTTCTGATTGAACGTACAGAATCGCAAAGTTCGTTGATGGATAGATTTTGAAAATCAAGTTGAAAATCAGTAATTTTTATTTAATTATTTTCTCGCGATTTGAAAGTGACAACTGCATTTTTTTTTTCGTTCCTATAATCAACGTACCTTCATATTACTAAATATCATTCAGATGGTGCAGATTATATCATTATGTACACATTGGAAAATAAAAACATTTTAGTAATGTCTGAAAATTCGATGTAATAATGAAATATTGATAAAATTATTTTGGCATGCAATATACTATTCTTATTCCATCATTAATCACAATTTATACATTTCGTTCCGGGTGATTCGAAAAATTGGTGAAATATATGGCTGGTTCTTTCGTACATATCCTGTATATTCAAGTGAATTATCATCCCCCGAAGATAGCTGATACCGTATAAACATGATTTCGTTGGGATATATAAGGTGATCATGAACAATTTCGATGATAAAAATGACAAAATATCAATGTTTCAGAAATCACCTTTATTATTATTTAATATATTCAGCATTCTCTCCTCAACACTGTCTCAAAAATTAAGTATCCTACTATGACTAGTTTCATAGTTATTAATTGAGGAACTTATTATCAATTGCATTACGAGTTGAAGGAACTTGTTCACGCGTACCTACTAGTGTCCAAGGTTTTTCAAAAATAGTGAAAGGTGAGAATGTGGAGATCTGAATAAATGTAAAAAAGGGTGAAGATTAGAGATAACAATTACATCAGATATATGAATTTAATAATGTAAGTTACTAATACTTAAGTGAATTCTGTTGGTTTAAGCTTTGTCGGAATAAAAAACAAACTATATGGGAAAAGTGAAAATGATTGATATAGAACGCTTTTATTTCTAATAGGAGAATTTGAATCTGGGCAGCGACGGTTTTTTCCAATGCGAGTTCCACTCGGATAGAAGATTCCAAGATTTTTGTATTTGCTGGCTATCAATACAAACATAAGTATAGACATCTATTATATTTCATCAATATAGGTAATTCAATATGTAAAGGTAATAATAATCATCACTGATGGAACTAATTGATTTTTCTTTTTCATTCACTTTCTGTCAACGACAGAATCAAATTGTACTGGATAGCCGATAGGGGTTTCTTGTTGTATGGGGACCGTAGCGCAGCTACGGGGGAAGTGGATTCGGTTGAGGCTGTTCCTTGTCACCTTCAGTGATAAGTGATTTCCCGTACTGTGGCCTCATACACGATTGGGCGAGTCAAACTATCCAAGCATTAGGAATTTTATCTGGCTTATATGCCTGAGTTGTAAGTCGTATATTCAGTCAGTTCCTAAATGGTGGAAGGAATTGGATGGACCGTCATTGGTCACCACCCTGCATATAATATTATATTTATTTTGATCTTCACATTCCCACGTTTTACTATTTGTGAAAAATCTTGGCCACTAGTAGAATGTACGTGTGAACAAGTTCCTTCAACTCTTCATGCAAATGGTAATAAGTTTCTCAATTAATAACTATGAAACTAGTAATGGTAGGAAACTGAATTTTTGGGACAGTGTTGAGGAGAGAATGATGAATATATTGAACAATAACAAAGGAATTTCACCTAGTTAATCGTGAATTACATGGTGATTTCTGAAACGTTGATATTTTGTAATTTTTATCATCGAAAATTTTCATGATCACCCTATATATCCCAACGAAATCATATTTATACGGTATTAGCTTTCTTCGGAGGATTATAATTCACTTGAATATACAGGATATGTACCAAATAACCAGCCATATATTTCACCAATTTTTTAAACCACCCTGTACGAAATGTATAAATTGTGATTAATGGTGGAATAAGTAAAGTATATTGCATGCCAAAATAATTTTATCAATATTTCATTATTACATTGAATATTCAGACATTACTTAAATGTTTTTATTTTTCACTCTGTACATAATGATATAATCTGCCTCATCTGAATGATATTTAGTAATATCAAGGTACGTTGATGATAAGAACGAAAAAAAATGCAGTTGTCACTTTCAAATCCCGAGAAAATAATTAAATAAAAATTAATGATTTTTAACTTGAAAAAATCTATCCATCAACGAACGCTGCGATTCTGCACGTTCAATCAGTACAGTAAATACTACAATATACTAAAAATTCAGACAATTTCACCAAGAACCATTTTACCTATAAAAAGTGCGGGGTCCTTTGACTTCCCGAGGGAGTTAGGTGGTGAATTTGGCAATCGTTACATAAAAAATTCACACTACGGCTCCCTCGGGAAGTCAAATTTTTTCATCAAAGAGTAAAGTAGAACTGATTTGCAACATTTTGACCAAATTGTGTTACCTATGCCCTGGCGACGATTTCACACAGAATTTGAATTTCTACTATAAGAGTGCTAAATGCACCACCTGGCTTTCTCGGGAAGTCAAATTTTTCGTTAAAGAGTGAAGGAGTACTGATTTGCAACATTTTGAAAAAAATTGTTACTGCTCCGGCGACGATTTCCCACAAAATTTGAATTTTTTGAATAACGATTGCCAAATTCACACTCTGGCTCCCTCGGGAAGTCAAATTATTTCATCAAAGAGTTAAGGAGAAGTAATTTGCAACATATTGACAAAATTTGTTTAGGCTCCGGTGACGAATTCACACAGAATTTGAATTTTTTATAAAACGATTGCTAAATTCACCCCCTGGCTCCTTCGGAAAGTCAGATTTTTTCATCAAAGAGTAAAGGAGAAGTGATTTGCAACATATTGACAAAATTTGTTTATGCTCCGGTGACGAATTCACACAGAATTTGAATTTTTTATGTAACGATTGCCAAATTCACCCCCTGGCTCTCTCGTGAAGTCAATTTTTTCCATCAAAGAGTAAAGGAAAACTTATTTACAACATTTTTACCAAATTTGTTTATGCCCCGGCAGCGATTTCACACAGAATTCGAATGATTAATATATGAGTGCCATATGGCGCCGAAGGGAAGCCGACGGGCAATAATTGAAGAGAGAGAATACTTGTTTCAGATTTTGCTGTCCATATCTGATCTCCAACGCTTCAACTGTTTTGAAATATTCCTCCTGCGTACTCTCAGGGATATTCTGTAGGACATCCAAAGCTTGGCCTCGTAGACATAGGACTAGTGATGTGGCTGGCAATTTCTTCCTGGGACCAGCCGTTTGCATCTGCTACTGCTTCAAAAAGACGTGGATACATACCTCATGAAGATTGCCTATCAAATGTTGGAGTTTTCAAAATTTCCACTCGTGTAGACATTGTAGGTGTCAGTGGAAATAGCCTTTCACTAGTGAGGAAGATTTCCTCAGAGCGTGTACGGTTGTGTGGAATTTTGAAAAGGTAAGTGGGAGCATTTCACCAAACACTCCTTACTTGTGTCACATGCATTTCAAGGGCCCTCGAAATTACAGAGTTTTAGCTATACCTTATTGATGTGTGAATCATATGTTCCATTTTGTGGTTTCATATTCCTCTATTGTTGAACATGGTACAGAGTCGATACACAATTTTGAGGAAGACATGATACATGTATCAAGCCTTCATAGTGTACTATGCCATTGAGTGGAAAATTATAATTGCAGGGATCCAAGGAGAAAAAACCAATAGAGTTTGTACAGTATGATATAAAAAAGATGACCGTCCGAAGGAATGTTATAAAGTTTCATGCAAAATTCGAATTAATTACATTTTCTCCAAATCGGCATATACGAAAGTTGTTGAAAATGAGAAAAGAATTAATGACAATTGGGACAAGAATGAGACGGCTTGACGTGATTGGGTACGAGGGATTGTGCTCCGACATAAATATTTAAGCTCAATTCCGTTGCTACAGTTGACGCAGCCGTTGCAGTTGTGGAATAACTTGTTGATTTATAATGCGTATTCAGTAAATAATTATATTTCAAATATATGAGGAAATGATTCCAAAAAGAGACAAAAACAACCCTATATCCATAATTGTGTATCACTCGCCTAGACTAATCGAATAAATGAAACCTGAAAACGCCGTAGCTGTCAAAGATGAAAGTTGGCTGCGGCCACTGCAGCGGCAACATGTCGCTGCGGAGTTTATAAACAGTTGTACTCTTTTAGCATATTTCATCTTCGGCTGCGTCAACTGTAGCTACTGCAGCAGAGTTTATGAATTGAGCTTTATATTTGAGAAAACCTGAGTCTTAGTCGCGCAACGGCTTCCAGTAAGCATACTGCGAGGGAGTTTTTTGAGCTTCTTTGAGAGGTCTTGCGTAGAAAAATTTGGTCCCGACGTAATTTATAACTATGACGTGACTGGGGTGCAGACCGTACATAAACCTAGAGTCAAAAAGGTGAGAAGCAAGTATCTAAGTCTACTTTGGGAGAACGTGGACAAACTGTCGCAGAGTGCTATGCTATGAATGCTGCAGGGAACTCAGTTCCTCCAGTTTAAATTTTTTCCATTGTTCGCGTAACGAGACTATATGGCAGAAACGCCCCCCCTGGTTCTGAAGCTCTGCCACAGGATATTGGATGTATGCATTTCTTCAAGTTCGTTAAATGCAACAAGGACAACAAAGTTTTCCTGATTTTGGGTAACCAACTCAACCACAATTCGCATGCACTCAGTCTGTGCAAGGAAAATGGAATCATAATGCCCACAATTCCACCACATACTAGCCATAGATAACAACCGTTAGATGTGTCTGTACATATTCCAATCAGGCTTGTGACGATTTGATGGTTTACCATCCGGGTCAGACTATTGCATTGCAAAATATAGCTGAATAAGTTGAAATTGCTTACAACAGAGCTGAGGCGCCAATCAATACAATAAATGATTTTTTGATGACTTTGATGGTAATATTTTAACGTTGATTTTTCAAGCGTAATAAATCGACCAGCACCTTCAGAGCAAAATCGCACTCCGGCAATAACTAATTATATTACACCACAGCCAGAAGGATCCACAACAGATACAGCTACAGATACAGCTAATAACACATCTCAGGAAGATTCGAATAAAGAACCAACGCCAGAGTAAGTTTTTCACAGAGTCCAAGACTATAATAGTTGACGAACGCACACCACCACCTTCAGTTCCACATTAGACTCCAGATTACATCAGGCCTCTCTAAGGCTCCACCTCGAAGGAGACAGATGAAACTAAAATACTCACAAATACCCCCCAACATGATGGAAATCAAAGACGACTTCATGAAGAGAGAAATGATACGAAAGAATATATCTGAAGTCAATCAGATCAAAAGAAATGTATCAGTTCAGAAGACGACAAATCCATGTAAAAAACTAAAACCATTGAACAAAAAGAAATCAGAAGTTTTTGTAAATGAATCTGAGTCAGCATCAGATAATCTTTCAACTACTATATATGAAGATATCACTGATATCGAAAATCAGCTAAACAATGAAAATGAGGAACAGAACTGTTGTCAAAATGTCACTGGTGTGAATGAATATACAGGGTAGGTCACGGTCGATGGTACCTTAGACGTTTACGGAGAACGGGACATAGGATCATTCTGAAAATTTGGTTTCTCAAGTAGTTGCTCTTGGTCTATCGATCTAAAATATTTTCAGCAATGCAGCGTTTCCGCTTATACCAGAAAGTAGCAGAATCTTTGTTATTTCAAATGGGTCACCTTGTATATTACCGCATTTTTGAACTTGTCATTCCTTTCTGATTATTTCTGCCTATACCTATCTCTAACGGTTTTTGAGATATTGGTTATTTTCCAAATTTTTTATCCAAAACATAGCTCGAAATGAATGTTTATTTCTGCGGTATTTGGATTCTTAGGAAGTTGCAATTCTGTGCTCAGTTCATCAACATCATGCACATTGATTCTGTATAGAGAAGTTTGTTCTGCGTTATACAGGGTCGTTCAAAATTCATGATCTTACTGCTAGATACAAAAACAGTTGAAAGTGCGTTTTTTTAAATGGAACATCCTGTATATTATGAAATATCCTGAAAGATGACTAAATTCTCTTCGAATTGAAATATCATGTTCCACTACCTTAATAGCCAGAATTCCGAGATAATAGCAATTTCCACTTGTAATCTCCCAAGTGCTTGAATTATTGCCGGAAATTTTTCGAGAACATGAATTTTCTTTGAAAATTCATGTACGAGATAAATTTACGGCAGTCAATTCAAGCACGAGGGGGATTTGGTAAGAAAATTTCACACCGAGAAATGAAAAACATCCAATAATTCATAAGAAATAACTAACGATGGTTTCACCTGAACTATTTAAAACCACTGAAATATTGATATGTAAAATACTTAACAAAATTTTCATCAATAAATTTGGAACAAAAAAAAAGTTATGTTCTTATCGTGGATTGAACCATCGACCTTGCGACTCATAGGCCGCAATACTACCGCTTAGCTACGGGACTTGTGATAAAAACTTGTGACAAATGGTGTTTTGAACTTCTTCTGAAATATGATTTCAGAATTGACAATTTCTGCAATAATCGTGGAGAAAATATTTTCAGACACATTCCAAATATCTAGTAAATACATAATTATCTCCTTTCATATAAAAACTAGACCTACATTTTCACATTAAAGCAAAATGTCACATGTCACATGTCAAATGTTTGACAGAAAAATTTCCACTTATTAATTTCGCCCAGGGTACCCAGGAGGATAAAAATTACCGGAAATTTTTAGGGTTGCCATGGTATCTAAACAAGAACGAATTTTTTGATTGGCTACAAAAGTGAGGTGTGAAATTTTCAAAAAATCGATTTATTTTCCTCATATTCATCTAAGGTGGCTATTAAATGTCATGATGGTACATGACATTATGAAAATTTGACAATTAGTGCACTATTAATAATACCGTTGTGTGTTTCTTAACGAAAGTGACTCAAAAATAATTGAAATGGAGAGAAATAACTATTCAAACGAAGTTCTGATGAAATTGTTTATTGTTCATGGAAAATGTGAGTGAATTATAGCAAGAACGTGCAGAAAATTCAATGAAACGTACCCTGATTTACAACCAATAAACAAAAGGAAGTTTGTACGATTACAACATAATTTCATTAATTATCTGTCAAAAATTAGAAAACGTTCACAATAAATTTTCGAAATGCCGACCATTGGCATCCAAACATTTCAAAATCCGGGTATTTGGAGATACAGTTGTAGCACTCCTTATTTCACTGGCATCTAGCTCCTCAGTGCAGTTGATCAATCGTTGGTGCAGGTCTTGTGCACTGTGCACTGTGTGCACCCTCATCGCTTCGCGACTCGGATAATTTTCAAAAAATTCATGTACTCGAAAAATTTCCGGCAATAATTCAAGCACTTGGGAGATTACAAGTGAAAATTGATATTATCTCGGAATTCTGGCTATTTAGATATAGGAACATGATATATCAATTCGAAGGGAATTTAGTCATCTTTCAGGATATTTCATAATATACGGGATGTTCCATTTGAAAAAAAACGCACTTTCAACCCTTTTCGTATCTAGCAGTAAGATCATGAATTTTGAACGACCCTGTATAACGCAGAACAAAACTTCTCTATACAGAATCAATGTACATGATCTTGATGAACTAAACACAAAATTGCAACTTCCCGAGAATCCAAATACCGCAGAAATAAACATTCAATTCGAGCTATGTTTTGGATAAAAAATATGGAAAATAACCAATATCTCAAAAACCGTTAGAGATAGGTATAGGAGAATATGAGGCAGGAATAATCAGAAAGGAATGACAAGTTCAAAAATGCTGTAATATACAGGGTGACCTATTTGAAATAACAAAGATGCGGCTACTTTCTGGTATAAGCGGCAACGCTGCATTGCTGAAAATATTTTAGATCGATAGACCAAAAGCAACTACTTGAGAAATCAAATTTTCAGAATGATCCTATGTCCCGTTATCCGTAAACGTCTAAGGTACCATCGACCGTGACCCACCCTGTATACTGGTTTTGTTCAAGACCAAATCGACCGTCAAGTACTTCGTAGGGCAAGTTCTAGAAATTGGCCAAAGAACAGACGAATGTCAAGTCAATTTCATGAGAAGAAAAGGGCCAGCTTATCATTTTATATATCCGGAAGTAGGCGATGAATCCTTTGTTCCAATAATGGATGCCAATAAACTACCACCTGCCTGTTTTGTTGGTGGAACTGGGAGAGCAGAACGAACAATATCATTTCTGAAACAAGAGTGTTTTTGGGATATCGTTTAGCAACGAAAATTTGTTGCCGACCGATGTTCCACCATTCACTCCCATATACACCTACGATGTAGGCTTATTGAAAAACAACTACTCCCCTGGCTGAGACCACGACGGGTTTAGAATTATATCTAAGAGATACGTGTGCAACGTTCCTCATTGCAGATGACACAATTGCAAGTGCCCCCTGTAAGCCAATGGCAAAATTATGTTTTGATTGGGACAGGGTGACCACCTGCAGACTAGTTTCAAAGTTTTGCCTCACATCAGTGCAAGGGTAGGTCAACACAGACAGCAATTAGGTTAGGTTAGGTTTGAACGTGAGTGGGCCCGTATCAGGCCCTCCACTGCGGCCAATGGCCTACTGTGGCTCAGACAGCAATTAAGCCATTTGTTTTCCGTCCAAATCACACCACATTCTGCTACTTCGTCACCACTGATCTCACGCAACGAAACGGTGTCTAGGCCGCTCCATCTTGCGAGCAGAGAAAGAAGCACTCCGGGTAAAGATATTTATTTGAAAAACCGAGTTCTTTTGGGAGATCGTTTAGTAAAGAAAATTCGTTGCCGACCGTTGTTTCACCCCTTACTTCCATATACACCAACGATGTAGGCTCATTATGGCAAGTACCAGTCAAAAAATAACTACTCCCCTGGCTCAGACCACGACGGGAATTGAATTACATTTAACATAAACTTGTGCAACGTTCCTCATGGCATCATATCCTGTTACCTTCACCAAATATGAAAACAATAATTGAATACCTTTAAAATTTCATTTTTGATCTTTGTACTCTTCTTGATATAATTGAGTTACTGAACAGTTTCATAATAATTGAGTTGACCTAGTCACGTATCAAAACTCCCCTACACTGTATCAAACCTCCCATGTATTTTAAATCAAGTATCCCATACTGAGGGTTAGTTCATACATCTGCAAAGTTTATAGAGAAAAAATATGTTAAGCCACATTCTACACTGAGAGAACAGATTATTTATATTCAATAAAGTTTATTTATATTCAACATCTGTTTTGAATAGCACCGAACTTATATAAGTTCGGCTTAAACATATGAAGAGTTGAAATTCTGCAAATAAAAGATTTATTACACACCAAGCAATATATTCATATGAATTAAAAAATTATATATTTTCTGTAATCTTTTCCAAGATGAATTTAAATAAACGTAAAGTTGAGTAAATTATAAAATCTTATTCTAAAAAGTTTTATATATGTAATAGTGAAATATTTGTTATATTTCAGATTATCTCAATTTGTAATAAAACAGAGTAAGCTTTTTTGGAATGTAATCAATTATCACAAAAACTGACATGTTTGCAGCAAACTCACATACATTAAATATGATTTGTGTATATTTTCTTGATCAAGAATATTCACTAGGTTCACTATTTACCTATTGGATCACGTTTTGTAGCAACTATTGTTGTATGGTGTTTAACAAATCGATGTTAAAAATTAAGAGACATATTCTTGATTATTTAAATAGTGATTACTTATTGTAGTGAAGTGATTATATAGGAACCAGAAAATAAGACAATTTCACACAAAATAACTCTTAATAAAACATTAATAACAATGAAAACGTATTCAATTACATAATTTATAATTAAGTTTTGTCTAAAGTCGTTCCTATAACGGGCCGGTAATTTAAATATTGAAATATTGTCACAGCCTACCGATAAATCGAGTGAAATTATTCGTCAAAATTACCTGCAAGACAAACCTTCAATTAAAAAGCTACAGACTTCAGAGTTGATAAAAACAAACCTATTATCCTAAAAAAATCAGAAAATGTATACTGTACACTGCGTAGTCAATGGTTTATGTGAGGTTTTCCAGTTTCAATCACATAATTATACATTTATTTAAATAAATGAACTTATTTTCGAAAATGAGCAATGTAATATGAAAAATATATATATTTGCTAAAAAGTGATATCATAACCACATACATATCGTTTTAAATATTAAGATATCTACAGCAATGCCTGATACAAACTGATGGAATTTTCAACTAGTTCTGTCATGTCACCCAATTGAATAAAATAAACGAATACTTTCAAGGACTAAAATAGGTAGTCGACTTTTTCAGTTCACTGCAGAAATAATTAAATCGGTATCTACTTTTCTAAAACCCAATATACCCTAGCTTTCAGTAAGCTGATGTTAGAAAAATCATAAATTTGGAACAGGAATAATAAATTTGTTATTCATTTCTTTGAAGTAACCTTGAAATTTTTCACAATTATTCTCTGGCGCCCACTTTCTCAGCAATTCCTCTTGCTCAACAGGTACTTGTGACGCCAACGTTTTCATTTTTGTCAGCGAACAAGTGATGTACTGACTGGTATTGCATTAGGCCTAAAAAAATTATGGTTACAAACACTAGTTTTCTCCAGTCTTCTAAGTCTCAAATCTTCGCAGAATTATAAGACACTGAATATTAATACTTTACCTTTATATTTAGGTGAACTGATGACTTTGCCACCAAAATTACTCTACGTAAACAATTTATAACAAACTGCACAAAACTATAGGATAGGACCGAGAGGAGTCGGAACATATCTGAGCTAAAAAAACTCGTGTGCTCCTTAAGACCGTGACTTCTCGATTCGGCTTCGTTCGTACCACGATTTATTCGATTCATTGTTTTGATTATTTTATTCTGTGGAAATAAATAATGGTCTGCTCTTAAGAATATACACCAAATATTGATTAGGAACAAATCTTTTAGTTTGATATTTGATATTATATGTTTTTACAAATATATTATCAATATTGAACAATTTCTTACTGAGCCTCAATACACCCCTGTAAAGCTTGCAGAACCACTTTTCAACATTTATTTAGGCCATAATTTTGGGCTAATTCATTACCCTATTCCCAATTTTTTTGACCTTCAATTGTGAGAGATATCGCGGATTCTGCCAGCCTAACGTTAAGCTGGCAAAACCAAACTGCCAAAGGAATGACTGTGGAAAGTCTAAGCACACCATAATTTTAGGCTCACTTTAGACTCACGTTTGAACCCATCGCTGATTATTTTGGAATGCGTCTTCTTAAAAAAATCCTGGGTTCTGCTAGCTTTACCGTTAAGCTAGCGCAAACCAACCATAAAAAAGCAACTCAGAACAAATCCAGTCGGACGATAATTTTAGGCTTTATTCAGGCTAATTTAATACCCATTTATAAATTTTTTTGCTCTTCAGATGGATGGAAATCATAGGTTGTGTTAGCTCAACACTGAGCTGGCATTACTAAGAGGCTTACCGGATCGTTATGAAAAATCTGATAGCACAATAATTTTAGGCTCACGTTTGAACCCATCGCTGATTTTTTTTGGAATGCGTTTTTTTAAAATCCTGGGTTCTGCTAGCTTCACCGTTAAGCTAGCAAAACCCAACCATAAAAAATCAACTCAGAACAAATTCAGTTGGACAATAATTTTAGGCTATATTCAGGCTAATTCATTACCCAATTATAAATTTTTCTGCTCTTCAGTTGAAGGAGAAAACATAGGTTGTGTCAGCTCACTGAGCTGGCAGTACCAAAAGGCTTATAGAATCGTTATGAAAAATCTAATTGCTCCAAAATTTTAGGCTCATTTTAGGCTCACGTTTGAACCCATCCCCGATTTTTTTGGAATGCGTTTTTAAAAAAAATCCTGGGTTCTGCTAGCTTGAAGGTAAAAAAATCCAAAAAAATCGGCGATGGGTTCAAACGTGAGCCTAAAATGAGCCTAAAATTAAGGTGAGCTCTGACTTTTCATAATCATTCGTTTGGTGGTTTGGTTCTGGCCAGCTTAACGTCAAGCTAGCAGATCCCATGATATCTCTCACAATTGAAGAGCAAAAAATTTGGGAATAGGGTGATAAATTAGCATAAAATTATTGCATAAAAAAAATTGAGAATTCTAAAGTTGTTCTGCTAGCTTTATGGGGGTCCTTAATACTACCATATGATTCTGGTGAATATATTGAATTTCTTCAACAAAAACAATTTTGTTGGAAATATGCTTCCTTGTGAATAAAGAAATATTCCTGCAAAATACTAAACTTATGAAATGTTTATAGGGAAGCTGTGCGTATATTTCCACGTATTTATGATCAACAAATTACCTATAGACCGTCAGATAGTGGCAGATTTAGGTGCCTCATTTTCGCATACAAGCCTCAAATAGGGTTGAAAAGTACATCGATGTTGAGTAAAATGGGGAGAACATATGGAAAATTAGATTTTCCAGAACTGAAAAAATGGAGTATGTTGCCCATATTTTCAGGCAAGCTTTGTTCACCTAATTATTTATTGATAAAACCTGGTTTCAGAATAACAAAGGCTTCAGTGTTGAAGGTGACTGAAGGGTTAGAATGAGGGTGTAATCTTGTAAGGAAATATCGAGATTATGACAGATTTTCCCACACAAGCCCATCGAAAATATAAAACTCCCATCGTCACTAGACCGAAAAACATCATGGCTGAAAGTTGATCAAAACGCTTCAAAGTGCGTCCGAAGTCATCCGAAGTCATCCGAAGTCATCCGAAGTCACCCGAAGTCAAACTGAACTTCCAGTGACATTTCAAACACATTTCCCACCTCTCAGGTGGAAATCCCAAATATGCTAATTGTAGATATTGATCTCTACTTCTATATGCCGTTTACATAATTTGAATAAAATGATTTTCCTGGAATCTGCGCATTTAGAAAGATTTGCCCTTAAATTGTTTATAACGCGATTGTGCAAAAACAACATATCGGACAGAAACCATCTTGCGCACAGTTGAACCACATGTAATTATCTATCAGTTTCCGCAATACTGTTTGTCCACCTTCAGATTTATAATAATTATGAAATTTTTAATAACCGTCTCTTTTTCGAGGTTTTCCCGGATTTTCTCAGTGAAAAGTTCACCGATCTGGGCGTATAAAAAAACAATTTGTAGGTTTCATAAATTTCTACAAAAGTTCCATGGACTGTAAAATGATTCCCTGAATAATCTTTGAGATATTTGGAAAAAACCAAATAAGTTGTAATTTTTTTCACTATTTCTTATTCGAAAAATTCAACGATTTTGCTGGGGAGAAAAGCAGGGTTTTCATTTACGAACCAACAATCTACTTAAAAGTAGTATATGCCGTTTGCATCTTTTATTTTGTGTGAAAAGAGCTTGGTCTATATAATTGGGTAAGGAATTAGCCTGCATTGAGCATAAAATTATTGTCCATGTATTTTGAAGGCAAAAAATCGATCTAGGGGTCAAATTAGATAGGGGAAGTGTGAAATTGTAGTTTGTGAAGGCCGTCCGAGGGGGTGGAAAAAGGTGGACATAGGAAATAAATCATTATCTCTGTTAATACGCGTTGTACATGTATTTTGCAGACAGAATATCTATCTAGGGGTCATATTTGATAGGGGAGTTGTGAAATTGTAGTTTGTTATGCCGTCCAAGGGTGTGTAACAGGGGTGGATATAGAAAATAAATCATTATCTCTGTTAATACGCGTTGAACATGTATTTTGAAGGCACAAAATCGATCTAGGGTTCAGATTTGATAGGGGAATTGTGAAATTGTAGTTTGTCAGGCCGCCCAAGGGGGTGGAAAAGGGGTGAACTTAGAAAATAAGTCATTATCTCTGTCAATACGCGTTATACATGTATTTTGAAGACAGGATATCAATCTAGGGATCAAATTTAATGGGAATTTGTGGAACTGTAGTTTATCAGGCAGTCCAAGGGGGTGGAAAAGGGGTAGACATAGAAAATAAATCATTATCTCTATTAGCACGCGTTGTACATGTATTTTGAAGACGAGAAATCAATCTAGGGATCGAATTTGATAGGAGAGTAAATAGCAGTTTGTCAGGCCGTCCGGGGGGTGAAAAAGGAGTGAAATTAGAAAATAAATCATTATCTCTTCTAATACCCGTTGTACATGTATTTTGAAGGCAGCATATCAATCTAGTGGTCAAATTTGATAGGTGTGTTGTGAAATTGTAGATTTTCTGGCCGTCCAAAGGGGTGAAAAGGGGTAGATATAGAAAATAAGTAATTATCTCTATTAAAACGCGTTGTACATGTATTTTGAAGACGGTAAATCAATCTAGGGGTCGAATTTGATGAGGGAGTTCTGAAATGGCAGTTTGTCAGGCCGTCCGGAGGTGAAAAAGGGGTGAAATTAGAAAATAAATCATAATCTCTGTTGGTACGCGTTGTACACGCATTTTGAAGACACGATATCAATCTAGGGGTCAAATTCGATAGGAGAGTTGTGAAATTGTAGTTTGTCAGGCCGTCCGACATCTCCCTATCAAATTCGACCCCTAGATTGATTTCCAGTCTTCAAAATACATGTACAACGCGTGTTAGCAGAGATAATCATTTATTTCCTAATTTCACCGGTTTTTCACCCCCCCGGACGGCTTGACAAACTGCTTTTACATTACTTTCCTATCAAATTCGATCCCTAGATTGATTTCCCGTCTTCAAAATACATGTACAACGCGTATTATTAGAGAAAATGATTTTATTTTCTATATCTACCCCTTTTCCACCCCCTGGGAAGGCCTAACAAACTAAAATTTCACAATTCCCCTATCAAATTCGACCCCTAGATTGATAGATTGATTTCCCGTCTTCAAAATACATGTACAACGCGTACCAAGAGAGATAATAATTTATTTTCTGATTTCACCCCCTTTTCACCCCCCGGACGGCCTGAAAAACTGCTATTTCAGTACTCTCCTATCAAATTTGACACCTAGATTGATTTCTCGTCTTCAAAATACATGAACAACGCGTATTAATAAAGATAATGATTTATTTTCGATATCTACCCCTTTTCCACTCCCTTGGACGGCATGACAAACTGCAATTTTACAATTTTCCTATCAAATTCGACCCCTAGACTGATTTCCCGTCTTCAAAATGCATGTACAACGCTCAATAACAGAGATGATGATTCATTCTCTATATATCCTCCCTTTTTCCACCCCCCGGGCGGCCTGACAAACTACAATTTCACTTTTCCTTTATCAAATTTTGTCCCCTAGATTGATTCCCTGTCTTCAAAATGCGTTTACAATGCCTACCAACAGAGATAACGGTTTATTTTCTAATTTCACCACTATTTCACCCTCCGGACATCCTGACAAACTGCTATTTCACAACTCCTCTATCAAATTTGACGCCTAGATTGATTTTCCGTCTCCAAAATACATGTACAACGCGTACCAACAGAGACAATGATTTATTTTCTAATTTCACCACTTTTTCACCCCCCCGGACAGCCTGACAAACTGCAATTTAAGAACTTCCCTATCAAATTCAACCCATACATTGATTTTCCGTCTTCAAAATACATGTACAACGCGTATTAATAGAGATAAGATTTACTTTCTAATTTCACCCCTTTTTCACCCCCCGGACGGCCTGACAAACTGCTATTTCAGTACTCTCCTATCAAATTCGACCCCTAGATTGATTTCCCGTCTTCAAAATACATGTAAAACGCGTATTAATATTGATAATGATTTATTTTCTATATCTACCCTTATTCCACCCCTTTGGACGGCCTGACAAACTACAATTTCACAACTATTCTATCAAATTTGACCCCTAGATTGATATCCTGTCTTCAAAATACATATACAACTCGTATTAGCAGAGATAATGACTTATTTTTTATGTCCACCCTTTTTCCACTCCCTTTGACGGCCTGACAAACTACAATTTCACATTTTCCCCATCGAATCTGACCCTAAGATCGATTTTCTGTCTTCAAAATACATGTTCAACGCGTATTAACAGAGATAATGATTTATTTTCTATATCCACCCCTGTTACACCCCCTTGGACGGCCTGACAAACTACAATTTCACACTTCCCCTATCAAATTTGAACCCTAGATCGATTTTTTGGCTTCAAAATACATGTACAACGAGTATTAACAGAGATAATGATTTATTTCGTTAGCGACATATTTTTCTCAGTGTATTTTGTGGATGTGGCTAGCTTCACTCCCGTTCGAGTTCTTCCTTTATGACAGGATTTAAGTAAACCAAAAAATTGGCGATGGGTTCAAACGTGAGCTTAAAAAGAGCCCAATATTATGGTGTGATCAGATTTTTTATAACGATTCGGTTAGTCATTTGGTACTGCCAGCTTAGTGTTGTTCTAACACAACCTATGATCTCTCCTCCAACTGAAGAGCAAAAAAATATATAATTGGCTAAAAAATTAGCCTGAATAGAGCCTAAAATTATTGTCCGGCTGGATTTGTTCTGAGCTGTTTTATTATGGTTGGGTTCTGATAGCTTAACGGTAAATCTAGCGGAACCTAGGAAAAAACGCATTCCAAAGAATCGATGAAGGGTTCAATGGTGAGCCTAAAATGAGCCTTAAATTAAGGTGTGATTAGATTTTTCATAAACATTCCTTTAGCGGTTTGATTCTGCCAGCTTAACATTAAGCTAGCAGAACCCGCGATATCTCCCACATTGGACTGGTTTTAATTTTTTTATTATGGAATAATTCTAAAAAGTTAAGTGAAATGAAACAAAAATGTGAAAGAATCATTGAAATATCTGTAGAAATTAAAAAGTTATGGGACTTTGAAGTTGCGCTTGGAAGAATAATTTCATAGTTCGCAGCGCTATAGTGTGTGACGTCACGCCACATGAACGAGGCGACTGGTATTCGCAGAGTGCTTACAAAGGACCCTTATGGAATTTGGGTCCCGGTGGATTTTTTTGAATTTTTGGTATGATGTAGTCCATGTAATTGTCAACCAATGTTACCATTGCGCCAACCTAAAAAATGAACAGTTTTGTTGCTAGGGGGCGTTGAAATCATCCCTTGCGCAGATTAGACTATTTATTTTTGAACCCGGTAACAATATTTTCACTTGTTTCATTGTTGCTGATGTTGCACAGTAATGTGCTGTTTTATAAAAAAAAATATTACCCCCTCCCCTTTTTCCCCCAACTCCTATTACGAAACACAAAAAATATATTTCTCGAGTGCCTTCAAATGTATCGTCGAATGTTCAAATATGCCTAAATAAGGGAAATAACAGTTTTAATGATTATCGCTTCCCCCCCAAATGACATATAACGAAAAAATTTCGGTGGATTTTTCTGAATTTTTGATATGATGCAGTTCAAGTTATTTTGAATAGAAACAAATCGGGTGACAAACCCCAAAAATGAATAGTTTTGATGCTAGGGGGAGTCGAAATCATACCTTGCTCAGAATAGACTATTCTTTATTATAGGCGGAAACAATATCTTTACGTATTTTCGTTTTATTTTATGCCAAACAATTGTGTAAATTTTTATAAATTGAAAATCTAAAACCTCCCCCTTACCCCCAACCCCTTTTTCAAATCATGAACTACTTCCTACTAAAAATTCAGCGAAATCCACCAATATTTTTTTGAAGGGAGGGAAAGGTGAAATTAAACAACTGTACGATTTCCTCAATTTCAGCTGATTAAAACATGTATTTTGATTAAGCATTTACAAGTAGTCGGGAATACATTTTTTCATGTTTTAAAATAGGGGTAGTGGGTAAGGGGGAGGTTCTAGATTTTCAATTTATAAAAACTTACACAATTGATCAGCATAATCTAAACTAAAATACGTAGAGCTATTATTTCCGCCTATAATAATGAATAGTCTATTTTGAGCAAGATATGATTTCAACGCCCCCTAGCATCAAAACTATTAATTTTTGAGGTTTGTCACCCAATTTATTTCTATTCAAAATAACTTGAACTGCATCATATCAAAAATTTAGAAAAATTCACCGAAAGTTTTTCGTTTTGTGTCATTTGGGGGGTGGGGGGATAATCATAAAAATTTGCTATTTCCCTTATTTAGGCATATTTAAACATTCGACGATTCATTTAAAGGCACTCGAGAAATATTTTTTTTGCGATTCGTAATAGGAGTTGGGGGAAAAAGGGGAGGGGGTAAGAATTTTTTTATAAAACAGTACAATATTGTGCAACATTAGCAACAATGATACAAGTGAAAATATTGTTACCGGGTTCTAAAATAAATAGTCTAATCTGCGCAAGGGGTGATTTCAACGCCCCCTAACAGCAAAACTGTTCATTGTTTTAGGTTGGCGCAATGGTAACATTGGTTGAGAATTACATGGACTACATCATACCAAAAATTCAAAAAAATCCACCGGGACCCAAATTCCATAAGGTGTTTGCGGGGTCCTTTATCGGTGTACAATCACTTGCACCGTTCGTGTCGTGTATTGTGTATTACACGATGGCTGAAATCAAAAAAATGTCCTACAAATACTGTATTGTGCCTATGTGTAAAAGCACGGCAATTAAAAACCCCAATAATTTTTTTTGACATGAATGAAGGAAGAAAGGAGCAAAAGGATCTAATACGTAATCATTCGTGGTGTAGCGATCTCAGACATGTAGCGTGACGTCACAGACGAGTCGGAGACCAGAGACGTTCCGCGCTGAAATACGTTAATTTAAATAATCCATATCTCAGTCATTTATCGATGGTTTTAAAAAAATAACACCGATTTACTAGTCCTGATCTATATTTTAATTCCATCGCATCAAATATAGTATTTTCAACATCACTGAACTAGTCCATTACAGAGAAAAAGCTTGAGGAATAGGGTTGATTCCGATAGATAGATATGTAGATGTGAGACTTGGCCACCGCGGTCTCCGGATTTGAATCCATGGAATTTTTTTCCCGTGGGGGCTTCTAGAAAGCCTTGTTCACACAGGAGATGTCTTTTTGAATGTAGTATTATCAACAATGATATCACATTGTGAAGCGAAACGAAACGATCCTGGAAGTATACAGAGAGGATGTCTTCGCAGACCAAGAATATGTATTTGGAGAGAAGGGGGTTATACGGAGCATTTTATAGCGGATTTTCCATTTCTGTTCGCTCTTGAGGACTGCGATTGATATTTACTCATGCTATGAGTTTTGTTAGGTAAATGTGTTTACATTGGAAATTCGTAATGAGGATTTCACCCACTAATTCTATTATCATCAAAAATTTATTTTTTCGAATGATTTATTTACACCTCGACTGAAGTCTTCGAACAAAAGTGCATTTTTATCAAATCTCGTTGCTCCGATCTACTTTCCACACGAGTACTTTAATTGAGAAAATTGTCCAGGAAAGCTTGTTTTGTAGAAAAATATTGAAAAATATCAGTCATCTCAATGTTTTGGGGTGAGGACCGTTGGGGACAGTCCGTTCCTGACTTTGAAGCAGAACAACTGACTCATCTATGAAAGCTCATCGAAGGAGTTTCTTTGTTTAGTCAATCAACAAAATTTTGTTTGAATATTCACTTGAAAAGTTTCCAAATAAAAGTAATGCAATTTAAATTTCGATGGATTTTAGGAAATAAAGTTTTATGAAGTACCTACTAGTGATATTTTGACTCCATCTATGTTATATTTCCTGAAGGAAAAGAGGAAGTCCTGGGAAACCCTGTATAATTTTATTTGATACTTTATATTTGTGATAATTAGTTATCAAAAGTGAAGTTTATCCAATTTTAATTTTGATTTAGGAAGCATTATCATCATTCAGAAAATATTTTGCATTCGAATGTAATTATTCAAAGTAGATGTCATAGACCGTCAGATAACGACAGATTTTGCTGACTCATTTTCTCTCTTCTGGGATTTTAATCACTGGATATTAAGTCAGTGTTGAGCCCAAAAAATGAAAAGTCAGCGATCGGACGTGTGCTAGGCATATAGAAAATTCATTTTCCTTTTGCAGAAAAAAATTGATTTTTGTTCATTTTCTCGTTTATGGCATTTTAGTACATGAATAGGTATAAGAATCTAATAGTGAAAAACCAAAGCCATAAGGTTTGCACGTGCTTAAAGGGTTGAAATAGGGTCGCGATCTCGTGAAAAAATAGTTGGTTGCTGATGCATTTTCTCGCTTATGGCAATCAACAGAATGAAATTTAATATCGTTAGGAACCCGAAAAAAAATTCCCATAAGCCGGTCAGCTGTTGAAGTAAGTATATTTTCCGGACGGAAAATTTTGTGAAATTTTTTTTCGTTTTTCGGCAAACTTTCTCGTTTATGGCATTTGAACCATATGATTCTGTTGATGGATAAACATCATAATAAAATTTCCATAAGCTTTGTATGTACCTCAAGAAAAGCCATAAATTGTAAAGTTGTAGGAAAATTTTTGGAAATTTTTTTATTTTCTCGTTGATGGGAATTGGCATATGAGAAGAAAATAGTATTTCAAGACCAGAAAAAAAAAAGCCATAAGTCGGAAACATGATATCGATGATACCTATATACAGTGTGGCCCATTTAAAATTTTTTCATTAGGTAGATAATCAAAAAGTCCACTGGGACACTAAATTTCATGAATAAATCTTCATTTTCAGGGCCAAGTATTCTTTTTTTGAGGTAAAAAACTGAAAAAATTATTAGAAATTTTTTGAGAAGAAACCAGACTACAGAAATTTGTCCATCGATAAAAAAGTTATGGAAATATTAAATTAAAAAAGTATGCCGTTTAATCAACCCACCATTTCAATTTCTACTCTTATCCAAAATTCAGAATACACCACTGGATTCAGGGAGTCTCAAAATATCACTGATCAGAATTTCATCAAAATCTATTGATAAATAATAATGAAAAATCATTGAATAAATTGATATTTTCATGAAATTCCATCAACATATTTTTCAAATTTTGTTATCCTGTAATTTTCTTATTTATGAATAGATGTTGATGAAATTCTGACCAGTGATATTTCGAGAGTTCTTACAGCCGTTTGCATAGTCAATTCTAGCGACTCGCCGGAGTTTCGCCGCTCGCTACACAAGAACTATAATGCACTGTCGAGCTCCAAAAAAGTGGTACATCGCCAGCGTTTCGCGTAGTTGTCACTTTTTTTGGAGCTCGACTGCATTAAAATCCTTGTGTAGCGATTGGCGAAACTCTGGCGAGTCGCTGGTGATTGACTATGCATACGGCTGTTAGTGTATTCAAAATTTTGATTTCTGAAATTGAATTGGTGGGTTGTTTAAACGGCATATTTTTAAAATGTCATTTTTGTATTTTTTATAACTTTTTTATTGATGAACGAGTTTCAACAAACTTTAAACAAGATCTATTTAAAAATGTCGCGAATCCAGTGGATTGGTGAGATTTTTTCTAAAAAAATATATTTATATTTTTAACCTTGAAAAATGAGAACAGTTGGCCCACAAAATGAAGAATTACTCATTAAATTTGGTGTCCTGGTGGACTTTTTGAATGTCAACCTATTGAAAAAAAAATCATTCCAATCGGTTCAAAAATTAAAGTTTGACATGAGTGCTTCCATTTTAAATGGGTCATACTGCATAAATATATACAATTATTTGAAAATTCTTCTGCGAGAAATTAATAAAGATAAAATTGCTCATTTCTTCCTCCATGGGATTTGGTATATGCATTGCAAACTTCATTCTTAGGCCATAAAAAAGTAGGAAGTAGGATAGTAATATTGGAACCAAATAATAAATTTTTTTCAATAAATTTTTATAGAGTGAAAAAAAATAGTTATGGGCATTATTGTGACAAACTGATAGGGGTTGTAAAGATAATTCAAGCAATTTTGCTTCAACCCCTATAAGTTAAAAATCTCAACTACGTGATTCCCCCACGCCTACTGGCTTGCTGTGTCATAATCGGATGATCATTCGAATTTGAATACGGAACATCAGATTTTTGAAATAATGTGATTATGCCCATTACCTGTTTATTGTGACTATGTGACACGATGTGGCGAATCAAAGTTCACAAAAAAGTAAACACATCAAGCCAGTATGCGCAGTAATATAATAAACACTAGTTCGTTTCCCCACCACCTTAGAGGCAGAGCTTCCGGCGCGTTTTTTTTCATTGTGGCCTGTCCTTCAGGCCTAGTTCACTCTTAAGAAGTGAAAGTTCCAGAATAATAAATTGCTACTATGTCTAAATGAAAAATCGAACTCATTTCCAGATTAGAAGCAGTTCTGGACCACAGGTTGAAATCGATTTGCAGTGTCTTCGGTACAATTCAAATGGTGAACTGAAAGAAATGTAATATTTTTTTGGTTTCAAGGAACCATATCACACTGGATATGTGTGCACAAGTCTCTCATGTCCAAGCACTGGACTTACAAGTACCGTTGTGAGCTAAGATGGGCTGATCTAGATTATCATTCTCGGTTTCTCTAAAAAGTACCCATAACATAGGTTCCTTGGAATTTCTGAAAATATTTGAAACCCCAAAAAATTCTGTTCTTCAATGGATTGGTGAATCTCAAGGGTTTTCAACTGACCCCCTGCTCCATTGAAAAAATTGGGTGAAAGACTGTCACTTTGAGGGGGGTGTAGGAGGGGTGATTTTTTATGTCACAAGAGTGTCTTTTCGAAAACATAACTCGTTTTTCTTAAAAAATAATAACGTAGAAAATTATTGTATCCGTTACTTCAGGACATCAATGTATAAAACATCGTAATCATGTTTCCGACTTATGGCTTTTTTCTCAAGTCTTGAAATCAGTTTTTCTTCCTACATGCCAATTCCCATAAACGAGAAAATGAACAAAATTTCCTGTGTTTTTCTGCAAGTTATTCAGTTTCATATAGTATGATAAGCTCGAACTAAACTTATGGCTTTTTATATAACAGACTTTTACATTAATAAATTTCTATTGCACATTATTTCGTTCACGAGAAAGTTTGCCGGAAAACATAAAAAAATTTTTTCGGTTTTCTTACGATATTAAATTTCATTCTGTTGTTTGCCATAAGCGAAAAATGCATCAGCCACCAACTGTTTTTTTGCAAGTTCGCGCCCCTATTTCAACCCCTTAAAGTTTCCTCAAACCAAAGCGGGAACGCGGGAGCGGTAGCGGGAGCGGGAGCGGGAACGAGACGAATCCGAGACTAAATGCTATAGTGGGACATACCGGTGTGATTATTCGTATTCCGAAAAGCATCCAAGCAACGAAATATATATGGTTTACTACGTGTACTGTTTTTCTAGCAATTCACACGGTTCCAAAGTTCCGTTCCCGCTCCCGCTCCCGCGTTTCCGCTTTGGTTTGACGGAACCTTTAAGCACGTGCAAATCTTATGGCTTTTGTTCTTCACTATTAGATTGTTATTCCTATTCATGTGTTGAAATGCTATAAACGAGAAAATAAAATAAAAAACAATTTTTTTCTGCAAAAGGAAAATGAATTTTCTATATGCCTAGAACACAATCGATCGCTAAATTTTCAATTTTAGGGCTCAACTCTGACATAATTTCCAGTGGGTAAAATACCAGAAGAGAGAAAATGAGTCAGCAAAATCAGTCGTTTTCTGACGGTCTATCAGTTGAAATGGTTTTGAGTCAACTTTTTTTCGATATTTTTTCACACATGTCAATAACATCGATATTAATTATCGTGGTCGTAGGAAAAATAGTGTACATTACTTGAACAAGGTTGATTTTCACACTCGTAAGATTGTTCCACTGGCTGTGCCTTGTTCTACAATATTTTCCACTCGTGTCACCAAGATACATAGAAACCCTGCTGTGATCTCTTTTAGCTGTGAAACCGACATACAAAAGTGTTAAGGTATATAAGGTATATTTTTACTGCGTTGATACCGTTTCACCTCTTTAGCACTCAGATGGTGGCAAAATTACAAATTCATGATGACGCTTGGACAACTGTCATGTTATGTTATTTTCAACAATGAATTTTATTTGTTGTGATATTCATTAACCATAATTTGTAAACATTCAAATTTTAATCAAATAATTATGACTCAGTACTTCGGAATGTTGGAAACTCGGTTATTTTCGACTTATACGCCATCCATCGACGAATGAAGCCAACGGTATCAGGGCAATTACAGTCTCAACAACTTTGTTGAAACAAAAGCGAATCAGTGATAACGCCATGGTTTCTATACATCTTGCGTGTCACTTTCCGCACTCGTAATTCAATATACCCACTATCACCGCAGTAGTGCGAAAAAGTGCTTCTTTCCACACGAAAAATTATTCAAAAAGTGCACTTTTTCACGTACTCGTAAGAAACAATAATTTTTGAACAAGACATTCAACAAAATCAACAGACCGAATGGATACTATCATTGTTATTATTGTTGTAATTGTTACTGTTGCAATTGTTATTGTTGTTATTGTTGTTATTTCCGTAAACGGGCTACACCCTTACGCGCAACCCTTAGAAGTCTTCGAGAGACTTGAAGACTTCCTTTACCATATTTACCATGAGCTTTGTAATCAGTAGTTTAAGTATAATAATTGTCAGAAAAATTCAAAACAACGCGCAACAAGCCAGTTATCACTATTTTGCTTTAATTCAAAACCAGTGATTGGATAAATCAAAATAAGTGTGGTTGCCACGCGGATAAATAAAAAAGAAATAAGAAGAGCTTCAGCAATCAAGTGGATGTGAAAACCGGTGAAAGTTCTTTACAGAAAGAGAATTATCTGAATGATTAAAAAAATCCAAGAAAGTGTGGCCAAGTTACTTCAAAAACAACTCCAAAGAAGAAACTAAGTATAAAAAGCCGTAACTTACCAAAATGAGGAATCCCAAAGGAACACGTCATCTTAGAAACCGAAACGACCATCCGAGATTGCCGTACGAAAGTTATTGTCACTAAATTCCACCTGAACCGCACTAAGAAACATCACAGTCAAAATCCAAAACCCCGTCACAAACTTTAACACTGTTTAAAATTCTCGGAAAGACGATAAAGTGATTTATAGGTATGAACAATTTCGCAAATTTGCAAACAAGACCAGACATTTTGGTTTTCAGATCATGAAACATGAAACGTTAAACTTCACAAAGCAGTCAGAGCACAGAGCGGAAGCTAATGCTAAGCCACGTTCACTACGAGTTCGAGTAAATATGAAGTTTTCAAATTCCTTTGAGCTGAGCAATGCACAAGAAATTATGAAATACATTCTACAGTTATCTATAGTAGGTATTAGAATGAACAAATGTGAGTTTTGATTTTTTGTTTTGGGCGATTCAGTAATTGACAGTTTGGCATTTATGATCAAAATAGTTATCTTGTAAAGATAGATATTTTAGAGGTCAGATCAATAATAGGCCATTCCAGAATGACGTCACTGACATTTGCTGGAGGGCACACATTCTATTTAGTTTTAATTGTTTACTGGTAAACAACGGTCAATAGTTAGACTTTAATTAGTAATCAGTTCTCAAATGTATTAATATGCCATCGTTTTGTAGTGTTCTTAAGTATGGAATGCGAGGAGAAAGGGATGAGGTATATTTTGTTTTGAGAATAATGAAAGATTCCATTGACAAAAATATATTACCGAGCGATGGGAAAGAGTTTGCAACTGCAATTTTTTCATTAGATATCCTGCCGCCACCATATTTTGTCAGAGCGTTCAAGATTGGGTATAATGAAAAATTCCATTGACAGGAAAAATTTACCGAGCGATGAGAGAGACTTGTGCTCTGCAATTTTTTTTGAGGTCCTACTGCGAGAATATTTCGTCAGAGCGTTCATTTTTGAGAAAATTTCCATAGATTCCATAGACAGAATAAAATTACCGAGCGTTGGGAGAGAGTTGGGATCTGCAATTTTTTTAGAGGTACCGCCGCCATCTTATACCGTCAAAACGTTGATGATTGAGAATAATAAGAGTTTTCATCGATAAAAAAATACTCTACGTTGAGGGAGTGTTGGGCTCTGCAATTTTTTTATGTCCTGCCACCATCACATTCCGTGAGAGCGTTCATTATTGAGAATAATGAAAGATTATATCGACAAAAAAAAAATTACCGAGCCTTGGGGCAGAGTTGGGCTCTGCAAATTTTTTATTTGAAGTCCGGCCACCACAATATTTTGTCAAATCGTTCATGATTGAGAATAATGACAGATTCCATAGACATAAAAACTTTACCAAACGATGGGGGAGAGTTGGGCTCAGCAATTTTTTCATTAGATGTCCTGCCACCATCATATTTCGTCAGAGCTTTATGATTCAGAATAATGAAAGAATTCATCTACAGAAAATAATTACCGTGATTTGGGGGATAGTTGAGCAAGTTTTTTCATTAGACGTCCTGCCGACATCATATTCCGTAGGAGCGTTCATTATTGAGCAAAATGAAAGATTCAATCGACAGAAAAAAATTACCGAGCGTTGAGGGAGACTTGGGCTCTGCAATTTTTTCATTAGAGGTCCTGCCTCCATTATGTTTTGTCAGAGGGTTCATTCTTGAGAATAATTAGAGATTCCGTCTACAGAAAAAGTTACCGAGCGTTGGGGAAGAGTTGGGCTCTGCAATTTTTTTTTATTAGAGGTCCTGCTGCCAGTATATTTCATATATTCTCGGGTAATCCTTATTGAGAATACTGAGAGATTCCATAGACAGAAAAAAAATTACCGAGCGTTGGGGGAGATTTGGGCTATGCAATTTTTTCCAGAGGTACAGATGTCCTGCCATCATCACATTCCGTAGGAGCGTTCATTATTGAGTATAATGGAAGATAACATAATAATAATAATAACAATAATAATAAATCGTCTTTATTCATCTTGCAAAAAATATAAATTCATACATAATTATATGGTGCGACATAGATGAATGGGCGAAGTGTCAGCTGATGCTGTTTTTCAACTTAACCCTTGAAAAAAGAGAGAAAGAAAAAAAAAGTTTATTAATTTTATAGAAAGCAACAAAAAATATCTTATACTACTATCATCTTGTAACTATCATTAGAGAGAAATAATCAATCAATTGTACAAGCATTGTCAGAAGTATATCTTATATGAGCATTTCAGTTATATAATAGTTCTTTCAGTTTCTTTTTGAAGTTGATTAAATTATAGTTCTGAAAATTATTGGGTAAAGGGTTGTAGTATTTGGGAGCTGTGTATGAGAAGCTTCGTTTGTACAAACTGGTTTTGAATTTTGGAATGACCATGGTGTTTCTGTTTCGTGTTCTTGAAGTACTGTAATTACGGAAGGTGATCAATTTGGCAGCTAGGTATGCCGGTGTAGAAGTTGTTACTACTTTGTGGGTTAATGTTAGCAAATGAAGTTTTCTCAATTTTTCCAATCTCAGCCATCCGGATTCCCTGAACTTTGCACTGATGTGATCATACTTACGAATACCATAAGCAAAATGTTTGCAGGAATTTTGAATTCGCTGTAGTCTGGAGGCGTCACTCTGCAAGAGAGCGGGACCATAGACGGCGTCGCAATATGAGAGCTTGGAGATAATCAAGGATTCACAAAGGTTTAGTTTAAGTTTTGAGGTGGGTAAAATGTCCCGAGAGTGGTACAACTGTCTCAGCACATTGAAGGAACTCTGACATAAGTGACTGACGTGCTTTGTGAATCGTAATTGCTGATCGAATCAGACACCCAAATTTTTGCATTCGCTGACAAATGGAATTTGTTGATCTGAGAGATGAAGCGAAAAATTCTCTTCGGCCATTAATCGTTTATAATTATTTCCGATAATCATAGCATGGGACTTACGAGGATTGATCTTCAGGTTATGAGCGGTTGAAAGATTGAAAAGAGAGGTCAAATCCTCATTCACTCGTGCTGATGTTGAATTGACGTTGTTTACATCAAAACTGACGTATAATTGGGTATCATCAGCATAGTGATGAATATTACAATACTCCATTGTCTCATGAAAGTCGCAAATATACAGGGAAAACAATAATGGCCCAAGGACTGATCCCTGAGGTACTCCAAACTCAATAGGTAGTGTGCCAGAAGTTTCACCACCAAGTGTTATTGACTGTGTCCGAAACGAGAGAAAGCTTTTGATGAGGGCCACTGAGCTCTGATGGAAACCTAAGTATTTTAGTTTTTTACAGAGTACATCATGATCTATGGTATCAAAACCTTTGGTATAGTCTAGCAAAACAAGACACGAGAGTTCACCTCTGTCTACTGACCGAAACAAGTCATCGGTGACATTCAAAAGTGCAGTGGTTGTACTATGGCCAGGGCGGAATCCAGATTGAGCTGTTGAAATTATGTTTCGACTGATGACAAAGTCGAACATTTGTTCTTTGAGAATTTTCTCAAATTCCTTCGAAAGGGTTGGGAGAATACTGATAGGTCTCAGATGTGCCAATTCTGTGGGGGAGTTGCATTTAGGTATGGGTAAAACAGCTGCATTCTTCCATATAGAGGGGAAATGATTTAGTTCGATTGCCTTATTGAATATGAAGGTTATATGATCAATTAAACGCTACTGCACATACTTAATCATTTTCAGAGAGATTTCATCAGAACCCACAGCGTTGCTCTTGATTGTATTGATATATTTGTTCACTGTCTCCGAGCTCACAGTTTTGAATTTAAAATTGTGAAACTCGCGTACATCATCGTACCTATCCAATAAAGCCAGTTGCTCATTCGTTTTTTCTGGGTGAGAGATATTTGTGAAGTAAGCATTTATGGATTGAGCGTTTTTGAGGTCAGTTGGAAGGTCGGACTCGTTTTTTCTTAGTATGTCTAGATTCCTCAAGGTATTCCAGGTCTGTCGTGAGTCTTTATTCTTTAGAACAAATTTTAGGTATTCCTTTTTTTCCACGCGAATCGCACGAGTAGTATAGTTTCTAAGATCTTTGTAACTAATCCAGTCGGTTAGTTTCTCAGTTTGTTTGAATTTTCTGAAGGCTTTGTCCCTAGCAGACATCATTTCCCTAATATTCCCTGTTAACCATGGTGCAGGAGGTTTAGTAACCCTTACTCGGCGAACGGGGGCGTGTATGTTGAAAATTTTCAGAATATTCTCATCAACAGTGTCAAGGGTATGAATAGTGTCCCAATCGATAAACATAAGATCGTCATAAAAAAAATTGATATTGAGTTTAGAGAAATCACGATACGAGAAATATTTAATTTTATTCGTTTTTTGCGTGCCTTTGAATTTACACTTGATCAGAAGATGATCTGAAATTCCTTGAAGGTCGACTGTGTCAACTTGGGTGATCAGATCAGATTCAGAATGTCAATGAGAGTTTGCGTCGTGGAGGTGACTCTCGTAGGAGTGTTTACCAGCTGCTGGAGATCATACGAGTTGAGAAGATTGTGAAAGTGATCGGTGCGTGTATCAGATAATAGTAAATTGACATTGAGATCCCCGGTCATTATAAACGAATCGCAGGTTGGCAAAAGATCAAAAATACTATTTTCCAGCTCAGTTAGACACAGAATAAGATTTGCCTGAGGGGGGCGGTAGATTGTCCCAAAAATAAACGTTTTACCTTAAATTTTTATTGATATCCAAATTTGCTCAAGAAAATCACTAATCTGTGTAAATAGTATTTCGCTCTGGAAAGAGTTGTGCACGTAAAATCCGAGGCCTCCACCTCTGCTCGACCTGTCAAGTTATATCGTTCGATATTAATCACATCAGTACAAATTCCTGAGTGTAACCATGTTTCGGCTAGACATACAATATCGATTTTTTCTTCAAGAACATAATTCTTTAGACAATCGAATCCTGTCATTATTGACCTTATATTCAGATATGCCAATTTGAGCATTTGAGAGGAACTGAAAGAGTATAATAAAAATATAATGACTAAGTTCGTACAAAACATAGAATGGTTAATATTAATATGCATATCGAAAGAAAAAAAATTAGCGAACATTGGGGGGGAGTTGGGCTCTGCAATTTTTTTATTAGAAGTTCTGTCACCACAATATCTTGTCAGATCGTTCATGATTGAGAATGATAAGAGAATCAATGGACAGAAAAAATTTAACGAACGTTGGGGGAGAGTTGGGCTCAGCATTTTTTTTCAATCAGATATCTTGCCACCATCATATTTCGTCAGAGCTTTCATGATTAAGGATAATGAAAGAATTCATCTTCAGAAAAAAATTACCAAGAGTTGGGGGACAGGGGCAATTTTTTTAACAGATGTCCTGCCGCCATCATATTCCGTAGGAGCGTTCATTGAGCAAAATTAAAGATTCCATCTACAGAAAAAAATTACCGAGCGTTGTGGAAGAGTTGTGCTCTGCATTTTCTTTATAAGAGGTCCTGCTGCCAGAAAATTTCGCCACAGTGCTCATTATTGAGAATACTAAGAGATTTCATTGACAGAAAAAAAATACCAAGCGTTGGGGGAGATTTGGGCTCTGCAATTTTTTACAGAGGTACTGCCGCCACCTCATTCCGTCAAAACGTTCATGATTGAGAATAATAAGAGATTCCATCGAAATAAAAAAATACTCTGCGTTGAGGGAGTGTTGGGATCTGCAATTTTTTATTAGATGTCCTGCCACCATCACAATCCGTAGGAGCGTTCACTAATTAGAATAATGGAAGATAACATCGAAAGAAAAAAAATTAGCGAACGTTGGGGGAGAGTTGGGCTCTGTAATTTTTTTATTAGAAGTTCTGCCACCACAATATCTTGTCAGATCGTTCAGCAATTTTTATATTAGAAGTCCTGCCACCATCATATTTCGTCAGTGCTTTCATGATTGAGAATAATGAAATAATTCATCTACAGAAAAATGTCCTGCCGACATAATATTTCGTAGGAGCATTTATGATTGAGCAAAATGAAAGATTCAACATTTATGATTGAGCAAAATGAAAGATTCAATAGACAGAAAAAAATTACGGAGCATTGGGAAAGAGTTAGGCTCTGCAACTTTTTTATTTGAGGTCTGCCACCACCATATTTCGTCAAAACGTTTATTATCGAGAATAATAAAGAATTCCATTGACAAATAAAATACCAAGCGTTGGGGGGATAGTTGGGCTATGCAAATTTTCTATGAGATGTCTTGCCACCATTATCTTTCGTCAGAGCGTTCATGATTGTTGATAGTAAGAGATTCCATCGACAGAAAAAAATTAACGAGCGTTGAGAGAGACTTGGCAACTGCAATATCTCTATAAGTTGTCCTGCCACCACCGCATTTTATCAGAACATTTACGAGTATAATGAAAGATAACATTGACAGACAAAAAATTCTAGAGCGTTGTGGAAGAGTTAGGCTCCGTTATTTTTTTATTAGACGTCCCGCTACCATAGTATTCGGTAAGAGCGTTCAGATTGAGAAAAATAAAAGATTCCATTCACAGAAAATAATCACCGAGTGTTGGGGGAGACTTGGGCTTTACTTTTTTTATCAGAGGTGCTGCCCCCATCATATTCCGTTAGAGCGTTCATCATTGACAATGATGAGAGATTCCATCGACAAAAAAAAATAACCGAGCGTTGGGGGAGAGTTGGCACTGCAATTTTTTCATAAGAGGTCTTGCCCCCATCATATTTCGTTAGAGCGATTATCATTGAGAATAATAAGAGATTATATCGACAGAAAAGAATAAACGGGCGTTGGGGGAGAGTTGGGCTATGCATTCTTTCTATTAGAGGTCCTGCCTTCACCATATTTCGTCAGAACATTCATGATTGAGAATAATGAGAGATTTCATCGACAGAAAAAATTTACCGTGCGTTGGAGGAGAGGTAGACTCGAATTTTTTTTTTATTACATGTCCTGCCACCATCATATTTTGTCAGAGCCTTCATGTTCGTGGATAGTTAAAGATTCCATCGATAGAAAAAAATTACCAAGCGTTGGGAAAGACTTGGGCTCTTCAATTTTTTATTAGAGGTCCTGCCTTCACCATATTTTGTCAAATGATTGAGAATTATGAGAGATTTCATCGACAGAAAAAAATTACCGAGCGTTGGGGGAGACTTGGGCTCAGCAATTTTTTAATAGATGTAAAAAAATTTGTAAAATTTGTTTTTACGAAACTCCCAGGTTTTCGGAGAAAACCCCTCAAAAGCAGAGCTGGTGCGAGCAAGGTTGATCCGGGACCTACAGTTTAAATAAAAGTGGAATCCGAACCACTTCAGCTCAGTGACACACGACCGGGGATCGAACCCGGACCGTCTGGGTGGAAGCCTGCCACCATTATATTCCGTCAGAGCGTTCGTGATTGAGAATAAAATAAAAGAGTCCATTGACAGAATAAAATTACCGAGCGTTGCAGATGAGTTGGCAATTGCAATTTTTTCACCGCCACCATATTCTGTAAGAGCGTTCAAGATTGGGTATAATGAAAACTTCCATTGACAGAAAAAAATTGCCGATCGTTGGAGGAGACTTGTGCTATGCAATTTTTTTATTAGAGCTCCTGCTGCGAGAATATTTCTTCAGAGCTTTCATTTTTGAGAAAATTCAGAGATTCCACAGACAGAAAAAATTACCGAGCGTTGGGGGAGAGTTGGGCTTTGCAATTTTTATTAGAGGTACTGCCGCCATCTTATACCATCAAAACGTTCAAGATTGAGAACGATAAGAGATTTCATAGAAAGAAAAAAAAATACACTGCGATGAGGGAGTGTTGGCCACTGCAATTTTTTTTTTTCAGATATCCTGACACTATCACATTCTGCAAGAGCGTTCATATTGAGAATAATGAAAGATTACATCGACAGAAAAAAATTACCTAGCGTTGGGGGAGAGTTGGGCTTTGCAATTTTTCTTTCAGAAGTGCTGCCACCACAATATTTTGTCAGATCGTTCATCATTGAGAAAAATGAGAAATTTCATAAACAGAAAAAATGTACCGAGCGTTGGGGGAGAAATGGGCTCAGCAATTTTCTCATAAGATATCCTGCCGCCATCATATTTAGTCAGAGCTTTCATGATTGAGAATAATGGAAGAATTCTCCTACAGAAAAAAATAACGGAGAATTGGAGGAGAATTGAGGAATTAAGATTCCATTGACAAAAAAAGTATCAAGCTTTGGGGGAGAGTTGGGCCCAGTAAGTTTTTTATTAGATGTCCTACCACCATCATCTGCCGTGATACCATTCATGATTGAGAAAATTGGAAAATTCTATTTACAGAAAAAAATCACTGAGCGTTGAACTGGGCCCTGCAATTTTTTTTATTAGAAGTGCTGTCCCCATTATACTTCGTCATAGCATTAACCATTGGGAATAATGAATTATTCCATCGACAAACGAGAATTACCGAGCGTTAGGGAAGAGTTGGGCTCTGCAATATTTTTATCAGAGGTCCTGCCGCCACCATATTCCGTCATAACGTTCATGATTGAGAATAATGAGAGATTCCATAGACAGAAAAAAATTACCGAGCGTTGAGGAAGAGTTGGCAACTGTAATTTTTTTATTAGATTTCTTGCCGTCACCATATTTCATCAGAGCGTTCATGTTTGAGTATAATGAAGAATTTATTGATATAAAAAAATTACCGAGCGTTGGGGGAGAGTTAGGCTCCGTAATTTTTTCAATAGATGTCCTGCCACCATCACATTCCGTAAAAGCGTTCATGATTGAGAAAAATTAAAGATTTCAACATCAGAAATGAATCACCGAGCGGTGGGGGAGACTTGGGCTCTGCAATTTTTTTATTAGATGTCCTGCCGCCACCATATTTCATATAAACGTTCATGATTGAGGATTATGAGAGATTTCATCAACAGAAAAAAATTACCTTACGTTGGGGAAGAGTTGGGCACAGTAATTCTTTCATTTGATAACCTACCACCATCAAATTTCGTCAGAGTGTTCATAATTGAAAATAATGTAAGATCACAGCTAAAGAAAAACAAAACCGAGCGTTGGGGAAGACTTGGGTTCTGCATTAGAGGTCCTGTCTCTATTATATTCCGTCAGCGCGTTCGTGATTAGGAATAATGGAAGATTCCATGGACAGAAAAAATCACTGAGCATTGGGGGAGAGTTGGGCTCTGAAATTTTTCCATTAGAGGTCCTGCCGCCACCGTATTCCGTCAAAACGTTCATGATAGATGATGATGATAAGTGATGTTATCAACAGGAAAAAATAATTGATCGTCGGGGGAGAATTGGGAACAGCAATTCTTGTATTATATTTTCTGTCACCAACATATTTAGTCGGAACATCCCAGGTAGCACATCATATCGGCTGAATCTTGGTTCCATATTGGGCCAATATAGATATATGGTAAATGAAAAAATGATATTGGTCCAATATGGGTCAATATTCAAAAAACAATATTATAATAATAATATTGGTGGAATATTGGTTGAACCTGTTTTGAATGAAGATTGTCACATGTAATATTGGGTCATTATTGGTTGAATAATTTCTACCAATATCGATAATACAATATTGTCTATATATTGTTTTCCACATCAAGAATAAATATTGCAATCCCAATATTCATCTCATATCGATTCTAGGAATAAAAACTATATTGTATATCCAAATGTGATTATACATTGGTTGAATATTATTTCGCCAATATTCCACAAATCTTATTAATTAATATTGGGTCACTATTGGTTCAATAATATTTACCGATATCGTTAAAACAATATTGTCTCCATATTGTTTCTCACATCTAGATTAAGATTGATTTTGAATATTGGCCGAATATTCAATGAAACATATTGAAATTATATCATGATCAAACCTTGATAAATATTCGCTAGGTGGCTCTACATATAGAACGTCTTCCAAAACTTACGGAAATATATTAAATACTTCCCATAATATATTTTCAAAACAGCTTACTCAGTGGTCTTGGCGATCAAAAGGCAGACTCTGGTGACACTTTGATCAACTGAAAGACATTCAATAATTTACCAAGGTATATTCACTTCCACCAATATATACAAATGATATTGTCCCAATATCGAGAAATGTTTTGAGGCCATTATTGCTTCAAGAATATTTTCCCAATACTATTTTTGAAATGTCTAAACAATATTCGATCAATATCGCAAAATGTTTCTCTTCTCGACAATACAACATTTGATTATTGTGCCAATATTGTACCAGCAATATTGTATCAATATTGCCGAATATTTTGAGACCAATATTGCTTCGAGAATATTGCGCCCATATTACTCAAGTAATATTGGACCAATATCGCCGAATGTTCACATTTTTTTCTCGCCAATATTGCATTTCAAATATTTCGCCAATATGTTCACAATATTGTACCATTGTTTATATAGAAGATAGTTAGTCAACCTTATGGGATTATAATTGAATCAAAATGGATGCGACATGTAGATGGCGATAGTGAGCTCGCATCCAAGTCATGTCGTAACTTCAGTGATCTGGCCTCCAAGTCATGTCGTAACTTGAATAAAACAATGGAAAAGCATTAAAATCAGTGAGAATAATGAAAGAGTCCATTGAAAGAATAAAATTACCAAGCGTTGGAGGTGAAATGGCAACTGCAATTTTTTCAGTAGAGATCCTGCCGCCACCAAATTTTGTCAGATTTGAACTCCATATTCAATCCTATACTGAGTGTTAGATAGTAGTTCCATGTTATTACAAAAAAAAAATTGTATGTGGACAAAGCAATTGCAACGCATACATACAAAACCAAAAATGAGTCTTTGAAATAGCATACTTTCTTAGCCCCAAACAGTTGCGTGATAGAAAATAAAACTAACACTAAATTTCTAGGGTTATCTATAGATAACAAGCTCAGGTTTGATGACCACATTACTTCGCCCCAAAAAAGCTTTCTTCAGGGTGTTACGCAGTAAGAGTAACCTCAGTTGAACTTGGATCCTCTGCAGCAAAAACAGTCTATTTCTCGTTGATAGAATCGCACTTACGATATGGAATCCCATTTTGGGGAGTCTGTGCAATAACGAATTTACAGTTGGTTTTTGTTCTTCTAAAAAGAGCAATAAGATATGTTTACAAGGTTAAACGACGGGAGTCTTGCAGGCCCCAATTTCTGGAAAATAAAATTGTAACAGTACATGCCATTTTTATCATGGAAACGGTTTGCTTGATAAATAAACATAAAACAAAATATTCTTCGGTATCATCTAACTATGCCACCCGACAGACCGCTGATCTCAAACTCCCTACACCTACTTCAACTCTTATTGAAGATTCTATTGTTTACAACAGTGTTAAGATGTTTAACCACTTACCAAACCACGTGAGGAAAATAAATGATGCTACTCATTTCAGGAAGGCTACTAGATACCTTTTAAGTGATAGACCCTATTATAGTTTGCAAGAATTTTATGAAGACGTCTTTTAAAAATAAATTCTAGTCACAAATTTTGATGGATTGATTGAGATGGATTTTAATATATAAATGTGATTTTTATAATTTTTATATGTGTTTGTGCTCTGTTTATTAATGATTTTAATGTTTTTCGTGTTCTTTATACAGATTTAGACTTATCTCACTGTGTCAACAAGATTAACTCTTTGGACAATAAAGTATATTTATTATTATTATTATTATTCTTGAATACCTTCTTTTTTTCATATGTTCAGTTGATAATTTCAGGGCTACAGGAGAAGAGAGTATATGCAATTAATTTTCTGAAGAATTATCAGCAGTGGTGGTCGAGCTGCAAATGTGTGGACCACGTCCTCCCTAACTCGCACAAGTCTCTCAATAACTTATGGGAGTTTTGCGTGGGGGGGGGGCAACCGGTTGATGGAAATAATAATTAAAACAACAAAAAATTGAAGGAAAAATTGCTTCGCATACCTACATTAAAAATCGTTTGAAGTTATCAATTTCCAATACAAATTAAAATTTGATTGGTGACGCCTCTGCATTCGTGAAGTCTTATATATTTGTTGGGGACATTCAAAAACCTTATTATCAATAATAACTTTAAGGAAGCATAGCTGCTTTTAAAAAACGTTATATTCCGTTTGTAGTTGAGATTTTCAACAACTTTTCCATTTGTCGTCAGTCAATAGCAAAGTAGGCGTGATGAAAATCTATTCCTTTTCCGAATAAATATGTTTACGTCTGTTCAAATTGTAATATATTTCTCGGAGAAACGTACGAGTATCATGTGCTAATATTACAGCGCTGTCAGCTTCGTCTGCGTCTGCATATCAGCAAAAATATGTGCGTCAGTCAGCCAGAAGAATTCACTGATATGAACGACTGAATCTAATCCTGTTGAAAAAAGATTTGGTTTGAAGGGTGGTAAACGAATACAGAGAAGTTTGACGAAGTGTGGTTGAGTAATGGAACGGTAATGACAGTTCTCGTCATATGGAAGATACCCACTAAACATGTAATGTTACAAAATATTGCCACAATATTATGTATGGCTTGCCATCGTAAAATGAAAATATAATATTGCATAAAGCTCAATGCTATATTTAGGTTTTTAACATAACAGAATAAACTACAGACAAGTTGTTTGTAAGTTATAAAGCAAGCTATTGATTGATTTTCAAGTGCAATGATCCATGAAAGTTCATTGTAAATGCAACAATACAGAAACTATCTACTAACAATGTTAGTGCAAGTTACATTTGGAACTATCGAACAAGTTCAAATCGCAATGTTGCACTGAGTTTGAAATTCCATGATATTTACAACCATACATAAGCTAACTACAAACAATATTGACAGTATTTAGAAACACTTTAAATTTCCGATTGCATCATCGCAGAAATATATAAAATGATACGCTAGGACAATTTTAAATAGTAAGTTTAAAGAAACTTGAAATAATATTTCATTTGTCAGGAATCCAACCAGTTTTGAATATCCCGGTCTTGATGAGATGCCACCTAACGGGGCGACCCAGTAACCCAGATCCCAGAGATCACTGAGTGTTGAAGCAGCATAATGGATAATGCTAATAAATTTAAGGCATCTTCATGTAAGGTAAGGCGATACATCAAATATTATTTTAGGTTAGGATGGTCTGGTATGCTCATTCTGCGTTTATTAGGGGATTGTTTTTTTCTCCTTATATTGCGAATAAATCTGGTAGTAGTGTCAATTTGAATGGTACTTTTACATTTGTAAATGATGTGGAATACTTTTACATCTCGATTTTAGTTACAGGTTTTTCAATATATTGGTGGCTTGAATGAAAAGTTTTGTGTTGGAACAAGTCTTGAACGTTTCTTCACAAATCATTGTGCCATGTTTTGCAATTGGATCAACAAAAAAGACAATTTCAGAATCAAAGAATTGAAATCTAAACAAATTTTAAAATTCGAGTCAGTTCAATTTGACTTTAAAGCAAATATGTAAGCACAATAGTGTCATAATCAAGGACAAGTTCAATTGTACATTCTATATTGAAATAAGACCATAATTGTTGAGTTGACTAATTATATATTTATTTATAATATTTTTGTTCCAGATGCAGTGAGAAATTCATCTCCAAGCATCAGAGATGATGCATTTCAAATAAATGTGATGGCTTGGCTACAATTCGCAAAAACACGTTACTTGTAGGGTTAGGTAGTAGATCGAGATGTCGATATTTAAGCTACACATTCAATTCAATGATTATTTTGTTTCAGGTATCTGATAAGGCCAAACAGATTTTTATTTTAAATATGACATTTCAATATGAGTACTTATTTGTTTTTTTGTGATATTTTAATTAAAGGTTTCAATATCAAATTTTTGTCTTTTTGATCTCCAAGATTCAAATGGACATTCAAATTAATAGGTATCATTTCAGAAGATTTTTTGGGTGGTCACTGCTTGTTTCTAAAAACTAGAATTTCCATAGAGGACACATCAATACTGAATGATTTATCTCCCATGAAGATTGTATTCATTTTCTATCAATATTAGTAGCAAGTAGTGAAAATCCAAAAATTCTTCAGTAGCGAACAAACCTACTGGAACGTAATTTATGAAATCTTTCTGTTATGTTATGGACAGGAATAGACAAGATTGGTGGTAAGTTGCTGCTATATAAAAATATTGAATATGCTATTTTCCACTAATTTATATTCTATGTTGCGGTAACCTTGCTGTAATTACTAATTATGAAAGATTACATCCATCAATCCATTTCAGTAGTTGCTGCAACATTGTCATAAGACGTCATTTTCAATATCACATTTGCAATTTTCCTGTATATTATATGCAATGTTGAAGAAACCTTGCTGGAATAATTGATGCATATACATTTGTAATATTGCTTAACGTCCGTTTCAGTAGTTGCTGAACCTTTGCAGTAAGGTAGCCGAAAACTCTGATGTAACATTACACATTACCATGAAAGGTTACTGAAATATTGAATGAATGTTACTTTGCTTAGTGGGTATGATTTATGAGCGAGCCTCAAGAAAAATTATTTTCATACTAAGTATTAAAAAAAGTCATGATTGTTAAATTGTTGTTGTTAAACTTGTTATTTCCGTTAACCGATTGCACCCCTACGAGCAACCCTCGGAAGTCTCTGTGTATAGATTACACATAAGTCAATTATTCCGTCGACACATAGGCAAATTCAGAATACGATACGTTACTGACAGAATTAAATAGCTGTTTTCAAGACAACAGTCTTCTAAACGCAGTTATTGAACGGTGCAAATTTATCATTGCCTCTCTACACTGCCGTCCTAGTAACAGATGCCGTATCCACAGAGGAAGTCAAGTGACTTTTTATTTGGGATTGGTGTAAAAACATAATATGATGAGAAAATAAAAAAATTAACATTATTTAATGAAAATAAATCGCTTACGGCATTTTCAGTTATCTATTTACCTAGGCTATACAAGAAAAAAAGCCTTATTTGCGCAAGTAATGACAAAAAGCGCTTGTTGAAGAATATTTTCACTTTTTAAATAAAACTTAATAGGAATTGGGTGAATTACATGTTGTAAGTAATTCATTGAGTAATAATAATGAAGTTAAAATATAAAAACGAACAATGAACACACATTCAACATAACTCAAATCCTACCCACAAGTTGAACTTTTCTTTGTTAAATACATTATTTTTCAGTTGCGTTAGTTTCTGGCAAATTCATCCAAAAACTCAATCGATTCTCGGGCATAATGCAACTAAGATTTTTTTAAATTCGTTCTTTTTGGTTTTTGGAAAATTTCTAGGCTCAGTACGGTGTGGCGCTGATTGAAACAAAATACCACCCTTTTTCATTGCCTTCTTACATAAAAAGCCTAATTTATTGAAATCATCTGTAAGCGATGATTGATAGTATAAAAAGAAATTTCCACGAGTGGCTTTAATCTGGACAATATCACATTAATATATTCCTTGTTTTCTCAGTTTTGCCTCAGATTTAGGATCTTTCCATTCGTAAAAGTCTCGATGGAACATTACTTCCACTTCGGTATTTGATGTTTATGCTATTTGCACCTCCGAGCAATAAAAGACATAGAGATGCCATTTCTATAATCACAACACACATTTGTTATGAAAGCTCCATAACACTATCCTTTGTTACAGATTGTGGGTGAGGGGTAAAACTCCGAGTTCGGAGGGGGAGATTTGTTATATTTATGACATTTGGACGTAAGCGTAGAACCAGTGGCGTGCTTATACATTTTCTCATGTTTAATTTTTAATTAAAAATATGTATAATTAGACACAGTCGATACAGAGAAATTTGTTCTCACATGTATTGGTATCGATAGGCGATCACATGCCTGGATAGAAAGCACGTGTGTTATCAAGATGTCAATACTGACGTCTAATGCTTGGTGGAAGTGCTGTAGGTTTCCCTAAGTTGAAAAGTGAATGCGCTTCCAATAATTTCTAAGTCACCCCGGCGGCAAATAATAGCCGCCATGTACCCTCACAGGCTATGCCTTTAAGTACACTCTAGGAGTGTTGTCAGTAGAGAGTAACATATTTTATCACGATGAATAGGTACAAAAATAAGTAAATGACATGAGAATTTTTAAAACGCCATGTGTACTACCATGGCATACACTATTTTTTCTACGATCTTTTAAAAATTTACTTTTATTCGTCAATTGTGAACGCAGAAAGATAGTAATTATTGCTGTGTGGCAATAGGAACTAAATTGCTTCAAAGCGATGAACACTTACTTTTGATGGTTCAATCAAAAACACTGTATTGTGCGGAGAATTAGATTATAGCTGATAAAGCATAGAATAAGGTTATAAATACTAAAAAAAAGTAAAAACGTCAAAATATCCAAATCTTTGAATCACATTAGTAAACTATACTATACACTTCATAAACGATATACATGAATTACAATACACATAAGAGTTTACGCATAAACTATAATAAGAGATTACATTCAAAGCATCAGGTGAAACTGATATAACTATAAAATATTTACATGGTTTACCAACTATCGTTAAAGTGGATCCAAAACCTCTAGAAACTACTTCTAGCAGTAGTTCCTCCAGATCGACAACAAATCAGAATAAAAACTCAAAAAACTACTGAAGATATGTCATGTTAATATTCGATCTCTTGTTTCTAGTTTTGATGATTTCTCAGAGTTTATTCTCGAACATGGTTTCCATATTATAGCTATATCCGAATCCTGGCTCACTCCTGAGTATCCAAATGATTTGGTACACTTAGAAGGATATGAACTGATACGTTCTGATAGACCTACGAGAGGAGGTGGATTGTGTATTTATACCCTATGCAGCCTTAAGATAAAATCATTGAGTATTGACTTCGTTACAAAAATAAATCTCGAGCAGCTCTGGATTTCAGTTATTATTGGTAACTTAAAATTAGCAGTGGGAGTTGTTTATCGCCCACCTCTAGCGCCTATGACATGTTTGAATGAATTAGAGGAAGTTCTCTCTAATATTTGCTTAAGTTCTGATGAAATTGTGCTCTTGGGCGATACAAATATAGACTTCTGGAAACCACACCTCAAACCATATCGTGACATAAACAATATATTGGAAAGTTTCAATTTGAAACAAATTTTAGATGAGCCCACAAGAATTGGTATAAACTCATCTACATTGATAGATATAATATGTACTAGTGAAGATGTGAAGATAGTAAACAAGGGAACATATGATATGATAAACATGACAGACCACAGAATGACATATTGCGAACTGGATTATACCATGCCTGAAATCAAACCCAATACTTTTTCATACAGAGATTTCTCACAATTCAATTTTAAGGAGTTTTCGAAAGATGCAGAGTTGATATCATGGTTCCACATTAACAACTTAGAGTCCATCGACGATAAGGTGTCGTATCTCAATGATGCAATAAATTTTCTCTTCGACATTCATGCTCCAATGAAAACAATAAGTATCCGCAAACACTACAAACCATATGTGACTCAGACAATCAAGGATATCATCAAGCTGAAGAAAAAGGCCTATAAAAAATATAAAAAAACTCGGTTAGTTAAAGATCTTAATTATTATAAGGATCTTAGAAACTATCTTTGTTCAGCTCTGCGGAATGAAAAAACTGCCTACATTCAACATCAAATACATTCAAATAAAAACAATCCAAAACAGATGTGGAAAGATTTTGCAAAATGGAACATTCATGGTAAGCCACATTCGGTTATAACTGACGAAATTAAAGATGTAGATAAAATAAATGATTATTTTGTGAACTAAGTGAAGAATATAACTATAAATCAGGATATCATATGAAAGTATAGCAACAACACTTTCATAACAGAACCACACATTAAACATACTTTCGATGAAGTTTCCTGTGAAGTTGTCGAAGAAACACTGAATACAATCAAGTCCAATGCCTGCGGACTCGACGGTATCAATTTAAAGATGCTGAAATACGTTTTCAAATACTGCAAAGAAGCTTTGACCAAAGTAATTAATCTTTCTCTGATCACTGGTGAGGTCCCTTCGATTTGGAAAAAGGCAATAATCACACCATTACCTAAAGTTCCAATAGCAATGGAATTGAAACAACTCAGACCAATCAATGTTTTGCCAACGATGTCTAAGCTTCTGGAAAAAATAGTGTCATCTGAAATGAAAAATCACCTCGATAAGCATAGCATTTTGCCCTTAGAGCAATCAGGATACCGAAAGCTCCACAGTACTTCAACAGCTTTAATCAAAATAGCTAACGATATCACAAGAAGTATCGACAAATCTGAGGTCACCTATTTGGTTATGCTGGACCATAGTAAAGCATTCGATGCGGTGAACCATGAGCTCCTTGTTGCCAAACTCAAATATTATGGTTTTTCTTCTGTTGCTTTAAAGTGGTTTGTTGACTATCTCACGAATCGGAAACAATGTGTTAAAATTGAGTCGAACATTTCACCCGCTCAGAGAATACACAGTGGGGTACCTCAAGGAAGTGTTCTGGGGCCCCTTCTTTTTACAATTTTCACCTCTGATTTGGCAGAAGTAATTCTTCCGAATTGGAATAAGCACTTCTTTGCCGATGATACCCAAATATATGGTTCTTGTGATCCAGATGATGTAAATGAACTTATTAATGAGTTAAATCAAAATCTGTATTCAATTAGTTTATATTCTAGAAACCACGGTTTGGATCTGAATCCATCAAAAACAGTTGCTATATGTTTAGGAAGTAGAAATGTTGTTGCTAGGTCGAAGACTTCACAAAAAAATAATATAGTTTTAGATAATGTTATTATAAACCTGAGTACCGAAGCAAAAAATCTTGGCCTTACTTTTGATGAAACTTTATCATTCGAAAAACATGTGATCAATAAACTCAAACTGTGCTATTGTAAATATAAGTCCCTTTGGAAGTACAAATATATTCTTCCTGAACATACAAAATGGAATTTAGTTAACGCTGTCATTTTAACACATCTTGACTATGGTTCCAGCGTGTACTACAATTATTTGAACAATGATTTCAAACACAAATTACAGGTACTCGAAAATACTTGCCTATGATTTTGCCATAATAGTTTAGAGAGACGTGAGCACATAACACCAGTCTACGTGAGCATGAATCTTTTGAAGATTGAAGGTAGATTTGCCCTTCTTTATGGGTCTATAATTCATAATTTAATTCATTTCCAATTACCCAAATATTTGAGTGATGCTCTCATCAAGAGATCGGTTCTTCATAATGTGAATGTTAGAAATGCTGATTCTTTCTCGATTCCACATCACTCAACGTCCAAGTTTGAAAGAAGTTTTGGATTCATCGCACCAACCACTACCAATAACTTTCCTCAGATATTTTCACTGCCCACAATTATGAGTTTCAAAGCAGCGTTCAAAAAATATCTCTTATCACATCAGTAATTCATCAACTGATATTATATTATATATATATATATATATATATATATATATATATATATATATAAATAAAGTACTTGTCAGCAGAATTTTGTTTTCATTCTAAAATAATTTGTTATGCTGAAGGGACTTGTGTATTTTTGATACATATTTGTTTTTTGTATTGTATTTTTTATATTTTCATGTCTCACTCGGAAACTGTAAAGATAATCAATGGACTCGAATCATTATCATGTATAAAATGTATTATATATATATTTCTTTTTTTTTTTCTTCATATTTATAGTATTATATTATGTGAATGTCAAGCAGAATTGAAAAATGGCTTTGCCAATATTCTGTCTTTTTGAAGTGGTTTTGTCATATTTGAGATGTTTTATATTATTTTTTTTTCACTTCAATAAACATTATTATTATTATTATTATTATTATTATTATTATTATTATTATTATTATTATTATTATTATCATTATTATTATTATTATTAATATTATTATTATTATTATTATTATTATTATTATTATTATTATTATTATTATTATTATTATTATTATTATTATTATTATTATTATTATTATTATTATTATTATTATTATTATTATTATTATTATTATTATTATTATTATTATTATTATTATTATTATTATTATTATTATTATTATTATTATTATTATTATTTAGCTAGTTGCTTATGATTTGAATTTGGTTATTGGAGAGTTGAGTTTGCTTACATTTCAACAAATTTTTTCGTACTTATTGATTGGTGATCGTTCAGTAGATTTACATAGTAAAATAGTTTTTATACAGGTATTTCAACAAATAGTGTATTTTTGTCTAAAAATCGGGATGAAAATGAGCAAATTCAATTAAAATCAACTCACTAATACCAATGAAAAGGTCAACTATGGTTTATGCCATGTTGCGACGCCCATGGTTTGATTTGACAAGACGACAAATAAGTCGTAAACGAACGTAAACAAACGGAATTCCACGGAATTCCAACCTGATCACCGAGTGCAAACGAATATTTCCAACAATACCTTTTTTTAACATGATTCGGGATGGGATGTTTGTAAACAACTTCGGGTATGTTGCTTTCGAAAAAGAGACAGAAAAGCTCTCTCTATATCTTTTATAACTCGGAGATTTGCACAGCCTCTATAAAATAATTGAAATCGTACACCTTGCCTTTTTTTTTCAGTGGTTGTTCCACCTGATGGTGGAAGGTATCTGCTGAAAAAAATTTACGAATATTTCGTCGCCGATATTTCGGAGGAATTAATTATCCTAACCATAAAACAGAAAAAAACACCAATTATTTTGACAAGAACAGTTATCTGGCCAAAGTATAATTTTAGGTAAATCTCTATATTTAATGAAAAATGTATGAAAGCAGCTTATAATATCTTCTTTATCCCGATATAGATTCATTTCACAAAACGTCAAATGCCTCATTTTGTGACTTTGGTCCTAATTAAAATTATTATTGTTGAAATTGTTATTTCTGTTAACCAGCTTTCGTCCCCTTACGAACGGCTGCCCTCAGAAGTCAAAACTTGTGCGAGCTAAGGATTAACGAGGTTTTACCTTTTTACGTGCGATTCCTAGCACTTTCACGGGCCATCAGAAAAAGTTCTAGGGTTGGAACCTTTGACTGGCAGCCAAAAGTGATTGAAACAATGTCGCTTTAACCACTCGGCTACCACTCGGATAATGGAACAAAGCTTTCGTTATATGTTGTAAGAAAGCACAAATTCAAGCCATACAGGACCAGAAAAGTTCACATACTCAGACCAGGTGATTTTGAACGCCGCATTGATTTTTGCCAGTGGTTCCTGGAAATTGTAACCAAGAGCGTGATTTATCATTAAATTGTATTAGGACAAACGAAGCTCAAGTAAGCAGTGCCGGCATTTTCAACCGCTACAATTCTTATACTTGGGCAAAAAAAATCCTATTTCAATTTTGGAGCAGAAAAGTCTAGGAAGATTTGGATTTGGTGTGTTGGCAGGTATTTTCAGGGGTAGAATTATCGGCGCGTTCATTTATAATGGCAGTCTCACATCTCAGAGATATTTAGAAATTTTAAGGCAATATATTGAACCCCTTGTTGATGAATTACCACTAATGGAGCTCAGGAAAATATATTTTCAAGAAGACGTGGCTCCGCCTCACAACACCGCAATTGTCAAGAATTTTTTGGATGCAAATTTTGTTAATAATTGGATAGCCAACCAAGGACCACACCTTTGGCCGGCCAGGTCACTGGACATAACGCCTGTGTACGTTTACCTCTGGGGACGGTTGAAAGATCTTATTTTCGAATTGCCGACCAACTCTAGATACGAATTGGAAGCGGCAGTGATGCAAAGTTTTGCTTCTCTCACTCCTATTGAACTATTTAATTCGGTAAAAGGCGTTCAGAAAAGGTGTTGCCTGTGTGTAGGAGAAGCTGGTAGATATTTTGAACACTTCCTGTTGACAAATATATTTCATTGTTTGTTCTTTACCATTATTATTATTATCGCTGGAATTTAATTTATTAATTGTAAATGTAATATAAATTGTTATCAGTTTTATTGAAACTATGAGTTTTAATTACTGCTGTGAAAAGCTTTCTCAACATTTGATAGCTACTAGCGAACAATTGCTTTTTGTTTTATCGTCCAGTCGTCCAAAGCCTACTTGTTCAAAATGCGTGTCTCAAAGACTAAATGAAAAAATCTAAAAGCTCTTTATTTCAAAGATGACTCTAGCAAAATATCAAGTGTGCTATGTTTTTGGAAAGGTATTCTTAAGCTCTATTGAAATATGCAGGGTGTCTCATTGCATTTTTTTCCATCAATAACTATCGAACTGTTATTTAAAACAATAAATCACCAACACCATTGAATTCTACGTATAAAAAGAAAATGTTCAATAGAAAAAAGGAATTTTCGACAGGAAAGAAGTTACAGCAACTTTTCGTAAATGCACATTTTCGAAAAACACGCTGTAACTCATAAACGATGACAAATATCTATATGCGGTTTACACCATTAAGTTTATCATAAAATTTGATCCTCAGACACAGCCATCAGTTTTCATCTATCTAGTGTGAAAACAAGACTTTTCCTTTAAAAGTGTCCAATTCGGACCACCCTGTACACATATAATCATAATTTGGAAGATTAGTATAGTAATTTCAATATTTTTATTTGTAGGTTGTCCTAATTTTGGGTATCAGCGGTGATTGTGTTACTATTGATGCCATTGAAGATACCCGATCTATATTGATTATTAAAATACCTGATACGAAGACCTATTGCGCAAGAACGTTTACTGTTTCAAATGTTGATTATATTGAGATATACCGCAAGTATAAAGCACCACGGCCGCCTCATACAAAAATAAAAAGATTATTTTTGAAATGTTCGAGAGGAAAACATATTAACCAACATGAGGGGATAAATAAAATAGGAGAAATCACCAGCTCGATTGCAAAATGCCTTGTAAAAGACATGTATAAGAACTACACAGGTCACTGTTTCAGGAGAAGCTCTGTAACTCTTCTGGCCAATGCAGGGGCAACTTAACATCCATAAAACTTCACCGAGGCTGGATTTCTGTCTCCGTAGCAGAAGCATATACAGGGCAATTCAAATTCGACTCCCACCATTGGGATCTCCTAAACTACAGGAGATACGTCGAAGCTTGAATTGGGACAAAGTTGCGTGTTCTGGTGCTTAACAAAATACTGTTTTGAAACTTGGAAAATTCCGAGTATTTCGGGAAATATCGGAAAAAAACTGAAAATAGGAATTTTCGTTTTCATTTTTTTCTATCATTATTTGACAACAAAGCTCAAAACCAAAAGTACATTTTCATTGATACTTTTTTCAGCTACACGTTTTCATGTTCAGATTTACTATCCGACGATTCGTCTTCTGGCATTCATCATCAACTTTTTTTTCTTTTATGGGCGCCATATTGTTTTTTTTTGTATACAGAAAAATAGTGATTCTCATCCTGATTTCATTGATGTATAATTTGTTATGATTTGCACTTCTGAAACCGCAGATATTAAAAAAAAACAACTTCTTCTGAGATGGTCATGACTCCATCGAAATATTTTGTTTAATAAACACTAGTTGTCAGAACATCATAAGTTTGCACAAATACCTACTTCAGTCGAAATGTCCTGTTTCTCAAATGAAGAAAAACAAGATATGTTGAAACTTCATTATAAATTTGATAGGAATAGTACGAAAACAACACAAATTTATTTTTGAATATATCCGGAAAGACAACAGCCGGATAGAACATTATTCGGAATTTTGGGCAAACACTTGGCTGAGTACGGTGCGTTTCAAAAAACAGGAATGAAATCATGAGCTTGTAAAAAATGCACAAAAAGTATAACAAGTGTTCGGAATGATGGCCTTCCTCTTGAATACATAACCGAGCTCGTCTCAAATTTAGAACAGCCCTAACAATATCCCTTCTTCTGATAGACCTGAATTGCGTGATGATAGTGTCTCTTAGTTCATCTACTGTGTCATATTCTTGCTCTCCATAGATTCTGTTCTTCAAAGTGCCCCACAAGAAATTATCCAAAACTGTGAGTTCAGGTGACCTTGCCGGCCACCTCACTGGTCCAGAATTTCCTAACCACCTATTAGGAAATCTTTGGTGTAAATAGGGAGATATTGCAATATCGCCAGGCAGTATTGTAGGCAACCTTCTTTTGATATTGACTGCCACTATTCTCTGATTAAAATAGAGATATTGCAAGTTTCGTCAGTTCGTCCCTTATTTACACGTGATTGACAGATGCATTCTTAACCTAAATCAAACAAATTTGTCTTGTGGATTTTTCTTTCTACATACATTTCAGAATTAGAAGAAATTATTCTGATGATAGAATTGCCCAAAAGAACTTCTACGTCGAATATTGTTAAAAATTTTATATATTAATCTGTCAGAACCATGTCATATCCACTAATCATGTCACGATAATTTACGATCTCACCAGAAGTGGAAATAAAGGAAAATTAATCCTCGCCTTAAAACGTCCACTCATAAAGGCAGGCAGTATTTTAATAAAGTGGTCCTTATTCCAGATTCACACTGCGCGTGCGTACATGTCAAAATAACGTCGACTTCAATACTGCCTTACGTTATTTTGTACTGCAATATCTCTCTAATATTCGCAAACTGCTCTTTTATTATGTGGAGGAGCCCCGTCATGCTGAAACCAGCAGCTGTTAAAATGAACAAGGGGAAACGTATGCATATATTCTTCGAATTCGTTTCTTAATAACCGAAGATAGGTTTCCCCGTTCAAAGTATTAGAGAATAAATGTGGTCCAAGTATTCGGTCGTCATAAATTCCAGCCCACACATTCAAACGAAACCGAACTTGTGGTCTGACTTCTCTGAAGTGTCGTGGATTATTTTCACTCCAAATGTGCTCATTATTTCTATTAAAAATACCACAGTTCGAAAAAGTACTTTCGTCTGTCCAAATAATGATTTTCAAGAAGTTTGTAGGGTCTACCCTATTCGAGAGCCAGCTACAAAATGCCATCCTTCTCTCAGAATCACCTGGATGTAATTTTTGTGAAATATGTATCTTATAACATTTCAAACCACTTTTTTTGAATTCCCTCAAAACGCTCGTCTGTGGCACATCCATTTCTGCCGAGACTTGATGTGTTGATTTGGAAGGATCTGCATTTATCTAAAAAAGTACCAAAAATAATTATACTTCTTCGAATATGGAATGAACAATTATTTTACCTCGGCTACGTCTAATATTTTGTTCCATTCAGCTACCATATTTCATTCTTGGTTTTTGAAACGCACCGTACTAAAAATTCCGAATAATGTTCTATCCGGCTTTTGTCTTTCCGGATATAATTCAAAATAAATTTGTGCTGTTTCCGTACTATTCCTGCACACTTATGATGTTTAATGAGTTCTATCAACTAGTGTTTATTAAACAAAATTTTTCGATGGAGTCATGACCATCTCAGATGACGTTGTTTTTTTTTAATATCTGTGGTTTCAGAAGTACAAATCATAACAAATCATACATCAATGAAATTAGAATAAGAATCACTATTTTTCTGTATAAAAAAACAATATGGCGCCCATAACAGAAAAAAAAAATTTATGAAGAATGCGAGAAGACGAAACGTCGGATAGTAAATCTGAACATGAAAACGTGTAGCTGAAGAAAAGTATCAATGAAAATGTACTTTTGGTTTTGAGCCATGTCAAATAACGATAGAAAAAAATAAAAACGAAAATTCCAATTTTCAGTTTTTTCCCGATATTCCGGAAATACTCGGAATTTTCCAAGTTTCAAAACAGTATTTTGTTAGGCACCAGAATACGCAACTTTGCCCCTATTTAAGCTTCGACGTGTCTCCTGTAGTTTAGGAGATCCCAATGGTGGGGGTCGAATTTGAATTGCCGTGTATAGGAGATAGTTTGAATAACAAAATTGAAATTTCTAACAAAATATAAAATTGTTCATCTTCTTACAAAAAAATTAAAATATACAGTGCGGCTTTTAATAGACCCCCCCCCCCTGTTAACTTTTGAACGGTTCGACATAGAAACATGAAAAAAAAACTGTTTCGAGGGTTTCAGCAATACTACTTTTCGAAACAAAAAAAAAATAGTGATTGCACCATAGGGGGTGCAGAGGGGCCCATCAACTCAAAATTTTTAAATGGCATGTGGGGTCAAGTGTCCCATCGCTGAAAAGAGAATTCAATTCTCTTTACAACCATCTAAATATTTTTGAATTTTGTTTATAATTTTTTTCCCAATTTCGATTTTTACACCTTTCGAAATTTTTAAATTAATGTGCCCCCAGCACCACCTGTCGAGTAATTGCAATGTTTCTTCTCTCAAAAAGTAGTATCAGTAATACCCTTCAAAAAATTTTTGGTTTCATTGTTCCACATCCAACCGTTCAAATTTATCGAGGTATGAGTAGTATTCAGATCCGCATTTATATTTGATATTTCAATTTTGAATTCCAAAAAAATATTACCGAAATTCAAAAATATTTAGATGGTTGTAAAGAGAATTGAATTCTCTTTTCAACGATGTGACACTTGACCCCACATGTCATTTAAAAATTTTGAGTTGATGGGCCCCCCTGCGCCCCATTTCGTGCAATCACTATTTTTTTATTTCAAAAAGTAGTATTGATGAAACCCTCAAAATAATTTTTTTTCATGTTTCTACGTCGAACCGTTCAAAAGTTAATAGGGGGGGGTCTATTAAAAGCCGCACTGTATGATAAAATTATGGAATCAGCTCTGCATGAAATATCTAACGTTTCTGATCAGCAGCAACATGGAACATCTTCGGGATTTTATATTGAAAGTAATTGTTCACACTTCACTATCAAATATCATTCCAATAAATGAAATTGTTTCATGGTGGATAATCAATTAATAATTGACTCTGTCAAAATTTAATCTTTCAAAAAGTAATATATCATGTTTATTTTTTTAATAAGTTTGGCAGTGAAAAAAATTGAACATTGACGCATCAATAGAGATGCAGAAATGTCAAGTTTTTTTATGGTTGTACAAAAACACGTTTTTTTCACGTTTATTTTATCTCGCATATTCGTTTGAGTGATGAAATACCACATTGCAGATGCAAACCCTTCAAAGGGTCTGACCTCATTTTGAAAAGCTCCTCGTCATTATCATTTTTGTTGAAGACCAAAAACTTTGCAGCCATCCACAGGGATTAGACCCGCCACGACTTAATTCGAAGGATCCATACCCGTCATGAATGATGTTGCGGAAGAACTAGGGTGAACGGAGGAACTTAGACTTGTTGACTTTAATGCAATCTATTCTGCTTTGAGGTAAATATGATCAAGATGTGGATGAACATCGTGGAAATAGTTTGAGAAAACGAGGACAGCTTGGAAAGCAATTAATCTTAATCTCAATCAATTGTCTTGCGGAGGGATTTATAATGTTTGGTTAACGTCTGTGTATACGTTGCATCATACTGGAATAATCCCCAGAGTTGAGGAATACAAACATTCAGCGGAGTGCATGGGGGAAACTCTCATAATTATATGAATACAGTGTGCCCAAGATAGGGATAAACAGCTGGGGATCTCGATAACCGTAAGAGTTACACAGTAGGACAGTACAAAATGTACAAAAAGGAGTTCACAAAATCTCCGTACAACGTTTCGTTTGGAAGAAATCATCATCAACTTTTTCTTTTATAAGGCATGAAAAAATATACACCGTAGGACATAGCATTTTTATTGCAAATGAAACGACGTACGGCACAATATATTTTCCTCCATTTTTATTCAGTAAAAATGTGTTCTAGACTTAGTCTGGATAGACAACCTTCACCTTCAAGTGATCAATGACTTTTTTGTAGTCAACGAAGTCAACATGTCGGATCATTTTCCTGTAACATCTTTACTAAATAGCTGATTCAATTAACATTAACACGAACTTAACTCAAAAAACGTTTTTGAAGTGGTCCGATGCACAGTTGATAAATTATAAATTTTCAATTAGGGATTCGCAGAGAATTTTCAATATATACCTGATATTCACTTCGCACTATCGCACTCAAACTTTTGTTTAGCAATTCATGAAACAGCCCATAGTTTACACTTGTGGAAAACTATCAACTCTGAACGTCTCAGTCCGAAAATATCTAAACTTTGGTTTGATAGTGAATGTCACCATGCGAAAAAGCACCTGAAAGCCGATTTAGCTCTATGCAAGAAAGAAAACTTTTCCTCCGAAACATGTACCAAGTACACGTCAACCAAACAAAAATATAAGTATCTCCTAAAAAACAAGTCGAAAAGAATATGAAAAATCCATTATACAGAGGCTTTCTAATAGCAAAGACTTTAAACTTTTCTGGCGAACCATAAAACAGTTCCGTGGTTTTGCCTTGTACAATTTGGGAAATTTTTTTTGTCAACATTTACCAATTGAGAATTGTAGACAACAACATATATTTCGATGCTAAACATCCTTTTCTCGACAGTCCTATAACTACCGGAGAAATATATGTAGTCTTCAATAAATGTAAGAACAATAAAGCACCAGGGTCCGATGGGATTCCCTATGAGTTTTTTATAAATATTCCTCACAATTGGGTACTTTACCTCACTTGTCTCTACAATAAAATATTTCAGACTTGCACCATACCTGAAAGTTGATCTGAAGTTTTACTTACTATGTTGCACAAAGCAGGGTCTATTGATGATCTTTCCAACTTCAGAGGTATTGCTCTGATTAACTGTATTGCCAAAGTATTCACTCAAATTTTGCTCAAGCGCCTTGAGTGTTGGGCTGAAGACAGTATTGTACTACCTGAATCACAATCTGGATTCCGTAAGAATCACGGGTGTATTGACAATATCTATGTACTTTCGTCTGCGATACAACTACACTTTCGGCACAGAAAAAGGAAAATATTTGCTCTATTTGTTGATTTCAAAAGGGCATTTGACTCAATTACTCATCATATACTTTGGCAAAAATTGTTCAGTGTTCTCTCTCTTTCTCTCTCTCTTCAACTATTGTTTTTCGGCTTCCATACGGCACCATTAGGACATGCCCTGCTGCGAGAAATCCATTCCCATCCGGCCTCTAACCGGCGTAGACAGCAAAGCTGTATCGGGGGGACGCAGTTGTCTTGCTCAAGGCAATACTGCATCCCATATTAATTTACACTTTTCTATTTTTAACAAACTTTGGTCGATGCACGTCCTCAGACGGCGGACATTACACACATTAACCTGACTTCCAACACAAGGCCGTAGTCTGACCTCAACCGCTGCCGGAAGTCGAATGATTGTTCAGTGTTGGAGTTAGCTCAAACATGATTCAGCTCATCAGAAATGTATATACAAATGCCTCACTGAAAGTTGAAGGTTATGATGGATTGTCTAAATCATTCGATATAAGTAGTGGAGTTCTTCAGGGTGAATCTTTGAGCCCTGTCAATTTATTCCTATCCGATATAGAGGTTTTTTTCTTGAAAAATGGAGTGCATGGAATCAGTATTGATAACAAAACTGATTTGCTGATGCTATGTTACGCTGATGATCTTGTCGTACTGGCTGAATCCCAAATTGATCTTGGTAGAAAACTGAGAATACTTGAACAGTATACCCAGTTAAACAATCTGACTGTCAACACAGAAAAAACTAAAGTTATGTCTTTCTCAAGAGGTGGCTTTGGAATAAACGAAAAAGAAACATTTTTATTTGTAGGCAAAAAGGTTGAGATGATTACAAAATACACTCATCTTGGAGTTCCCTTTGTGTCTTCCTCTCTATTCATGGAAATGGCGTCAAATTCTGCTATAAAAGGAAAACAAGCGGTTGGTGCAATCATTCCAGTAATCGCTAAAAGTGAAATGGTTACATGGAAATCCAAAATGAAACTTTTCGATAGTTTGGCGGTGAGTGTTATGTTTAACTGTGTTGCAATATTGGGTCCTTAGATATGCGGAAATATTGGAGCGTGTGCAGGTGGGTTTTCTGAAAAGAATACTACTTCCCATTACCCCATCTGACTACATTGTTAGACTAGAAACCGGACGAGTAAAGCTTCTTTACAATGTATTCAAATCTTGTTTGAACTGGCTGACCAAAATTCTCAAAATGGATGGAAATCGCTTACCCAAAATTTGTTTTAGAAGACAACTAAGTCTTGATCAATGTGATCAGAAGTTCAACTGGGCATACCAAGTAAAAAGCTTTTTTGATTCAAATTATCTTTCCGAGTTGTGGTCGAGGTATGATGCAGGGTTTATTACTAAAAATAAAAATCTCTTTTATCTAAGTTTCACGAAAAAACTCTTTCAGGAAGATCTGACACTTTCAAATAGAGCAACTTACCTTTCATTCCATTGTTTTTTTACCGACCACAGAATTTTCTTGACCTCAATCAAGGTTCCAATTCAAATCAAAAGAACAATTGCACAAATTCGTCTAAGTAGCAAATTTATGTTGAAATTCACTTTGAACGGTGCCACCTATAGAATAGATCCAAGGAAAGTTTGTACGATATGCAATATGAATACTTTGGAAACAATAGAACACATTCTGTATGAGTGTCCAATATACTGTTCAATGAAACCCCCCAATTCTGAGTGTCTATCCAGTCTCAATAACATGATATTTTCTCTAGAAAATATCACTCCGAACATTGCCAAAGTCATAGCTAATTATGTCTGGAACATTTTGAGACTCCGTTCCTTTGTTATTAATGAATAGTCTTACAATAATGCGATATGTAAATATGTTGGTCTAATTTCTATTTTTTTTCTTTTTTGTGTGCAGTTAAGGTCTCTTTTCTACCACAATGTTGTGCTCATATTGAAAGTATCATTTGCACTTTATTTCTTATTTTTTGTAGTTTCTTTTATATTTTAGGGCATTACTTATGTATTTTTGAACCCTTGCTATGAAACGTACTGTTTTTTGAAGCAATAAATGTATTATTATTATTATTATTCAGTAAAAATGCTTATTACAATTTTTGAACATAAGCGGCTTAGAAACAATCCATGGCAACATACATAGCTATCAGTTTCCATAAATAATTTTCATCTTCAATGAGTATTTCATTGTTGTTGTTATTGTTGTTATTGCCTTCGTTTATTCCACATTAAAATGGGGAGAGGTAATTTTACAAAAGAAGAAAAGTTTGCTATGTTGTCCTGCTACATTTTATGCCAAAGAAATTGTGTATAATCCGAACTCAGTATTCGAACAAATACCAACATAGTGGATTACCGATGTAATTCAGCGATAATTCCCAATGACATATAACGGATATACTTCGTTATTTACATTTCGAATTGCGGTCACAATGTAAACACAATTTTTTTTGCCGCTTGTTTCTCGGAAAATAGTTGCCAGTGAACCCAAAAGTCGGCAAAGCTAAGTTTCTGATGAGTTATCTGTTTATATAAAATGCATAATATAAGCAGATAATTTCCGATAAATAAGCGGCAGTAAAAATTGTGCTTAGAATGTGACTTTGTTTAGTGTGTTGACCGCAGCTAGAAATGTAAATAACTGAGTCTAAAGGTAATATGTCATTGATAATTCCACACCTCTCATGGACATCTTAACACATGAGTGAACTATTCAGTAGTAATACCACGAGTGATTGCATTTTCGCGATTAGTCTGTCGATTCATTTCTGAACGAAACTGAATTGGATCCATTTGTATACTAGATCCTCTCTCCAGGTTCGCCCCTGATGTTGTCATCTGACCATTTCCATCGATCTTGTATGAAAACCTCAAAGGATGCTGAAAAAGTATCTAGGAGTCATGTGGTCCGTTGATTCCATTTCAAGAATGTTGGCTTCCACTATATCCTTTATCTTGTTGTGATCCGATCTATTACTCGATTTTTGTTGCCATAGAAGTCTCATTCTTGCATCTTCCATAATTGTTATATCAATCGGTGGGAGATCCAACTGTGCTTCCATGGCTACTGTTGGTGTTGTTTTCATTGCTCCCGTTATGCTAAGACATGCAAGTCTTTGTACCTTGCTCAACTCTACCGCAGCTATTTTTTGTGTTGTCTTTGTCCACCATACCAAAGATGCATATGTGATCATGGGTTTCACCACAATGTTGTATATCTAATACATCATTTTGGGATTTAACACCCATGTTTTCCCGTGTGCCCGTCTGACTATCATTAACGTCGCCTCAGCTTTCTTCTTCACTTCTGCCAGCTGTTGGTTCCAGGTGAGCACTCTAGTCTCAAATCACCCCAAGATATTTGGCTTCCCCTGGCAGCTGTATGAGGGTACCTAGGAGGGTCAGAGGTCCTAAGCTCTCTAACTTCCTTCTTCGGGTAAACGCTACAATGGTTGATTTGGAGGTACTAATGGTTAGGCCCTCCCTATCTATCCATGTACTGACCAGATTTAGGGCCAATTGCATTCTTTCCCTAACCGTGTTGTTAAAATTACCTTCGACCGTAATGACAATGTCGACTGTATTGATCACAATATTTCATTAGAGAAATGAGAACACTATGGTATACATGAGATTACATGCAATTCGTTCAACTCATACCTGTCGGAGCGCGAATTCTTCATCCAAATAACACAATTGCAACTGACAAATTAAAAAATATCACTCGAATAACGGAAAGCTCGCAATTCAGTTGAGTTCAGAAATAAAAGACAGACTTATGAGATGAATTCAGTCACGAAATTTTTTTGAAACTATTTCACAAATGAAGTGAAAGGTAAAAAATCTGAAATTTGGCACAATCGGAAGAAATTAGCAAACAAGTTGAGGGGTTGATCTGAGAAATTAATAGAGTTCAATAAACAGAAAACACTGAATAATTCTATAGAATTTATCCCAAACCTGCGTATTTATGAATGCGTGCATAGCTTGATTACTTATAATTGATATTCAAACTGTCACATACACAAATCTGAAAACACCGAACTTGACAGGTCAATCAGAGTCAAGAGTCAAGTTTGGGATTATCGATAATCAGAACTTGAGTAGAGCTTCTGATTGATTTATTTGACAGGTACGTGAAATAGTCGTAGGGAATATCCTAAGTCCATGACAATTAGCCGACTATTATTACCTTCATAATTCTGTCGAGAGTACCTTGTATTTTGACAATTTGATGAGACGGTATAGACATCAATAATCTGAATAACTCTCTAGAGCTTTAGTTCTTCTTTGATTACTAATGATCATATGGTTGAATTAAATTGTGACAGAATACAAGTTAAGGTGCATTTAGTCAACATCATTTTAAAATTGTGCTTAAACTTATGTCAAAAACGAAAGTTGGATCTGTTATATCAAATGGCGCCATTTATACAACAATATTGAGTTTATGCTAAGAACCTTTGATGTTACCGCTATGTTTATGATAATATTTTGTGCTAAAGTTGACTCGTTCATATACGTTTCAACATATAATTCAACTCATATTTTAATAACCTTCCTGACCACAGACTGAGACTAAGAAGATAACTCAAAACGAGCCAATTCAATTTTGAGTGACTGAGTTTTGTCAAACTTTGACACTCATACAGTTAAAAGAGAGCCGCTAATATATCTTTGTTTACATAAATAGCCATGTTTACCTAAATAGCCGCTTGTTCACCAAAATAGCGGCTGATATCACACATCATGTGACTTCAATCATGGAATTTTATTGGTGCAGCTATGTCTGAATGAAATAATCTCTGTAAGTTTTTGAAATGACGACTCCTTCAAATCTTGTGTATCACTTGAGTCTATTAAACTCGCATCGTCAGTGGAATTCCACCAACGGAAAATTAGCCACTTAATCATTGAGGTACATCAGAAATAGTACTGGACCTGGTATCGATCCCTGAAGAGGAACACCACAGTGAAGCTTTCCGTTATTCGAGAGATATTGTTTAATTAGTCAGTTGCAATTATGTGTTATTTGGATGAAGAATTCGCGCTCCGACAGGTATGAGTTGAACGAATTGCATGTAATCTCATGTATGTAATGAAATATTGTGATCAACACAGTCGACATTGTCATTACGGTCCAAGGTAAATTTAACAACACGGTTAGGCAAAGAATGCAAATAGCCCTAAATCTGGTCAGTACATGGATAGATAAGGAGGGCCTAACCATTAGTACCTCAAAATCAACCATTGTAGCGTTTACCCGAAGAAGGAAGTTAGAGAGTTTAGGACCTCTGACCCTCCAAGGTACCCTCATACTGCTGTCAGGGGAAGCCAAATATCTCGGGGAGATTTGATACTAGAGTGCTCACCTGGAACCAACAGCTGGCAAAAGTAAAGAAGAAAGCTGAGGCGACGTTAATGATAGTCAGACGGGCACACGGGAAAACATGGGTGCTAAATCCCAAAATGATGTATTAGATATACAACATTGTGGTGAAACCCATGATCACATATGAATCTTTGGTATGATGGACAAAGACAACACAAAAAATAGCTGACTTGCATGCCTTAACATAACGGGAGCTATGAAAACCATGGAAGCACTGCTGGACCTCCCACCGATTGATATAACAGTTGTGGGAGATGCAAGAATGAGACTTCTATGGCAACAAAAATCGAGTAATAGATCGGATCACAACAGGATAAAGGATATAGTGGAAGCCAACATTCTTGAAATGGAATCAACGGACCATATGACTCCTAGATACTCTTTCAGCATCCTTTGAGGTTTTCATACAAGATCGATGGAAATTGTCAGATGACAACATAAGGGGCAAACCTGGAGAGAAGATCTAGTACACGAATGTATCCAAAACCATGGAAGGAACTAGTGCTGGAATATACAGTCAGGAGAGAAACTCCAACTAAGCTTCTCACTAGGAACAAACACCTTCGTATTTCAGGCAGAGCTGTACGCTATCTTGCAATGCGCAAGAGAAATCAACATGAGGATAATGCGCGATGCACGAACCAAAATATGCTCAGACAGCCAGGCGTCACTGAAAGCTCTTACAAACTCGAAGGTTGAATCAAAACTGGTATGGGAATGCCGAGATGCCGAGAAGAACTCAGTGTCCTCTCAGAACACAACAAAACAACTTTGATGTGGGTTCCAGGATACTGAACTAGCAAAAAACGGTTCATCAACTCCATATATTGGCCCAGAACCCGCACTCAAGATTACTAAATCCGTCATTCGAAGATACATTCGGGACTGGATCACACGAAGCCCCTAACATGCAGCACGGAAAACCATACATTGAAGAACCGTCAAAACACAAACCTGAAGAACTACTCAAGCTGAGCAGGAATCAAGTTAGAACAATAATGGGCCTTCTCATTGGTCACAGACCAATGAGAAAACACCTGCACAAAATGGGGCTCTACAACGGAGAACTTTCCTGCAGACAATGTGGTGAAGGGGCAGAAACAGCCAAACATTTACTGTCAGAATGCGAGGTATTAGACCGCAAGAGACAGGCAATATTCGGGAAACCAAGGCAAACTCCCGAAGAATACAATAGTCAACCAGTGAAGAACCAGTAAAGAGTGGTACAGGGGACTAGAGTTACGGAGTGCGTGCTGTGAAAATAATTGGAATGAACAAAAAGTCCAAGAGGCTGAGGTGAAGCACCAGTGACAGGACCAGCATCCGAAAGGAAAAATAACACAGTCGAACGCTTCAGGTTCAGACAGATAGCAAAACGTAACTATTGGAGATGTTGATATTGAGATTGTTAATAGTTATTGTTGAAATAATTTCGAAATAAATAATTGCGTATCATTACGTGCCTCTTTTTCCTATATCACAACAGTTATTACTGAACAAAACTGTTATTCATACTAATGCATTCAAAATTGCTACTAAAACAGGATTAATTCTTTATCTGGCAGGCTTAAATGTTCCATTAGCCGGTAGAATTAACGGAAGTGAAATCTTTCCACCGGTAATGTGAACATCGGAGCGTTATAATCAGATTAATTAAAACGATGATGTGGAAACAAAGCATAGAGAGTAAACATTACTTTTGATAAACAGCAATTTGCGATAACTAATATAAGAGCATTGAAGGAGAGCGTGCACGTTATGGTGATTCATGTTCGAAGCTGAAAACCGTGAGTAATAGAAAAACGAGACTGAAGGAGAAAAATCACGAGCATAAACGATATTTTTCTTTTTATCTTCCCGAAGAGGGAAATCGTGACATGTTTAGAGGTTCAGTGAACATCGTGAGAACCAATGGATAGTAAGTATAGAGGGGTTGGTTTTCGATGTAGAAAGTTTAGACTGGTGCCTATAATTTTTGTGAAAAAATAATGAAACAGACAAGGACCAGGTGGGAAATGTTATTGGAGTGCCACCTTTGTGGGAAAAAATATAACCGAAACCACACAAAATGATGAAATGGGAATGCAGTTTAGGGGTTGAAAACGTAATGTCTTAGCGGAACATATGCGATGAAACAGTTGTAGATAATAAAAAAACAACAATTTTCGATATTGTTATTGTTGTTATTGTTAAAATTGTTATTTCCGTCAACCGATTGCACCCCTACGCGCAACCCTCGGAAGTCTTGTGTGAGCTACCTTTTAACGTGTGATGCCATGCACATGACCGGTGAATCGGTGGATCGAACCCACGACCCCACGCTTGCGAGGCGTATGCTTTTACCAGCCGATCACCACGGCCCATATAACCTCAAATTAATCGTCAAAGTGCCAAAAAAACCTATTTTCAGTATTTCATTCTTTCTCGCGTATAAATTATTTCATTCACATGGAAATTTGTGAGAGTGTCTTTTTTGTTGTCGAAAGAGCATGTGTTTTTCGCAATTTACGAGACGACTAGTTTTTGAGTTATGTACATTTTTAGAAAAAAAATACCTTTATCTTTGTTCTGGTGTTTTTTTGTTTTTCGAAGGTCTACAAGCGATCATTTTAATTCATTCAATTCAAGTGGTCTATGTAACTTGGTGGTTTACTTATCGTTAAACCGCTTAAAATTGAGAAAAACCGACAAAAAGTCTCTCTGAATCATGATTTTCTCAATATTTTCATTGACTTCACAGGCCCACAAAAAAAATTGTTATTTGGTGCAGCTCTGTGTCTATAGCCGATGAAATAGGTAACATACAGTATATTGACATATGTCATTTCAAGTCATCAGCTCTAGTTCACCTACTAGCCTCATCTTAATTTTTTCTTAGTCTTGTTCGTAAACTGTCATTGTTACATTAAAACCTATAAATGAATTGATTTATTTTAATAATAGCTAGTACGTCCAGATTTTGTATTAACGATCCTGATGCATTTCGTTATTTTTGTGGTGAATACATACTGGAAGATCAGCGTAAATCGATCAAAAACAATGTGAGTCGTTTGTATTTTGCTTTACGTGAAATTCGACACCACGATAAAGACAAGTGTGGGTACCTCATAGTGTATGTAAAATGTGTTTTGAACATTTGCCACAATGGGAGAAAGGGGCACGTAAGTCTTTAAAGTTTGGAGTGCCTATGAAATGGCGAAAACAAAAAAAAATCTTTATGACGACTGTTACTTTTGTATGACTAAGATAGTAGGCATCAACAAAAACAATTGCCATAAATGGAAATACCCCAATATTCCTCCAGCACTAAGACCTATTTCTCATTCAGCGACTGTTCCAATACCAGCTCTTCAAACGGTAGTGGAGCAATCTCAGAAAGATCAAGCTGAAATACTTATTTCTTCTCAAGTAGATGATGACTTTGAATACTGCGGAGAAAAATCAAATCCAAAGTAATTTTCGCAGAATGAGCATAATAACTTCATCAGAGACTTAAATCTTTCTGAGGAGCGTACTGAGTTACTAGCGTCAAGATTTAAAAAAAATAGGAGATCTAAGCGCATAACAAGGGGAACTTTTCCACCAAGACATAAAAACGATAGAGAATAGATACCAAGGAAGGTGGAACACTTATTTGATGGCCGACTATTGCTGGGGAATCATGCGAGATTGCCCAAGTCAGTTTCATTCGAGAAAATCACTCAAAGACAATTTTTTTATGTTCAATGCAAGTGAAATATTTTTTTTGTGAAAATATTTTTTTTTATCTCGGGAACTAGAGCTGACAGAAAAAAACCGGTAACATTTTTGATATCGCTATGTAAGAAGTACTTAATGTCAGGTCTGAAATCCCCTGCACCAGAATGGTTGTAGGCCTCTGTTTCGCTAGTTGAAGTGGAAAAATAACAGGCGAGGACCAGATGGAGAATGTTGTTGACGTTGAAAATATTCAAACCTGTAAACACTTTAAAACGTGTTTTAGCGATTTGCGGCGAAACGTTACCTCCTAGTGACATATCCAATAAAAGAATTGCGGATAATGAAAAAATCGAAAACTTCTTTGCTTGATACTTTTTGACATAACCTCAAATAAACAGTCAAAATGGCGAAAAACCGATTTTTAAGTAAGTATTTAATTTTTTTCTCGAGTATAAATTATTAAACTTGCATAAAAATCTGTAAGCATCTATTTTTTGATGCCGAATGAGCATGATGTTTTTACAATTGAGAAGACGACCGGTTTTCTAGTTATGTACATTTTCCGAAAAAAAAAACCTTTTATTCGGCGAACAATTGTTCTGGAATTTTTTTGTATTTCGATGGTCATTTTCAAGTTCTAAACAGTATCACAGAAATTACCACTTTTTGCCCGTCTTGACTTCTTGTGCCTAAAATATCTACTTATACATAGAGTATTCGTCTCATTTAACTTTTTATGATAATGAATAATTTTTTTATGGAGTTAAAGCTATTTATGATACAAGTTCGTAAAGTAGGGCTTTTTTATATTATGAGCGTGAAGTTTGTTGAATGAGGCGCAGCCAAGTTTAACAAACATGCGAGTACAGAAAAGCCCTTCACGAAAGTGTTTCTTACAAAGTTTTTTCTTCGACAGTTATTATATTGCCAAATTATAGCAATTATACCATTAATTTGAATGTTTAAATATATGAATTGTCGTCGTATTATCAAATAAAAACTCCCAAGTAATATTTGACGCAGAATACTGATTTTTTCAAAAATGCATAAATATATGAACATTGTGTAAAAAAATACTTTTTCTGAAATCGTTCAAGAATGCCCACTTTCTCGGAGCAACTTCAGGCCTCAAAATACGCTAATCAGGTATTTTAGTCCGTTGCTAAGCAAAGAACTTTCCCGGACCGTTTTCGGACCTAAACGGTACGGGAAAGTACTTTTTCTGAAATCGTTCAAGAATGCCCACTTTCTCGGAGCAACTTTAGGCCTCAAAATACGCTAATCTAGTATTTTAGTCCGTTGCTAAGCAACAAACTTTCTCGGACCGTTTTCGGACCTAAACGGCACGGGAATAGTAATTTACGTAACAAGTCCAGAAAATACTGCTTTTTGGACGGGTAGACCAAATTCTAGGACGAGCGTTAGCGAGTCCTGGAAGTCAACGAGTCCAGAAAACTGTTTTCGGACGTGTTGCGTACAGTATTTTTTCGGCAACCATGTAGAATAACAAATCAATGAGACGCATTTAGTCTAAGAGACGAAGAGAGGTCGACCTTCACTCATCTGTTAACCGGATGAATCATACTTTTTATGAAGTTATAAAAATAGACGAATATGCCTAATTTGGGTTTCCTATCAAAAGGTGGTCATGACTATATACAGTGAGTTTCAAAAATTTGAACCATATATCGAAAAAAATTTATTATCGATTTGTCAGAACATTTTATTCTTCATAAAAATTGGTGCATTACGGAATATTCGAGTTATCAAAATTCTGAATTTCCAAACGGTGTACAGGGGGGAATAAAAATAGAATTTTGATCAAGAGTAAACTACCCTGGCTGTGATTCCAAATTTGAATATTTCGAAGATTTCAGTTCTTATTTGTATTATATATTGAAATTCGAACAGAAGATAGGTACCAACAGAAACATTCTAATTTTTATTTATATTAATATTTATATTGAAATTCGACCTTTTCGTCGCTACGGGTCACTTTGGCGCCGAGTCCAGGTTTCGGTTTCCTCGGGTGCCTCCTCTGTTTAACGTGTGAAGGGCCACTTGCTCCGGGGAGCTGCAGTGAAGAAGTTGAATACTCCAGGGGTCACTTGTGGTGCTGACCAGTTCCGCTTTCGGCCAAAAGGGCAGGCTTTAATTGCCCAGCTGGGCTGAGTACCTGGGTATTTGCTGCCAAGATGTTACTCAAAACCAATAAAACAATAAGCACAGAAATTATAACACCGATTCATAAAGGAGATATGACTAAGTATGTAATTAAATATAAACTGGTTGCTTGTGCCTGTCTGAAAACTAGAAAATTGGTAACTTCGTTACAGTACGTACTTCCCGGACTGGGCCGGAAACTGCTACTTTCCCAAAGAAAAAGTGTCCGGGAAGTGAACACTTCCCGGATGGTTGCCGAAAAAGTACTTTCCCGTATCGAAAACGATACGGGAATATTTTTGCCGGCTTGTTTACATTTTAGAAAGTTATTAAATTCACGCAAAAAATATGTAGAATTCCTTAGTTTTTGATGATGCTGATTGCGATTTCAGAAAAAATGGTTTGTGTACCTCGTAGTAAAAGCACATTCCCAGACTTCAATACTTGTTGGCCTTGGCTTCGCTTCGGCAACAATTTACATTGTCGCCCGGGAATGTATTGCTTTTACTACTAGATACACAATATACTAGTCCCGTATCGAAAACGGCTTGTTTACATTTTAGACAGTTATTGAATTCATGCAAACAATATGTAGAATTCCTTAGTTTTTGATAATGCTGATTGCGATTTCAGAATAGTATATTGTGTATCTAGTAGTAAAAGCAATACATTCCCGGACGACAATGTAAATTGTTGGCCGAGACCAACAAGCATTGAAGTATGGGAATGTGCTTTTACTACGAGGTACACATACTATTTTTTCTGAAATCGCAATCAGCATTTTCAAAAACTAAGGAATTCTACATATTGTTTGCGTGAATTCAATAACTGTCTAAAATGTAAACAAGCCAGCAAAAATTTTCCCGTATCGTTTTCGATACTTCAATGCTTGTTGGCTTCGGCTTAACGCTTCGGCTTAACGCCTCGGCCAACAATTTACAATGTCGTCCGGGAATGTATTGCTTTTACTACTAGATACACAATATACTATTAGCTACGGCCACTATAGAAAATAGGCGAAAACACACGACGCGCAGCCTCAATAAATAGCTCGTTACGCACGGTAAACAAATCGCACAGTTTCCGTAATCAAAACGCACAGTTTGAAATAATTCTGGAAGTAGGTCATGATGGCACAATCACTCATCAACACCGTACTCATAACAACTGTCAAAATGAAAATGATACAAACAAACTTTATGGAAGACAACAAAGTTTTTTGGTTTTAATAATTATAAGATACATATTATCCAAAAAAGAATATGTCAAGTGATAGTGAAAACGAAAATTTAACTCCTCCCAACGTCATGGCAATGGCAGATATGGCAACTAATGATTTACTGCCAAGTAAATCGCGCGAACGCCATGAAAATTGTTATAGTATAAAATAATATAGAAGCCTATTCCAAGTTAATAGCGCTATTAAAAAGGAAATCGGATGGCTTTAGAAGCAAAAAATCTAAAATTTTGACTGCCAAAAATATTCAAGATTTCCTCGAAACGGCTCCTGACAATCAGTACTTGTTTATGAAGGTAAAATATGTCCACTAATTCTATTTTCCACACTTCAGTACCTAATTTTTATTTTTAGACTGTTCTTATAATTGGCGTAAGTGGTGCATGCCGCAAATAGGAACTGAGAAATATGAAAGTTGAAGATGTTGAGGACAAAATTCCAAATACAAAAACCAAAATTCTACGTTCTTTTGATAATTTTGTGAAATTTTTTGGGTAAAGGTAAAGAATATGGGTCCAGCTGGGATTTTGATAAAAAATTTACAGACGTTTTAAAACATCGTAAAAACACTAGAGCAATCGAAATTTTTGTGCGGAAAGAGCATTTTCTATGTTTTTTCTTGATAAAACATTTGTGGGAACTTACTTTTGAGAGACACAATTACAAACCGTTGGACGGAGTTAAAACGTATTTTTCATTTCAAACCCATTGTCTTGAACTTCAAACACTTATATCAAACCACATGGAGTAATTCATAGTACCTAATAAACATCAAAAATTAAAAAAAACACAAAAAGATTTTTATTCAATGTACATAAACAACCAGTTTATTTGACAAATGTTAAATGACAGGACACTTTTAACACGAAGTTAATAATGCCACGTTGCCAATTCTATTACACGAAAGGGTGACGGTTAAGTCTCGTTCATACCCTCGCGAATTTCTCAATTTTTCTGCAAATAAAATGGCTGCCGACATGGTTCAGCATTAACGAATGGTCCGGCATGACTGGCAGCCACTTCATTTGCCGAAAAATTGCGAAATTTGCGAGGATACGAACGAGTATTCATGGAAATTTAAGTTAAACTACAAGAAAGTGAAAAATTTATCGAATTCTCAATTGAGTTTATTAAAGGTTTCTGACATTAACATTCAAAATAACTTTTGACATACAGTTTCTCTGTTGAATGTCAAATCCGCACGATTTGCAAAATGTCGGCTGAACGCACCCGCTTCGCTTGCATGTTTATTTTGAGTTATAGTTTTTATTTCAAATTGTAACATAGGTTTGTGGAATTGACAGAATTGTTGACTATTTAGGAAAAGCCGCGCGTTCGGCCGACATTTCGCAAATCCGCGCGCGCAAATCCGCGCGCGCGGATTTGCGAAATGTCGCCAGAACAGGCTCGCTTCGCTCGCATATGGTCTATTTTATATAATAGCTCCTATTTCAAATCAAATTATAGATTGGGGAAGATATAAATATATGAAGTGAACCTGTAATGAAAATGTGCGCATTTTTCACCTATTCCAAACTTTTTTTTCATCTCAACACATTAACTTCCTATTTATTTATTTATTCGCCAGTTATATGCAATTTCCTGTGAGACATTTAAAAATTCGCAACAAATAATTTGATCTAAAGAAATTTCACACCCTAAAATATTTTTCATAACAATCCAGATACCTAGCTACCAACAAAAACGCATATTCCTGCTAACAAACAAAAACTAATCATTATCAATGTCTTTCTTTGAATCGACAATGAATGTTGTGCGTTTATTGAAAATAGAGAAAAGTTATAAATTTTTCCATCTCTAAGAGCAAGAGTTCCAATCGACCAAACTTCATATGGGCAATTTGCATGGGCTATTCAGAACGATAGTACACTGGATTTGTCTGATTTGGAATATTAATCCAAATTCGAATGGTTATTCTGTATACATGAGGTTAGGTTAGGTTGGGTTGAAGTTGGATAATAAATCAATTTATGTTCTAATTGGTCCATGCGGATCAGTCTGGTCGATTAGAACTTTTGCGGTACTGAGTCTCGTTCATACCCTCGCGAATTTCGCAATTTCTCTACGAATGAAATGGCTGACAACAATGAATGGTCCGGCATGACTGACAGCCATTTTATTCCCAGAAAAATTGAGAAATTCGCGAGGGTATGAACAAGTCTTTAAACTATCAGAAATCCCTATTGGCAACGTCGCAGTTCCAATTTATTCACTTGTCAACAAATTATAAATTAATTATATCTGCATAATAAAAGTAGCTTTTTTTAACCTTTTTCATACTATTCGAAGCTTATTCTGCTAATGAATTGATACTTCTGTATATGTAGAAAGTGTTATCAATACAACACAGTTCATTAACATTGAAAAAATAGGTAAAATAACCCATCCAACAAATTGAATTTGTTTGTCTTGAAAGTGAGTATCCACATTTATTTTTTCAAAAATAAAATTGAAAAATGTGTTTCCGCGCCAAAATTTTTTTTTTTCAATTCATTTTATCGCGTTTTAGAGCATCTGTGAAAAAAATTCCAAAATCCCAGCTGGACCCATATTCTTTACTTTTTCCATTTTTTGAAATACAATTATGAAAAAAATCTAAAGATACAATAAAATACAGAGTATCCCAAAAAAAATTTAATACTCAGTCATATGTCCAGACTTTTTTGGCCGTAGGTAAAGTATAGTACGTAATGCGTGTTGTAAAGCAATTACGCACTCATGGAATTACGCTCTCGCCGCTTCGCGGCTTCGTGCGTAATTTTTCCCTTCGTTCGTATTATGCTTTTTACAACACTTGTTACGTAATATACTATTACGCACAGTTGATGATTTTACGCACAGGTGATTTTTTTACGTACTTGTGCGAAAAAGTATTACTTTATGCAGTGTCAGCTGTGCGTAAAAGCTTTGTTTACGCACTGTCGTAGAAAAAATAGTTTTTGTGCCTTCTGCTACGACGGCCACCGTTTTTTATGTGTTTTACTACGAAGGCCAACCGATGGTATAAATAGTGGAAGCACATGAGAATCTGTCTCTTTTGGTGCCGGCCAATTGAAAAGTGCGGATCTCGGTAATTAGTAGAAATAGAATGTTCCGAAGGTAAGCTAATTTATACTGTATATGAATAGGAGATTCACAGACCGCAATTCAACAACCACCTACTCACGTGATAATCAAAGTACCACGTTATTAATCCCAGAAGGTTAGATCTAACATCCAGGAGGGGTAATTGCATTTTAATTCAGGTACCAGAACCTTGCAGTTGAATTTCCGGTTCCAAAAGGGTCTTGCCGATAAGCCTTTTTGTGTACTAGAATCGAACAAGTTGCTAAGGTGGAAAATGGAGTTATGAGTCGAGTCAACCGAATAAATTCTGTGGGTTCTGTAAAAGTTTCGAGCACATTGGAAACCCTCCATCCCAGTCAATATAGTGCCACGTCATACAGTTATCCACAAATGTGCTTTCACAGGAGTGGAGATTGTCTCGTTTGAAATCAGGCACAAGAAATCGTTTGTTGAAGTTCCTACGTATCCTTAAAGTTCGGCCATCCTGTTTATCGGAACCAGCTGAACTCAACGAGCCTATTTGTTGGCGGAGGCCTATTCAAGTTTTGGTCCTTCAGACATCCAGTATCGCGTATCTACGCTCATGTATCTCTATGACACTGAGGTAAACACGATTAAATTTCCACAGATTTATTGTCTACGCGACATGTTTCGATACACTGTATTACATTCGCTTGAAAAAGATACAGTGTATCGAAACATGTCGCGTAGACAATAAATCTGTGGAAATTTAATCGTGTTTACCTCAGTGTCATATACTATGAATTTCCATCAAGTAAAGACCACGTCAATACAAAACTCCTGTATCTATACCCAAGACGTACTGGGAAATCTCTCCCAAAAGGAACGGAGTTTCGACCAGAAGGGACAGATTTCGTATACAACGAGTACGTAGATCACGATAATTAAATAACGCATTCTGAAGGTACAGGCCGATACGTCTCTCCGGAATTTGTTTGGCATTTATATCCGATATATAATAGTCGGTAAGCCAGGAGTGGGTGAAACTAATATCGCGAAATCAGTGATTCGAGATTAACCGTTAAGATTGATTTACTGCGTCGTACATAGGTTTCAAAGCGCGATAGTTATACAATGAAACCAATTCACCTCCAACGCTTCGTAAGACGATTCCGTAAAATCAGTTGTCAGTGGCAGTATACATATTGTGTTTAATTCTTTACCCTGTGCTGATATGATTGCTTTCCCGTACGCCTGTCAAGTTTAACTTCCTTTAGTGTACCGAGTGATCATTGTTTTGGAAATAAATTTTATTTTATTCTATTAATCCCTATACTTTCATTCAGGGTACAGGGGGAAATGGGATCAAATTCTGGAAACCTTTTATAGAAGGGTGAGAGGGTACAGCCGGTATTATAACAGTGGTGAGGGCAATTAAAGCCTGCCGCTTGCCATAATCCGAAACGTGGTCGTAACAACGTACTCCTGGACTACCGTTCATTCACTATAGCTGTCCTTGGCATTTCATTAGTATCACCTGCGAGAGAGTGGAGCATACCACCATAATCTTACTGGCACCCGAGAGAAGTATTGGGTCTTACAGCGTCTGACCGATGTCTGACACACTCAGTACCCGTAAACGTCATTGTAACGTACGAATAGAGAATAAGAGTACGTTCCAAAGTGAAATTTATTCTGCGACTTGTAAGAGTTTTTGAAATTTTGGATATGTCATTCTGTACATGATGTTTTGATTATGACGTGCACTAGAAGTTATTCAACTTGGAGTTGGATGAGAATCGTGAAATTTGATATGCTGTCATAATCAACCATGTAATATAATTATGAAATATGTATAATAATGTTAGTTCTACACTGAGAGGAATCTAAAGAGAATACTAGAATGCCCAAAAATATTTTAATGGTAACTAGACATATTGTCAGGTGCGCCAATTAAACTATCAATATCTAGGATACTTTTTTTTACCGTTGTTGGATCTGACAAAAATTAATATAACAACGTTGAATTGTATTCTCAAAAAAACTCATTTGCGGCTTGCTCTTTTACGAATATGTTCTTCTTGAATGATCTCCAAACAAAATGACGGCCATTACATGGAAAATGTTACTGTATAGGCCGATATCCAGCGATATTTTCGTTGTAAAAATTACTTTTGATTGTCCTCATTTGCACGGTGCGAGACTTGGATGAAATAAAATGCATGGTAGATATATCTTGATAGTTTTCAAAGCAAATTCATCAAACGACCTTAAGGAACTTTACATTGGTTGAACAAGTCCTTTTATATATTTAGAAACTTTTACTCTCGAATAATTAAATTGAAGCTGAAAGGAAAACCATATCATTTTTCAAGAAATTAATTTGATAATGGATAATTATATAAGAGCACGCATTTTTTTATCATCGACAATATCAAATGTCACTGTAGATTGGTGGATATATCAAATAAAACAAGTAAAACTTGTTGTAGTTAAAATCGTGTGGGAGAGTTCATATCCCGAATCAGTTATTCAATTGATTTGGTTCAGTTCAAATTACAGTACATAAACAATTCATTATAATCCGTATCATAGAAGTAGACTTATTTGTTTGAATTCAGTAGCCAAAAAAAAAACTCAGAAACCGCTTCATCGCCTAAACCAGAGTTGACCAAGCAGCGGAGTGTGTAATAATAAGGACGGGGATGGCTTCAGTGCTGTCTGTGATTACCTACCCTTGCACTGATGAAAGGCAACAACTTCGAAACCAGTCTGCAGGTGGTCACCCAGATCAAATCAATCATACTATTTAACTGGTTAGTTCGGAAGAAAATGAAGGATCGTTTATGTATAATGACAAAATATTTTTTATCAAATGGAGTTTCAAAACATATAAAATGTTTAATAGCTACTTCGAATTTTTTTAAATTAATTTTTTTTTCGTATTGGAACGGTGGACAATTTCAAAGTTTTTTACTAAGAAATGAACGAAACGTCGAAAATGGCTTCAGTTGAGCAAATGCAAATGCAAATGACATTTCTTCAGCTGACCTAGTTATTTTCATGGTATTAGTCTCATATTCGTTTTTATCGAAAAATATCCGAATTGGACGTAAATATGTATAGAAATTCCTCACATCGAGTGATTTCGTTTCTATATGAAGTTATTTAGTATAAAATAATCTTTTTTCATACTTCACTTCATTGATTATTGTATTTTGTGCAACTTAAAATGTTTTATGTTATTTGTATGAAGGTTGTAGATGATGTAGTAACTTGATTACTTGCATTTCGGACTTCCATCGTCTTAATGGTTGAAAGATTTTTACTTCTTTCAATTTTTCACTACGATTCAATTGATGTAGAGTCAACGAGCAACAGAATGAGCCCTAGCAAGGCAGAAGAATTTGGATGGAAAGTGAGAGAAGTGTTGGAGAAGGTGTAAATCTCTCAGAAAACATCAGAACTGGAGAACAGAAGGCCATAAAAACTCTGCAAATGGACTACACCATCAAAATTATTCCTGCAGACGAAGGAAATGCCACAGTTATCATGGACACCTAGACGTATTATTGAAAGTTGGAAATGGTACTCGACACAGGAAACTACAAACTCCTACAGAAGGATCCAACAACTTCGATAGAAAGGAAAATCTACAGCACACTGACGAAGTATGAAACCTTCATTCCAGACAAGGAACTGACACATTTGACACCACATTACAGTAAACCACCGCATCTCTACGGTCTTCCGAAACCCGAAACCAAACCCGATATGCCATTGAGACCAATCACCATCTCCCGCAACTCACCGACCTATAACTTGGCGAAATAACTCCTAACAACCCTTACAGGGTACTATCAGTTCTTTCGTCAAGAATTCCAAACACTTTGTAAACCGAAGATCGTTTCATCAGTTTTGACGTGGAGAGCCTTTATACCAATGTCCCCATAGAAGAATTCCTTACCATCATCGAGAGGAAACTGGAAGAAGACATCCAGCTTCATTAAAGGACTGATCTCCCCGTACAAGCGATATTGGAACTAGCGAAGTGCTGTCTTCATAGCCCGTGAAAAAAGGACCGTTTCTTCTCCCAAGTTGATGGACTGCCGATAGGATTTTCTTTTTCTCCAGTATTCGCCAACATATACATGGAGTGGTTCGAGGAATTAGCTATCAGAGAGGCAGAGTACAAACCAAAACTATGGCTGAGATACGTGGACGACATCTTCATCATATATAACCACGGAGAAGAACACCTTGAGGACTTCTTCTCAGGAATCAATAACATGAGAGATCCAATCAATTTAAGGATGGAAAAAGAAACTAACAGTACCCTGTCATTTCTCGATGTGAAAGCTGAGAGAACAAACACTGGTATCCTTACCACTGTTTACAGGAAGAAGACACACACTGGTGTCTCAACTACGGCTCCAATTAGCCGAATTCCACGAAGAGGGGCATTGTAAGAACGTTGGTGGAGAGAGCGATGTGTATTTGCAACAACCAGGAGTCTCTGGATGCGGAAATAAACTACATCAAAAAGGACCTGCCAAAATGGATATTCCGAGAAACTCACAGGAGAAGTTCAGAAACAACTCCAAAGGACCAAGACGATCGAAGAACGACGACAAAACCCCATTCTTGTCCTTTCCTACATCAAAGTTTTTTCCCAGAAGATCAGAAGGATCGGAAACAAATATAACATCAATAGTTGTTTTCAATCCAGCAGTACATTACACAGCTTCCTCACCAAGACGAAACCAGAGAACAAAACAGAATTAAGCAAACATTTATTTACGAGGTCCCATATGAATGTGGAGATTCCTATACCGGAAAGACCAAGCGACCATTATCTCTAAGAATAGCTGAACACAAAAAGTGGACTCAACGGGGGGAAACATCTTAATCGGTAATTTCCAACCACACATGGACAGAATACCACTGAATTCTTTGGGACGAGGCTAGTGTTCTTCATAGATAGGAACAATGGTTGAAACGCAAATTTATTGAAACCTCCTGTATCGAAGCCAATCTTCCGAGCGTGGAAATTAAAAACGTATAAAGACCGCTAATGTTTTAAAGAGAGAAAAAGCGCGAAAAACACGCACGCCACAAGACCGCGCGCCACACGACCGCGCGTAATTACAACGTAACTACACCATACCTGCAGACCTATAAAACATCGTGTAGATTCTCTATTTGTCAGTATTCACCTGAAGACGATTGCAGATTCATTCAATTGATATGTAGTGAAAAATTGAAAGAAGTAGAAATCTTTCAATTATTGAGACGATGGAAGTTCTATGTTATTATTTTACATACCACCCCAAGCTATTATGCAGTATCTGATGACAGATTCTTCTATTAGTGAAAGTAAGTTTATTTCTAACGAACAGTCGTTGCCGACCGATGATGAACCCTTTACTCCCATATACACCTACTAGGTAGGCTTATCAAGGCAAGTACCTGACAGAAAACAACTACTCCCCTGGCTAAGACCACGCGGGTATTGAATTAACTCTAACAGATACTTGTGCAACGTTCCTCAAAATATCAGAGGACGCAATTGCAAGTGCCCTCTGTGACCAAACAGCAAAATTATGTTTTCATTTGGACAAGGTGACCACCTGCAGAATAGTTTTGAGTTTGTTGCCTCTCTTCAGTGCAAGGGTAGGTCAATACAGACAGCACTGAAGCCATCTGTTCCCCGTCCAAACCATTACACACTTCGTTGCTTGCTCAACTCTGGTTTACGCGATAAAGCGGTTTCTAGGCCGCTCCACCTAGCGAGCAGAGGAAGAACACTCCGAATCTCCGGGTTGAGAGATTTATGTGAAGAAAACAGAATTCTTTGGGAGATCGTTTAACAACGAACAGTCGTTGCCGACCGATGATGAACCCTTTACTCCCAAATAAACCTACTAAGTAGGTTTATTAAGGCAAGTACCTGACAGAAAACAACTACCTTAATAAGCCTAATTAGTAGGTGTATATGGGAATAAAGTTTTCATCATCGGTCGGCAACGACTGCTCGTTCGATCCCCCAAAGTATTCTGTTTTCTTCACAAGTTTATTTCTGTTGGGATATCTCTCAAGTTACAGAATTTGTATATCAATCAGTAACTGTCTCTGTGAATAATTGAAACTACTGGTATGTAAACACAATTTTAAAACCAGATGTTTTTACGAAAAACACGAGGAATCACTAACGTTCATCTCCACTGTATTACAATTTACCAAATCACGAAATCCTAAGAGTTAATAAGCGAAATCAAATCCCTACCGAATATTGGCGAATATAAACAATCGCAAAAACGCCTAACTAAGAAGTGTATATCGATAGTCAGTCTAAAGGTATCCACCTACGCTGTAAATAATCTCTGAACGTTCGCGCTGAAATGCCTGATTCAGATATAACACTCAAACAATTGATGGATGAGATTTTGAAGAGCCGAAGTGAACTTAAGAATTCTATTGAGGCTAGTGAAGGTAGAGTACTGCTCAAATTCGAAGAACTCAAATCAAAAGTGCATGATCTCGAAAAAGAAAACTCATCACTACGGGAAGAAATAGAGAATCTGAAAAGAAGATAAAGAAAAAATAATATAATCATTTTTGGGCTTTGCGAGAAAAGTGACGTTTCCAACTGTAGCTCATTGTGTGAAAAACTTAAGAACCTCTTAAAAATTGACCTGCATCAGAAGGACATCAACGACTATTATTTTCTGGGAAACAGTGTAAAAAGTCCTCTCAAGGTGGAATTTCACTCAAATCTCATAAAGAAAAGTGTTCTACAGAATTGCAAATATCTGAAGGGTACGAACATAAGTATTTCGAATGATCTAACCCCTATACAGAGAGAACAATATAAAATCCTTAGGAAACACCTTAGTTTGGCAAAACAAGACGACAACAAGGAGTGTTTCATAAAAAACAACAAGTTGCACGTGGAAGGTAAAACTTATACTGCATTAGAACTTCTGGAACAGGAAAAACAACAAGAAACAAAATCACCTGAACCCAATAGCACTCCAAACACACCTACAACACTTCAAAGGAAATTTTTTCTCAACAACAAAGAACCACACAAGCACAACAGGAATCCTGCAGACGACCTTCCGAAATTCTCATTTCCCGCTTCTAGTTCCAGAGAATCCACAACAGGAAAGAAAGTAACACAAGACAAACCAAGACTACGAACAAATAAATAAAATAGACCCAACCTCAATATATATCACTTCAATTCTACAAACCTTGTTATTTCCTGTAACATTAATGTTCTGCATGTTATAACTATATCACACAAACTACCATCTAGCTAAAATTATACAATGGACCATTTCATAACAAATTTCTCTGATAATAACTTTGATGCCACAGAAATCAATGAAGTGGAAGAAATTAATAAAATATTGCCTTTGGATAATGCTCAATATTTTTCCGTTTATCATAGTAATATTAGAAGTATACAAAAAAATTGCGTACAACTTGAGGCATTACTGTCCCAGATTTCTTCACCCCCCAGCTGTATTATTCTGTCGGAAACCTGGAAAATAGAAAATAAAACATTATTTAATATCGATAATTACGATATAATACACACTAGCACTAGAATAAACCAAAATGACGGTGTGGTGATATATATTAAAAAAGGAATTGTGTACAGCTATGAAACTATTAAAATTGGCCCGGTATACTCAATAAATATGAAAATCAAATTGAATAAAGCAACTATCAATCTGTTAGCTATTTACAGGTCTCCATCGACTAATTTGAGAGAATTTATCACCTCTTTATCCGAACATTTAGACAGGCACAATTTTAATGAATTCGATAACACTTTCATAGTAGGAGATATGAATATCGACATTCTAGAAAGTTGTACTGAAACTGATGACTATCTGAATATTTTAAATGAAAAAGGGTTTATTTCTATGATAAATAAACCAACGAGAGTTACTAATAATTCAAGCACGTGTATAGATCACTTTTTTGTCCGGAGCAAAAACAAAGATTACCAACACAATTTTAGTTCAATTATTCTTAAGACACTAATAACCGACCATTACACTATTTTATTAAATACCAACATTCATACTAATATACCAGCATATGAAGATAATAACAAAATTCTGAAAATAATAAATGATAGGAAAGTTTTGAGAGAAGCGATAGCAGCTAATTGGGGCAATATATCTCAATGTTCTGATCCGAATGCCGCTTTCGAAATGTTTTCTGATAAACTGAAAAACATCATTGATCAATGTACTGAAATACAAAAATTGAATTCTAAAAAAAAGAAAAAACCCTGGATAACCCACGGTTTGATCCAATCGATAAAAACAAGGGATAAATTACATCGAAGGTCTCTGGCACAACCCCAGAACGATAACTTACGGAGACAATTCATATCGTATCGGAATAAACTAAACAGACTACTAAAAAAATCTAAAAGCGATTATTTCGGTGCAGAAATCGATAAGTATGCTGGATCCTCGAAACACATGTGGCGGGTTGTTAATGATTTCACAAACAATTTTAAGACAAAAAACACCGACATTAATGAACTGAAACTTGAATGCGGAAAAAGTATAACAAACACAGAAGAGATCGCGAATGCAATGAATGAATATTTTTCAGAAATTGGCTCCAAACTAGCAACAAGAATCCCCAAACATAACTATAAGGAGAAATATCCAAATTACATGCATTCAATCTACCTAAAACCGACCACACCTTCTGAAATAAAAAATGAGATATTGAAACTAAAAAATAATAAAGCCCCAGGGCCCGATGGAATAAAAAATGAATCGATCAAACTCATTTCGGAATACATCGCCGAACCACTATGCTGGATTTTCAACTTATGTCTTGAGAAAGGGGTTGTACCGAGGGCTTTCAAACTCGCTCATATAATACCAGTTCACAAAGGAGGAATGAAAACAGATATGGCTAACTATAGACCTATATCTCTAACTTCATGCTTCTCGAAAATTTTCGAAAAAGTTATTAAGAAACGATTAATGGAATATATAGAAAAACATAAAGTCATCAGCGATAGACAATACGGATTTCAAGAAAATTGCGGAACCCAGGATGCTATAGCTTTCATCACAGGAAGAATATACGAATTCGTAGACCAAAAGCAACCATGCTTAGGTGTTTTTGTGGATCTGGCAAAAGCTTTCGACACGGTTAGTCATAAGCTTTTGCTGGAGAAACTTGAACATCTAGGTTTACGAGGGGTGACAATAAACCTTATCAAAGATTACCTTGGAGGCCGCACGCAGAGGGTTGTACTAAAGGATACACTAAGTTCACAAAGGACAGTCACATGTGGGGTTCCACAGGGAACAGTCCTTGGTCCTATATTATTTTTGCTTTACCTAAATAGTTTGTTGAGTCTAGATTCACTTGGTACGATTGTTTCCTTTGCCGATGATACTGTCATTCTATATACTTCCGAGTCATGGAATACAGTTAGAGAAAAAGCAGAACGAGATTTGGAGAAAATAAAAAAATGGTTTGATTATAATTTACTAACAATCAACGTCAAGAAAACAAAAATTCTAGCATTCACTTCTTATGAAATGAACTTACCCGCATATAAAGGAATAACTTTTGATCACCAAAAAGTGTCGAATTCGTTGAAAGTGTAGGATATCTAGGCATTTATATAGATTCTTTTCTAAGATGGCATGTCCAGATAGAGAACCTGAAAAAAAAATTCGATCTTTGTTGTACAAGTTTTATCAATGTAGATACATTCTTCATTTGGATAAATTGAAAATAATATATCACGCACTCGTCGGTTCCTTATTAAGTTATGGAGTCATAGGCTGGGGGGGTGTTAGAAAGACCACACTTAGTTCTTTAGAGGTAGTCCATAAAAGAGTTTTGAAGATAATAGCTTTCAAACGATCTTCATATCCTTCCGATGAACTGTTTCAAGAGCTGAAAGTGATGGACCTCCGACAAATATATGCAAAAACTATACTTTTTTTCACATATAATAATAAACCCACTTACCTCAAAAAACTAGATCACACACACAACACACGTAATAAAGCATCAGATAATGTGCATCTACCCAAAAGTCAAAAAGCAATTGGTCAACGAACCCTTAGTTATATTGCTCCAAGAATTTACAAAAACTTACCTGCAAATATCAAAATAATTAAAACAAAATACTCTTACAGAAAACATGTTAAAGAATGGATCCTGAAAAAAAACAGAACTTTTTTCCATGAACTAATTGATTGAAAATATCGAAAACTTAAACCTAGTTCTTCAATATAACATTATACCCAAGTTATATTTATATTTATATTGTATTTTTTCTATTTGTACGTTAAACAATGCTTCCTATCTGTCCTTGTGAAAACATAGGTAAATTTCTTCTTCTTTCCTCTTTTTTATACTTTTTTTATACTGTTGCTCATTACACATCTACTGTGATTGACATTTAAATATATAAGTTTCAAATATTGTATTCTATTGTATTGTATTGTATTGTGGGTATTGTATAAGTTATTTTATATTACGGCAAGATTAAACTAAACACGCTGCCATAGACAGTCCCGCACGGACTAATTGGCCCTGTTCGGTTTATTTATGCCAGTTTTTATTGAAATTGTAATCTTGTGTAAATAAACGATGATGATGATGAAAAAAAAATTGTTGTCTTAATCCTTCTGCTACATATAGAGCATGTTGGTACCATCGTAAATGTTGATCTATGCCTTTAAACTGCAATTGATGCAATGATGACATTGACATGTCTGGGATTCTTGTTCCAGAATGGAAATTATTCCATTCAATCAACACGAGAGCTCATGATGGAGAGCAACAACCTGAAATTGTGGTTAATTATCCAGCGGGCAACTTTACGCCTCGCTACGCTACAATGTTATTAAGGCATTAAGGGCGTGGTATTGTAGATAAAAGTAAATTTATACTATGTTAACATGAAACCCATTTGTTTGTCGTTACGAGAGCATCAATATTTGATGAATCATTGGAAAGATGAAAACGTGGTTACTTTATTGATCTCGTTTACGTCCATCGTCATAATTGATTGAATGATTTCCACGATGCTTCAGTTGCTTTTATAGTCTTTTCGAACTCAATTGATATAAAACCGAACCATGTGATCATACGTGGTTATATCAATATACAAATTGCCGCTGATATTTGTATACACTGATAAAGTGTTTATGTTGAAATTACAGTCAAAATCATGGGTTATTTGTGGCCCTAGATTTTCATTGTAATTGAATACCTTCGTAGCTGTGAAATTTTACAAGAAAATTTGAAAATTCACAAATTCATTGTGAAATCTCAGTGAACGCTTCGATTTGAGCAGACTCTGGAATCCTTGCGAAATCAATATTATTTGTATTTCTACGTTGTGAAATTACTAGAAACTTGTGAAATAACAATGTATAAATCACCGTACAACTAGAATAGTATTGTAATTTCATTATGTTACTTTCACAATATGTTTGTGAATGTACCCACTAATTATGCAAAAGTGTTGTGAAATTAAATTGTGAATGGGATTCAGTATGGCGAATTCACATTGTAATATTTATTTCTTATATAATCACATCAATAGAGAATTTCTCAAGGCAAAATCACAATTAAAATTTCAATAATGATGTGAGTTCACGTGATATTGTGGAATTACCTGAAGCATATGATTGAATTGTAAATTCACAGTGATGAATCACAATTCCATGGAGCTTGTATTTATTCATTTCATAGAAACATCAGAATTCACGTCATGTTTTCACATCCCCGTATTTTGTGGATTCCTGCCAAAGGACAACAAAAGCTCAATAGTTGAGAGTTCTGGAAACAAATAGGTCTATTTAAGAATTTGATATTCATATTGTTTCACATGGTACATTTCTACCATGGATTCAGGGTTACATGACTGACATTCTCTCCTTCCTTAATAGACGGAGAGCTGGTTACATGGCGTGCAACATGCCTCGGTGCAAGCAATATTTTCCTGGAAAAGGTTCGATTGTTGCCGGTTAAGCGAGAGGCTGATTGTAAGAAGGCGCGCTGGAAGCTCAATGCGTGGGCGGGCGATAAAACGTGTAAAGGACCACGCACATTTCTTATGGAAAATGGCTTTCCGTGAATTTGTCCGAATTTTTGGTATGGTGTAGATCTGAATGCACTGATCAAAAGTGTCCATTGCCAAAAACTCCAAAAATGGACAGTTTTCGAGATATGGCTCTATCAATGTAATTTTTTTTTGCATTTTTTGGATTTTGACACATAATCAGTTCACTGTCATACTTAGGAAAAACCGAGTTTCAATGATTTCACTGGAGGAATCGATTGAAAAATAGTTCTTTCTTCGTTTCAGATACTGCCATTTGAAGAAATTATTATACACTGCTCGTCACTGACGATGTAACTGGACTATTATTTTCAATTTCTATAATCCAGTTTTTGTAGAAACAAAAACTTCTGAATTGCTCAAGGTATCACAGAGTCACATATATTCCACACCCTTTCGATAGGGGCAGTAGAAAAATAATATTCGATACACACTATGGGAACTGAATCTGAGATACTTTTTTTTTAAATAGTTTCCTAATCGTCAAAGAAATAGTGGTAAATTCAAAATGAGCATATAGAAAATCGTTCATAATGTAGGCTGACGACATGAATACTCTTATCGAATGCAGTTTGTTTATGCCGAGTGTTAAATATCAATAGAAACAATAGACCCAATAATCAATTCTAATCGCTAATCGAACCGTTAAGGCAAACGGATCCATGAAAATGTCTGAATATTTGATACAACTGTTTTTCAGTCAATTCCTGCGCAGAAATCGATAGAATTTCGTTTTTGTTGGGTATAAGAGCTAAGCGATTATGGGCCACAATCTAGAAAACGAAAAATATCAGATATTGATACGGTCATATCTTGAAAACTGTCCATTTTCGTAGTCTGTAGCAATAGACACTTGATCAGTGCATCGAAATCCACATCATACCAAATATTCAGACATTTTCATGAATCCGTTTGCCTTAACGGTTCGATTTGCGATTAGAAATTATTATTGGGTTTGTATTCTCTTGTTTCTATTGATATTTAACACTAGGTATAAACAAACTGCATTCGATACGAGTATTTATGTCGTCTGCCTACATTATGAACGATTTTCTATATGCTCATTTTACATTTACCACTATTTCTTTGACGACTAGGAAACTATTTTAAAAAAAAGTATCTCAGATTCAGTTCCTATAGTGTGTATCGAATATTATTTTTCTAGTGCCCCTATCGAAAGGTGTTGAATATATGTGATACCTTGAGCAATTCAGAAGTTTTTGTTTCTACAAAAACTGGATTATAGAAATTGAAAATAATAGACCAGTTACATCGTCAGTGACGAGCAGTGTATAGTAATTTCTTCAAATGGCAGTATCTGAAACGAAGAAAGAACTATTTTTCAATCGATTCCTGCAGTGAAATCATTGAATCTCGGTTTTTCCTAAGTATGAGAGTGAACTGATTATGTGTCAAAATCCAAAAAATGCAAAAAAAAAATTACATTGATAGAGCCATATCTCGAAAACTGTCCATTTTTGGAGTTTTTGGCAATGAACACTTTTGATCAGTGCATCCAGATCTACACCATACCAAAAATTCGGACAAATTCACGGAAAGCCATTTTCCATAAGAAACGTGCGTGGTCCTTTCCCGACAAAAACAACTGTCGAAGTGCAAGGCTGAAAAATTGCACAGGTATTGAAGATCACGAGAAAAAGCAGGGACAGAAATGTCAGAAGCGCAAGTGGATGCTAAAGGGTTGTCAGAAGTTGCCAAAGTTGCGAAAAATCTCGGAATATTTACTTACAAGAAAAACTTCTGACAATTTACATTTGTATTGTGTACCTATAGAATAGAGTACTTGCAAATCATCAGAATCCAAAGTGGAAGAGATAATGAGAAATTCGACGGAAAAGTGCAAGAGCGTCTTTTCGCGCGCGGCGCAGTGCGCAGCGGACCGATCGCTTTTCTCTTGATTTTCAAACCGTACATATTTCAGTGCACTTCTTACAATTAATATGAATATATATATATATATATATATATATATATATATATATATATATATATATATATATATATATATATATATATATATATATATATATATATATATATATATATATATATATATATATATATATATATATATATATATATATATATATATATCCCACTATCTTCAGGGCGTCCGTACATTGACAAATTACTATCTTCCAAGCGTCCGTCTCCAACTGAGCGTCCGTATACGGACGCTCTGTTGATTTCCTATAGAAAATGTGCTCAAATCTTCATAGTAGTTTACAGATTTGAAAATTTGCCGGACGCCGTCTTAATAGTAGGACCTCCTTTTTTGTATACTTTTGTACTTCGCCAATTGAGGTACATCACTAACACAAATATATTAAAAACTTCATATTTTTCACTATTCCATTCCCATATTAGTTACGGTGTACAACTTTGGGGAAATTCATGTCACTCCATTCAAATATTTAGGATGCAAAAGAAGGCATTGAGAGTACTGGCTAATATTGGATACAGAGATCACTGTCAAGAAACTTTCAAAAAACTTAGAATTATGCCACTGCCAACTTTATTCTTATATTTCGTTTTGATCGAGATACATAAGAAGAAATCATCCTTGACGAAACAATCTCATATTCACGGACACAATACACGAAACTCCCATCACATTAGAATAAATCGATTTCGTCTGCACGTATCGCAAAAAAATTCACTAGATTATTCTCTGTACAATATCCTGCCTCAAGATTTCAAGGAGCTCAGTTTGAAAACTTTCAAGAGGAAATTGAAAAATTATTTGTTGAGGTATTGCTTCTATTCTGTCAATGAATTCAGAACACATTTTTGTGGTAACACACATGTCACTGCTTCTCTTTAATTTAAGAAGAAATATAATTACAGAGTTCTTGTGTTTGTAAAGTTGTGTTGTAACGCTGTTTACTTGTAAATTTTAATTTTAATTCTGTTTTACAATTTTAAATTTTTACATTTTTATATATTTTTCATACATAAACCAAACATGACTTGCTACACACATTTCATAACATGTAACGTAGTTAAATAAAATATTCTATTCTATTCTATTCTATATTATTAGTTCACCGGGTTTACCGCTAGCGGCGCAAAGATTACCGTCTGTATATTTCTCGGAGTATGATTTACTTTTAGACTGCCGATTTCCATCGTCCTTCAAGTTGTGGTGAATACGGCAACGCTGAAGAATTTCAATGAGCATTGTTTGAAAATCGTTATTTGCGGTATTCGTTAGTAATCGTGAATGATATTTGGTGTGCTGATAGTAAAGTAAGTTGGAAAATAAATGAAGAATGGACTTACAGTAATATTTATCATTGTACTTGTTCATTATTTCAGCTTGAGTTTATGAACGAGCAAATCCAAATGCATATCTGCGACAAAGGTTTTGGAAATTAAACAGCTAATTATGTGAAAATCCTTGTCAGTTTCGAGAGTCATTTTCATTTCTGATTTTGGCAAATTTATGTGTATTGTTTTCCAAAAGAGTTCATGGGATTGTGTTGCAGTCCATATCAGTGGAAAACTAAGTCATTAAAAAGTTGAATATTCCAAAAGTACATCAAACTCTAGAAGTTTTTCACCCCCTTCAAATAAAAACTACAAAAATTGTTTTTTTTTGTCAACCTGCTGCACCCTCACCACAGCCCTCAGAAGTTTTCTTCGAAAGACTTGTGCAAGCTATAGAAGACGTACGACAATTGCACCCACGCCCCTATGATAGAGAAGCGAACCATCACCATCACGGCCCAACTGGTACAAGTGGTTATAAGTTGTCCTCAGAAAACTTTCTTGATACTTGGTATATGAAAGAAAAACTCCCAATAAGAAGTTCTGCATATCACAAAACTAGGAGCGCTTCAACGCAAATGTAAAAATCTCTTATGATATATGGGGAGGGACAACGATAATATTATTTTGGCTCCAGAATTCAAGACCGTCGAAATCTGACGAAAAATGCTAATCGGAAAAGTTGTTCCAAATGATGTGTGTAGATTTGAAGTCAAGTTCATATGCAGGGAAGGATATATCATTTCAGCTTCAGAGTAAAGTACCTTCATTTTGAAGAACATCGAAAAATGCTACTGAGAAAAGTTGTTCAGAATTGAATTTCATATACAGGGTGAACCAGGGTTAAACCGCCAAACTTTTAGGATCGGTTTTTTAGGTAAAAATCAGACTTTTGTTTCTTATACTCATGTTTCCTAACTAGCTTCGTTTTCGAGATACAGAGTGTCAAAATTTCTTACACTGCAGGATCTCCATTTTAAATCATATCTCGAATTTTGGTCTCACCCAAATGTTTATCTCCAAATTTGAAAAAAGTCAGTTCTACATCCAATACATAAAAAGAATACTGTTGGTGAGTTTTTTTCCCCTTCTGATGCTGGTCCTGTGCTCAAAAATAATGCAGTTGGAAAATCGGTAATGCTATTTGGAACACGGCATCACAGACGTCTCCTTGAAAACTAAATCCAGATCAATGATGAAAACCAAGTAATAAAACCTGTCAAAAACATGAGGAATCTGGGTTTATCAGTCGATGATGATCTTAGGTTCAAATCGCACATACGAAATATTCGTGGCCTGGCGTTCAGGAATCTGGAACTCATTTATGGCAACAGGAGGTACTTGAATCAGAAGGTAGAGGCCGTGCTCTGTAACTTACTAGTACTTTCCAAATTCAACTACCGTGACTCAGTTTATAGTCCAAGTCTGGTTGATGAGGACAAGAGGCAAAACTCATGCCTGAGAAAGATATTTGGGATCAGTAGGGGATGCTACATCTCCCATAAATTGAATGACATAGGTTAGCCTAATATGCAGCGTAGACAACTTCTCTATGCGACTTGTTTTTTCCATAAAGTAATCACTATTCGAACACCCTCATACTTATGGAAGAAAATTTAATTTCTTGAAGATGTTCACAATTTAAACATACGCTACAAGGGAACTATTACTCCACCGATTCATAGAACTGAAACCTTCAGGCGGTCTTTAAAAAAAAATTTAAAACTATGGTTCAACAAACACGAAGAAATTAAATATGAACTCATTTAAAAACGTATAAAAGAATACATCATCACGGAACAAATGAATGCATGAGTCTATGGAATAGTTTTTCTTTTTTTTATGGCTATTCCCAGGTAGGTAAATATAGATTTAAGGAGCGCTGCAGAATAGTTATAAACATAGTGATTTTTGTTTGTTATATTTTTTCAGATACGCTTGACAATAATAACAGAGGTAACACGTATATCATCATCTGATCTTCGGGGTTTTTCCTCTTATATTGTACGTATATTTGAAAAATAAGGACCTGTTATTATTATTATCATCATCATTATTTTCGTTGGGAATGTACCAGTCAGTCCCTGTCTCCAAAGCTCGGACCAATTCGGAGGGCGCGCTGGTGTCGTTTACCCCAATAATAATATTTACAGTAATAATTATTATTATTATCATTATTTTAGGAATGTACCAGTCAGGCTCTATCTCCAGAGCTCCGACCCATCCGAAGGGAGAGCTGGTGTCCTTTACCCTATAACCACTTCCTACGTGACTATTGGGTCCGAGATTCATGTGTTCTGAGCAGACGAAGTGAACCAAGGATGACGGCCTTCTGCATTCGTGCCGCTAAGATCTCTGTCATATCAAGGCAAGCCGGTATCATCTTCAAATTTGAGAACAGTATGTTCATCATTCCACCAAGGACTCCTATGATCAAAACCACCATTTTGACAGAATGGTTTGGATACAACCTGCGGAGTTCAAAGATAATATCTCGATATTTAGTCCGTTTTTCCTCCTCTCTCCGAACGATATTCATTCCACCTGTAGCGAAAAACTCCATGACAAAAATCGTTTTATTTGGTAGTCGAGGTGGACATCAAGCTTATTGGCTTGTATTTGCCTGAGGGTGGGGAATGAGTAGTGTCAATAGATTCAGCACTTCTCATTCTCCACAACGGACTCAATATCCCCCTGAGCATCGGTGTCTCGTCTATACCGTACAAGTATCGTAGCGCCGCGTTCTGCCTTTGGCTGAGGCCGCATAAGCTCTAATCAGATAATATGTGAAATTCAACCCATGAGTGGCATCCGAAAAATACACATGGTCGTTGCCCTAATTCGATTACCGCCGCTAAAGGCGATGGTTAAATCTGGCATCATTGCTGGACGCTCACAAATCTGCAGGATGAAAGTAAACTAAGCAAACCGGACGCTAAGTAGCGTGAATTCGTGAATACATTGGACGCTCAGAGACGGGTACATGAAAGGACGCCACGAAATAGGTGTAATGAAACTTTCAAATTTTTATCGTCGAAAAGGAAAGCTTGATCACTCCTTTATGACCCCTAACGTTCAAATCTTAAAAATATACATATGTAGAACAAGAGACTTATGATATCCACTCGACGGACGCCCAGAGAAAGAGTTGTGAAAGGACGCCTGGAAGATAGCTGGATGTATATATATATATATATATATATATATATATATATATATATATATATATATATATATATATATATATATATAGAGGATTGAAGATACTATTGTTCAATGTCAAAAGTAAATTAAGAAGAACTTATTCATTTAATTAACTATTTATCGTAACATTATTATTATATTAAATTATATTCATTGTTACTCATACAGCGTCGTTAATGGCAATATAACAGTCTTATTTCCTATAATAACTTTTCTAGTTAATTTTTTCCCTATATTTCAACATCAATATGCCAGCATTATTAAATATACAAAATTAAGAGGCCATGAGCGCAATTATATTTGTGGCGCTTTTAAGGGTAAAAGAGTCAATTGATAACTCGAAAACGGTTCGTCGTATCGATTCCCAACAAGGACAGGATTCTAGAGGACATTCAATTCTAGGTACGTGCTGTAATGGAAATTGAAACTTCAATCCACTTTTTCACAAAAAAAAATCTCAAAAATGTCCCAAAAATGCAGTTACTTTGAAGCAAGTTTTTGGGTAGATGAACAAATAATTTCAAAAAAACATTACAGCACGTACATAGATCAACGTTTTAACTTTCCTCTGATACCAAATTTGTTTCGATTGGATGAAAATAGCTTCAAGTTTTAATGGAAGAGAAATACCATTGCAGCTTCATCGATTATCTGTAAAAATCATCGTGAGGTGTTGCCGCAGACGTAGGTACATAGAATCGAACGTCCTCTAGAAGCCTGTCTTTGTTTGAAATCGATACGATGAACCGTTTTTGAGTTATCGGCTCTTTTACCAAAAAAAACCGTCCCTAATATGATCACGCTCATGGCCTCTTAAATGAAAATGTTAGTAACGTTACGATAAATAAATAAATAGTTAATTGAATGGATGAGTTCTTCTCAATTAACTTCTGATATTTGAACAATTGTATCTTCAATCCTCTATAAATATTCATATTATTTGTAAGAAGTGCACTGAAATATGTTTCGGTCCGCTGCGCACTGCACCGCTTGCTAAAAGACGCTCTTGCACTTTGCCCTCGAATTTCTTATTATTTCTTCCACTTTGACTTCTGATAATTTGCAAGTACGCTATTCTATGGGTAAACAATACAAATGTAAATTGTCAGAAGTTTTCCTTATGAGTAAATTTTCCGAGATTTTTCGCAATTTTGGCAAATTCTGACATCCCTTTAGCTTCCACTTGCGCTTCTGACATTTTTGTCTCTGCTTTTTCTCATGATCTTCAATACCTGTGCAAATTTCCAGCCTTGCACTTCGACAGTTTTTTTTGTCGGGAAATTTACACGTTTCATCGCCCGCTCACACTTTGAGCTTCCAGCGCGCCTTCTGACAATCGGGCTATCGCTTTGCCGGCAACAATCGAACCTTTTCCAGAGAAAATATTGCTTGCACCGAGGCATGTTGCTCGCCATGTCTAGACTATAAATGGTCGTCTTTTTGAAACAAGTTGATGAATACACCATTTTTAGTTTCACAGAATCGTTCGCAATCACCGTTTACAGTAGAAGAAAATTATTTCATTTGAACCATACAATCACAGGATGAAGATGAGAAAAGTTCTTCGTTGAACTTTATGTTGAATGATGATGACTTTTTCGCTAATAAATTTCATTGAATATTAATGTTTCGTCAAAAACTAAAGAACTGTGGAAGAAAACCGTGGAAGAAATTGAAACATCCATTAATTTCATGGTTTTTTATTGAACAGAATTAGTTTCTGTGATCCAAAGGTAAATGTAAAATAAATGAAATTCAATATATTTATAACTTAAAAAACGATAATCAGTTCGTATTTTCTAAGCGTTCACATACGATACTTACAAATAGAATATAACCTGTGGTAGAAGTCCATTGTATCTCGAAGTGGAGTGGTGTAGATTTACGGTGCAGAAAAACACAAAGTCATCTCCACAATGTTAATCTCAACCCTAAAGGTTATGCATCAGGTGGAACAGCGACAACTATCCATCAGTTGAGCGGTATTGTTTAGGGTAGGTAGTACATGTTTCGAACCTAAATAGGTTCATCTTCAGCTAATTTAAATTATGGAGATGATAAAATTGTTATATTAGATTATATGTAGAAAGAGTAAAAAAGTGTATGTGTCACCACATTGTACCAATAAAGGTTTACATAGTAAATTAAATTAAAAACAAGTATGTTGTTCACTATGTAAACCTTTATTGGTACAATGTGGTGACACATACACTTTTTTACTCTTTCTACATATAATCTAAAAAAACAATTTTATCTTCTCCATAATTTAAATTAGCTGAAGATGAACCTATTAAGGTTCGAAACATGTACTACCTACTCTAAATATAATCGCTCAACTGACAGATATTTGTCGCTGTTCCACCTGATGCATAACCTTGAAGGTTGAGATTATAATTGTGGAGATGACTTTGTGTTTTTCTGCATCGCAAATAGAACATGTTGACATCGTCAAATAACAGAAGACAGATTTGACATACACCTATATGATATTAATTCATTTCATTTGCACTTTTTCACATACTCATCACAATAATCACTCAAACAAGTTTTGTCTTGTTTACAGTAGGAGTACAGCAAATGAACTGAAAGGCGACGAGACTGTTACATTCTGGCCCGGTTATGCACACTGAAAGTGGAATTGCTCGAGCGTCAGACGATATCATTGGTCAGAAAATAAAGAAATTTTAGATATTCTCAATGAAATTGTGAAGAGTTCACAAAAATTCTGTATAAGTGATTGCATTCTGATTTCCATTACGATGTTATATTATTATCAGTGTAATTTCACAGTGTGACATTCTCATTGATGTAATATTACAATGCGACATTCTTATCAGGATGCTAATTCACAATTCAATGGTGAATTTACAATGAATTTGATTTTACTCCTCAGGTTTTGCAATTTCAGAGGACAGTGGGTAAATTAGTTCAGTTTTGAAAATGTGAATTCACATAATGGACTGTAAAAACATATGAAAATGGTGAACTTATAGTACCTTCTGAAAAAAAGTATCTGTGATTTTATATTGCGATTTTACATTTTGCGTATCTTGTGAATTCTACAGGTTACGAGGATCAATATTATTGAAAAAAAAATGTTTCCTCTAGCTCTGCAAACCAGACCTCCACAGCTTTTATTACCTCCTCGTTGGAAGAAAATTCACAACCTTTCAAACTTTTTTTCAGTTGAGACAAGAGATGATCGGACGGAGCCAGATCTGGTGAATAAGGGGGGTGTTCTAGTAATTCAAACCCTAAATCACGAATTTTTTGCATGGCAACATGGGATTTGTGTGCAGGGGCGTTGTCCTGAAAAAACAAAACAACTTTGGATAGCTTTCTGCGTCTTTTCTCTTTGACTTTTTCCCGTAGACTGGTCAGTAATGTCGAATAGTAATCTCCAGTTATTGATCTACCCTTATCCAAAAAATCAATTATGATTACTCCATGGCAATCCCAAAAAACTGAATCAAGAACTTTTCCAGCAGATTTTTGGACACGAAACTTCTTAGGTGTTGGAGAACCGGAGTGTCGCCATTCCATCGATTGTTGCTTTCTTTCTGGATCGTAGAAATGGACCCAAGTCTCATCCATAGTAACAATTCAGTTTAAGTAGTCTACATCGTTTTCAAATCGAGCACAGATCGAACGCGATGCTACTACCCTTGCACGCTTTTGGTCAACATTGAAACATTTGGGGATCCATTTTGCAGCAAATTTTTTTCATGTCCAAATTGACGTGAACTATATGATGAACGCGTTCGTATGAAATATTCAGTGCTTCAGATATCCGTTTTAGCCCAATTCGACGGTCTGTTGAAATCATGTCATGAACTGCATCGATATTTTCGGGGACTGACACAGAAACTGGCCTTCCCGATCGGTCATCGTCTTCTATGGAAAATTTACCTCTTTTGAAGCTTGCAGTCCAATTTTTCACGGTCGCATACGAAGGACATTGATTACCAAGGGTATTAAGCATGTCTTCGTAAATCTGCTTTCCTCTTAACCCTTTTAAATACAGGTACTTGATGATGGCTCGATACTCCAATTTTTCGATTTTCACAATTTTGGTGGACGTATATTTTCTTTTAATTTATTGCGTAACTCTGGTTCACTTTTTTAACGTCAAACTTTACACTGACACTTCTAATGAGTTATTGTTCGTTGCTATGGTAATGCAATATTTTGTTTATGCAGGGAACTGGTCTAGGCTAACTAGATATCAATACATCCTCGTATATAGAATTTCACAAAATTCCTGAGAAAACACATTTTTTTCACAGCGTGTATGTAAAAATCACTTGTTATTGTTGACAATTCATTTTTAAAGTTATGGGACTGAAAACTTTCCAGTCAATATCTACGCAAATGCACATTTTTATCCCAATATTTTTTTCAGTGTAGGAATAAATAACACGTTATTCTCTAACCGCTCCTCGTCTCAACTCGATTGACAGTCAACTTGGAGATGATAATATATTCTGTCACAGAAAAGAAGGGTGCGAAATGACAATGTTGGCCGATGTTGAAATGTAATTGGTCCGCAACCGAACGTCTTTGACTTGCCGCTGTCGAATTCCAACTAGTTTCTACTCACTAGTAGATTTACTAACTAGATTGTGCGGTGCAGCATGGCTGAGACGCATTTTTACATATATCGTGAAAATTATTTTATATTATGTTTATAGAATGATCATTTATTTCCATCAAGTTTTTGCTTTGAAATTTTGTTTTCCTCAAGAAGATCGGATGGAATGCTTTTAAGGTCTCAGTTTTCTGTTTTCAATTTCCACATCAACGCGATTAATTTGAGTTTTTAGTGAGTTCTCAGAATTTCTGAAAGTTGTTATTTGAAGCTGAAGCTATGTAAGATTCACGTCTAAGCGGATGACACTCAAATCTATTACAGTTTTTCTCCCTCATTAGTGGATAATGCTTGTTACATTATGAATGAGGACTTAGCAAACTTCTCTGATTCAGCTTCTGCACACTGCTTATTGATCAATTGCACAAAATCTAAATTGTTGTTGTTTGGTTCTGCATATATAATCGTGCTTGAATCCACATTATAAACGTTTAAATCAAAGATGATCCTTTATCTGTCGTTAGTGAAGCCGTGAAAATGGATTTTGAAAGTAATAGGCGCAGATTCTCCACCGGACAACTCTTCACAGAATGTAAAATGCTTGTTTTAACACATTTAAATTTATTCAATATTGCGAAATTCATGAACAAAAATAGGATGCAACATCAATAACTTTCTCACAGTCACAGTTCAAGACAAAAGTGAGTAAAAATATTGAAATTCCTCGTCCTGAATCTACCCTCTATAAGGAGAAATATATAATTCCATCCTAGAGTTTTTCAAAAATATTCATAGCTACAAATTATTTTGCAGAAAGCTAGTATCCTCCATTTGCCTGGACTCTAGAACTCTTGAAATACTTTTACAATAAATTTCAGATTATTATCTTCAACAATTTTCTTAGTTTCTCATAATTTTAGTTGATTTTTTGTGTAAATTTTATGTATTATTGAATGTCTCACTCATATTATTTACAAAATGTTCGTTACACTTCAGTTAATTAGTGTCATAGTATTATTTAGTCTCAGAGCGATCTCATCCTGAGATCAGGTGCACTAAATTTGTTGAAATTATATTATATTACCATTGTAATGAAAATATCACCTCAATATACTCAATATTATAGGGGGTAGTCACAGCAAAAATTCCAATTCTCACTTGGATCATTGGCATAAATGAACACAGCAACTCCCCCAGTACCCAATTTTGGATCATGAGCACATACAATGAAATTGGCAAGACCACAACACATTTTATGATATCACATATGACATTGTTCAGCAAAAACGTGTAAGTTTCGTCACTGTGACACTTATGGCGAACGATAAATACGAAAACTGTCAAATTACTCAGTAGCCCCACAACCACCAGGAGGGCATAAATAAAAATAATGAACGGATAAATTCTCTCATAGACCGTCTTCAATTGGGGTTTCCCCAGGTCCAATTCCGGGCCATTGATTTCCAAGAGGAATTCGTGTAAAATTCACATACTTCCGGTAAGTCGTCGTTTTCAGGTTTTCAGGTGGAGTTGATGTCCTCCATTTCATTGAATTCTTCCTAATCGTATCGATACCTTCAAATCCTATTACATCTCATCGAACATGGGGAAAATTTATGGGAGGGTCCACGTGGTAGGGAAGATCGCGAACTATTCGATTCTTTCCGACAAACAACTATAATAGTATATTCTTCAACGAACGTATAATGGTAGCTATTATTCTCGAGGATAAAAATTATCTGAGAAAATAATAGCTATTATATGCGAGTAGAAGACTATACTTTCTCTACAACTATACGATAGTCAGAGTTTCAATGAAATCTAAATATTATTTATCAAAATAAGTATATATTATAAAGTAATATAAGGTAGAATAACAGTTATACATGAATAATTGGTGTTCATACATGAACGAATAAATGACTTAATTGAAAATAATTAAAAAAAAAACTTCCAAGAGTAGGATTCGAATTCACGCCTATATACATTAACTTAATTTACGCGCTTCTACTAACTGAGCTATAACATGCACTCGAAAATTTGTGAATGAAATACCTACCAGATAAACTCTGACCAAGAACTTAGAAATTGTGGAACGTTCAAGTAAAAATTATTTGACATACCTTTGTTGCAAGATAGATTTCATCTTCCTCACTATCACTGCTTTCCCAATCCGCTCTATTCATTTTTATGTTAGGTTCTTGTCACAAAGATCAAAGTTAAAACTGAGAAAATGGTCAATTTGTCATTCGCGGATGCCAAGCTATGACAAAAGTTCAATAAAGCAAAGCCTTCTTGAGAAATTGTTTTGTTAAACCTCTCAGTTCCCGTGGATTCTGAAAATTCTGAACCTGTGATTGGCCGAGTGCCGTTGAACAATGAGTTAGGATCCACGGTGTCTTGGAATCATCTTTATTCTTCAATTAAAAATCAATATGTAATGAACGTAGAATACAATAGTCGTAGAGAAACATGATTAAAATAGCGAACATAATCTGAAAACTCTCCTAATGAATAATTTCCACTCTTTCATGAAAATGCTTAACAGATAATTAATCTGTAGAGGATTCAATTCCCTTTTCACATTTTGTGTTAAATTTTTTTGGATTTTGTTGAAGTTTTTCAATATCTCCACTCGGAATATCGAGTATAAGTGCAGATATGAATAATACCCCTATCTCGATAAATTTGAACGGTTTGAAATGGAACAATGGAACAAAAATTTTTTGAATGTTATTACGGATACTACTTTCTAAGAGACTTTCACTCGACAGATGGCGCTGGGAGCAAATTTACTTAGGAATAGAAATAGAAAGGCAAATAGATCGGAATTGTGGAAATATGTATCAACGAAAATCAAAAAAATGATATAGTTAAAAAGTATGTTTCATAGATACTTGATACAATTCAATAAAAATTTATTCGAGCTCCACAACACAAGCTTCTTTAGCTTAGGTGGCTCACTTCTTTTGAATTTTTAATACAGGTGCTTCCTATCATTCTTGCATTTGATACAATTTTCGTAGCATTTGTATTACCTACTATGAACTACTTGAAATTTGATTTGATATAACATATATCATGTTTGAGTTATGTTTTTGTTTTTCGAGCTTGGGCAGAAAATGAATATTTTATCGAAAGTATTCACCGATTGGTGTAGTAACAAATCGTTTATTGTCAATTCTGACGAAACAGGGTGATTCATTTAGAGTTACAAAGAATCGATCTTCACATCACGAAAGCTGCCCTAATTTTAATGGAAAACGATTTTTCAATCATCTCCCAAGTGACTCAATTTTTTTATTCCATATAAAATTCAAAACATATTTAGTGGTATCATGTGATATTAGCGAATATTTTGTTGCTTGTTTTATGGACGATATGTTTAACTTTATTTGTGTACTGTACTGTATACCATTATCGACTTGTCCTATATCATGTGATGATCGTGAAGGATGAATAAAAAAAAAATTGTATCTCACATCAAAGTGGTGGTTTTCCATATAGGCTGAAGGATACTATCATAACTCCGATATTCAAATGAGGTGACCCACATTTCACCAATAATTATCAACCAGTATCTGTCGTTAATAATACTGCAAATCATTTGAAAAAATTATAGCCAGCAGATAACAAAATCACATCGATCACCACCACCCAATCCCTCCTTAACAATTCGTTTTCAAGGCAGAAGGCAGAATGTTCCACTGATGATTAAACGTTATTTGACTAGGAAAGTCTAATCCCCATAAGACAATGGGGGCACTGATAGAGAGAGATGAAAGCACATTTATGACGAAATGTGACGTAGTTGGACATGTCATGGCCGCCGTTCTCTATAGACAGTGACGGACTAGCTCTTGGTATATGAGAGCTACTGCTGTCAGTTTTGTTGATTGGTTCGAGTTCGGCTCTGTACTCATGTCCAAGTACGTCACAATGACGCGTCGATGGTACAAGATTCTGATTGGATGGAGCTTGTTAAACCCTCCTGTTAGTTTAGTCTCTTTGATGCACTACTGTTTTATTTCACGAATGTGATTTACCAACAACTCAATAAAAATAAGAAAGTATCAGGTATCTTTTTGGATTTAGCTAAGCTTTCGACAGCATTTAACAAGATTAACTTTTGGAAAAACTCGAAAAATGAGGAATTAGAGGCTTACCGTTATCGTTATTCAGAAGGTATTCATCAAAGAGAAAATCTGTTTTTAAAACAAAAAATTATTATAGTAAACCATCAGATATCAGATATAGTGTTCCCCAAGGAACAGTCCTCGGTCCTAAATTATTTCTTCTCTATATCAATGATATGATGGATATTGAGGTAGGTGGAGATATCATCTTATATGCTGACGATACAGTTTTACTATTCCATGGAACAAATTGGCAAGATATTAAGAGAAATAGCGAGAGCAGGTTTATACAAAGCCAAATGTTGGATGGACTGTAATCTCCTGAGCTTGAATGATAATAAAACTGAATCCATAACATTCACTAATAGCTCAAAAACTGTGGTTGTTAGAACATAATCCAAAACATTAAACGTATCAAACATCTGAGAGTTATTGTCAATGAAACGCTCAGATGGGATAACAATTCAGAATATCAGAATGGCAAACTGAGAAAACTGGTATTTGCATTTTATAAACTCAGAGACATTCGTTCAGAAAAAATTATGAAATTGGCCTATACATCCTTAATGGAATCTGTCATATCCTACGAAATAAAAGTATGGGGAGCTGCAAATAATAATCGAATAAATTGTTTGAAAGTCACGTGGAAATGGATTTTGAAAGTAATAGGCGCAGATTCTCCACCGGACAACTATTCACAGAATGTAAAATGCTTGACCTAACACATTTAGATATATTCAGTTTTGCGAAATTCATGTATAAAAATAGAATGCAACATCAATAAATTTCCCAATTTCCCAAAGTCTTAGTACAAGACAAAAATGAGTAAAAAATTTGAATATGTCTCGACCTAAATCTTCCCTCTGTAAGAAGAAATATTTAATTCCATCCTAGATTCCATCAGAAACATTCATGGCTACAAATTAATCTGCAGAAAGCTATTATCCTTCATTTTCCTGGAATCTAGAACTCTTGAAGTACTTCTACAAGGAATTTTAGATATATTATCCCCAACTATTTTCTTAGTTTCTCATAATTTCAGTTGATTTTTTGTGTAAATTTCATGTATTACTGAATGTCCCACTCATATTATCCACCAAATTTTTGTAAAACTTCAGTTAATTAGAGTCTAAGTATTTATTAGGCTCTAAGCAATCTCTTCCTGAGATCAGGTGCACTAAATTTGTTGAAATTATATTATATTACCATTGTAATGGAAATATTATCAACTCAATAAACTCAATATTAGAGGAAGAAGTCACAGCAAAAGTTGCAATACTCACTTGGATCATTGGCAGAAATGAACACAGCAACTCCCCCAGTACCCAATTTTGAATCATGAGCACATACAATGAAATTGGCAAGACCACAACACATTTTATGATATCGCTTATGACATTGTTCAGCAAAAACGTGTAAGTTTCGTCACTGTAACACTTATGGCGAACGATATACACGAAAACAGTCAAATTACTCAGTATCCCCACAACCACCAAGAGGGCATAAATAAAAATAATGAACGGATAAATTCTCTCAAAGACCGTCTTCAAGTGGGGTTCCCTCAGGTCCAATTCCGGGTCTTTGATTCCCAGGAGGAATTCGTGTAAAATTGCCCACACCTCCGGAGGGACGTCGTTTTCAGGAATAGTGGAGTTCATCTCATCCATTTTATTCAATTCTTCCTGATCGTATCGATATCTTTAAATCCCATTACATCTCACCGAACATGAGGAGAATTTATGGGAAGGTCCACGTGGTCGGGAAGATCGCGAACTATTCGATTCTCTCCGACAAACGAGTCTGTTTGGTGCGATGTTTGGATGGAAACTGGAAAGTGAATGTTGGCGAGAGGAAGTTTCAATTTCCCTGCGCCGTTTTATTGCGCTCCAGGTCCTGAAAAACTTTCCGACGTTACCTGTTCGACGGAATAATGGTCAAGGAGATTTATCATCGGATAATATTATCCAATTATATTATCCGCATAAAGGCTTCATCGAGACTAATAAAATATTCGTCTTAGTCTCAGCAATACTTTTTTACTTTTCATTAACAATCTTCATGAAGTAATGAATTAACACAAAAATGATGGTTTTATTGTGATCGAGGATTTTAATTTCTCAAATATAGTATGGCAACCCGATGTTACTGGAAGATGTTACCTTCCTGTTGGTGCTAATGATCCTGTCAGTGAATACTTTATCGATATTCATGCATTATTGGATTTCAAACAATTCTCTAGCATCAGAAACGCTAATAACAGAATTCTTGATCTTGTCCTCTCACGGTCTCTTGAGATAACAGTTAACAAATGGCCACACCTTTTGTTGATGAAGACCTTCACCATCCCTCCTCAGAAATATTGGTAACTCTGACGACACCTAAATTAATGCAACGAAACAATAAATAGCCATTTGAAATTTTTTGAGGTGGACTATGCTAATACAGGGGGTCCCTCCGGGAACTGCATCAATCAATATAAAGAAAATCATAGGTGGGCCGAATGTGAAAGTTTGGGAGTTCACTACTGCTGATAAGTGCTATCCGGCTAAAATATTTTGAAGATTGTGGCACTTCCGGTTTTACCGGAAGTGAACCCCAACTTTGTTATTTCAGATGGGACACCCTGTATATTATCAAGGTTTTATTTTTCACGTATGTTTCATGTATAATGTCCTATACCCAAGTCTTACCGTTTTCGAAATATTTCAAATTTCAAGTTGAAAATTGCGTTTGCAGACCGAAAAATATTTTTTTTTATTTCTGGACATGATCATTTATTTTCGATTGTGTATCGATTTATTCGTAGGAGAGGACCAAGTTCAGTAGAATTTTGATATCAATTCGATTATAGTCATACCGGGCGTTCACCAGAAAATGATATAGATCCGGTTGAAAGTATTATTGTAAGTCCATTTTTTCAAACGGAAACCCCCCAAATTTATATTCTCATTCGATTTGGCATCGAAAATGAAGCTATTTTTAAATGAGGTTATCTATGCCTACACTCAACAGTTTTCGAAATATTGGCGAATTAACATGTCTCAGTTCCAGAAAATCTCGTATTCTTGAGTTTACTTTTTCTTAGTTGGCCATGGCGCCCGCAGTTGCGTTGGAAACAATCAACTGCCACGGAAATGTCATTATAATCAGTCATGCCGGCTCGTTTAAATTATTCGAATGAAGATTACTTAAATCTATTTATTATTTATGGCGAATGTAATAGGGTTATCTCAAGAACATGTGATACATTTGCTATTTGGTATCCGCAGAAGCAGAGGCCCTCACAAAAACTGTTAAACGAATTATGGAAAACTTCAAAAACATTCCATCTCTTCAACCCAGGGTGTTACTCCCCCTGCTTCTGATCTCTTTCTATGTGGAGAGCCTTATCAAGGATTTGGGAGTTTTTTGAGATACTAAACTCACCTCTGAGAGCCACGTTGTGAGAATTGTTCAGAAAAGTAGGAGAAATCTTGGTTTCATTCTAAGAGCAAGCAGAAGCTTCTCAAGACCTGATGGGTTATTGCTCTATGTAATTCCATGGTGAGATCGACCCTAGAGTATGGCTACATTATTTGGAACCCTCATTACAATGTACACTCCGACTGTATTGAAAAATTCCAAAGAAAATTTGTGAGCGTACTCAACTTTAGACTCGATAAACAACGTCACCACTTCTCATATGAACAGAATCTGAAATACCATAAAACTGAAAAACTTGATATGAGACGGAAATTTTTCAATAAAGTAGTCAACAATTCACTTGACTCATTGTCCCTTCTTAGTAATTTCAACTTCAACTGCGCACAGTACTTTGTTAGGAATAGACCTTTGTTCATAGCAGACCACGGCTCAACATATGCACACTTGAACTCACCATTCATTAGATGCCTGAGATCCTATAATTCTGTTGGAAATCATTCTGATTTCGATATTTTTCCCAGTTCTTCTTGAGCTTTAAAAACCGTTTGAATGCAATAATGTTTCAAATCGTTGATAAAATTTTGATTTTTTTCCTCTTTTTGTTCTCAATAATCTTGGAGTACTGTAATTCAGCTTTACATTCTTGGAATTATAAACTGTCATTTTTTGGTAGCGTTATTTACGTAATTGATACTTTCAATAATTTATTATTATCATACTGTCAAAAATATATGGAACATCCTGTACATGGAAATATTTTAATATCATTCAATACGTGGGTAATCTTTTTACTTTTTACAATTCAGTACGTGAGCCAAGATATTTTATTTTGAAACACAACTTGTCCTCAACAGAACATAAACAAGAGTTTTCAAAAAGGCCACGGATAGTTCGATCTGGTAGTCGAGTTCAGAGTTTTGGCGTGCCCACAGCTATAGTGAGGGATATGGGGGGAGTTTGGAAAAGTAGAGTTTGAATCCGTTGAAAATGTTCCTAAATTGTATATGCCAGTCTTAATTGTAAGTATTAGTCTTTTCCGTTAATTTATATAAAACGTAACTAGTCTAGGAGAGATTCATCAATTATTCAATTCATTAATTCCCTCATTAAATTCAATCGTCTCAATCTCATATTTATACATAGTAAAATAAATGTTTTTATATTTTTCTTAAGTATTTTAAATCTATAAATGATCAGTATCTACCTAGTTAGTCGTGAACAAACCCCAATTCACGACAATATTAAAAAAAAATCTCGAGTTTTGCCTACTACAAAACACAATTATTATTTAGTTTTATATCTCAGTTTTTGATCCCATTCATTGTACTATGTTCACTTTTCTAAATAACATTTATAAATTTATTATAAGTTACTCCTAATCATATGTCACATTCATTTCTGTACTGAGTAACTTCTTTGAGGATTGACTCTGGTTGATCTTCACTCAGTACTTTATTGTAATTACTACTATTAATTATATTACGAAAATTCGAACAAGTTCGAATGTTTTGCCGGAGAGTACAAATAAATGATAAGAATAAAATCGACAAAGTCGAAGTAACCTCTCCAAATATTTCCACAAAGTGGGATATATGAGGCAAAAATCTGACAGAAAACAACTACTTCCCTGGCTAGTGCCACGACGGATATCAAACTACATCTGATAGATATTTGTGCAACGTTCTTCAAAGAAGACTCAGTTGCAAGTGCTTATTGTAGACAATCAAAAGATTATCCTTAATTTGGCTGGGGATGACCACCTGCAGACATGGTTCGAGGTTGTTGCCTCTCATCAGTGCTAGGGTAGGTCCGAAAACTTTGAGTTGTCTTGTCCCTGCCAATAAGCACATGCAACGGAGTCTTCTAGTTCAATATCCGTCGTGGCATTAGCCAGGGAAGTAGTTGTTTTCTTACTTAACTTCACTTTACCTGGAGTCTTTTGCTGTCTCGAGGAGTGCTTATTGATTTTCCTGGCGGATGGCGCAGCGACTGTCTTACTGTAAGTCGCTGCTTCATCCGTAGGAAATTATTAGATTAACAATAGGTTGTAAAACACTTCGACTTTGTCGATTTTATTCTAATCATTGATTATATTGTTTTGTTTCGTGCTACTCTGTAATTGGATGGGTGAAACCATGTGTTGAGTAGCATATTCATGTAAATAAATAAAATAAATAAATAGTGTATTATTCCACGAGCTTTTTATAATGGCCATTACCAAATAGAATAGAATAGACCTTTATAAAAAAACAATAAAGTTTGTAGGAAAGTGTACAAGTAGTAATGGTATATACTTACCGGGTGAAATAATAGACATGTGGCAGCCTGTAGGTTTTTGATTTGAATTGCATTTTATCGAAAAACGTCAAGAAGGCTGTGATCCGAATTCGATGACAGTTCTTACTTGGTAGGCGTTGAATTACAACCATTATTAGTTATCTGGTATCATAAAGTTGATAAGTAACACGTTATATGTGTATTTTGAAGACTTGACATCAATCTAGGGATCAAATTTGTTGAGAATATTGTGAAATTATAGTTTGTCAGGCCGTTCGGGGGTGAATATGGAAAATAACTCATTATTTCAGTTCGTTGTACATGTTTTTTGGGGGATGGGAGGGTTGACTAGAAAATAAATCATTAACTCTGTTATTAAGTGTTGAATATGTATTTCGAAGACAGAAAATCAATCAAGAGGTCAAATTTGATGAGGAAGTTGTGGAGTTATATTTCATCAGGCCGTTTGGGATTGTGGAAAAGGAGTAGATATAGAAAATAAACCATTATCTCTGTTAATGCTTGTTGTACATGTATTTTGAAGACGGGATATCAATTTAGGGTTCGAATTTGATAGGGAAATTGTGGAATAGGTGTTCATTAGGCCGTCCGGGGGTTGAAAATGGGGTAGATATAGAAAATAAATGAAAATCTCTGCATTATTAAAAATCATGAACTGAATAGAAAAACTTGTTTTCGCAGTCAGTGCCACAATAAACTAAAAATTGAAACATTTATATACCATCAAATATTCTTCTCATAAACTCTTTGTGTAGATATTATTTGAAATATTACTGTTTAATTGAATTTTATCGCTGAACTTGATTATCTGGTTTGAGTCGTTGCCAATTTATACGTAATATTCAACCCTACACTACACAGTTGTTATATTGATGAACTATGTTTGGCTTTGCCTACCTACTCGTTATGAAAATACGTTTTTGAATCAGGAGAAAAACTTCGATGAATGACATTTCATAAACTTTTTGAAGGAATTGGCTGAAATTCCAGAGAAGATATTAGAAAACTTTGACAATTCTAGATTGATTTCTCGTCTTCAAAATACACGTACAAAGCCTATTAACAGAGATAATTATTTTTTTCCATATTCGCCTCCTTTCTACCCCCTAGACTGCGTGACCAATCATAATTTCACAATTTTCTTATCGAATTTGATTCCTAGATTGATTTTCCGTCTTCAAAATACATGTACATGTATTAACAGAGATGATTTATTCTATATATCTACCCTTTCCTTCCCCGGACGGCCTAACATACTATAATTTCACAACTCCCCCATCAAATTTGACTCCTAGATTGAGTTCCCGTCTTCAAGATACATATACAATACCTATATTATATCCACCCCTTCTCCACCACCTGGACGGCCTAACAAACTAGAATATCACAATATCTTCATCAAATTTGATTCCTAAACTGATTACCCGTCTTCAAAATACATGTGCAACGAGTATTAACAGATATAAGGAGTTATTTTCTTACCCACCCTTTTTTCCAACGTCCTCCCCCGGACGACCTAGCAAACTATAATGTCACAACGCTCCGCTAAATTTTTTTCTTTAAACTGATTTCCTGTTTTCAAAATACGTCTTCAACGCCTATCAACAGAGATAATGATTTATTTTATATATCTGCCTCTTTTCCACCCCCCCTGGACTGCCTGACAAACTACAATTTCACAAATCCCTCATCAAATTTGATCCCTAGATTAATTTCCTGCCTTCGAAAGACATCTAAAACGCGTATGAACAGAGATAATGATTTATTTTTCATGTCCACCCCCCCCCCTGACATCCTTACAAACTACAGTGTGTCTCACTTCTCTCTTGGTAGACCCCCGTATCTTCCGTAGTAATTGAGGTAGAATGATGAAACTCTCAGGACTGATGAGAATGCTTAAAAGGCACCTACCACCTAAATGGGGTTGACCTAAGTGATATACACTGACCGCCACTCGCGATGGAACAACCCATTTTTACGGTAAAACATACTAGGGGGCAAAATAGGATCAACATTTCTTCAGATTCGTGATCAGGATCCCCGATTAACTAATAATACACCTGTTTCCTGAACAATTTTCAGTCCTGAAAAAATCGAATTTGTTTCACTTCTCATGGAACACCACCGTATTTTTCGTAATTTTTTACGTAGGACCATGAAATCCACAGAATCGATAGATACACTGAAAATGAACTCACTGCACAAAAGGGGCCATTCTACATGATATGTACTACACGTCAGCGGCGATGGAAAAATGGGTGGTTCCTTCGCTACTGGCGTGTAGTGTATATCACGAGCAGTGAGTTTACTCCTAGTGTATCTACCGATCCTGAAAATTTCATGGTCCTACGTAAAAAATTATGGAAGATGCAGGGGTGTTTCCGTGAGAAGTGAAACAAATTCGATTTTTTCTGGACTGAAAATTGTCCAGGAAACATATGCATCATTAGTGATTTGGAGATCCTGAACACGAATCCGACGGACTTTTGGGCCAATTCTGCCCCCTAATATAACTTTCCGGGATAATGGGTTGTTCCATCGCGAGTGGCGGGCAGTGTATATCACTTAGGTCAACCTCAGTCGAATAGTAGGTGCATTTCCAGCATTTCCATCAGTCCTGAGAGTTTCATTATTCTACCTCAATTATTACGGGGGTGTTTCCATGAGAAGTGAGACACACTGTATAATTGCACAATTTCTCTATCATCCTTGACCACTTGATTGATTTCCTGTATTCAAAAAACATGTACAACGACTATTAACAGAGATAATGATCTATTTTATATATCTGCCCCCTTTCCACCCACTTGACGGCCTGACAAACTACAATTCCACATTTCCCCCATCAAATTTGATTCCTAGATTCATTCCTCGTCTTCGAAATACATGTAAAACGAGTATCTATAGGAGTCCGGAGGGTAAGTTTGAGATATTTTTGAGTATGTTTTTCGATCTGATGAATGAACTGTATAATGAATATAAAAATTACGACTTTATCATATGCGGAGACTTTAATATAAACTTTGCTTTACCTACCAAAAATTTAAATAATTTCAAAGATATCCTTGATATGTTTGAGTTGTCGATAACTATATCAGATCCCACACGAATAACGAAATACTCCTCAACTACGGTCGATAATATTCTGATAAAATCAAATAGACAATTTTATGCATACGTGGCTGAACTTGGTATATCAGATCATTCAGCACAATTTTTATAGATACAATATAACGAACGAACAAATTCGAATAATCTGAAAAAAATCACACGGTTGCAAAATGCCAAAAACAATGCAAAATTTACAGAGTTGCTGAGTGCTGTTTCGTGGACACAGCTTTACGAAACTACAAATCTGTCTGATGCATTCGAAATCTTTTACGCGCAATTCAATTCCACTTTTCAAATAGCACTTCCTCTGACGAAATTAACTTTGACAGAAGAGCACAAGTTTAAAGGTTGGATCACAGTAGGCATAAAAAATTCCTGCAATTATAAACGGTTTTTGATGACTGAAAAAATACACAAACAACCCATCCATTATTGATTACATAACCTCATATCAGCGGATATTGAAAAAATCATCGAATTTGCTAAACAGAACTACTACAATAACACGATAAACTCTTCATTTAATAAAGGAAAAACTACTTGGGAATTGGTCAACCATTTTAACGGGAAGAAAAAATCTAATACGAAAAAGAACATGTCGGTTAAAGTAGGGAATACCATCGAGAATGATCCGCTGAAAGTTGCGGAACAGTTCAAAGTTTTTTTCACCAATATTGCACAATCCACCATACCAAATAGCAATAGTGTAAAATCAAGCGATGAGTATATTGCAAATATGAATCTGAATTTCATCAACTTATTCTACTTCACACCTGTTACAGAACCAGAGGTAAAAGATTGTATCATGGCAGTAAAACCAAAGACGTCGACGGGCTTTGACGATTAGAATGGATTGTTAATCGACAGCTTAAATGCTACATATCTCAAAATAATATATTAACAGAGTCTCAGTATGGTTTCCGAGAGAATACAAATACCACGGACGCAGCCTATGCCTTGCTGGAACACATAAACCAAGTAATAGAAACCCACCATTACCCGCTGGGGATATTTTGCGATCGTTCAAAGGCATTTGACTGCGTCAGTCATGGTATCCTGCTGAATGAATTACACTATTATGGTATTAGAGGTATCCCCAATAAATGCTTCGAAACTTATTTAAATCAAAGGTCACTGATAGTAAAAATTGAGCATGAAGATAGCAATGTAATAAAAAATGTATTTTCCACCTCTGCAGAAGTTCTTAATGGGGTACCACAAGGCTCAATTCTTGGGCCAACATTATTTTTATTATATGTGAACGATATAGTCAGTAACTTTCCGACAGTTTCCTTCAGCCTATTCGCCGATGATACCAGCATTATCGTTCATGATGAAAAAATCTCATCACTTATATCACTTTCACAAAAAATAATGGACGGTATATTGGACTGGTTTTTGGCGAACAAAATGGCACTCAACCTTAACAAAACTCATAGCATATTGTTCAATCTGTATCGAGACATAGATAATCCAAGTATAACCATAAACAATAAAACTGTCAATGCTACAGATTCAACATTTTTAGTGATCCTAAATGAAAGCGACCTTAGCTGGTTGTCTCATATCAACCAATTGAACACAAAATTAAGAAAAGCTATATTCCCCATTCGAACAATAAAACATAATACAAATTTAGAAACTGCCACGTCAGTGTACGATGTATATTTTCAGAGTCACCTACAATATGGTATCGAACTTTGGGGAACCGCGGTCTCGTCCAAAACTACCTTTATAATACAAAAACGAGCTATTCGTACTCTCCTAGGACTCCAGCACAGAGAATCTTGTAGAGACTACTTCAAAAGCTCTGGTATTTTCACATTGTTCAACTTGTACATATTTAAGATATCTATATTGATACATAAAAATCGTAATAACCTTACTAAGTCATCAGATAGACACGCATATTCGATGAGAAATCAATCTTTTGCTTTACCGGCCTATAGATACAATCGAACACGTAAGGGGCCATTGTATACTGGCATAAAAATATATAATCATCTTCCTGAAAATTTGAAGATTTTCTCTGGTACAAATAAATTCCAAATTAACCTCAAAAAACTTTTGCGCCAACATGTATTCTATGATCTCGAAGAATTCTTTGCTACCACTTTCACTTAAAGTAAAATGTGGATGAAAAATTATTTAAAGAAAATTAATATAACATTGTGTACAGTATAATTAACATGGATATGTGCATTTGTATATTTAGGTATGTACAGAACGATAATTTGTATTGTCCCCAGAAACAATATTTATTGTGTTATTTATTAATACATCTATCAGCTGTTTCTCTAAGCCTCACGGTAAGAGATATATACCAACTTAATTACTATAATATTTGTATTAGTACTAAGGAATATATTGTAGAATCTCGTCGAGAAATAAATCTAATCTAATCTAATCTATTCCAGAGATGATTTATTGTCTATATCCACCCCTTTTCACCCCCTCAGACGGCCTGGCAAACTTTAATTTCATCACCCACTGATAAAATTTGATCTTCATTTTATTTTTCTGTTTGCAAATATCTCGTACAAAACATTTTGAGAGAGATCATTCAAATTCAATTCCATTTTGTCATTTACCCCTCATTTTCACCCCAGTTGGTCTAGTATATGACACATTCGTCCAAGTATCATCTGAAATTGGATAAAAACCTTCTCAATTTTTTTCGCGAAATATTTTCCTCAGTGTATTTTGTGGATGTGGTGATCTATTTATTAGTTGAAGCAATATTTTTCATTTTCCGATATATTTATTTTTGATCAAAACACCATATATTTACGTTTCAAGCCTTTCAAATATATAGAAACTTGAAATCCGATACTTATATTTATAAATTCGAACTATTTCATGTTGTCAAGAGATGGCGCTACCTACACGATTCATTACACTCTAGAGAATATAGTGGCCGAATGATATTCCAGCCGCCAGAATATATTCACAGAATATTTTTTCATATGTTTCAATGTAGGACTACATTTACCCGTTTACGATGTGCGCATACGCGTCATCAGTAAAGTTTGGGTAGTTCGTTGCCAAGTTTGAAAATAATTTGGTGTTCCAACTCAGAATTTTTTGTTATGAGGCAATAAAACACATGTCATTTAAAAAAGAGAAATTTGACAGCGCATTTAGGACTTTTTAAAAGAGATAGATTACTCCGAATTTTAGGCGCGAAAGAAATTTATTTAAAACGCTATGCTACTGTAATTATAAAAACCGTGCAACAGTGCTTTTCCATCAACAGGAAGACTTGTCACTTAGATCTGTCACTCTTGTCAGAGACAGAGTCGGTTTTTTAAATTTCAGATTTTCTGTTGTCGTTTTGTGTGGTGTTTGTTGTCATTGGTTATTCTTTCATCTTTCGTGAATTTGCATTAATCTTTAAAGACAATTTTTAATAAAGCCGTTTCTTCCTAAAAAATAAACAATGAACTGTTTAGTGTTGTGTAAAGGAAAAATACGTGAAATTAATCAATTTTGGTAGATAATGAAATTTTTTATGCATATATGCTTTGCTCAAAATACTATATATATATATATATATATATATATATATATATATATATATATATATATATATATATATATATATATATTATTATAGCTTGACAAAAAAGGCATGATTTTTGGTAATTGTTTTTAAGAAGAGACCCCAGCAGAACATTTGAGTGAGAAAATTGTAATTTGTGGCAGACATTTTTCTCCTGAACATTCATGTGGAAACGACAATCGAATAATTTGAAACGTAGTGCAGTACCAATACTGTGTCTGCGTAAGCATGCATGGCGAATGATTCAACTTTCTACCACGCCGCTTATATCATGAGTTCTAGATTCCTACAAAATTACTAAACATATACAAAGTCGCATCAGAAAATTAATGTCAATATGGAAGTGCTTTTCTTTGATGGTAAGGAAAATGCTTCTGGCCTCACTTTTTCATGCTCCCCCATTGTGCAAATTGCACCAAGGTGATTATTTCACTTATGCTAAAATAGCGTGTTATGATTGGTTGAAATTTTTGTGTTGATAAATGAAAACATCATGTTTTCGATTTTGAAGTTCGGCTCTTGATTGGCTACTGGATATGTATATGAAATTGTTTTCGATATTGTTGTTCCATTCCTGATTGGTTATTATCAAAACACAAACTTACCACTAGCAAGCTGCTATAATGACACAACACCAAACTTTGACCAGAACTAAATAAGCACTCACTATTTATTCATATCAACTTCACAATTTTCGACAAATTTTGCATACTCGTTGATCAATCAAATCACTAAATCAAAATGTTATCAAAACATAATCTCGAGCGAGAAGCAGTAGACTAGACATGCAATGACGAAACTACGAATGACGCGCTCTGTCATTGGTAACTGAAATAGAGGGATGTTTGAAATATCAAGTAAATGTTTTTTTAGTTGCATAATTTCAGAACTAAATACGAAATTATTGTTCCTAGTTTAATTGAATGGTGAATAAATAAAAATGGTTTCGATTTTATTCATGAAATAATCTTAACAAATACAACTCGTGTTATTGATGATTATCGTTGATTCCTTCTCGGTTTCGAATCAAATTATGTTGCTTTAGGCAACCACACTCGCACAAGCGCTCGTGTGGTTGCCAAGCAACATAATTTGATTCTCAAATTCGAAGGAATTGCTATTTCGATAATCACCGATACACTTGTGGTATTACCTACGATAACACAACCAGAAAAACCCTTAGAAATAGCATGTTAATCTCTTCAAATGATTTAAATTGAATGGCAACCACACTCGCGCAAGCGCTCGTGTGGTTGCCAAGCAACATAATTTGATTCTCAAATTCAAAGGAATTGCTATTTCGATAATCACCGATACACTTGTGGTATTACCTACGATAACACAACCAGAAAAACTCTTAGAAATAGCATGTTAATCTCTTCAAATGATTTAAATTGAATGCAGTTGCGTATTTTGACATGAATCGTCCTAGAAAAAAACCTCGAGATTCCAAGCATCCAATTTGAGTTGAAATTATTCATGATATTAGCTGAAATAAAGTTTCATAGTTTTTTGTACATTCAATTTATTTTCCAATCCTGTGCTTCCTTGAAATTTGCACCGACGATTTGGGGTGGTTCCGTAGGTTTTTGTTGGTTAACTACAGCTGAAAAGTGAATGTGATACCAAAAATCAGTCGCTTCAGAGTGGTAAATGATAATATCAAACGTACTCTACTTTCTGATGGCCTTTGCTGAATATTCGGGATCATAAATATGTGAAAATAAGTAGTCATATTGGCTAAATACAAATAACAGGTATGAGCACAATTAGGTTTCCAACCTTTTTTTTCAAGATTCAGAATTAACGTTTGTTAATCTTCACAAGTACCAAAATATTTTACTAAAACCAGACCTGTTACAAAAATCACTGATGACGCGCTTGCGCGTTGCGGACTAGCCTGAACTTTTTACAACACTTTTGACATGGGGATTAGCATTCTAGAGAAGTATATATTATAAATTTCTATGATTATCAGCCAATGGGTAAAAGTAAATTTTTTGAGCTTTTTCCCGAAACAAAAATAAGAGTGGTGTTATCTCCAGAAAACGTATCCAAAAGAATTTCGTGGGGGTCTCTGATACTTTTCGAGATCTGATCTTTTGAATCTTGAAAATTGTCCATTTTCAAACACGATTTTTTCAGTGAAAAATAGCACAATATTCCTCCTTCTTTATGTCGACACTTTGGCAACGTTGGCAACGTTGGCAACGTTGCATTTGCATGTATACACCCGATCCAAGATCCGATCATGTTCTGTCATTGAATTTGTCAAATATTTTTGAAAATCGAGTTCAAAATTGTAACTCCGTAATTTCTTAAGCTTCATTCAGTCAATGAATCTCCTTTATACTCCTGAGAGTTGATGTTTATAGTTAGTTAATGCCAGGTATTTGGGTTGAAATTTACGTGAATTGTCTTGGACTGGGGAGTATTTATGAAGTGACCACTATAAATAATTTTCGCCAAAAAAAAGGTTCTCACAGACAATTCCGATCGGTAAGAAATGTTTTACACAGCTACTGTGCAAATTTCATGAAAATCGGGCTTATGTCCACATTCGCAAGTTTTAATTACCAACTTTTCTTTTTGTTTCGTGAAAAACCCCGATAAACTTACACTAACCGCTCAAGTAAACTCCTATAAAAATAGTGGAAAAATGGTAAAAAAAAGAAATATCGTCGTTTATCGTTCCCCAATTTTGCTATCGTTGCCAACCTTGGCATCACAGTAAATAAATTATGTATTCATACACGAATTTCCAAAAAATACTTGTGAAACTTACATATTTCGGTCTGTTGTACATGAAATCCAAATGAAATTTCTGGCAGTCACAACTATTTTCTAAGATTCAGGTCCATTTCATTGCGAAACTTCACCATAATTTGACATATCGAATTTCTGTTATCAATAAAACCACACAAAAGTTGTCCTTCTTTCAATGAAAACACCACACACGCCGGTATTCACTAGTTTCCATCAGTTTTACCGTAAAAAAGTTTTATTTTTTCAAAAAATTCACGCGTCTACAAACGTAACTAAATCATGGTTAAGGCTGGATTCCCACAGATCCGATGTCCGATGATCCGATGGTACGAAAATGTTCTGATTGGTTGAATTGGTAGGTGTGACAACAAATCAACCAATCAGGACATTTTTCCAACCAATCAGAACATTTTCGTACCATCGTATCATCGGACGTCGGATCTGTGGGAATTCAGCCTAAGTCATTATTGAAAACTGGTGGCAACCACTAGATCAAGCATTCCTATTTAAACGTGAAGGCTTTGTGTGGCTCTATAATAACATTGTTTATATAGAAGATAGTCAACCTTATGGGATTATAATTGGATCAAATTGGATGCGACATGTAGATGGCGATAGTGAGCTCGCATCCAAGTCATGTCGTAACTTCAGTGATCTGGCCTCCAAGTCATGTCGTAACTTGATTAAAACAATGAAAAAGCATTAAAATCAGGGGTTTTTTGAAGAAATCTGCATTAAAATGACGTCAAATATTCATGTTTGTAACTAATCACGCTAGATGACACTCGCGTTTGTGTCCAATACCTTTTCCACAGGTATTGACTATGTTCTATTTAAACAATGATAATAATGAAAACAATTGACAGTTTTCCTACGCAACTAGGGAACACCAGCTCACAAGCTTATGACAGCGCCAGCGGCGGTTACTTGAAAATAGGGGTGATATTCCAAAAATTACTTTTGAAAATACTAGAATTTTATTATAATGGCTGCATACATATTTCATAAATACAAAATTCACTTCACCACAGGTATCTTCAAAATGTTTTTACTAACTTTCAACCGTTTTACACTCACTCCTTGTCAGTCACGTCGATAGGGTTTTTTTCTAGGGGAGGACTTGTAGTAGCGCAATAGGGATTTATATAAATTGACCATATTCTTCGTCGCCATATTGTCATGAGACAATACCAACCAACCCAGGGTTCTCAACTTAAAATAATGAAATTCACTAATTCCATGCGTCAGTGAAAGTTTAAAACGATAATACTCATTTTCAGTAGAGTGGGAGTGAGGTCAGTATCAAGTTGATTTCATTTTTAGGTAAAAACTAAGGGACCGTGGACAAAAACGTATCGGAGTCAATTCAATTCAATTTATATGTCAGAATTTCTAAGTGTGTTATATGTATGAAATAAACCAAATTCAAAATGACGAGTGACTGGTTTTTATTGACAACCTTTTTTTGTCTGCTCAACAACCCAAAACCTTGACAACAGACATTTCAATATTATTGATTTCACTGCATTCTTGAATTGTTATAATAATAATATGTTACACTAAGTACATATGTATTTAGGTTTATTAGTTAGTAGGTTAATAGGTGTTTATATTACAGCAATACATGTACTATTTGTAAGAGTTTTACAATTGCTCTGTCAAAGAGTGCTCTACAAGACATCATTACATTATATGACACCCCATTTTTAAAGTTAGGTATTTTGTTACGGCAATTATTTGTTGGTTAATGCTTTATGTTAATGCTAATGTTGATGCTGATATTCACGGTAAGGAAGGAGGATTGGAAGAAATCTTGAAGGTAGGTACATCATTAAACTTTTGAATTAAAACATAAAATTTTAATTATATAGAAAATTCATCGGGGTGTCTCATTATATATGTCTTTGTTTCTTTTTTTGAAATATTTTTTATTTTTTATTTCTCTGAGATTTTTTGGGAAAGAATTATAAATATTCATATTTTCACTATGGTCCAAAACATAGTGAAAATATGAATGTTGTGTATTAGTTATTTTAAAATATTCAACTTTCTGAATTTGTTAGTGATCGAGTGTCTCTTGAGTGTTGTTTCGTGAATTTGTGTTATTCTTGAAAGATTCTTTTTAAGCATTGATGAGCACATATTGAGCAGATGTTTAATATTTTGAATTCTTGATATAGCTGTGTTTCTCAAAAATGATTTTTAATAATAAATTTTGTGCAATTTGCAGTAAGTGAGACTATTCAAAATCATATAAAGAGAATGATATTTCGAAATTCAAAGAAAAGTCTTCAGAAGGCAGTGTTGAAAATCACCTTCTTGGTTAACGCATGTATAAGGCTGATATCGATAGTGATATCTACTTATTTATCCTAGATTTTCTCTACAGTAATTTTTTTTCTGAAACTCACAAAACTCGCACAGTATATATGCACCAAATGGAACATTGATTTTCGCGGTTTTCACACATATACATTATATTTGTATAGCTGGTATTGTCTCATGACAATATATCTATGGTGAATATGTTTATATGAGAGTGGCTAGTGGTACAGCACCGAAATAGCTATTTGTGTATTTAGACCGCAAAGTGATTGATTGCTACTCGATCCGCGCGGTGATCTTTGGAGAGCAGCAATGCCACTTTGTGCTCGAAATACACACATGAGTTTTTCTATAAACGCATCTCTTCGACATAAAAACGACCGACAGTTCATTCAATACGGTCACATAATATTATCTATGAGAAAATTAACACTCAATAGTAATCCCAAATGTATGAGCTATCCAAATATCCAATAATTTACATTTCTAACGAATTGAAAAATAACTTGCCTATGAAAGAAAAAATTGCCGATTGTGAAGATCGAACTACAGACCTTCAGTTTACTAGGCAGCTATGCTAACCTTAGCACCACCATAGTTACTAATGGTGGATTTGAGGAAGAATATTCGTCAATGTTTGGTTAAACCGTTTATATTAACCAATAATTGACGAACATTCTTATGAGTTGACTTATGAGTTGACTTATGACTTGACACTGCTGCATGAATCAACCATAAGAGAGCAGCTGTGAATTTATTGTCGATTCTTTCCATCATGCAAGACTAGGTTCGTTTTTCAACAAAAGCTGAGGAGATCGAGCGTTTTTCTATCATTTTCGCTCACTGTAGAGCAAAAAAGCTGTCACCAAATGACGTTTCTGGTAAAACTTCAACGTTGCAGTGGGATCGGAAAGCGTCAAAGGCTACTTCGGTAAGCGGTTCTAAAAAATAGCTATTTATGATACAAGTTCGTAAAGTAGGACTTTTTTGTATGAGCGTGAAGTTTGTTGAATGAGGCGCAGGTATTGGACCTAAATATTTCTATTGTATAGAATGATTGCAATGAGCTGTCCTGTCAGGTTATTTTGCCTCTCATGCTCATTATGAACAAATTGCAGATTCCTTTCATTTGTTATTTGCATCTTGACGACCACTTAACTGGGTATTGCTCGTTGTAGAGCTGAGGTTCAGATGGCGCTCGTAGTTTAGATTTATTTACTCTGCTGGCGCTGTTTCAGCTTTTGCCTTGAAATGGGTATGATATCAGATCATTTCTGCAGACATTAGTGTTGTTGTCTGCATAAACCTACCCTACACTGATGAGGGGCAACACCTCGAAATCGATCTGAAGGTGGTCGAAATGTTTCGATGAACATTTTCATGTAAGAAGCAATTGCAGAGAAAGCCTTTTAGAAAATTCACCAGATGTAATTCCACGTTCGTCGTGGTATTAGCAAGGAAAATCGTTGTTTTTTGATGGATTTTCGACCCAAATATTCCCATTTTATACAATAATTGCAATGAACTGTCCTGTCAGGATATTTTGTTTCTTATGCATTATGCTCATTGTGAACAAATTCCAGATTCCTTTATTCGAATGATCTATCACTTTTCTGCATATTTCACCGTACTAAGCAGGTTAACCCCTGAAATTTGATTTCATTCATTATGTTGATGAAAAAACCTGATCCACAAATACCGCAGACATTCAAGAAAGTCACAATTTGGACATAATTCCTTCAAGTAATGATTTAAAATTGCGCGGCCCAAGAAGTAATTTCTTATTCATCTCAAAGCACAAAGGTGAAGACTAATGACTTGAAACCTTGATTGTTGAATAGCACATTCATTTTCATATCAGAATAGCTGCAGCATCCACGTGGAAAATGATGCTCAGGTTAGTTCAACTTGATGCACGGGGGAACTATACGAATAGAGGCATCCAATTATGTCCAATTTATAAAATTGATTAATATTGCACGTCGGCGTCGTTATGAATAATTCTGAGTTTCTCCTTACCTCTTTGACGTCATCAGTGACCTTCCAGTGACCTTCTGATATTTGTCTGGTGTATTCGTGTCAATGACCTTGAGACGTCAATGGAGGACGTTGTTGTTTGACCTTGAAGAAGGTTGTGTGTTTGTGTATTCAGGGTTTGCGTTCGACCTTAACACGATATTTGTATAGACTTCATTCAGCTCAATATATAGGGTCAGTCCAAAATAGCACATGATGTAATAACGAATGAAGGATGAAAACGGAAAACTAAATGAATATTATTCCCTATATTGTCAAGTATGAGAAATAGCACCTAACCTAATCATTTTTCAAAATTCAAAATTAATTCATATTATTTAGCCTAGAGTAAAAAGTCCCATATTTCATATTCATTTATTAGAATCTTATAATCTGTGATTACAGTTATTGAAATAAAGTATTTCCTGCAAATTCAAAGTTCAATGAGAGTCATTAACCAGCATCAGGTATTGGGTTACATTCCGGTGCAATAACACTCGATGGCTTGAATGCTGATTATGCAATAGTCAGCGATAATTTTAACATAAATTCGAATGTTTCCTTTGATTGATGCTTTTTTCATTTTGTGAGGTCTGGGTGATGAGACAGACCGTCAAAGAGTTTTTTTAATTTTCCAAGTTTCAAACATCATGGGCAGCTTGACACATTTCATCCCCTTGGTGGTATTCTTAATGTAAGTAAATTTATTTGTACATACCATTTTTATTGTTCACTATATTTTTACTGGTTCACTTCACTTGTGTTCTGTAGCACAGAGTGATATTTGTTCACATGGCTCTAACTAGATTTTAAATAAATAACTAATTTCACTTCACTGTTTTATTCACTATACCAGGGTGGTCACAATATAGTTGGTCAATGATTTAACCTCTCGCAAGCCAAGCAAATAGGTAATTGGGCACCCTAGACACCTAGGGGGCCAGGGGTTCTTCAAGCCCGATCGTGACAATATAAAGAAAACAGTAGACCAGATTGAGTATATTTTACGTATAACCGTTCGAAGTGTGGAAAGCAATCAGTAATGCGCTGACCGCCTGTTGCATAAATTACCGTAAATCACCTCTTGATATTTTTATTGCTATCCGGCAGCCTGGTGATATTTATGAAAAGAAGAAAAGTAGCGTACTTAATGAACGATCAAACAGAATTCAATATTTTCTCTCTACTTAATTTGTTTTGCCGTTGGACTAGCTATAAATGTAATTGGTTATTGACACTACTTGTTATCATAGAGTTATTCAAAAACAGGTATAAAACTGTTCCCAAATTAATTAACAATTTGGGAATATAAAAGAAGGACATTGTAATAGTATAACTCAGTAAACTTCTGCTTGAAGAATCCTTTGTATTTGCAAAACATATGTCGCGGTTTTTTAAATTAAAAGTGTGAAAACCAACATTAAAGTTTTAGATAAATGTGTATTTAGTGTCACAACCTGATGAACAATTCGAAGAACGTGAGGAACAAGACTCCGGATATATATGAAAATCTTAAAAAGGAAATGAACGACAAATGTGACAATGAAATTTTGGGTAAGATATCTCATCTCACCAGTTTGGAGCATTCAACTATTTACAGAGTGGTTAAACAAGGGGATGTTGTAGATTATTATCGTAAAAGAAAACGAAAAGATCAGAAATTAAACAAAGTTGATGAGGCCACAAAAGATTTCCTTCGGAGGCAAGTTTATGATTTCTATAAACGAAACGAAGTTTATCCTGAGTATACAGGAAACACTACGCCTAATTCTTTTAGACTGTGTTTTCAAACACAAAAACTAAATCAGCGAATGGCAATAATGGAATCACCCCGGCTCGTTCTGCAAAGGTAAGATTACTTGCGACAAATAGAAGAACACCGGGAATCGAAAAGACATATAGTATATCTTGACGAGACTTGGTTCGATAGTCATGATGTGATTCGGTATGGATTGGTAGATAACTCCCAAAACTGTTGTCTTCAAGCACCATGTTCCAGAGGAAAACGTATAATGATTGTACACGCGGGTAGTGAAGATGGTTTTGTACCGAACGCGTTGCTGTTGTCAGCAAAATAAATAAAAAAATGTACAGCAGATTATCATGAGGATATGACTGCAACTTCATTCGAAAAATGGTTCAGTGAACAATTATTACCAAATATACCTCCAACTTCTGTTATTGTAATGGATAATGCGTCATGCCACTCGCCTCAAAAGATAATAATACCGACGAAAGCAACAAAAAAAGAGACGTTTTGGTATTTATGGCATATTTAAAATTGAATATTCCCCAAAAAGCAACGAAGGAGATATTACTACGTATAATTAAAATTGAAAATTTTGAAAAAGAATATGTTATTGATGAACTTTGTAAACATTCTGGTCATACGCTTCTGATGTTACCTCCGTATTATTATGTTTTTAACCTTAGTGAATTGGTTTGGGCATTTATAAAAAACAAATTGAGGAAATCCAATCAATTTGCAAATGTAAGCGGAGAAGTAGTAAAACATGTCAGGAGAATCTTAGGAGAGGAATATAAAGATGCATTTTACATGTGATTTCGAAAGATAGTGAATATTTCCTTTTGCTATCCATTCAACCAGTTATCATAAACATGGGTGATTCGTCTGATTCGGAGGAATTTTGATGATTGAGTCTTTCCACGACCTTGATGTGTATATAAGCCATAATAGCAAATAAATTATCAATGTTTCCTGATGTTTTCTTATTCTATTTTTTTAAACTTCTTGTTTTAGGTATGTCAGATAACTTGTCAATAAGTTACGAGCAACGGCCCGTACCCATACACGCGCAATCCTTCAATTCTATTCATTATTAGAACAAGACACATTATATTCGCAAATTTCTATACAGCAAGCATTACGCAATGTTATACCCAAGTAAGAGAAAATATCTCCGCCTATGGTCGGCAAGTACGTTCAAAGAGGCGAAGTCATTGACGAGTTAATCCGGTTTTACAGCTCATTCAACTGAGAGTGGATGAACTATAATCGTTCAATAGTACTCAATAGTTGTTTGTTGGTCTGCAATACTTGGCCTGGTAGTATGAGTTTCGACTAGGTTTCGGAATGAAGTCCAAGTTCTCAGATTTTCAAGTTTGTGGTAGCCATATTCTCAAGTCTGCATAGTTCTTGTGCTTGAAATTCAATTTCCTGCTGCAGTGGATCAGGAAAAATTCCATCTGGTCCAAGCTATTCCTATGATAATAATAATAAGACTATTTGTGAAAGGTATAAATAATTCAACTCTAACAAATTTGAATAATGTTGAAAGAGCGAGGTAATATTCGCATAAAATGGTTTGAAAATTAAACTGAATGAGAGTATTTAAAGTCAAAATGGATATAGCTATGAATATGAAGTTCGTTGAAAGTAGATGAATAGACATAATACAGATAAAATGAAATGGACTGAATAAAATAGTACTATAAATTCAAGTTATAATTAAATCACAATACTATATTCAGTACATAGCTACAAAGTAATAATATGATTGAAAAATTACAGTATTCCGAAGAACATCAATAAAGCATACCTGTATGTAGCAGAAAATTGTAGTGGTATGAGGGAGATTATTTCTCAATTTTCATTTCCTATGCAACAAATAAATGAGGATAATTTTTTTCAAGAATGAAACTCATGAGTAATCGATCAGGTGGTTAATAGTATCCAAGTCAATACTGATTAGGTAAGCTTTGAATCATTTCTGCAATAGTGAAATTGAGTTATAGTTCTACTCCATCCAATGTTTTTTGTCATATTTATCTTGACATAGTCATCACATTTTATTCCAGTTGGATAATTGTGTTCGATTTCTTTCATGTTTTTATTTTTGTACAGGTCAATGACGACCCTATGTATGTATATAGTTTTTAATGTTTACAGTATTTGCATCTTTGAATAGTGTGCTTGTAGGGTAAGTATTCTCTTTGTTTAAAATTACTTTGAGATTTTATTTGGAGTACTCACTTCAAGTTTTTTCAGATGGAAGCATAAAATACTGCCCCATTTGAGGATGGCATGAGTAGTGCCTGATTCGACAAATGCGTAGTAAACAGTTCTCAAGTGTGGTAGATCTAGGAAAGTTCTGATAATCTACCCCGATAAATACGTTTTCAGAATTCTATTTTCTATGTAAAGAAGGAACATCCACTTTCTTGCTAAATCACTCATGTATCATGCTTGGAAACCTGAACAAATATAATGAAAGGATTTACCTCTGGATGGAATTGTATGTGTGCATATACCAAAATATAAAGAGAAAATTGTTGTGCAACCGTAGGCACGTGTTTAGATCTTAAGCTCTCATCAGTACGGTAAAATCAAGTGCGAAGATGTACAACACTTGGATGTAAAAATAGAAACAAAGGAAGTGAACGACAGGAAGCCAACCACACATTTGTGGCTTCGGTTAGAAGACCTTGAGCTTTCAAGGCAACAACTAAAGTCATTACGGAGGCAGTTATAGCTACCAGCGTGACAATCCTACCCAGGAAAATGTTAGGATGAATTTAGCGAGGGGCAATACATGAAAATATAAAGAGAATAGTTACTGGGTATAACCCTCAAATTGTTTCTAGCTCAAACTCACATCAGTACAGGAAGCCAACCATTTACAAGTACGTTTGTTATCCATTCTTTCTCTATCTTTCTATTATTTTTTATAATTTTTGTAGTAATATCAGTGAGGTAATCAAATAGTCTGCTTGGGTCTTGTATCAGGATGTCTGTTAAATCGTGGATGTTGAATTCATCAACAAAAGTTTCGTTGGTAACAATCTGCCTCAGTTACTCCTTCAGTTCTATTCTCTTTCGCCGGAACCAGGATGACAGCAACTGTCACTTTGTGGTCGGTATACGTGCATCCAGCAGGATTGCTAAACACATTTTTTCTAACTTATTTTAAATATATTTTATGAATATGTGATCAATACCACTTTTTGAGTCACCCTGTAGGTGTAAATTTATTTATAAGTGAGTTGAATACATGGACCTATAAAGTATTGTACTGTACCAAGATGTTTACATCTTTGTCTGAAGTCGTGAATGGTCACAATCTGTAGTCGTGATATTGAGTTGGCCGTTGTCACATCTCGTAGGTAATAAGTCTGTTTTTAAGACAAAATTGTGTCACTATACGTTTTCTATTCGATATCAATTGAAGAATGGAGGATGGTGATGGTAATATCATCATGCAACATAAACCTGTTTACTTAACAAGTTTCAAAATCCAAACTATCGAGAAAAATTATTATTTGCGTCAACAAATGGTTGTATAGAGTTTGTTCAGTCTGGTCGTTTGTCAACGCTGTTGAATATCAATGTTTATGTTTTCCACAAAGTAAACTTCTGACAGTTATGTCATATTCTGCTATTGCATTATGTGATATTATTGTTGAAATAGTGTTTTTGGAACTCATTTGTGTTATATAGTGGCAGTATGATAGACAGAGACTCATAATGGTGCAATCTTGTTGGGTTTGCAAACAGTCCATGTGTTCGAACCCGAATATCAGATTCCAGGCGTTACAGTGGGTATTAATCTGTTTTTGCCGAACAAAATAAAATTAATACGTGTATTCAAACCTGTATATGTGGAGATAATGAAATTGACCGTGGCCGGAAAAAAGCGCAATCAAAAAATTTGTGAAGGAAATAAACGTATAGAAAAAAGCGTAATGTTACAGAAGCCCACAAGAAATATCCACACTTGGAAAACTGCACAAATAGATTAAATCGCACAAGGCAAAAACCTCTCGTGTATAAATGCGATTCAATCCATGTGTGCAATTTTCCACTTGTAGATATTTCTTGTGGGCTTATTTAACCTTGCGATTTTTTCTGTGTGTATATTTCCTTTTCGTGTTTTTTAATTGCGTTTTTTTCCTTTCGAAACAATTACTAATTCATTGAGTTTTTGGATGATGCATTTAAAAAAAAAAGTTGCCAAACAGTCCAAGAAATGACTTTCAAAATCTGGATTCATCTCTAGGTTTCCAGCTGCCTTGGTTGAAAAAGTTGGGGATGAAATTGTAGCAAAATACGCGGTAATAGTCACCTTAGGACTAGGCAACTCACATCGCGTTGACTCGTATGGTTGGTAGGCAACCGCCCGGACTATCACAACAATTATTATTGGCGGTTCTTAGGACTCAAAAAATCAAAGAGATAAAATGTTTCTTTCCTCCCTTCGGCAATGATAGAAGGCTCGATTTCTGAGTAAAGTTGAACAAAGTGCTTGAACTGTGAGTGCCTTCCTTTTGAAAGACTTCAAATAGTCGAAAAATTATTTGGTCTGAGCCTGCATTTATTTTAGGTAGGTAGAGACCCATCATTTAAATTGTTTTTATGTTTGTAATGAATGAATTTATTTTAGTTTGGCATTTCTGTCCGCTACAAACACGTACAGTATTCATTAAAACCCATTGCCAAAAGCCGACAGTTTCTCATTTTGAAAACCAGGTTCAAAAAACCAAGAAGCTCTGAGATACCACCGGGTCCATTACAAAATGTTCTTATGAATGTATTCCAGGATTTGCTGTGAATATTTATTCTACACAATATTCATTTATTATAATATCAATATAAGGACATGTATTTATTGAATATATAAATTACCATTTTTTAGTCAATACTATCTTATTATTTTTTTTCAGTCGACTGTCTCCAGCTTTACATTCATTGATAACGAAAGTCTCAAAAGTATATTTTTTTTCATTTTGCAACCTTTGTGAACCTAATTTTCTGAGGATCGATAGTATCTCAGTCAATGAAGTATTTCATGACATCAGGTATGTCATACGAGTTTTTCTAAGTCCCATCGGGTGTATATTCTATCACTTCTGTTGATATTTTCATAATTATTCCAAATTCAGCTTTGATTGATTGATTGAACCCTATTTTTATCAAATGCGTGCGCTCCTGTCGGTTGTGGGAAGGTCACAGTCTATCCTACCTTCTCTCTTCCCCGCAGCCCGTGCGCCTACAAAATGAGCGACTTCAAAACAATCCAAGTTGTAGGTATGGCAATGCTGAGTCCATCTGTATTTATTCGATATCATACGTCCATGGTTGAATGCATTTCCATTTATCGTGTCAAGGTAGTCGTTGATATACAGTGTGTCCCACTTCTCATGGAAACACTCCCGTATCTTCCGTAACAATAGAGATGAAAATGCCCAAAATGCACCTACTGCTTGAATAAGGTTGGCCTAAGTGATATACACTGCCCGCCACTCGCGATGGAACAACCCATTTTTACGGTAAAACATAATAGGGGGCAGAATAGGCTCAAAATTCCTACAGATTTGTAATTAGTACCACCAACTTACTACAGAGACACATTTTCTCTGAAAAATTTCAGTCCTGAAAAATCCGAATTTGTCTCACTTCTCATGGAAACCCCCCCTGTAATTTTTTACGTGGAACCATGAAATTTCCAGGATCGATAGATACACTGGAAATGAACTCACTGCACGGAAATGGTCAATCTACGTAATATATACTGCACGCCAGCAGCGAAGGAACCACCCATTTTTCCATCGCTGCTGGCGTGCAGTGCACATCATGTAGGATGACCCGTTTTGTGCAGTGATTTCATTTCTAGTGTATCTATTGATCCTGCAAATTTCAGGGTTCTGCGTATAAAATTACGGAAAATACGGGGGTGTTTCCATGAGAAGTGATACAAATTCGGATTTTTCAGGACTGAAATTTTTTCAGAGAAAAAGTGTATTTGTAGTAAGTTGGTGGTCCTGATCACAAATCTGAAGGAATTTTTAGCCTATTTTGCCCCCTAGTATGTTTTACCGTAAAAATGTATTGTTCCATCGCGATTGGCGGGCAGTGTATATCACGTAGGCCAATCTTATTCAGGTGGTAGGTGCATTTTGAGCATTTCCATCAGTCCTAAGAGTTTCATCATTCAACCTCAATTATTACGGAAGTTACGGGGGTGTTTCCATGAGAAGTGAGACACACTGTAATTATTGAATTCTCCAATGTTTATGTTTATGTCGCCAATTATTAAATGATTTTCAAGTTGAATATTTGTAATTTCCTGCAGGTGTTTTCTCAGCTCCCATATGATTTTATCGTCATGTGTTGAAAGTGGCCTATATTATATTGAAGCAATCAAAATAATTTGTTCTTTATTGATTTGGATGTTTACTAAAATAATAAGAATGAAATAAATGCTTCGAAAGAGTTATCAGTTGAAGTAAATTATTAGTTGTTGTTGTTTATATGGAGCATTTGATTGGAAAAGGGACTGCAACAGTTCAAGAGCAAAAAGAACATCATCACATTACTGGTATTATTAGGTACAGCATGCCCATGCCTTTTTGATGATTCAGGTAGTGATTTCAGATCTATAAACCTAGAGAAATTATTCATTGATTTTTGAGGTTAGATTCAATATACGTAAATTTTTGAGATGTTAAAACACTACACCAGAGATTTTTTTCCACAAAATGAGTAAAAGACGCAAATGGCATATACTAATCTATATGAGATAGTTCGATAATGAAAATCCCAGTTCTCTTTGTGGTATTTTATAAACAAGCAATAGTGAAAAAAATTACTTTTTAGGTTTTTTTTGGAAAGATCATTAAAGGAATCGTTTCACAGTCGTTGGAATTTTTGAAGAGATTCATGAAACCTATAAAATGGATTATCATTCTACCGGATCAGAGCATTTTCCACTAAGAAAATCCGGGAAAACCTCGAAAAAAAGACCAATTTTCAAAAAAATTTCAATTTTCAATCGCGTTATAAACAATTCAAGGGCACATCTTGCTTGATTTATGTAAAATTTTCGTATTCAAATTCTGTAAACTGTATCTGGAAGTAGAGATCAATATCTTCACTATGTTTATTTTAGAATTTCACCTGAGAGGCGAGAAAAGTGTTGGCAATGTCACTGATAGTTGATCAAAATGCTTCGAAGTGGGTCCGAAGTCAACCGAAGTCGCACTGAAGTTAACTAGAGTTGAGTTCGGACGACTTCGGGTGCACTTTGAAGCATTTAGAGTAAATTCCAGTGACATCCAACACATTTCCCACCTCTCAGGTGAAAATCCAAAATGTACGAATTGTAGATATTGATCTCTACTTCGAAATACCGTTTGCAGAATTTGAATAAGATGATTTTCCTCAAATCGGCGCAGTTACAAAGATTTGCCATTAAATTGTTTAACACCTTGACTACCAAGAAATTCATACTGACTTACCCATGGTGCCACAGAAAACGGGTACTGTGTAACAACGATATATGATTACTTATATTTTATATTTCGGACGTCCATCATCTTAATGGTTGAAAGATTTCTATCTTTGTGGACCACATGACCCCGTTCTCATTCTTCCCTATATCAGGGGTATCTCCGAGAAGATCAGAAGGATCGGAAATAAATACAACATCAAGAGTTGCTTTCAGTCCGGCAGTACCTTACGAAGCTTCCTCACCAAAACCAAACCAGAGAACGCAACAGAATCCAGTAAAAACTGTATTTACAAAGTCCCATGTGAATGTGGAGATTCCTATATCGTTGAGACCAAGAGGCCATTATCAGTAAGAATAGCTGAACACAAAAAGTGGACTCAACGAGGGGAAACATCAAAATCGGGAATTGCTGACCACGCCTGGACAAAACACCACCGAATTCTCTGGGACGAAGCTAGTGTTCTTCATAGAGAGGAACATTGGTTCAAACGGAAATTTATGGAAACCACCTACATAGAAGCCAATGGTGCCTTCAGTCAACCAAGCGTGGAAATTAAAAACGTATGGAAACCGCTCATGGACCGTTTTGGAGGGAGAAAAAGAGCGAAACCACGCGCGCCACAAGACCGCGCGTAATTACACTTTAATTATAGTCCTATAAAAGGTCGCGTAGCATCTGATTTTGTCACTATTCACCAGAAGACGATTGCGGATTCAAGCAATTGAAACGATGTGAAAAAATTTGAAAGAGATAGAAATCTTTCAACCATTAAGATGATGGACGTCCGAAATATAAGTAATCAAGTTACTACATCGTCTAAAACATTGAAACAATGGTATATGAGATTAGCCTACCATTCAGTTATCGCTTCATATAGAGATTTCAAAATTGAAGTAGAGGTATAGGATTGAAATACATGGAATTTTATTGAAACGTTCCTGACATAATCCTCCAGCACGAGTCAGAAGTGCTGACAACTTTTTCATAGAAATTGTCTATTTTCATCATCTCAACAATTTCATCAGAATACTCATAATAAAAATGTATAGTTTAATCGAAAAAATTTAATATACGAATCAAACAATTCGAATGTAGTGAGCAGAGTGTAGGGATGGATTCATACACATAATCCTGTCTTTTCAGTCCAAAACAATAGTAATAACAATAATTACAAAGTAATATTTATTTACTGCCAAATATGAAAAATAATAGTTCACAAAAACAATAAATTCAAAACGTAAATAAATTATTACCCAGTAATTCAGAACTGACTTCTGATGTTAAAATGATAAATTCTTGTAAATATTGAAAGTTTGATTTTATGGAGGACATTCGTCTCCTGAAATGTATTTTGTGGGTGTAACCTTCTACAGTCTGAAAATGAGTTAATGTGAGATCAAATAATCTATAGAATTGTAAAAGGGAAATGGGTGAACTGTATATTGTGCAACTCGAAGATATCTTACTTTGAATTAAACTTTACAAACTGAAAGTTTATGAAATATAACATCCAAATATGCTCTTCATGTGGTGGTAGTGATCAAGTCAGCGGCTGCAATTGTTTTTTAGTAGAATGTTGCTATTATCCAAAAAAGTCAATTCACTCTGATTTACTGGTTATTCATAAGACTGTTAAAACATGTACAAGTGTCATTCATATTACGAAGAAGTACTGATTTTACATAATCTAAAAATTTTTAGGGAGACTTGGTTTATTTATCAACTGAAAGGACGACGTTCCGGTACGCCCAATAAATATCTAAAAACATTCAAAAAAGGTAAAAAAAAACTGAAAAATTCGTGGGCTTCGACATTTGAATAATCCAAAAGAGAGACAAATTGATGATGAATGATGAACCAGAAAATTGAGAATATATGGTAAATTTTTAAAATAAAATAACGGACGAATCTGAAGCCATTGCCAATAATGAAAATAATGAAATTTTCTTGTTTAAAAACAAAAAATCTGAATAGCTGAATTCTGTTTGGTTACTGTAAAGAAATACCCTTGTGATTTTTTCTGTATACCAATCAAATTTAGTCGAATAACAATGGTACTTCTACTCAGTCAAGGCTTTATGAATGATTCTCAACCGATAGAAATGAAATCCAGGGATTTATCAGACTCACAGGGTATAAGCAATATTTCCCAGGAAAGGCTATCAAGTATGGAATAAAACTATTCAACCAGTGTTGTGGAACTTAATATATCTACCTACTTGAAATTTGAAAATATATTTTGTGAAAGAACGTGTTTCTGATACATCAGTCGCAACAAACAATGTTTTGTTCTTGTCTGATAAACTTTTATGTTCCAGAAGAAGACCCATTGCTGATAATTTTGATAGTAGTGTATCGTTGGCTACCAAACTTGTTGGTAAAATAACTATATCATATAACTATATCATAATTTTTCAGGCACTAAGATAAAGTACGAAGAAAAGACGAAATCAAAAAAAAAAGTTTACGAAAAGATGATATTTGTTCAATACAGAACGATCTCGTAATTTGTGTCATTTAGTGAGAGGTTGTAACGTCACAAAAGTTCCGTTCCAACTTTCGTCTCATTCTGTTAACTCCATGTCATCTGGCGATAATGTTTTTTTAAGTAAGTGCTCAAGTTTACTGCTGATCCGCTGCGAGTCCGAACTCATCAAGTAGTTCATCTAGTTAACTGATTAAGGCTTATAGGCTCTCAGGGGAATAGCCAATATGATAGCACACAAATTCTGAGGAAGAAGAGATCAAATCCGCCTATCAATTTGAATACAATGTTTTAGCATGTTTATAGAGAGAGAAAGTAGATACAGAAATATGATTGCTCTTATATTTCTGTCATTTATCTCCATCTATCAGCAATTTTTAGGTATAATGCAAACTACGTCAGAGTATACGTCATTTGTATAAACCAATGAGATTTTAAATACTTAAACTTATGATTGCCAATTTAAACAAAAAAATCAGAATATTATACTGCATTGATATTCCTGCGAAAAGAAGAGTTTTTCGGCCATTTTGCATCAATCTCTGTTACCAGCGAAATCACTTGGCTGACCTCATGGGAAAAATTAAATTTTTGAAAATTCTTTTGACTTTCCTTTGGTGAAAAATTTGATAACAATCAGGTTGGTAATATTTTTGAACTTATTGTTTTCTCAAAAAAAACCATAGCTGGGTATTTTTTAGTATTTTTGGAAAAGGATTAAGAATTTTAAGAACATGCTAAAATATTCTTTCTTTTGCGGTGTCTAGCATACTGGTTCTAACAAAAAAAAAATATTGTTCTAACATAAAACTATTGTTTTAACATAAAGGTATTATCTGGTATTGTAATATTTTTTTTTTCTAAATGCTAGGCTACTTTGTTGAAGAGTAGAAGTGAAGTTACTTCAACAAAAGTTAGACAGTTTCTAGAAGATTTGTCTGGGCCTATACTTATGGACAAGCTCAAATGTTCAACTCAAATGGAACATAATCGAAGCTTCATGCATTGAAGTCTATTCAGGCAAACTCTTTGGCGAGCCTTTTCATTTTTGAGTTCAATACGGTTGAACGTATTGAAGAAACCGTCTGGTTGAGTCACCAGAGAATCCCTGCGAACCGATCTCGAAGGATTGTTCGCACACAAAGCAGTTGAAGACTTTCGATACCCTAGAAGAGGTTAAGTTCTATACAAGAGTCCATTTTATTGAGAATACGCTGGACAGGCGCGAAGATTATGGGTATTATACAAACAAACTATTCACTTACCAGTATTTGAGCTACTATTTCTATACAGCCAGCAAGCTACACCCTTCCACAGGTTTGGGAGACTCTTTTGGTATATATGATTTTTGGGAACAGAGTATCACATGGGATGAGGACACTGAACATGATTAAATTAGCTGCAACTTGGTAACGTACAGCTTACAATTTTTATTTTTCATCAATCGTCGTGTGGACTTGGTGAGAACTTTTTGTTGCTACGACGAGACTCAGGTGACACAAGTTAAATAGTGCCTTATCATATACAAGTCATAACAACACCCAAATGTTACTTTGTTGTTATTCTTGCATGTACGTTGGTGTCAACATATCCTCATGACTTAGCGCACCATACATAAAATAGGATGAAATTCATATTTACAATATACCTGTGAATCCCTTACAAGGCCTTGTAGCAGGAACCAACATTTGTTTGTATGTGAACTAACTCACTAGTAATTTCAAAAATTCTATCTACGACCATAAAATTCGTTTTTGATTTGTTGACAACTTTAGGTTAGGACAAATTTTTAGGAACTGATACATATGCCACGTTAGGCAACAAATGTTTCACATTTGTATGTTTAGCAGCGTTCAGTCATCCTTGTGTTAGTCTTACCCATATTTACAGAACCGTAATAAAAATTTTGGAGTACATAAACTGATACTTATTTATTCCATCTCTCTTCTCAGGTTACAAACCCACACAAGATTATTTTTGTCAATTTTTCTACTGAAAGAGGGAGTTAAGTTTAATTGAAGTAAGGCCGATCTTTATTTTTTTAATTTTCAGTAGCGTCCTCCTGACATCTTTTAATTATCCTAATTTTTACCAAACTTAGTGATAAAAGCGAATCTTGGTTCAAAAGATATACCACCTCTGATGATTCCGACCCATCTGACCATTATTGCTTCAAATATAGCGTAACATCTCAAATTTGAAAGGAATAGTTTCAAATTTGACTTAGAGCGCTATTAGGTTTAATAGGATATATTCGGTCTCAGTACCAAATACGAGGGTATGAATGAGTCCGAAATTCCCAACTTAATGAAAGCAATATGGAAATCAAATATATTAACAAATTTAGATGTGCAATCGATGAACTAGAAGCAAAATTATACAGCATAATAAAAGAAAAGCTTCTGTAGATGTTTGTGATGTATCTGGCTATAATTAGCTATATTTAGAAAATCACTGAATTTGTATAAAAAATTAGCACTAGTTCACCACAATAAATTCATTTTGAGATAAGAGAGCCCATCAAAAAACACAACTCCTACGTGTAACTCAAGAACAAGATACACCTTAATCAGTTATAAAAGATCTTTGAATAGAATCCATCGTCTGCTCTAACAGAAATGCCGTGAGAGTTAAAAGACATTGTAACTCTATTTTTCATTAGTAAAATGTACCTACCTATATATTTTTCTGAAAAATGCATTTAATTTTGAACATCATCTATAGTAACAGACTGTAGGTTTACCTCTCATCCTAGTCTGCTCTCGGTGTGGTAAAATATTCTTGCACGTTTTGAGGTGAATCAATACCATTACCTCTCCATCTCTACTATTAATTGTGTTGTGAAGTTCACGATCATTTATACAGTGTTCAACAGGCCTCCTTTGTAATATTTGAGCCAGAAATATACAGAATTGAAACAAAATGGAGTTGAAATGGGAACAGATTTTCACAATAACTTGAAATTTTAAAAGTGGCCAAATTTGCGTGCAACGTAACCAATCCAATTTAAGCTTTCCAAGTCGATGATGTTCCATTCGGAGCATCTAGAAGTTCGATACCTTTCACTTTTCAACCATATTCACAAACGATTCATGTGTTGATTTATCCTGATTAATCACATTACAACCTGACATATATTCTATATTATCCAGTACAATGCTAGAGTTTTAAGAAGTACTATGCTAGGATTTAATGTATTCAAATAGATTACCACGACTACTTTGTAGTAAAAGTGTTTGAAGCAGCCGTAGTAGAGGTGCATAATTGGCGGTCATTATGACCACAGGAAAGTATTGTAGCGGTCATAATGACCGCTATGGCACTGAAGGTGTTAAGCTATTGTGCAAAAACTACACGTTAGACAGAACCATCTGGCGCACATATGAACCATATATCATTATCTATCAGTGTCCCCAATATTGTTTGTCCAGCTGCAGATTTATAAAAATAATAATTTTTGAGGTTTCCCAGATTTCTTCAGTGAAAAATGCAACGATCAGGTCGTATAAAAAACCTTTTTGTAGTTTTATAACTCTCTTCAAAAGTTCTATTGAATGTAAAACGAATTTTTCAATACTTATTGAGATATCGTAACAAAATAAAAAAGTTGATTTTTTTTCATTATTTCTTGTTTAAAAAATTCCACAAAGCGATTGAATATATCAGATAGTTTCACTTTATTTGCCAACGATACTACGATTCAATGGCATGACAAGAATGAGGCTTATCTATGTCAAACCATTTCTAGAGATGTTGACCGCATTGAAGAATTCAAATTTACTATCATTGAATGTATCTAAAACGAATATACTGAGCCTCCGTTGGAAGCCACCTGTACTATTACTTGGCAATAATACTATAGAAAGTAAAGAAACTACTAAATTTCTTGGACTTCAGATTGATGCCACATTAAAATTCGATACACACATTTCAAATCTTAGTAAAAAGCTGGCTTCGGAATGCTATGCAATGCGAATTATTTCCAACAATTTGGGATGTACTGCTACCAAGTCAGCATATTATACCCTTATTGAATCGCATCTAATCCATGGCATTGCTTTCTGGGGAGTCTGTAGCAAAACCCTTTTTTTAAATAATTTTCACTCTACAGAAAAGAGCAGATAGATATTTGTGTGAAGCAAAATTTAGGGAATCTTCTCGGCCTTTGTTTGCACGTCAAGGTAATCTAACTCTCACTTCACTTTTTATTGTCGAATCAGTCAGTCTAATTCACGAAAATAGAATTAAATTTAAAAATAATTCATCAGATCATATAACTCGGCAACAAAATCATATACCTTGTAGCATGTAAATTTTCGCTACTTCATTTTGTTTATTTTTTATAAAGCTTTAAAGCAATGTAGACTTCACCCTGTGGTGACCTACTTTCAATGAGCCTTAACAAAACATACGTATATGTTCCTAGTTGGTTGTCTATCGTCATTCATAGAAACCTTATCAACATACCCATGGTAATTTCCATTCAAAACCACATTTAATGATCAATTCACATTTCACAAGTTGTCACTACGATGAGATTAATTAAGTTCTGGATGCACCATCAGAATAAATCATTACTTTTCGAATTGTTCTCATTGAAACTGCATAGGTTGTGGTCCTGTCTAGCTTTCCATGTAGTGCTTGTATTTCTGCTTACTAGAAAAGTGTGATCTGTTTTACGTTTTGCAAGTGTTGATCTAAAAATTATTAAAGGTGAATAAGGAATTTCTTCGAAAGAAAATATATCCTACTCACTTTGACATCCAATGTTGTCTTCGACTTAGTGCTTCGTATGTATGTCTGAGTTCTGGTTATTGAGAAGGGTCATAAGGAGTGTCTTCGAAGAATTATTGTCTTTGTTTTAATCTTTAGGGTTTAAAGTGATTAAAAACTAAATGTTTTGATTGTTTTCATGTTTACGTTTATTGTCTATTTGTCAGCTGTCCGATGATATTTCAACTGTCAGCTGTCAACTGTCATGTTAAAATATCAGTGTAGCCAACTTAGCTTTTGGGGTTTCTGATCAGAGACAAACAAACACATCATTATTTTTATGCTGGTCAGATTGGTCGGTTAAGCATGGAACATGCAAATATCGAAATATCTGAATGTTGGTAACATAACTTCCTGGATGGAAAAATCTTCAAGGTGGATATCGTTTCCGACTGAGAGAAGGGTAAGATAGTAGAATTGGTGGAAGCTACAGGTGTCTAGCCATACAGGGATTCCTGGTTTTGTTCGGCTGATGAATCCTGAATTTGTTAAGTGATCCTTTGTGAATATTCCATTCTACTTATCTCACTATCAACTCCAAAGACCTGGCTTTTGATAAATGCCTATCTTGGAACAATTTGTGGTTTGAAAACTTTGTACCACGCCGACATTTTTTTGAAGATAAAACCCTTCACGGAAGGTGAGTTTTCCAACTTTTCTTTTCGTCGTTTTCATGCTAACGACTGTTTAGAACAGCTATTTATTTAAAAAAAAACATTCATAGGGTTGTTGTTGTACACGGAGGAATTTGACCCAGAGAATTGTCACGTTTCCTTGCCTGGTTGGGTATCTCCCAAGCTTTGGTTGAGCCCCACGTCTTCCTGTTGGATATTTATAGTATTATGGCTTCAGTATAGCTGATTTGCTGAAGTATAGAATGCCTGGTATTGCTTGATGAACTGTTGAATTGCTGTCAAATGTGATGAGGCCTTCTTCATTAATAGTCTTCGTAGACTCCCTTCCTTCATCACTCCAGTACTGGTTGGCCTAGGATCTAGTCCAAAAATCATCACGTTGGTGTCACCAGAGGAACAGGTTTCACTTTCTAATTTATTTCATATTTGGATTGATACTTGCTAAGTTGTACATTCATATTTTCAAATCGAAGTACCAAATTTGAAACATCCATATAAAATAATAACGAAGATACAAGGGGGTAAATTGGTTCCGAGTCACCCGGTATAATGGATTGAAGATGACCTACAACTGACTTTATGAACATCCTGTTCATATTTTCAATGAAATCAACATGACCTACCCACTTATATCAATAAATAATTCAGAAAGAGTCTCAAACAGTTATTTGCTGAAGAAGCCTATTATGAATTGGAGGAATATTTTTGTGAGGTGTTTCAGTCTTCATCCTATGAATTTCAATCATTACTCCACATAGTAGATCCTAATAATGACAGATTTAATTTTTAACATTATTTTAAAATTGTATTATTATGTGGTATGCATGTTTTATATTTGTTATATTGTTTGTTACATATTTGTTATGCTGTTTGTTGTATTTTTACATATCTTCGTCTATAAGAGTAACTTTTCTTCTGGCAATAAAGAATATTCTGATTTTGATTTTGCTGGGGAAAAAATCAGGGTTTTCATTCACGAACTATCTTATAAAAAGTTGTATAGGCCGTTTGCGACTTTTATTGTGTGTGAAAATAACCTCTTATTTTTATCTACAGCCCTACAATGTGGCGAACAACCAATGATAAAATAAAATTAGAAAAAATATTACTATTTACCGTTCTGATGACGTCAGTGTGGTTCAATATTTTGTATGAAATCGATCGCCATCGACGGACTACGGAAATATTTCCCTGGCAGCTAGCGCGATTCCATTTTTCAACTCTGTTTGGTCATACATATAATTTGTATGCTTGGTCAATTTCGGACAGTATTCACAAATAACAGACGTGAGTAATCATTATATAACATGTATCCACGCATAATTCCTGCTTTTAATCTTTCTAGTCCAACAAATCTCCGCTTATTAGTACGATCACGTTCGTCTCTCAACAAACCAATCCTCAATCAGCTGTTCTCATTTAACTGTGAGCTTAAAGCTTAGCAAATATGGTGGGAAGAGAAAAACGTATTTTACCCATATTTTAACTGCCAGTGAGTGGTATCTGAATCCTCGTACTTACTGTAGAAAGACACAAAATAATCTGAATTGCCTTAATTGACTGGAACAAACTTTTAAACGGAAATTAAATGAAAAAAATCACAAAGGCAGTCTCAAAAGTCAAATGTGCCCCGTATCATCTCAAAAGATGTGTTCTGCAGCCCCCCCAAAACTCAGATGCTGAGTGAGTGTTAGAGTCTGGTTCTGGCCGCTGCAGGGCATGTGCACAGAATGTGTTCAGCCGTTTGATAATCCTCCATTCATAGCCGGCACTCTGCATCTTGTGCAAGTCCGATTTAATGCATGTGATGTTTGAGTTTGCAGTGGCCAGTAAGCAAACCTACTATAACTCTGAGATGCGCTCTGCTGAGTTCTAGCAGTTTGTCAGAGTCCTGTTTTTTCCTTGTACACGCAATAAATGCTTTGGAATGGGCTAGGCCCGGCAGACTACGCCAGTACTCGAGTCTTTTATTGTCTGCCCAAGCTGTTATGACATTCTTGGCAGTGCTATATGCTAAACCGATTACCGGTTCAGGTCCAGTGAACGTTGTTTCGGCCACCACTTTTGCTAGGGCGTCCGCTATTTCGTTTCCTTCTAGGCCTGTGTGACCTGGTATCCAGACTAGGGTAACGTTGTTGCGTTGCGCCGGTCGGTTTAAGGTGTCTCTGCAGTTCCATACTGCCGTAGATTTGAAGCAGTTGGATTCAAGCGCTTTAAGTGCTGCTTGACTATCTGAAAATATCTTAATTGTTTTTCGTGTGTGGTGTCGATTTTCCAGCTCCCTGGCACACATTTCAATGGCATATACCTCTGCCTGAAATATCGTAGCTAGTTTGCCCATACTGAACGAGCGTTTCACTACTGGGTTCGTCCCATATATTCCGGCTCCGACGCCTTCCTGAGTTTTGGAACCATCGGTGAACCAACGTTCATTTGCCCTACATAGGTTGGTTTCATTCCGGAGCCAGTCTTCTCTTTCGGGAAAGACCACAGTGTAGGACGTGTGAAGGTTGATAGTTTTAGGCATGATGTCTGAGGGCATTCCTAGAATGTTGTGAGCTGTTATGCCCTCCAGCATGCCGCTGCCTCTCATGACACATGCCTGCGGTAGACTAATAGCCGCTTGATAAAGTCTGTATGTTGCCAATCTTGCCTTTCTCTCCAGAACTATGTGGAGAGGAAGTAATCCAAGGAGGACGACGTAACTCTCGTTATTTATTTTTTTGTGAGTTACAGGTTGTAAGATAAGTGTATCAGATATTAGTCAGATGTTAGTCAGATGATCATTCATGGTGTTGGGAATTATTAGGTGCGACTATTCATTACGTTTAAAGTTGTGTGAGGAATATTGTCTTTTAATGCGTAGTTGTGCCCATAAGTGTAACATGAGATTGGAGATGATGCAGAACAAGGTACTCCGTATCGTCACAGATTGTGATAGATATATTCGGCTAGATACTCTACGTGAGCTGGCCGAGATAAAGACCATCGCCGACTATATAAAAAATTCATCAATGAAATTTTACAGATATTTACAGATCTTGGGAAGCCCATGGCCAGAAACACGAGCAGCATTAGAGATCATAATAATGAGAACTACAAAAAACTTGGAGGCCATATTTATCAGGCCCTGGATATTTTTCATGAAATTCTGGAGTAGACCAAGTCCACTGCCTTAGGCACCTCATGGTGAGAGGTTGGTCCCACGGTTGGTGCCCGCCCGCCGACTCTTCGGAAGGGCAGGCAGGAACCCACTCAAACCCCGCATGGTCGAGACTCCCTATTTTATCATATCCTTTTGGCGGGAATAATATGGTATTTTATTATGTGTTATTTCATTTATACTCTGTACGCGTACTTGCTTTTAATACGTAATTAATTTAATTTAATAAATGAATTTTGAATTTGAATCTCAAAAGAGGACGATGCAAGAAATACAGGGAGGATTGTCAGCTACTGGAATGGTCCTATATTATATCGATAACGGAGACACAGCACTTTCCTAGGGGTGGAACAACGCCGCTCTTAGTAGGTAACCATCTTTTGAAACTCAACTGTTAGCATTACTTAGATAGATCTGATCATCACAACTGCTAGGATAGAAAAAAATTATTGCAACAATATGTAACAACAGTAGAGTAATATCGGAATAGCGGTCTTATTCTACTCCTTTGCAGTGATGGAATGAACTGTGGAATGTTTTTTAAACAAATTAATTTTCAAAATAAGATACTGGACATTTCAATTTAAATTAAACAAATCATAATATCAAATTAGGATGGATTTAGCGACGGAAAATATATAAAAAAGCAACCCAATAACTTTTCTATTTATATTTTCATAAATTGCTCCTTGCTAAATCCCTCCTAATCTGTATTTTCCTGTTCAGAACTGTTACGCTGGTAGCTGCAGCTGCCTTCGTGGCAACGTTAGTTGTTGCCTTGTAAGCACAAGGTCTCTCAACCGATGCCACAAATGTGTGGTTGGCTTCTTGTTGTTGACTTCCTTTTTTTGACTTCCTTAGTGATGTACATCTTCGAACTTGATTTCACCGTACTGATGAGAGCTTAAGCTCGAATTACGTGTCTACGTTTGCACATTTTGAGGGTTTTACCCAATAATTTTTCTATGTATATGATAAAATCTATATGGTTGGAAGGCTAGTATCACAGTGTACGAATTCTGCAGTACTATAATAGTTATTTTTGTATTAAGTGAGTAAAATGAGAGTTTTTTGCCATGAAAACACGAATTTTATACACGAAATACAAACAACAATTTTTGTACAACTGTGAATGTGATTTTACATAGTCTGAAATATTTTGAAAATAAATACATCTTGACGTGGTTTTTTGTCCTGATGAGTTATAGCTTTTGATCGTATTCAAACATTTTTCCTGTCTGAAAAAAGTAAGTACAAAATAACTAAATAATACTTCTCTTTTCCAAATATGTTATCTTTAAAGTTATAAATACTTCCAATACAATTTCACAGCATCCAGTGGTTTTTCTGTGTCATTACTATATAGAAACGGTTTGTTGGCACGCCGCGTGTTTGACTGTGTTTGCTCGTAGTTGCTTCAATTTCAAGTTATTTTCAAGAAGATGGATGTTGATTATGATAGTGGTAGTGATACTTCATCAGATATATCTGAGAAAGTAAATGTAATAGTATCTAGGTAATATGTTACCGGCCAAATCCAAGTTGATGTATGAGAAAACATATGACCAATTTCGTGAATGGTCCGACAAGAAACAAGTAATCGCCAACATATACATGGAGTGGTTCGAAGAATTGGCTATCAGAGAGGCAAAATACAAACTAAAACTATGGCTAAGATACGTAGACGACACCTTTATCATTTGGAACCATGGAGATGAACACCTTGGGGAATTCTTCGCCAGAATGAATAACATGAGGGATTCAATCAAATTCACAATGGAAATGGAAACTAACAGTACCCTATCGTTTCTAGGGCTATAATCACCCAAACTCCGAGAAGCTCATAGGATAAGTTCGGAAACAACTCGAAAAGACCAAGACAACCGAAGAAAGACCACAAAACCCCACACTCATTCTTCCCTATATCAGGGATATCTTCGAAAATATCAGAAGGATCGGAAAAGAATACAACATCAAGAGTTGCTTTCAATCCGGCAGTACCTTACGAAGCTTCCTCACCAAGACGAAACCAGATAACACAACAGAATCCAGTAAAAACTGTATTTACAAAGTCCCATGTGAATGTAGAGATTCCTATATCGGAGAGACCAAGAGGCCATTTTCAGTAAGAATAGCTGAACACAAAAAGTGGACTCAACGAGGGGAAACATCAAAATCGGGAATTGCTGACCATGCCTGGCCAAAACACCACCGAATTCTTTGGGACGAAGCTAGTGTTCTTCATAGAGAGGAACATTGGTTCAAACTGAAATTTATGGAAACTACCTACATAGAAGCCAATGGTGCCTTCAGTCAACCAAGCGTGGAAATTAAAAACGTATGGAAACCGCTCATGGATCGTTTTGGAGGGAGAAAAAGCGCGAAACCACGCGCGCCACAACACCGCGCGTAATTACACTTTAATTATAGACCTATAAGAGGTCGCGTGGCATCTGATTTTGTCACTATTCACCAGAAGACGATTGCGGATTCAAGCAATTGAAACGTTGTGAAAAAATTTGAAAGAGATAGAAATCTTTCAACCATTAAGATGATGGACTTCCGAAATATAAGTAATCAAGAAACATGTAAACAAGGTGTCTGAAATTGTGCTTATATGTAATTTTGAGGAAAACTCTAAAACTATAAAACCTCCTATGTTATGGAGTGTCTACTCAATGTAGAAAAGTACAAAAGCGTCGGATACCGAGGAAAGAAATCTAAAGTTTATCAAGGGATGATATCAATAAATTTATTCAAGATGCTGATATAACGAAACAAATTTACTTTATAAGGTACAGATATGATCATAATTTTGTAAGATTAGTTGTAATTTCAATATTTTTTATTTGTAAGTTGTCTTAATTTTATTATAATATTGATTGTAAAAATACCTGATATGAAGACCTATTGCGCAAGAACGTTGACTGTTTCAAATTCTGATTATATTGAGATATACCGCAAGTATAGAGCACTACGGCTGCCTCATACAAAAAGTAACAGATTATTTTTGAAATATTCGAGTAGGAAATATATTAATCAACATGTGGGGATAAATTAAATAGGAGACTTTACCAGCTTGATTGCGAAATGGTTTGGAAATGACATGTATAAGAGCTACACAGGTCACTGTTTCAGGAGAAGCTCTGTAACTCTTCTGGCCAATGCAGGGGGCAACATTACATCCATAAAACGTCACGGTGGCTGGAAATCTGCCTCCGTAGCAGAAGCATAGTGTAGAAGATAGTTTGACAAACAAAATTGATATTTTTAAAAAAGTATTGAATTGTCATGTCAGTCTTCTTTCAAACAAATTAAATCATCTGATAAATTTGTGGAATAAACTCTTCAAGAAATATCTATTGTTTCTGATCAGCAGAAACATGGAACATCATCGAAAATTTATGTTGGAAGTAATTGTTCAAACTTAACTATCAATTATTATTTCAATAAATAAAATAGTTTTATGATGAATAATCAATTAATAATTGATTATAAATCCTTCAAAAAGTAATATTTTATATTTATTTTGTGAATAATTTGGCAGCGAAAAAAAAATACCTATACATTTACACATCAATAAAGATGCAGAATTGTAAATTTTCTTTGATAGTTGTACCAAAATAGCTATTTATGATAAAAGTTTGTAAAGTAGGACTTTCTTGTATGAGCGTGAAGTTTGTTGAATTAGTCGCAGCCGAGTTCAACAAACACGCGAGTACAAAAAAGCCCGTCCATACAAAGTTTTTTCTTCGACAGTTATTATATTGCCAAATTGTAGCAATTATATCATTAATTTGAATGTTTAATCATATGAATTGTCGTCGTATTATCAAATAAAGACTTTCGAGGTATATTTGACGCAAAATACTGTATTTTTCAAAAATGCATGAATGTATGAACAGTGTATAAAAAATTACTTTACGCACTCGTGCGAATAAGTATTGAATTGTTATTTAAATGCCTATATCAAATTAGTAAATGACAGTTGAGAGTCGAAAACAACACAATTACGGACTGTCTTTCATGTGATGGCATAGTCTGTTTCCTACTAGTATTTTTGTTAAAAACTCACCACTTTTATGCTCTATTGCTTGGTTTAATAATGAAAACACTGAGCTGAACACAACAACATGAATTAATATTCAGAAAATGTGTTACAAGTATATTTTTCACTCCAAAGAAAATCATAAAAAGCTTAAACACTTAGATCCAAATATTCAATGCTATTAGCACAATAACACAAATGACAATCAGCCTTATGCTGCATCACTTCCGTTATGTTTAGCGGTCAGACGTTATCACAACTTAACGTCAAAATGCCGGAGACAAGCCAAGTAGAGCTAAAAGTTTTACGAGAGATGAAATAAATACATTCCTAATGGAATCTTCCGATGATGTTTCATTATTTATGAAGGTAAGATATGAAATCTCATGCAAATAATTTTAATTTCGTTATAAAATATTCATTCGCACTACTTGCTTCTGGATTTTCTAGAGCATGTCGATGTGATTAGATTATTAAACTAACTGTGAATGATATTGAATATGAAGACAATAATTTAGTGATGAATACTCCCACTTGAAAAACGAATAAACAACCAACTTTCCCAATACATGCTACAACAGGCAACGCTCCAAATTCTGTTGAAAACTATAAAAAATATATCTATGTCCTAATGGAAAATAAACGATTGTTCGTATGCTTCGAAGCAGGTAAATGTGTAAATCAAAAGGTTGGCAAGAATACTATATCCAAAGTACCTACCACAGCAAATTGCAGAATATCTCAAGCATCCAGATGCCGAACATTAAACAGGGCACAGTTTCAGAAGAACTTCAACAACTCTATATCCTCATAAGTAAACTGTGGTAGAGATATTTTAGCTCCAAAACAGCATGGCACCAGCGGTTGGAAATCAACCAGTATCGCAGAAAGTTATGTAAAACAATCTTACGCTATAAATAAGAAAGTTTTCTAATCAAATTATGAGAAATAAAGTGGAATCTGAACTTGACCGTAATTATCAAACCACTTCTAAAAGTTACCACCATCACAATGTGCTGAGCGAAAATACAACAAAAACTGAATATCTTATTCCAACACTTTCTTCTTCCAAAGATATATACAGGGTGGCCATTTTTCGAGCTCCACCAACGGGATCTCAGTTACTATAAGTGATAAAGGCTGACTATATTATGGCAAACTTGCGCGTTCTCATGCTGAACGATTATCTAAAAGAAAATTTGATGTGTCAAGTATAGGAAAAATAACCGGTAATTTTCGTTTTTATCTTTTCAAGTGAAAACCAAAAGAACTAGATTTTTTTAAGTAGGACGTTCTCAAGACACTTTTTACAAGAAATCTAAATCTGTCATCGTATTTTTCGAAACTTTCTCAATAAAAGAGTTAGAATAATCAAATTTGGTTTTTCTCGTGGGCACCATATTGGATTCTTGCATTTCCTGATCCCAACGATGTATCATACGATATGATTTAATCTTACCTACTGATTAAAATTAAGAATAAATCGCTTCTGCGAAGAGTGTTCAACAAAATAAATTTTTACAGTTCTGTTCAATATTCGATCAAAACCCATTTTCTAATGAAGAAAAGCGTGCACTCTTTCATTTGTTCATAAATTGTATTCGATTTATAAATACCCATATTGTGGGTCCAGCAAACATTGCCAACATAACCAAAATGTTCCAGGTGACTCTACTGTTGTATTGTGTTACCTTTTTCTTTATATATATACAGGCCGTTTCTTTTATCATGTGGTAACATTGCTATTTTCTAAACCGTAACAGATACGAAGACGATTACATGGGAGAAAAGGTAACTATTGTGGAGAACAGTACAATGGTCAAAGAAAATTTACAGGGAGTCTCGCCCTTCCCGAGTTATACAGGGAAAATCAAAAATGCTGTTATTTGTATTTTACGAATAGAACTGTTATTTCTGAAAATATAAAAAAAATTATAATGAAAGTTTTAATGTATTTAAAATGTACTATGAAAATATAACAATGAATCTCTGATTAAACGTTTCGTGTCAACACGGCCACCATCAACATTTTTTTTTTCAAATACGGACCTGTCTATTTTAGTACAAATATTGATAAAGCGATAAAATCACAATTCAGTGGTATATCACACTTGATATTTTTATAACGTTTCATTTAAAATAACTAGCATCCTCAGTGACAACAATTTTTAATTACGGTCCTGTCGTTAGTTCTTTTGTAAATTATTTTGATTTCTTCAAAACCTATTCAACTATTGGCATACTTCAGACTTCACCCAATAATTTCGATAAGAAGATACCCCAACACAACGAACATTCGTATATTTCCTTCTTACAGAAATCCTTGTTTCAAGGCTGATTTCTTCTGAATCAATTATCATACTGAATATTTCTATAATTCTCAATCCTGGAAGTAACGAAAATATTAGTTTTTGGTCAAAATACGACTATTGTGTGATATGGTACAATTAAATAGCATCTCACTTCATTTACCATTTTTAAACAAGTAGGCTTTGCTTGGTTTCTATGGAAGGACAAATAAATGAGTTGTTGATACGTATTAAGAACTGTCAGTCGTGTCAACACGGCCACCATCAACATTTTTTTTTCAAATACGGACCTGTCTGTTTTAGTACAAATATTGATAAAGCGATAAAATCACAATTCAGTGGTACATCACACTTGATATTTTTATAACGTTTCATTTAATATAACTAACATCATCAGTGACAACAATTTTTAATTACGGTCCTGTCGTTAGGTCGTTTATGGATTCCGCAAAACCTAACTCTCCGATATAACAATTATCAGTGACGCTTTGAATAAATGTATCTATTAAAATTATGTTTACACTATAATAAAAGATATCTGTAGTTTCAGAGACGAACGATAGCAATTTACCTCGGAAATAAACTTACTTAAGAGTAGAAGAAATCAAACAAACAGAAAACAATTTATTTCATATTGAATTTTTGAGTGAAAATTAAACCAAAACAGAAAATGAATTCTTCATGATAACCTACATTAAATGCTCGAATTGCTGACCTCTTTGTTGAATGCACCTAAGTTGTTTGTCCATACAATTTCTGTGGCAATTTTCTAGCATGATGGGTGTAATGCTATTACATGCATCTCTTATTTTTTGTTTGAGATGGTCGATATCTGTACTAGTTGTCGAAAAAACTTTATCCTTTATGTATCCCTAGACAAAAAAATCTAAAGAAGTCAGGTCTGGGGATCGTGCTGGCCAGGCAATTGGTCCATTGTTTCCAATCCATTTTCTTGGGAATATTGCATCTAAATGTTCCCTTACTATTGCTGCAGTATGGGCAGGGGCACCGTCTTGTTGAAAATATTGTATTTCACGGCGGATGTTCAGTGGAAATTCATCTAAGTAGCCATGAAACTCATTGAATAAAAAATGTAAATACATTCCACCATTCAAATGCTCGTCGTAAAAGAAAGGACCTAATATGTTTGTTCCCAAAATTCCCAACCAAACATTTATTCCGAACCTTTCCTGGAAATTGGTTTCTCTATGTAAATGTTCATTTGTATTATTCCACCTATAATGGATGTTTCTGTTAAACCAACGATTGTTGGTGAATTTCGATTCGTCCGTCCATATTATTTTATTACAAATATTTCCAACTTCCCTATTTCTACGTCTCAACCACATCGCAAATCGTACTCTCCTTCCGTAATCCCTTTCATTGAGGTGATGAACTTTGCGTATCCTGTAGCATTTGTATTTGTTCTTTTTCAAAATATTTCTGGTAGATTTTACAGAAATCCATAGTTCGTGGGCAATTTCTCGTGAAGAACAATCTTGATTAGAAATATTTTTGTAACTGACCAATCCTAAATTGAAAAAAAATATTTTCGTCACTTTGTTAATCTTTATGAAGTAATATTTGCTTACCTAAAACATTTATTTGGTTCCGCATACTTCCAGTAACAACATATTTTCTAGTTTTATTTCTATCAAATGCACCACAGTCTCTCAAATTTCTTTCTAATCGTCTAAACATTTGAATGTTTGGAATACGACGATTTGGGTATAGCTCACCATACATATTTTTTGCCAGAAGAGTAGTTCTATTTGATTTTGCATAAGCAAATAGCATATCAGTCCTTTCGTCATTTGAATACATCTTTGATATGACTGAGTGTATAAACGACTGACAGTTCTTAACACGTATCAACAACTCATTTATTTGTCCTGCCATAGAAACCAAGCAAAGCCTACTTGTTTAAAAATGGTAAATGAAGTGAGATGCTATTTAATTGTACCATATCACACAATAGTCGTATTTTGACCAAAAACTAATATTTTCGTTACTTCCAGGATTGAGAATTATAGAAATATTCAGTATGATAATTGATTCAGAAGAAATCAGCCTTGAAACAAGGATTTCTGTAAGAAGGAAAAATACGAATGTTCGTTGTGTTGGGGTATCTTCTTATCGAAATTATTGGGTGAAGTCTGAAGTATGCCAATAGTTGAATAGGTTTTGAAGAAATCAAAATAATTTACAAAAGAACTAACGACAGGACCGTAATTAAAAATTGTTGTCACTGAGGATGCTAGTTATTTTAAATGAAACGTTATAAAAATATCAAGTGTGATATACCACTGAATTGTGATTTTATCGCTTTATCAATATTTGTACTAAAATAGACAGGTCCGTATTTGAAAAAAAAATGTTGATGGAGGCCGTGTTGACACGAAACGTTTAATCAGAGATTCATTGTTACATTTTCATAGTACATTTTAAATACATTAAAACTTTCATTATACATTTTTTTATATTTTCAGAAATAACAGTTCTATTCGTAAAAAACAAATAACAGCATTTTTGATTTTCCCTGTATAACTCGGGAAGGGCGAGACTCCCTGTAAATTTTCTTTGACCATTGTACTGTTCTCCACAATAGTTACCTTTTCTCCCATTTAATCGTCTTCGTATCTGTTACGGTTTAGAATATAGCAATGTTACCACATGATAAAAGAAACGGCCTATATATATATATATATATATATATATATATATATATATATATATATATATATATATATATATATATATGTATATATATATGCTGAATACTTGTTTCAAGGAGCAATAAATGTTCCAGTGACTGTAAAACAGTCGAAAACAATCCTTTAGGAACTCACTATACCTTTGTATAGATTGTTTGGCATATGTCCGACAGAAAACAACTACTTCTCTGGCTAATACCTCGACAGATATTGAATTATATCTGTCAGACATATGTGCAAAGATCCTTACTTTGAAGGAACAACTTTGCAAGAGCTCTCAGAGACAGACAACAGGACACCGCCTGATCCAAACAAGGAACCAACTGCAGACCGGTTTCGGGATGTAGTCCCTCATCAGTACAGTCCAGGTTATCATGGTTGTATACACGCGGGGCCCCGGTGCCCGTCATCGTTCGCCGGGATGAACACTGCAATCGCTTACAGGATCCACCACGGCAACAGATTAGAGAGCGCTCCAGAAGGACATTTCGGATACGAAATGGTATGTATATGCTGAATACTTGTTTCAAGGAGCAATAAATGTTCCAGTGACTGTAAAACAGTCGAAAACAATCCTTTAGTAACTCACTATACCTTTGTATAGATTGTATGGCATATGTCCGACAGAAAACAACTACTTCTCTGGCTGATACCTCGACAGATATTGAATTACATCTGTCAGACATATGTGCAAAGATCCTTACTTTGAAGGAACAACTTTGGAAGAGCTCTCAGAGACAGACAGCAGGCGGTGTCCCTCGGTTGGTTAAGTAGAATAGCTTTAAGCTAGACTTCGCCATCAGTTTAATGAAGTTGTAATGTTTTTCTTTTTATTGACAATAAAGACGTTTATTATTATTATTATTATTATTATAAGCTCCAGATTCATTACGCCTCTTATCGAAATTCGCAAATTACGTCCTAACGAAACGTATCTCCAGCGATACCCAGAGAGAGATCAACCTGTTTAAAATTATTTTCTATTGCTCCACAGAAATTTTGCCAATTATGGTTCATTTCCAAAGCCTAGACGAAGGTACAGCCATAGAGAGAATGTAAATGAAATAAGAGTTTTGCAAGCAGTGAGTGAACTAGGAATACAATAATCTAGGTTTGGAATCTTCTCCATTTACGTTCAGAGGATACCAAAAGCTTGTCGCGAGAAGTACCGATCACCTATTTCTTATTGTGAATTAAATTTAAAATTACCTCAAGATTTATTCTCGCGACAAGCTTTTATATCAATAAGAATTTTATAATGCAAACAAAATGATATATTCAATTCAATCTAAAATTTATTTTTTTCTTTTTAGTGCATTTAAATGAAAGCTTCCATCTAAAATAGTTTTTTAACTTTATTTATTAATTTTTTTTAGTTTTCTTTGGATCTGTTTCTTAGTCTGTTCATTTAAATTAATGCGTCATTGTTACATGGCCTGTTAATTTACCGTTGTAAATTTTTCCGAATTTCTACGCGTTCTCTATCTGGCTTTCGAGTAGGAAAGGAGGGTAAATTTTTTTGAAACCGTATTATTCTATGGTCAGATAATTTTCACTATTTTTTCCTAATTTATTTCGAGACAGGAGAGAAGGGCGTTCTTTTTTCATCATTATTTTCCATGTCCGAAACTGTTGAAACAATTTGCAAATTCCGTTGCAATCTCTATCTAGCTTTCGAGGAGGGACAGTGGTGGTGAAATTTTTTAAAACCATACACAAATATTCAGATATTTTTCACTATTTTAACGGTTTTTTCCGATTTTAGTTTCGCGAGTTTTCCAACTTTTTTCGAAAAAAGGGGCTGCGAGCTTCCCTACCTAATTTTATTTTCGCTGTGATTTTTGACGTACAAATCCGCCGAGAAAACTTCCGAATCCATACGCTTTCCTTATCTAGCTTTTTGAGAGCCGGGGGAGGGACAATTTCTCCGACTCTAATGCATCGTCATCAAAACTGAACCAACATGTAAAACTTCAATTCAATATGATGACAGGAAGTGGTTTTAATTCAGCTTGTAAGATTTGTACCCATCTAACAAACACACACAGCAAGTTTAAAAGCTTTTATTTATTAGAAACGATCATCTCCAATATAAATGAATTTATAACATTTCCAAAATTACATTCAATTTATAGTATAATATAGTGTCTGTGATCTCTTCAACGTACGTTTTTCCAGGATACTCCAATTACGAAATAAAATGAATGTTCAACTGTTCAGTCTAGTTTCCGAAACGTACAATATTTCAACCACTCAATGTTTTTATTGCCATTCACGACAAATGAGCTAAGTGATTTACTCAAAACGAGACTTATATTATAATTATAATATAAATAAAAGTTCCTTAGGACCAGACGAGGTACCAATTATCACCTTAATTTTTGAACCATTGACTTTCTTGGTAAATCTTCCATTTACTGATGGTAGATTCCCAAGGAGTCCGGTTTACTCCAAGAACTACGGGAACAGAAGTCAGTAGCTGAAGGGGTGCTATAGTTGAAGAAGGGCCAGAGGAACATTTTCTATATGGTGACTAAGAAGCAATCTCGAGATAAACCGTCTCATGTAGATGTCTCTAGGAGCCTTACCAGGTTAAGAGATACGATGCTGAGCCAGAATCTTGTAGACTTGGCAGTCCCAGAATTGTCCTGTGGAATCGATGAGCTGGATTGAAGAGTTATAAGAAGCGTGTTGGAGATGATATTTAGATTCAGCGGTATCGAGATTTTGGTATGTTGTAATCATCTTCAACGACCAAACGTGAAGACTGTGGAGAGTTACTGCCATATCGAACTTCACGGTGCAGTTATGGAGAATCCTGCAAATATCGACACACCCCAAAGATGACATTTCGGGAAGAAATATCTGTAAGAAGAGAGCAATATAACGATTCCTCTGGAACCAGACTTTACCACTGTTGAAAACAATTTGTGAACACGTATGACTCATCATCGCCCTGGAATGCATCTGAACAAATTGATCAATATTCGAAAATACGTGGCTGTGTAGATATAAAAGGAGGTCCACGCATATTTCCTTCTTTAAGTAGATTTCCTACATAAAGTTGATCCGGCTCGAAGGACCAATTTTGACTAAAAATAATTATTGTATGCTCTGCATTATTGGCGTCTTACTTCATTGTTGTGTATAAAAGTGTGTCTAATTTGTATTATTGTGTAAATAAAATGAACAGACAAACTACTATGGTCCAAATATATTTCCTTCTTTATGTAGATTTCCTACACCTTGCTTCTTGTTTGCTATGAATGTGATACATGTAAGCAGAAAATGTTCCTTTAATTTCTATACTCAATTTATATAAAGCTCATTGTTCCAAATCTAGCGACGGTGAGTTGACTTATTACTCATAAATTTTACTCCACGTTTTTGATGAAATTATAAAGAAACGTAGCCTGTTGCTGTCCACTTTCAAACGCTCCATGGGTCGTGGAATAATGCGACGTGTGAACAGCCTCTCCTGCCAGCAGTATTCTGGGCACGCCGTCCACAAATACAGGATCTGACAGCTTACGTGTCCCTAAACCAGATTGATCGCACTCGGGAGTGATGTGACAATAGCCGCCCTTGATCCAGGGATCAGCCAACCACTTCGTCCTGGAACAAAAAGTTTACTTTAAAGGAATAATACGTTATGTTTTTCTGGGCTGGGATTTAATCCTATCGAAATGTAAAAGACAGAGAAGATTCTACTGACATGTCGACATGACATGATGAAAGAGGACTTTTCAAACTTTTAATGCGGTTTGCATTCTGAAAGTCTGAACAGAAAGTTTTGTTGATATTAAAGAACAAGATACGTGTCACAATAGTACTTATTACACAAGAGTACGGTTGGTGATCCAAAATGGTAATATTATATGGTTGGTATGGGAACAGTGTTTCATAGAAAAACTGATCTTTAGTTGCCAAAGTTTCGAATTTCATAAATTCATAAAATCAATGAAAATATAATTCTACTTGGCAAAAGACCATTAATCTAATAATGTATCTATACTATAGATATATTCGTCGGTTCTAACAGAAAACAACTACTCTACGATCGTTAAATTATATTTGTTAAATTCTTGGCAAAGTTTTCTATAAGAACTGATTTGCGTCGGGGCGTGGCGCAGTGGTTAGAGCGTCCGACTCTGAGTCGAAAGGTCCGGAGTTCGATTAAATTATTAAAATCTCGTGGCTCGAGTAGGGTGAGTCCTGCTCGATTCACTGTTGCGTTCCAATTAACAGTGCTGCTCCTAAGGTGGCGCATGGAGTTAGTAACAAGGCCTATAGAGAACACATGGCTAATGACCATAGCAGTCGATGCCAAAACCACACCAATGAAAAAAAAACAAGTCATTCATACTTTTGAAGACTTCTGAGGGTCGCGCGTAGGGGTGCAACAGGTTGACAGAAATAAAAATATTAACAAAAAAATAATTAACGTGTCACAATGTGCTATAACTCGTTTGGAGAAAATAGTGGAAATGTTAAAGAAACAGAGAAGTCTCACCCAAAAGTTGACCCTGCAAAATCTTTATGGAAAATTACTATCGGATAATTTTTGCAGGAAGATAGTATTCAGTATACTGATCAGAAATCCCAATGGGCAAATTTTCATTTCCAACCCCAGAGCCCCCCTACAACCCCCAAAGCCCTCAAAGTACACTTTTCAGTGTGTTAATGCACAACAGTTTCAATTCGTCTTCAAGTCCTATCAAATCCTACATCCTAACCTAACCACACACCGCCCTCACCCTCGCACCCCCCCACCAACCCATCATTAACGCCCTATTGCACACGTACAAGGTTAAAGATTCTTCAATTGTTTCATTTCGATGCAAATATACATAGAAAGTTACTAATGACATCTACAGTCACTAGCTGAAACTTATTTTGACACGAATCAAGGAATACAAAGTTACATATTTATCTACTGATTGACAGGCAGCCAAAAATTTTTTTGTTCTGTCAGATAGAGACAGATTTAGGTTCCCCATTTTCGCATAAAAGCCTCGAATAGGGTTGGGAAGTATATCGATGTTGAGTAAAATGGAGGGAAATTTACGAGTGGCTCCTGGGGCGAACATATGGAAAAATCAAAAAAGAATTTCCGTTACATTTTCCGCCGACAAAATCTACTTATCCATTCACGCCACTCAAGCTATTATGTCTTTCGGTCTAGTGACGATGTAGCTTCTCATAATTCGATGGTCTTGTGTGAGAAAATCTGTCAGAATTTCGATTTTTCCTTACAAGATTACGCCCTCATTTCAACCTTTTAGCCACCTGCAACACTCAAGCCAGGTTCAATAGATTAATGGTTAGGTGAACACGGCGGTGAAAATATGGGCAACATACTCCATTTCTCTGGAAAATTTTTCATATGTTCTCCCAGGAGCCACTCGTAAAGGACCTCGCACTTTTTATAGGTAAAATGGTTCTGGGTTAAATTGTCTGAATTTTCAGTATATTCTAGTATTCGATGTATTGATTGAACGAGCAGAATTGCAAAGTTCGTCGATGGATAGATTTTGAAATACGTTCAAGTTAAAAATCAGTAAATTTTATTAAATTATTTTCTTGGGATTTGAAACTGCCAACTGCATTTTTTTTTTTTCAATCTTATGATCAACGTACCTTCATATTACTAAATATCATTCAGATGGTGCAGATTATATCATTATGTACAGAGTGAAAAATGAAAACATTTCAGTAATGTCTGAAAATTCGATGTAATAATGAAATATTAAAAAAATTATTTTGGTATGCAATATACTATTCTTATTCCATCATTAATCATAATTCATACAATGACCAGGAATTCCCATCAAACAAACAACCAGGACATTCAAAGTCAATCGTGAATGATGATATATCGATTAATATTTTAGCATACATACACCAAAATTTTCATTCAACGGTAAGAGGAGTTGCTGAGGAATCAGGGATCTCGAAGAGTTCTGTACACAGTATTTTGAAGACCCACAGGCAACATCCATATAAATTAAATTTAGTCCAAGCTTTAAAACCAACTGACTATGATAGGCGGATAGATTTCATTTTTGGGACGATGGGAAGAATCCATGATGATGGTGACATTTTGTCAAAAATTATGTGGTCTGATGAATCCCGCTTAATAATGGGAAAGTAAATTTTCAAAATGTACATTACTGGGCTGCAGAAAATCCGCACTGGGTTCGAGAAACCAAATTTTCAGGAGGTTTGGGAAGTAAATGTTTGCTGTGAAATTTTCAAGAATAATTTGATAGGGCCATATTTTTATCAAGGTACCCTAAATGGTGAAAGATAATTTCCTTCAAAATGAACTCAATAATCCCCTTGATCAAGTTTCCCTTGGACACCTAAGATAAATGTTTTTTCAGCAGGATGGAGCGCCGCCTCATAATGCTGGGATCGTGACAGACTATTTGAACGTTCTTTTTCCTCAAAGATGGCTCGGAACAAACGGACCAATGAAATGGCCGGCTCGTTCACCAGACTTGACCCCTTTAAACTTTTTTTGTATCTAAAAGCAGAGGTGTATACTACTCAACCAGTGAATTTGGAGGATTTGCAAAATAGAATTTTGACGGTTTGGCAAAGTATAACACCGCAAATGTTGGAAAATGTTACAAAAAATCATGTGATGAAAAATTTTGAAATGTGCCTTGCAGCAAACGGAAGGCAATGCGAAAATTTATATCAATATTATCATGCCTAGTTATTCGTCAAGACAGTTTTTTCTTTTTGAGACTGTTTGTTTAGTAGTTAAGTACAGTTGAATAAATAGTTTGGTGCAATTTTTCTGTATTTGTATTTGTTGATAATGGAATTCACATCACTATTCAACAACTATTGACCATAAGCAATCGAACCACCAATGGGATATAAAATCATGCATATTGTAGTGTGCACGATTTGAAAAATTGATGAGAGGATAGTTTGAATTTCGTGAAAATCATATTTTCTGACCACCCTGTATAACTTTCGAAGGAGATGAGTATTTCATATGATAGAATATTCTACCGACTACCAAGAGCTTTGAATGATTTCATAAATTCTTGGTAGTATGAATGATGGGTTTGTCTTCAAAAATATCTGTATTTAAAGAAATACTGGTATAACTTGGCAACGCCTTGTCGTATTTTCAAAAATAAAAAACTAATGATTAGCCTAAATGAATGAAAATGAGAATATGTGTGTTCCATTTAAAAAAACAGATGTTCAATTTTGTGAGCTTTTCTTGCGCCCCTCGTATAAAAAATAATCATTCCTGAAGTTAGTTCTCATAGTGAAATATGATGTGAGGTAGTAATATTTTGAAAATTCCTATTGGTTCAAGAGATATTTATCAGTCCTACTGGTCTAGGGACACATTGTATATGATGAAATATGTTGAGCAACTTTAGTAACTGGAAAAGTTTTTCATTAAAAGTTTTTCTCTATATGTTTTGACTTTCGAAATATAGAACAATTACGCACTTAATGGGCACACTGTATAGAGATGCAAGGAGAATCATTTCGGAACGCGGCTGATGTGGTTGACAAAAAAGCTATATTTATAGTTGGGGAGATAGCGTCAAATTTTCATGGGTGATTTTACTGAGAATATCAATTCGTTCATACCTTAGTGTTCTCCCTAAAAGTGAGGAAAAAAAAAAAGTCAGCTGACGCGACTCCGTGACCTTAGGAGTGTAGGAGGCTGCGGATCTCGCGAAAAAATTGTGAGTATTTTACTGAAGGTGATAACTTGCAGATAGTTGAATGATAGGATTATAATCGTAAAGAAACATGTTAGCTGCATAATTTCTGTGACTAAACATGTTAGCTGCGCGAATGAATATGTAAAAAGAATATTAAAATTGAACCATTTTACCGAGGCAGAAAATGATATACTGAATAGTAAACACTCTGAAATAAAAAAATGTTACAAAAAATCATGTGATGAAAAATTTTGAAATGTGCCTTGCAGCAAACGGAAGGCAATGCGAAAATTTATATCAATATTATCATGCCTAGTTATTCGTCAAGACAGTTTTTTCTTTTTGAGACTGTTTGTTTAGTAGTTAAGTACAGTTGAATAAATAGTTTGGTGCAATTTTTCTGTATTTGTATTTGTTGATAATGGAATTCACATCACTATTCAACAACTATTGACCATAAGCAATCGAACCACCAATGGGATATAAAATCATGCATATTGTAGTGTGCACGATTTGAAAAATTGATGAGAGGATAGTTTGAATTTCGTGAAAATCATATTTTCTGACCACCCTGTATAACTTTCGAAGGAGATGAGTATTTCATATGATAGAATATTCTACCGACTACCAAGAGCTTTGAATGATTTCATAAATTCTTGGTAGTATGAATGATGGGTTTGTCTTCAAAAATATCTGTATTTAAAGAAATACTGGTATAACTTGGCAACGCCTTGTCGTATTTTCAAAAATAAAAAACTAATGATTAGCCTAAATGAATGAAAATGAGAATATGTGTGTTCCATTTAAAAAAACAGATGTTCAATTTTGTGAGCTTTTCTTGCGCCCCTCGTATAAAAAATAATCATTCCTGAAGTTAGTTCTCATAGTGAAATATGATGTGAGGTAGTAATATTTTGAAAATTCCTATTGGTTCAAGAGATATTTATCAGTCCTACTGGTCTAGGGACACATTGTATATGATGAAATATGTTGAGCAACTTTAGTAACTGGAAAAGTTTTTCATTAAAAGTTTTTCTCTATATGTTTTGACTTTCGAAATATAGAACAATTACGCACTTAATGGGCACACTGTATAGAGATGCAAGGAGAATCATTTCGGAACGCGGCTGATGTGGTTGACAAAAAAGCTATATTTATAGTTGGGGAGATAGCGTCAAATTTTCATGGGTGATTTTACTGAGAATATCAATTCGTTCATACCTTAGTGTTCTCCCTAAAAGTGAGGAAAAAAAAAAAGTCAGCTGACGCGACTCCGTGACCTTAGGAGTGTAGGAGGCTGCGGATCTCGCGAAAAAATTGTGAGTATTTTACTGAAGGTGATAACTTGCAGATAGTTGAATGATAGGATTATAATCGTAAAGAAACATGTTAGCTGCATAATTTCTGTGACTAAACATGTTAGCTGCGCGAATGAATATGTAAAAAGAATATTAAAATTGAACCATTTTACCGAGGCAGAAAATGATATACTGAATAGTAAACACTCTGAAATAAAAAAAAAACATGTAAGCTGCATAATTTCTGTGACTAACACGTTAGCTGCGCGTATGAATATGTGAATAAAAATGAAAATTGGACCATTTTACCGAGGCTGAAAATGATATACTGAAAAGAAAACACTCTCAAAATCATAAAAAAAAAACATGTTAGCTGCATAATTTCTGTGACTTAACATGTTAGCTACGCGTATGAATATGTGAAAAAAAAATTAAATTGGACCATTTTACCGAGGCAGAAAATGATATACTGAATGGTAAACACTCTGAAAATCATAAAAAAAAACATGTTAGCTGCATAATTTCTGTGACTTAACATGTTAGCTGCGCGTATGAATATGTAAAAAAAATGAAAATTGGATCATTTTACCGAGGCTGAAAATGATATACTGAATAGCACTCTCAAAATCATAAAAAAACATGTTGGCTGCATAATTTCTGTGACTTGACATGTTAGCTGCGCGTATGAATAAGTAAAAAAATTTAAAATTGGACCATTTTACCGAGGCAGAAAATGATATACTGAATAGTAAACACACTGAAAATCATAAAAAAACTTGTTAGCTGCATAATTTCTGTGACTTAACATGTTAGCAGCGCGTATGAATATGTAAAAAAAATGAAAATTGGACCATTTTACCGAGGCTGAAAATGATATACTGAATAGAAAACACTCTCAAAATCATAAAAAAATATGTTAGCTGCATAATTTCTGTGACTTAACATGTTAGCTGCGCGTATGAATATGTAAAAAAAATTGAAATTGGACCATTTTACCGAGGCAGAAAATGATATACTGAATAGAAAACACTCTGAAAATCATAAAAAAACATGTTAGCTGCATAATTTCTGTGACATAACATGTTAGCTGCGCGTATGAATATGTAAAAAAATGAAAATTGGACCATTTTACTGAGGCTGAAAATGATATACTGAATAGAAAACACTCTCAAAATCATAAAATAATATGTTAGCTGCATAATTTCTGTGACTTAACATGTTAGATGCGCGTATGAATATGTAAAAAAATTAAAATTGGACCATTTTACCGAGGCAGAAAATGATATACTGAATAGAAAACACTCTCAAAATCATAAAATAATATGTTAGCTGCATAATTTATGTGACTCAACCTGTTATCTGCGCGTATGAATATGTAAAAAAAATCAAAATTGGACCATTTTACCAAGGCAGAAAATGATATACTGAATGGTAAACACTCCGAAAATCATAAAAAAAAACATGTTAGCTGCATAATTTCTGTGACTTAACATGTTAGCTGCGCGTATGAATATGTGAAAAAAATTAAAATTGGACCATTTTACCGAGGCTGAAAATGATATACTGAATAGAAAACACTCTTATAATCATAAAAAAAATATGTTAGCTGCATAATTTCTGTGACTTAACATGTTAGCTGCGCGTATGAATATGTAAAAAAAAATTAAAATTGGACCATTTTACCGAGGCAGAAAATGATATACTGAATAGTAAACACTCTGAAAATCATAAAAAAACATGTTAGCTGCATAATTTCTGGACTTAACATGTTAGCTACGCGTATGAATATGTGAAAAAAAATAAAATTGGACCATTTTACCGAAGCAGAAAATGATATACTGAATGGTAAACACTCTGAAAATCATAAAAAAAACATGTAAGCTGCATAATTTCTGTGACTTAACATGTTAGCTGCGCGTATGAATATTTAAAAAAAATAAAAATTGGACCATTTTACCAAGGCTGAAAATGATATACTGAATAGAAAACACTCTCAAAATCATAAAAAAATATGTTAGCTGCATAATTTCTGTGACTTAACCTGTTTGCTGCGCGTTTGAATATGTAAAAAAAAATCAAAATTGGACCATTTTACCGAGACAGGAAATGATATACTGAATGGTAAACACTCTGAAAATCATAAAAAAAACATGTTAGCTGCATAATTTCTGTGACTTAACATGTTAGCTGCGCGTATGAATATTTAAAAAAAAATTAAAATTAGACCATTTTACCGATGCTGAAAATGAAATACTGTATAGAAGACACTCTCATAATCATAAAAAAAATATGTTAGCTGCATAATTTCTGTGATTTAACATGTTAGCTGCGCGTATGAATATGTAAAAAAATGAAAATTGGACCATTTTACCGAGGCTGGAAATGATATACTGAATAGAAAACACTTTCAAAATCATAAAAAAATATATTAGCTGCATAATTTCTGAGACTTAACATGTTAGCTGCGCGTATGAATATGTAAAAAAAAATTAAAATTGGACCATTTTACCGAGGCAGAAAATGATATACTGATTAGTAAACACTCTGAAAATCATAAAAAACATGTTAGCTGCATAATTTCTGTGACTTAACATGTTAGCTGCGCGTATGAATATGTAAAAAAAATGAAAATTGGATCATTTTACCGAGGCTGAAAATGATATACTGAATAGCACTCTCAAAATCATAAAAAAACATGTTGGCTGCATAATTTCTGTGACTTGACATGTTAGCTGCGCGTATGAATAAGTAAAAAAATTTAAAATTGGACCATTTTACCGAGGCAGAAAATGATATACTGAATAGTAAACACACTGAAAATCATAAAAAAACTTGTTAGCTGCATAATTTCTGTGACTTAACATGTTAGCAGCGCGTATGAATATGTAAAAAAAATGAAAATTGGACCATTTTACCGAGGCTGAAAATGATATACTGAATAGAAAACACTCTCAAAATCATAAAAAAATATGTTAGCTGCATAATTTCTGTGACTTAACATGTTAGCTGCGCGTATGAATATGTAAAAAAAATTGAAATTGGACCATTTTACCGAGGCAGAAAATGATATACTGAATAGAAAACACTCTGAAAATCATAAAAAAACATGTTAGCTGCATAATTTCTGTGACATAACATGTTAGCTGCGCGTATGAATATGTAAAAAAATGAAAATTGGACCATTTTACTGAGGCTGAAAATGATATACTGAATAGAAAACACTCTCAAAATCATAAAATAATATGTTAGCTGTATAATTTCTGTGACTTAACATGTTAGATGCGCGTATGAATATGTAAAAAAATTAAAATTGGACCATTTTACCGAGGCAGAAAATGATATACTGAATAGAAAACACTCTCAAAATCATAAAATAATATGTTAGCTGCATAATTTATGTGACTCAACCTGTTATCTGCGCGTATGAATATGTAAAAAAAATCAAAATTGGACCATTTTACCAAGGCAGAAAATGATATACTGAATGGTAAACACTCCGAAAATCATAAAAAAAAAACATGTTAGCTGCATAATTTCTGTGACTTAACATGTTAGCTGCGCGTATGAATATGTGAAAAAAATTAAAATTGGACCATTTTACCGAGGCTGAAAATGATATACTGAATAGAAAACACTCTTATAATCATAAAAAAAATATGTTAGCTGCATAATTTCTGTGACTTAACATGTTAGCTGCGCGTATGAATATGTAAAAAAAAATTAAAATTGGACCATTTTACCGAGGCAGAAAATGATATACTGAATAGTAAACACTCTGAAAATCATAAAAAAACATGTTAGCTGCATAATTTCTGGACTTAACATGTTAGCTACGCGTATGAATATGTGAAAAAAAATAAAATTGGACCATTTTACCGAAGCAGAAAATGATATACTGAATGGTAAACACTCTGAAAATCATAAAAAAAACATGTAAGCTGCATAATTTCTGTGACTTAACATGTTAGCTGCGCGTATGAATATTTAAAAAAAATAAAAATTGGACCATTTTACCAAGGCTGAAAATGATATACTGAATAGAAAACACTCTCAAAATCATAAAAAAATATGTTAGCTGCATAATTTCTGTGACTTAACCTGTTTGCTGCGCGTTTGAATATGTAAAAAAAAATCAAAATTGGACCATTTTACCGAGACAGGAAATGATATACTGAATGGTAAACACTCTGAAAATCATAAAAAAAACATGTTAGCTGCATAATTTCTGTGACTTAACATGTTAGCTGCGCGTATGAATATTTAAAAAAAAATTAAAATTAGACCATTTTACCGATGCTGAAAATGAAATACTGTATAGAAGACACTCTCATAATCATAAAAAAAATATGTTAGCTGCATAATTTCTGTGATTTAACATGTTAGCTGCGCGTATGAATATGTAAAAAAATGAAAATTGGACCATTTTACCGAGGCTGGAAATGATATACTGAATAGAAAACACTTTCAAAATCATAAAAAAATATATTAGCTGCATAATTTCTGAGACTTAACATGTTAGCTGCGCGTATGAATATGTAAAAAAAAATTAAAATTGGACCATTTTACCGAGGCAGAAAATGATATACTGATTAGTAAACACTCTGAAAATCATAAAAAACATGTTAGCTGCATAATTTCTGTGACTTAACATGTTAGCTGCGCGTATGAATATGTAAAAAAAATCAAAATTGGACCATTTTACCGAGGCTGAAAATGATAAACTGAATAGAAAACACTCTCAAAATCATAAAAAAATATGTAAGCTGCATAATTTCTGTGACTTAACATGTTAGCTGCGCGTATGAATATGTTAAAAAAATCAATAACGTACCATTTTACCAAGGCCGAAAATGATGTACTGAATAGTAATCTCTTTGAAAATCATAAAAAACATGTTAGCAGGTGCTGAGGTGTAATTAAACCTGTTAGCTGCGCTTCCTTGTATGTAAAATAATTTTCAAACAGTCTTTTTTTTGTTACTGTATAATGGGAATAAATACACTATGAATCACAGAAATTATGCACCTAACATAATTTTTTATGATTTTGAGAGTGTTTTCTATTCAGTATATCATTTTGAGCCTCGGTAAAATGGTCCAATTTTAATTTTTTTTTACATATTCATACGCGCTGCTATCATGTTAAATCACAGAAATTATGCAGCTAACATGTTTTTTTTATGATTTTCAGAGTGTTTACTATTCAGTATATCATTTTCAGCCTCGGTAAAATGGTCCGATTTTCATTTTCATTACATATTCATACGCGCAGCTAACATGTTAAGTCACTGAAATCATGCAGCTAACATGTTTTTTATGATTTTCAGAGTGTTTACTATTCAGTATATCATTTTCAGCCTCGGTAAAATGGTCCGATTTTCATTTTCATTACATATTCATACGCGCAGCTAACACGTTAAGTCACTGAAATCATGCAGCTAACATTTTTTTTATGATGTTCAGAGTGTTTACTATTCAGTATGTAATTTTTAGCCTTGGGAAAATGATCCGTGTTTCAATTTTTTTTAACATATTCATACACACAGCTAACATGTTAGGTCAAATAAATTATGCAGCTAACATGTTTTTTCACGATTATAATTCAATCATTAAACTATCTGCAAATTATTACCTTCAGTAAAATACTCCGAAAATCGTTATTTTCTCGCGAGATCCGCAGCATCTCACAGTCTTAAGTCACGGATCTGGACCAGCTGACATGGAAATTTTCTCTTAAAAACATAAGGAAAGCCTTCTTTAGAAAATTCAGCCTCAGTAAAATGGTCCGGTGAAATTTGACGCTACCTCCCCAACTATTAAACCCTTCACTCGTATTGTATCCAAGCTATTTTCTTTGACATTTCGCCTAAGATTCTTCTGAAAGGAGGACTTGTACATCCAGTATTGGGTTTTCAAAGTCGCAACTATGACCATATTCTCTAAAAATGTTTACAAGAATGGTGGGATTGCTGGTATTTATTTCGTTTGTTTATATCCCTCTCCTCTTCGCATAACCTCTTTTCCAATTATCAACTATAGTTCGGCAAACACACCATTGAGCATGAACTGCAAAATTCAACTTAATGAACTTTTAGATACAGGGTAAAATCACAAAAAAACCTTTTTTGCAACGTGGATCATTATCTAGCGATTGTCTCTCAATGTACATCATTTTGGAAGTGATGTATTCTGATCGGTACCAGTATAGTACCTACCTATGAAGCTTCAAATACAAAATTGAATTGAAGAAAAGTCCACCGAAAATGAAGTAACTTTTTTACTCCACAGGTACAAATATTAAAATTCATCAATTTTGACACAATGGAACGAAGAACCTTTTTGTGTAATACTTGATTTGGCTACTTCCCAACTTCAACACCCTGTACCTCAAAAACTAGTCATGGGATTGAGTTGTACCCATGCCTTTTTTTCGTGATGTCGAACACTGCAACATGCAAAAAATCTATCAAAATTGAAGTGTGACAATTTTTCCAATAGGTCTCTGAAAAACACGATAAAAAACGTATCAAATTATTATTGGGTAAAAAACCTAACTGTTTTTTGTCTGGTTTAAATTGACTGATTGAATATTCTCAGTATTAAATGCTGTGCAAAAAGTGGTTTAAATTTCCTCCCAAATGAAAAAGTATCGTATAACACCGCATTCACCTTCAATACAAACTCTCTCCGAAAGTACATATATTTTTAGTTGAACGCATATTTTCCATTAAATCAAGACTTTCAATTCCTCGCCATGTTATGAATAGCTCAGATTTTTACACGGGAGAAAAAGCTCTCTTTTGTTATAGAAACTCGTCATTGAAATTTATGGAAGGGAAGGCCTACAGCAAAACAAACAAAGCTGAAAAGTTCGAGCGAAACGGGTAGTATTACAATTGGAGTTTGCAGACGAACACCGTCACCAGCACGTTTTTCTGGACCTCTTATTAATGAAAATCCTTTTATTTTTCACTTGTCCATTACTGCTTTATAATACCTTGGCAACGGTTGCTATCAACAGACCCATAACGCTCGGGGCGTTATGGAGGGCATTATGAATCATAACGCCCACTTAATGTTTTTTTCTGTAGTTCATTAAATAAATTAATTACCCAGAAAAGTTTTATTCATAACTGTATATAATAAAGGGACTAATTATTTTATTTCACAATTTTCAAAAGTTCCTCAAAATTTAGTACCAAGTTTGAAGTTCTGTGAGTTGACCAATGATGAACTCCTCAATATGCATTTGGTTTTGTTCGGAACGTTAACATTTTCTTTTTCGGAACCGGAATGGGCTATCATTGTAGCAATTCGTTTCTTCGAGGAGATACTTTCTTCAATATAGCTCTCCGCTACTGTATTACTCTTCCATTTTCAATGTAATTTTAGTGTTTCAAAGAAAGCACAACCTTGAATGAGAAGCGTTGACGACGTTCGGCGTAGACAATGTCTGGTGTAACCTTTCGGGTTTTCCAAATTGAGGTAAGCATTTCGCTCTGATAGAAGGAACACTTAGTATTTTTACTTACAGGTAACTCAATGCATTTATTATTTCTGAATGTTAAAAAAAACCCACTTTGTTTACATCCTTTTGGTCGTAGGGCAATGTACTTTTCAACTAGGTTCAAAGCTCCTGTTTTGCTTTTTTCAACAATGGTGAAACTTTTTGAGGTGCAGGTCTTGGTTTCTGGTACCTTGATCAGTATAACGGTTCCTCTGTCTTCAATTGTCATCTTGACCAATTCATCACGTCTTAATTCTCCAAATACGCCCATTACCAGATCAACTTTATGTAGCAGAAAAGTATCACCTATGAGATACGTTGAAAATCAATTGCTTTGTTCACTTGATTTCCGCAAAACTATCGTTTTCTTTGGACCACTTGAACGTTAATTCAATTGCATGGATGCATTCATCGTAACAAATAGAACTTAGAAACTTTGCATAAACGTTAAAAATGACACTATTCAACAAACCGAAGTAACCCATACTATCTACTTTCATCTCCCATTTATTGAGTATTTGTAGTTGAGGATTCGAGGCCTATGATTTGAACTTTTTTTTTTAAACAAATAATATCTTACTCATCAGTCATTGAAAATCTTAATGAGTATTCCCGATTATTTTATAATTAACCACTCATTGGCAACGCTGTACGATGCACCGTCAGAAGGCGTGATCACGTTGACGCTCTAGTTCTACCGCAGCCGCCATCGATAGTGTCCCGGCATTTCTTATTTCTTAGGGTTATGTGTGCATGTGTCCGATTCAACCAGAGGATAATTTGATAAGTACCTACCTACCTTATTAATGAATTGTATATTGCGTAAACTTCAAATGTTTCCTTATAATCTGCAATATTATATTTGGCACAGTCGTCTTAAGGTTGTAAAGTCTGCATGGTTCTTCACAGCAATTAGTATCAGCGATTTATATGATTCAGTATCATTCTTGATGGTATGGAACTATGGAAGCTGCTATACGTTATTCCAATTTGCTCAAATCTATATGGAGTAATTATATTCCAAAGCCGTAATTTGTAGTCGATAAATCTATTCGAGATACGTTGATAAAACGTGGATAATTAAACACGTTGAAAATAGGTGGATGAACAAACGTTGAGATCATGAAACGTTGATAAATGGTAGAATCAATCTTGTTGAAGATGGAGCTGGTTGACACAAGTATGTAGTGCATTCAAAATTTTTCAATACTTAATAATAGATACTAGTTTGGTATGCAGATGAAATGACGTTCATCAGTGTATATATTATTTATATATTCATTATTTGTTAGGTCACAAGATTGAAGTCAATTGATGGCACTTCTCCTGAAGATCACTGTAGGAGAATTTTAAGATTCATTTTAACGAATGAGCTGGCTTACCTCTACAACTGGAACGACAGATGAGGCTTTCAAGGATATACATGTAATCCAACTCATTTATGGTGAGGTTATTACTCATGTGCCATATTCCATAATAATTATATTGAATGATTTTTGCAGTTGCTGTCAAGAAAGAGTTAGAAGCAGCAGATCACATCCAAATAGCAGATACTACAAAAGACTGGTTTTATTTTGCGAAGAAACATATGGATGACGCCATCAACTGGAAACAAAAAAAAAGAATATTTTATTTATATTAATATATATTTCCTTTGTTACATCCGATAAGCATAGGTCATTTTGAATCTCGTGATCAAGCGATCTTTGAGTTACTCTCTGTCTGAATTCAAACCAAAATAAAATAACACTTGTTACTAAAAGTCTGTTTTCAGCATTTCCAGTAAAAAAAAGTTAATACGAAGAAAACCCAATGGTTTTTTGGGAACCTTATTTTTTCTCTAATTAATCTAGATGCAATAGATCACCCTGTATAGAGATTGAATACTGGTAACGTTTATTGAACTTACTGTATTTGCATTTTGTAACGTTTATATAACGTTTTAGGGTGGAGATGACAAAAGTTGATTCATAGTGAAAATATATACGTTGCTTCACTTCGTTGTTGTAACGTTTAAAATTGGTGGTATCTCGATTGAAAGATATCAATGTTCATCGTTGATTCAACCAAAAATATCAACGTTACCTAATTACTGGAATTCTAGGATTGATTTTGGTGGAATTCTATGATCATCATCAACGTTTAGAATTCGTAACTCAGCAACGTGACTTCGAAAAGAAGATATATCGTTATGCTGCAGTAAAATATAACTGAATAAAAAAAGTTGAAACCCCGTAAAAAGGCATAGTTACGTTGTAACCGAATTATAACGTTATATTTCAGTTGGATTTTCGTTACAGTAAGAACGTGTAAATAACCTTGAATCAACGTGAAGAGGTAACGTTACTACTGAATGGTACGAACGTATTGCCTAACGACATGAACGATGAATAATTGTAGCGTTACTTGAAAAATTCAACGTTTCATTCACTGATCTGTGTTTATTGATACATGTTGCCAATTATTGGCTAACCGATATGTCCTTTCGAAACCTGTTTGCTCCACAAATCATAACAAAGAAGGGATTTCAATACTTCTTGAGAGTGTGTGATTTTTCATTTTTACTAGCACTTTCCATAAAATGAGATTCATAACTGGAGACACATTATGTAAGTATCAATAAATCGCCAGTTCCATTCAGAGGACGGTTGATTATGGAGCAATATTTTCCAGAAAAGGCTATCAAGAATGAAATAAAACTATTTAACCTGTGTTGTGGAAATGAATATACCTACTTACTTGAAATTTGAAAATATATTTTGTGAAGGAACGCGTTTCTGATTCATGTGCCGCAACAAACAATGTGTTGTTTTTGACTGGTAAACTTTTATATTCCAGAAGGAGACCCATTGCTGATAATATTGATAGTATCAAAGTATGAGGATTACCTAGTAATATCTATCACCTTATGGTTGTTTCATTGAAGCCAAAAGGAGACTGCGTGTAGATGGCAGCATCGTTGAGGGAGACTATGGAGTTTAATTGGTCAGTTCGAACGGCCATTTAAGTCGAGATTCACTTGCCTTGACTCACCGAGCTTGGGTAAAATTATTGTTTTGCAGTTCCGCAGCACTATCACTATCACTATCAGCCAAACAATTTGAATAGGGAAAGTAGTAAGTGTGATACATCATTGAAAAGGCGATTTCATAAGGAATTCAGCCATGTCAATTTTTGCCACCTAACTTCCCATTTTGGCGCCCTCTTGCGGGAGAAATAACTGTTCCGAATTCTAAATTATGATCTTTCATTTGCAAGCTAATTTGACATAAATTCGGTGACAATGCATTATATGGAATTTTTCTAAGGAAAAACCAAAATGGCGGATCCGAAATGGTAGACAAGATTTGCACTTATGGTCCGATTCGATTCAAAATAAATACGTGGTGGTTTTCTGGGTCGGAAATTATGAATTGTTTGTCAATGCAAATAAACAAGATGGTGGCTCAAAGATGGCTGACGAAATTTGTAATTATGGTCAGACTCGAATCGAAAGTAGTAAGTGGGGATTTTCAGGATCGGAAATTATGATTTTTTTTTTTTCGATGGAAAAATCAAGATGACGGGTGAAATTTGTAACTATGGTTCGAATCGACCCGGCACCTAAAACGAATTTTTCAAAACACATGTGTTTTGAAAAAAATGCAAAAACACGTCTATTTTAAATCCAAGGGAAATCTTCCTATCATAATCTCAACTGTCATACCACTCTCCCCACCCCTTGGTCAGTCATACAATTTGAATAGGAAAAGTACTAAGTGTGACACAGCATTGAAAAGGTAATTCCATAAGGAATTCAGACATGTGAGTGTTCGCATTTCATTTTGGCGTCCTCTTGCGGGAAAAACAACAAGTTCGTTTTCCAACTTATGATATTTAATTTGAGAGTTGATGTGAACAATTCACGAAAACATAACAAAAATTTGAAAAATTAATATTGTATGAACTTACAAATTGGAAAATTTCGAATAAATTGCTCAAAAACGTCAGACAGCGTATCGAAACTAACTTATACTCATGTATGGCTGTTAATGGCGAACACTTTGAGCATCTACTGTGAATTAATGCTGTTTGAAATGATTGGATTTGAATTTATGCAAGGTTTTTCAATTCTTAAGTTTATTCAATGTCCAATGTTTTTATTTTTCAAAAGCTTTTATTCAACTTGCCCTGTTAGTTAGTATGTATGTATGTGTGGGACAAATCTGGCAGCTGACTTTTGGCCCACTTCTAGTTGTTTGATCAACTTTGGTAGGTGTTCATAATTGCGATGACAATGCATTATGAAATATTTGTTGAAAAAAACCAATAAAAATTTCAGCTCCAGGATGGCGGATGAGATTTGTAATTATGGTCCGATTCGATTCAGAATTGTGGGTGTTTTAAGTACAGATTTTCAGCATGACTAAAGAGAATTGAATAAAAATTATAAAAAAAATTAAACAAATGTAATGGAAAGAAATTTTCTTCAGATGTGTGACGTAGGTTATTCTGAGCGTAGGTAACAGATTCAAAAGCTTGCCGCTAGAACAAAATAGATTTTCTTGCGCGATAGAATTTTGATTAGGTTACGCAAAGAGTAACCTACATCACACATATGAAAAAAAATCAAAAGCTTTTTTTTATCAATTCAATTAATTCATTTCAGTCATACTGGAAACCCCTATATGCCAATTTTGAATCGAATCGAACCACAATTATAAATTTCGTCCGCCATCTTCGTTCGTTGCATTGGCAAAAAAATCATAATTTCCGACCCTGAAAATCCTCACATACAAATTTTGATACTAATCGGACCATATTCACAGATTTCATCCACCATCTTGGAGCCACCATCTTGTTTTTTTTGCATCGACAAACACAAATCATAATTTCAGACTCTGAAAACCACCACATATCAATTTTGAATTGAATCGGACCAGAATTGCAAATCATGTCCGCCATTTTGGAGCCGCCATTTTGTTTTTTCCTTTAGCAAAAATGGACACGGCTGAATTCCTTATGAAATTACCTTTTTAATTGATGTGTCACACTTACTACTTTCCCTATTCAAATTGTTTGGGTGATAGTGACCAAGGGGTGGGGGAAAATGTATAACAGTTGAGGTCATGATAGCAAGATGTCCCCCTTGGATCGACGTGTTTTTGCATTTTTTTTTAAATACATGTGTTTTGAATAAATTCGATCTGTTCCGTTTTCGGTGCCCCACCCTGTATAAAATACGTGTATTATCGATTTTATTGGAATGGTCACTGTGAAATATTAGTTTCTTTGTGATTTATAGAATTTTATGGCTATATTAAAACCAAGATTGGGACAAGGTAAACTCGTCCGCTATATATTTTGATGTTATGAATTTACATGTTCACCAGAAATATGAACTCATGCCAAATTTTGAGTTGATTCGAAAACTGCTAGAAGGTCAAAATCTAATTCCAAGATTTGACGCAGACAGACAAACAGTCTGATTTGAATAAAAAAGTTTTAAATATCATAATGCATATTCACATCATCTACCATTTTGATTTTGGAACCACCATCCCAAATTTTGTCAAAAAACACATTTCCGACCCCAAAAACACACATACCAATTTCGAATTGATCGCCCGCCATCTTTTTTCCCTTATAAAAATGTCATTAGGCATCGTAACCTGAATGACGATCAACTGCCATATTTCAAGTCCATAGAAAGATTTGATTCTGTCAGACAGGTACTTGAAGAAACCGGACTTACAAATTCCATTCGGTTAAATTTTTTTGCTTAAATGAAATTCTTAAATGTTGACAAGGGTAAAATTCTCAATTGAAAATAGAAAACAACTCCAAAGCAAACGGAAACAAACTTACAATAAAAATGAATGAATGCGCATTAGCCGGGGAAGTAGTTGTTTCCGTTAGATATTACAAAAAATAACTTAATTTTTATCGTAGGTTTGTTTCCAATTCCAGAGGAGTCATGATTTTTAATCGAGAATGTGCGTTTTCAACATGAATCCTGAGGAGGTTACGATGGAAAATGGCGACTAAAGTTTGTCTTTCAGGCGCAGAGGATTTCCCATCAGATTTTATGAACATCATTCCTGAAAATGTTATCGACTGTAGTTTATACTGCTCGAATAACAAATCTCTTTGATGTCAGTCATTCCATATTTTTTTATATGAACGGATGTCAATAGGACAATTTTGTAAGTTGGAGCAAATTGATATTCCACAAGGCAACTCAGGTAGTTTCCAGTCACGTATAATATCAAAATATCATCACCTAATGCGATTTATCGAAATTTAGAACCCAAGTATCCGAACATGAAATTCTGTTAGCCATTGCATACGTCTGAACGCGAATAAAGTTCAACCCCTTAATCCGTTCCTGTGTAAATTACGTTCCATCAAGTTGGAATTAGGACCATCTAGGGGTCAGCACTGCACGGATTGAAATATTCGAAGTTTCATCATGTTCCTGGCAGATGGCGCTAAAAATCGGTTCCAATTAGGGTCACTGAATCTAGAAGGTCGTGCCGTCCTTACGGGTATGGCCAATGGGCGTGGTCTAGTACTTGAAATAGTTCCAGTATTCAAATAACCCACAAAATCACCAATTAGAGAGCAAGTTTTGTGGGTTATTTGAACACTGGAACTATTTCAAGTATTGGACCACGCCCATTGGCCATACCGGTAAGGACGACACGGCCTTCTAGATTCAGTGACCCTAGTTCCAATAGATGATACACAGGCGTTATCCTACTATGTAATCCTCATACAACGATAGTATATAGTGTATCGCTGGCTTTCAAACATGTTGGTGAAAGAACTTACTATATCAAAATTTTTTAGGCACTCAGAAAAAGTACTTGTAACTGACGAAATCAAAAACAAAAGTGCGAAAAGATGATATTTGTTCAATACAGAACGATCTCGTAATTTGTGTCATTTAGTGGAAGGTTAAATAGGATATGTTCGGTCTCATCAGTACCAAATACCGCCAAACACGGTATCAATGAGTCCAAAATTCCCAACTTGAAGAAAGCGATATGGAAATCAAATATATTAAAAAATTTAAATGTGCAATCGATGAACCAGTAGCAAAATTATACAGCATAATAAAAGAAAAGCTTCTGTAGACGTTCTGGCTATAATTAGCTAGTTATAAAATCCCTGAATTTGTAAAAAAATAGCACTAGAACTCATTTTTGATATAACGATAGTTCCCCACAAAATATTTATTCTGATATAAAAGACCCAAAAACAAGATAAGATAAGAATAAAGTGCATCGTCCGCTCTAACAGAAGAAATCGCCGTGAGAGTCAAAAAACATTGTAACAGAATTTAACAGTAGTAAAATATATCTACCTGTATATTTTTCTGAAAAATCCATTTTATTTTGAACATTATCTATAGTAACAGACTGTAGGCCTGCCTCCTTTCCTAGTCTGCTTTTGGTGTGGTAAAATATTCTTGCAAGTTTTGAGGTGAATCAATACCATTACCTCTCCATCTATACTATTGATTGTGTTGTGTTCACAATCATTTTTACCGTGTTCGACATAACCTCCCCTCCCTTTGTAATATTTTAACCATAAAGATTGATTGAGAATTGAAACAAAATAGAGTTGAAATGGGAACGGATTTTCACAATAACTTGAAATTTTAAAAGTGGCCAAATTTGCGTGCAACCTGACCAACTTCCAAATTAAGCTTTCTAAGTCGATGGTGTTTCATTCGGAGCATATAGAAGATCGATACCGTTCTCTTTTCAACCATATTCACAAACGATTCATGTGTTTTTTATCCTGATTCATCACTTACAAAAAAATTATGAGTTCAATATGACCTATATTCAATATCACCCAGTACAATGACAGAGTTTTAAGAAGTACCAATCTAAGATTGAATGTATTCAAATAGATTACCACGACTCCCTTGTAGAAAAAGTGTTTAAAGCAGCTTTAGTAGAGGTGCAAATTCGGCGGTCATTATGACCGCTATGGCACCACAGGAAAGTATCGTAGCAGTCATAATGACCGCTATGGCACTCAAGGTGTTAATGACTTTTTATTCGCTTTTGGCAGAAAATTCATTGACTCGGATAGCAGGTAACAAACATACGTACATTTCATTAATTAGAGTTACAAATGGATCATCGAATCGTGTTTAATTGACCGTATGCTTAATTCTCATTCTTCATATAGCCACATTATAAAAAAAATAGCCCATTTTCAATATGGTAGGTATGGTTGAAAATATCAAAAGAAGCATAACCTTAAAAACTTATGACATTTCTCGTGATTCAGAATTCAGCATGCGCAATAGTTTCCCAGCTACCGTTTAAGAAAAGGTGAGAGATATATTTTTGGCTTCAATTTAATTACATTGCGTCTTATGGCGTGTTATCAATATTCTTAGTTGATAGATATATGGTATTATCACGTAACCCGTTCATTAGAATAATTCCCCTCTCTCCTACCACTCGGCAGCTAACGCGGGCTCGGTCGTTTTCAGTCATGTTTGCATGCATTTTTCACCCATTCCGCACCATTGTAGCGCAAAATGAGAATTACGTTGTATGGTACTATACTTTTTGTAGTAGTATACTTCTACTTTCCTAATAGTCCAAGAAACGAGGAAGCGGCCAATGTTAAATGAGCAAAAATTAATATCCGAAAAATGAAAATATGAGCGTATAGGAAATTAAAATTCTGGATGAGTTTCTATTTCATGCGACTCGATCCTGATTACCGAACATAACCTAAAAAATTGTCAAAGTTGCGAAAAGCGGTTCTTTGTTGATAATTAAAATACTACAGCTCCGATCGAAAAAAGTTGAATCAGGAATTTGTAGGTATTGAAAAGGTCTGTCAATTCGATGATTTTTAATTTATTGATATTTGATACTTATTGAGTTATATCGGAAAAACCGTAAAAAATCGGGTTTTCTATAACTCGTTTATCGTAAGGTATCGAAAATTTGTTATTTACAGTTTTGTGTAGCCTATGGCAAGACAAAAAAGTCTTTTTCAAAAAAACTGATGAATATTGATTATTTTTCAAAATATATGAAGTTTTCCCAAAAAAGATGCTCTCTCAATATGGCTACTCTTGCTCGGGGAATGATGCTACAGTAACGATTCAGGGCTTATTTTTTCTGTAAGAGTTGTACTTTCATATTATCGAATAAGTGTATTAATTTTATTTTTCTACATTCATGCAAAAAGCAAAACTTTATTGAACTATATTCAGTGGAAAAAGAAGTTCTTGATTGCATTAGTGCAATAAAGTTTTTATTGCACTCATCTGTCATTCTACTTCAACGTGCTGTCATCATGACAAACATAAACGTTTAAACCTACTATATATTTAGCAGATATTCTGTGAGATTGGCAATAGGTTTCAAACAGTTACATATTTTATATTATTTTGTATTATTGTTAGCAGCAAGAGTTAAACAAACAATGCCTTCCCGAGAATAACTCCATAATCAAATCCGATCCGCTTTGTTCTAAACCGTCTACCTGCATAGAGAACACTGTCTGTACTATGACCACACCTAGTGATAACATACGCGCTCACGGCTACTATAATTTTGATTTTTATAATGCAATTGTGGTTATAGAAACGTTAGTCAAAAAGTACTTCACTACGAAATATTCATATTGAAAATTGCACCAATTGTTCATTCACTTTCATTATTGAGGGTAAAAATAAAGTTTGAGTTGAATTGTTCGTAACGTATTAGTTCCTGTTTCAATGCAAATCGATATTAATAATGAAGTATTCAAGTTGCGCTTTTCATTTTCCTACACCTAGTGCCGCACCTCAATAAATCATTTTTTGCTTTTTACATGAACGTAGAAAAAATGTTGTATGCAACTCGTGCAAAAATTGTTTATTGCACTCGACGTGTTGTCCAACTCGACCTAACGGCCTCGTCGGACAATTTCACGTCGAGTGCAATGAACATTCACTTTTTGCACTTGTTGCATAAATAACTATTATTTTAAGTGTCAAAAAATTACTTAAAAGAATTACAAAAATTTTTTACATGTTTATTCTAAATAAATTTCTTAATTTTGTTTTATTAGAAATTACTCATAAAAATAGATTTCTAGCATGACTTCACACATTGAAAAAAAAATGAATTCCTACGATCACTAGGAGCCGAGATAATTTTTTTATTTCAAAAAATCTGGAAGGCGCAATAATCATCGTACAGCAGTCACCGTCATGGATATTGAGGCTGAATACCTATATTTTCGATGATAAAATACTAGGATATGTCTAGTTCATTTGCAGCATTATTAATTGATGAACAAAGTGAGGCCTCGCAGGCGCGGAGCGATGCAATTTTAGCGGGTGGCGCAGTGGGGATACAAATACTGATGACATTAAAGACACTTTCGTCCTGACAGTGATATTGAAAAAGAAAAGAAAAGTTATTGGTTCAATTTCAAGTACTAGTGTACATTGCAAAAGAAAACGTACGTGAACAACACGCCGAGATACTCAATATTTTTCAAGCACAAGCCACTTTGAACGCACGAAATAAGTTTTCAGTGCTATCCCCACTCCGCCACCCGCTACAGCTATCGCGATCCGCGCCTGCAGGCCTCACTTAATCCATCAAGTATTAATACTGCAAATGAACTAGACATATCCTAGTATTTTTTTATTGAAAATATAGGTATTCAACCTTAAAATATCCATGAAGGTGACTGCTGTACGATGATTAATGCGTCTTCCGGATTCTTCTGAAATAAAAAAATTATCTCGGCTCCTAGTGATCGTAGGAATTAAATTTTTTTTCTGAATGCTTGAAATCATGCTAGGAATCCATTTTCATGAAAGTCATTCATCTAAAAACAAAATTGAGTAATGTATTTAAACAAAACATGTAAAAAAATTGTGCAATTTTTTAAAGTCATTTTTTGACCCTTAAAATTGAAAAAAACAATATACTCATCCGATAATATGAAAGAACAACTCCTACAGAAAAAAATAAGGTATGAATCGTTACTGTAGCATTATTCCCCGAGCAAGAGTAGCCATATTGAGAGAGCATCTTTTTTGAGAAAACTTCATATATTTTGAAAAAAAATCAATATTCATCAATTATCCACAGAAAAACTTTTTTGGCTTGTCATAGGCTACACATAACTGTAAGTAACAAGTTTGAATACCTTACAGTTAATGAGTTATAGAAAACCCGATTTTTCACGGTTTTTTCGATATAACTCGAAAAGTATCAATGATATCGGAAAATTATAAGTAATCAATCCAATTGATAGATTTTTTGATACCTACAATTTCCTAATTTGACTTTTTTCGATCGGAGCTGTAGTTTTTTAGTTATCAACAGAAAACCGCTTTTCGCAACTTTGCCAATTTTTTAGGTTATGTTCGGTAATCACGATCGAGTCGCATGAAATAGAAACTCATGCTTAATTTCAATTTCCTATACGCTCATATTTTTTGCTTTATGATATTAATTTTTGCACGCACTTTTCTCTATTCTGCCCAAAAAAGGCAAAAGGCAGTAAGTGAAAATTATAGAAAAATAGCTTTTTGGCTAAATACGGAAGAACAGTATGTGACGGATGTACCTAGTTAATCTTTCGAAAACTCTACATGGAGTCGAGTAACTCAGAATGGCAAACAGCAGTAAGGCCATTGAATTTCTCAAATGATATCGGTTTATCTTCGGTCAATGCCTTATCACTTACTGCCATTTGCCATTTTTGGGCAGTATTGCTTGGACTATAATCTGTTCGAGAAATTGAAATCGGGGTATCACTAGAGCAGGCCATACACGCAAAAAAATTGAAATTGCAATTGTGCCAAAATTAACGATCCTACAGCGCCTGTTCCGCGCTCACATAAACTACACATGATTCAATAATTCCAGGAGAAAGGCCGATCCTACTTCTCCAAAAATGGCAGAGTTATGAATTTTTCAAAAAATTGCAAAATTTTCCGGTTTTTTCAGTTTTTCTCCGTTACTAATGATCCGGCCTGGTTATAAAACATCTCATTTTGTTCATATTTTAATTATCTACAATACTTTCCATTAGAGCAACCAGATTGCTCCATTAGTTTTCATTTTATAAGCAAAACAATTTAAAAAACACGTTTTTTGCTATTTAAATGTTTATAACAAACTGATAAATGATAGTTGCGAGTCGAAAACATGACAGGATATAACTGCGGACTATCTTCCATGTAATGGCATAGTCGATTTCCTACTATGTAGTATTCTTGTTAAAAACTCACGCATTTTATGCTCTATTGCTTGGAGTAGAATGCAACTTATAGTCCGCTAGAATGGTGAATTTCCAAAAATATCGACTGAGCATTATTTGTACGTGACTAATTGTTTTAGGAACACGTTTTACATTGTTCCAGGCAATCAATTTGAAAAGACAAAGTTCAATTTGCTGACGATCAATCACATAAATTACAGGTAACGTTCTGCATCCCAATGAACAGATCATATCGGTGACTGTGAAGTTCATCTAGCGCAACATTACTCAGCGATTATATAAATTCGTGTTACTGAATACAAAATTACTGCAGAGTTTGATTCACCGTTAGGAGAATTCCAATAAAGTGAAGCTCGTTTTGAAACCTTGTGATGCGTAACTATGTCGGGACAATGAGAAAACATTAATAACTAAAATACAACTTCATCAAACCTGTTTCATAAAATGAGTTATGGATTTTGAACGTAGTACTGGAAAACATTTCCACTGATCTTTTCCAGAATTGATTGAAAAGTGCACATCTTTTTTTGCATTCTCTTTTTAGTAGGTTTTTATCAGCACATCATTATGAAGACGATCTTGAGGAATTTCGAATCTTTTTCAGCCAAATGAGTCACGTATTTTACTATTATATACGTCGTCTAAAGCCGGTAACAAATCGTGACTTCGGAGCACAAACATTTCAGAGTATGTTCAAGACGAGCAACGACCACAGAACTCGTACTTACATTTTATGACATCACCTTTTTTATTTGTAATTCAGAAAGTTTCTGAATTACAGTTAACAATTCTGAATTACAAGTTACATTTTATGAATAACATGTTACTAATCTGAATTTCAAGTTACACTTTCTGAATAACAATTGAAAAAGGTGTAGAACGCGCTTTATGTATCCTCAGCTACTCTAACCTTGAACAAATCGTGGGCATCCGTAAAGAGGACAAATTTCACTAAGGAAGCACATACGTTACCTCTTGTGCCTTCTAGAGCAAATGAGTAGTAAATAAGACGTATGTCTAGTCAGTTTACCAGTTTGTTTGTAAACAGAGCAGCGTTGTCAATTTCGATTCTTTTGGTGATTTTGGCGATTTAGTAAAGAATAAAAAAATTATTTATTGTTCATAATTTAAATTTGCCATTCTATAAGGTATTTTGTTAGGGATTGTGGTAATTCTTGGAAAATGAAAAAAAAAAGGAAAACAGTACATTCCATTAGTAAGTATTTGGAAAACATTTCAAAATGTCCCTACAATATAAGAATCTTTTTCTACAAACGCTTAACAAAGTAGCCTTTGACACTTTCAGATTTCGACGCAAAGTTGACGTTTTCCGTGAAATGTAATTTTTCTACAAACGTCAAAAAATGACAAGGTTCGCGCATTGACAACAGTATGCCAAGTGGCACTTTTTTTCATTTTCATTCGTTACCATGACACCGTGCGCGAAGTAATGTGCGAAATATATATCGCACACTGCATGTAAACTATATGGGATTTTCATATTCTAACCTATATGGCCCTCAACTCCTCAATCAAGCAAAAAACAAGAAATCGTTTATTTATTAATGTAGAACAATAATTAAGGCTTTCAAATTGTGAGAAAATTTTACACTACCTAATTTTATTTATTATTTACAATGTTAACATTAATGGTGCAGCCAGTGCACGAACCAATATATATTCCTAAACCAGATAAAATTGCTGATATGCATTTTCATACTGCCGCCTCGATTTCTCCGGTAAAAGGTTGGAAATTACGGAATTGGCCGCATCTATCAAGTTAGGTGGGGTACTGCTTAGTTCATCGTCGCTCGAAATTTCCATTCTTTTACAATAATAAATATCACACACGAAAATGACGCGAATAAAAAGTCACTCGAAAATAATTATCAAGAACTGTCACTTTGAAATAATTGTCAATAAATGCCATTTTATTTCCATAGTTACAGTAATTACTTGATTTGGAAAAATTATTTAAGCCAGTTCAATACTATTTTTCATAGTTATTACTTATTTTAGAACAATATTTTTGACGTTTGTAGAAAAAATTTTGTTTGCATCTCATGCGCGAAATACTTTGGTAATCTCGACTATTATTTTAACTCGGCTGCGCCTCGTTAAAAAAAAATCAGTTCTCGATCACCAAAGTAGCATTTCGCGCACTAGATACAAAAATAACTATTTGTGACAGCATTTGCGCTCTAGAGCGGAAATATTTCGAAAACGCTCGCTTCTCCAACGTATTTTTGCATGATGATTGATGATAGTGACAGCGAATTATCAAACACTCCTCCTGATGTAGCAGAAAGTGCAAAAATTGTTACTTTGAATCTCCTACCAGAGAAATCAAGGAACAAATATGAATTACAATACGGTAAACTCATGACGTGGTGCCAGTCAAAACATTCACCACTGAAGATATTCACAAATTTTTACAAGAAGCGCCCGATGGAGAATATCTACTAAAAAAAGTAAATTTTCATATTTCATGCTTTTAGTACTTTGAGAAGCGATTAGTATTTTTTGAATTTGGTGCAATTTGGTTAGCATATACATTATGAAAGTTTGTTATAATGTGATGTACTTTGGTTGAATAAAGCATCTGGTGTTTCTTTTTCTGAAAACTGCGTTTGTAGAAAAAATCTTGTGTGTATTTCGAGCACAAAGTGTACTTGTCGCACTCCAAAGATTACCGCGCTCCGCTTCGCGTCGCGCGGTAACTCTCTTTGTCAAGCGACAATATATCACTTTGCGATCTTAGTACACAAATAGCTATTTCAGATTTCCAAAAGCTAATTTCAGAGAATGATTCCGTGGACCAAGAACTTAAAATCTAATCTTCATTTGGAATGGTCTCAACCACATCTATACAAAATTTGTTCAGATCATTTCACAAATGATTATTTGTTTTGTTCGGATCATTTCATAAATGATTGTTTTGTTCGGACAGAGTTCCAGCCTAGACTGAAGCCAAATTCGCTTTCAACACTTGGATTACCTGAACTCAGTGATGGTGATATCTTCAACCAGTGAGGAAGAACTGATTTCACAGTTATGTTATCGTCTCTGAATTCAAAGTGTCCTGTACGAAGAAGTTACAAAGCACCCTTGACAAAAGCCAATCAACACTTTTGGGAATCATTTTCAAAGACAACTGTTGAATATATTGTCAAAAATATATGGAACATCCTGTACATTAAAATATTTCATTATCATTTAATACGTGGGTAACCGTTTAACCTTCTACAATTCAGTACGTGAGCGAAGATATTTCATTTTGAGACACAACTTGTCCTCAACAGAACATAAACAAGAGTTTTCAAAAAGGCCACTGATAGTTCGATCTGGTAGTCGAGTCGAGTTTAGAGTTCTGCCGTGCCCACAGCTAGTGAGGGCAATGGGGGGAGTTTGGAAGATCAGATATTAGATAGAAGGAAAATGTTTCTTAAATGTAAATGCCGATATGTATTGTAAGTAATGATCTTTTTAAAACTATTCATTCAATCAATAACTAGTCTAGGAGAGATTCTTCAATTATTTAATTCATTAATTCTTTATTGATTATTTCCTTCATTAATTTCAATCGTCTTAATCTCATATTTGTACATAGTAAAATAAATGTTTTTATATTTTTCTAAAGTGTTTTAAATCTATGAATGATCAGTATCTACCTAGTTAGTCGTGAATCAACCCCAATTCACGACAAGTGGTGGAGGCTGCCGTGGTTTAGTTTGTGGATTCATTCTTCGTAATGAACCAATTTTTATTTTGTTATAAATTTGAATAGTGGTACAATCAACTCAATATAGTTGTTTAGCTAGAAGTTCATAGACTTTGAACTTGACCTAGATCCGGTACAACTGGGTAGAAATTGCTGATCCATGTTTTGTTTTTGAATGAATCTCTCCCAAGTATTGTGCAACAATAGCATTTCTAAATAAAAATATTATTTGACGAAAGTACGCTATTTCGTACGCAATAAACTTCAAAGAATTTTATATTGAATAAAAATGGTATTGATGTTAAGTTCTAATGATTTATTTTCAGGAAAATTATTTAAATTTTGTTGTTTTTCCATATTGATTTTCACATGAATAATTTGGACAAACTTGTGATATCTAGTACATACGGTTTATGAGAATAACTAAGTGTAGGTACTTTAATACCACTTTTACACTGAAACTTCAGCTCCCCCCTGGCCCCTAGCAGAGATTAGTACGTTTACAGAAGGAAGAACGAAAGGAACGCCCGCTGTCTTTGCAGAATTCGTAGCGCCAGGAAAAATAGCTCTTGGGATTTTTTTTTGAAGAATCGTAGGTGATGTGCTTCAGAGACCCATGATTTGAAAAAATATCATTTTGGAGTTTACCCAATAGGTGCAGTATATCATTGGTCATGATCATGAGAAAATAATGTGTTGAATCCTTGGTGTATTCTCAAAACACGGTTTTGTCAGAGAATTTGACAATTAAATCGCGATTGGAAGTCGTATTGAGTAAGCTTATGAGAAAGGAATTTGTTGAATCCTTGGTGTATTCTAAAATACACGGTTATGTCAGAGAATTTGACAAAGAAATCGCGATTGGAAGTCGTATTGAGTGAGCGTATTATGATGATTTATTTTATGTTGTAGGAATACCTATGACGAGAGAAGTTGAGTCCAGTTACCTATAGAGTGAAACTGGGATCTACAAAAAGTGCGAAAATGGATGTGTTTCACGTGCGCCGCATTTTGAAATATAACGACCCATGTTGTTGATGAATCTTCATTATATAATAATTTGTTTTATGTTTTAGGTAGATTGAAAGCTATGTGTGCACACAATATTTTCTTCAGGCGAGTTGGAACTCAAAGAAAGTCAAGAATTCGTAGGAAAACGACACAGGGGTATAGAGGCCATGGCCGACATGCCAATATAATTTAAAGGGTGAAGTATGAAATCAATAATAAAACTGTGCACAGTGTTTTAGTGAGTAAGAAGTAACGAATGGGGTCGAAAAGAATTGAATGAATATTGTTGAATGTGAAAAGCGAGTGTGAAATTGTTTTGTGATATTCTGTATCTAATCCTAGGCAAAGAATTTCAGGGTATCGCATCACAAAATTAGCCTCGTATTGTGAGAAATGCTGGTATTTTTAATTGTTGTGAAAGAGAAAGAGAATGGCAAGGGTAAATTGAGAATGTGACAATTAGTATTCCTCGAAAACGAAAGAATGGTTATATTATAATAAATATATATATATATATATATATATATATATATATATATATATAAAAGTTATTGGGTATAACCCTCAAAATGTTCTGCAACCGTAGACACGTGTTTCGAGCTCAAGCTCTCATCAGTACGGTAAAATCAAGAGCGAAGATGTACAACACTTGGATGTAAAAATAGAAACAAAGGAAGTCACCAACAGGAAGCCAACCACACATTTGTGGCTTCGGTTAGGATTGTCACGCTGGTAGCTATAGCTGCCTCCGTGGCGACGTTAGTTGTTGCCTTGTAAGCACAAGGTCTTCTAACCGAAGCCACAAATGTGTGGTTGGCTTCCTGTTGGTGACTTCCTTTGTTTCTATTTTTACATCCAAGTGTTGTACATCTTCGCACTTGATTTTACCGTACTGATGAGAGCTTGAGCTCGAAACACGTGTCTACGGTTGCAGAACATTTTGAGGGTTATACCCAATAACTTTTCTACTTATATTTTCATATATTGCCCCTCACTATATACATCCTTATTTATATATATATATATATATATATATATATATATATATTAATGTCGGAAAATTTGAAATATATTTTGAAACTGTATTGTTGGCATGTACTTGTATAATGATTTTATAATGAGAATGAGGTTGATTGGTTTTTAATATATTTTGGGGCACGGTATTTGTTGTAAAATTAGGTGATAGCAGTATGTTTACCTAAACTTTTATTTTTATATTATAGGAACTGTACCTCCTGTAAGGAACGCGGAATAGTCTTCAGCCTTGTACCACTCCAAGAGAATCCCCAGGTGAATCGTGATGAAGCCACAGTTTCCACAGCCATGTCGAGTTGAGCCTTCTCACATTCAATGAGATAGAGCAGAGCCAAGTTCTGCCACGTCAAGCTCCATGTTGTCTAGTAAAGCTGAGCCAAAATAGGGTATCCAACCGGACCAAGCAGTGCCAATGTCCAGTAAAGCCATGCCAAGTCCCGGCAGGCAGATACACGCCAAATACAGGGAAGCAGAGCCAAAATGGAGTTCAACCGGACCAAGCCATGCCAAGTCCCTGCAGGCCGATACATGCCAAATACAGGGAAGCAGAGCCAAAATGGAGTCCAACAGGACCAAGCCATGCCAAGTCCCGGCAAGCAAATCCATGTCAAGTCCACTGAAGCCATGTCAAGTCCCGGCAGGCAGATTGATGTCAAATACAGTTTGTCCAGTATGTTTGGGTCATACCATACCTGGTCCAGCCAAGCCAATCCGAGCCTGACTTAATTGATGAGCCAATTATTGTACCCAGGCAACGATGAACCATGGTATAATGGAATGGAACCGAAATGAACCAGTCAAAGATGGAATAGGCAGCAAGGAGGAGAAGAATTCAAATGGAGATGGTGCAAGCAGACTTCTTCTGCGCATATTTATTTGTATATTTATATTTACATGGTATTAATTTCATAGTTTTTGTAAACCTGTATCGAATTGTCAGTTGGTTTTAATATAATCGCTCGAGGCGCGCGATTTAGAACGGGGGGGTATTGTCAAAAATATATGGAACATCCTGTACATTAAAATATTTCATTATCATTCAATACGTGGGTAACCGTTTTACCTTCTACAATTCAGTACGTGAGCGAAGATATTTTATTTTGAGACACAACTTGTCCTCAACAGAACATAAACAAGAGTTTTCAAAAAGGCCACTGATAGTTCGATCTGGTAGTCGAGTCGAGTTTAGAGTTCTGCCGTGCCCACAGCTAGTGAGGGCAATGGGGGGAGTTTGGAAGATCAGATATTAGATAGAAGGAAAATGTTTCTTAAATGTAAATGCCGATATGTATTGTAAGTAAACATCTTTTTAAAATTATTCATTCAATCAATAACTAGTCTAGGAGAGATTCTTCAATTATTTAATTTATTAATTCTTTATTGATTATTTCCTTCATTAATTTCAATCGTCTTAATCTCATATTTGTACATAGTAAAATAAATGTTTTTATATTTTTCTAAAGTGTTTTAAATCTATGAATGATCAGTATCTACCTAGTTAGTCGTGAATCAACCCCAATTCACGACAATATGAGGAAGTGCACAAACATTTCTGACATCTATTCCAAGGCTTCAAACTAACGATCTCTACAATGGCAGTTTTTGATGAGAATGTCAAAAGTAATACACTAGAATACCTGTTTACACATTTATTTTTGTAGTTTGAGTGAGGTGAGATTCAAAATTGAACTCCATATAAAAGATAATGATAGTAATGTATTTTATTGAATCAAATATATATTCAATACGAATGCTATCGACCTATATAAGTCCTGCTTCTAGGTATATTGAATTTACAATAATTGTGGAGACTATCATTTATTTGTCTCATATTATAGGTATGTAGTTATTGTATTCAACGAAACAAAGTCTGATCATGAGAAAAGACAGGGGATCAGAATCAAGCCATCTTATGTGGCCCTCTAGAGGGTTGATTGTGATATGGTTGAAATGTGAGGTCTACATAAATAGATTAATTTCTGTAACTGAAAATGAAGTACCAAGAGAAATTGAATCAGAGGAAAATAAGACAAATTACTAATATTATTCAATAATCAATAAAATAAATTCACAGTTATGTTATTCATTCATTCATTCCCATTTTCCAGCATGTGCTATTTGATACTCAAATATTCGAAAGTTTATTGATGACAAAAAAAATGTGTTAAATTAAAAATAATCAAATTAGTTATTCAATTAACAACTTGACAAGTATTTACATCATAAAATACTAAAAGTAACATAGGTGTGTACAAAAATTAAATACTTTCAGTTTCAAATATGAAAGAAACGAAAAAAGTCACGATACGATGAGTAACCTTATTCTCACATTGTTTTTGGAATTTCTTCGAATGCAGAAGATCAATTAAAACATCAAAAGATGGTTACTAAAAAAACTGATGCCGAAAACGCATCATAACAAAGTTGGGATTTAGTTCATTTTAGAGGAAAATCATTTGATTTCTATTGTCATCATTGTTTCCCAAATGACTATTATTGTTCTATAACTGAAAAGTTGACAGATTCAGTTGATACCGACTTCTAAGATATGTGATTAAAAGCAAAAGAGCGGATGGATAAGATAAAATTTTAATGAAAGAAATTCAAAATCTTCCAGAATCTGCATTAAACATCTTTCAATAAATGATTCATTTCGTAATGATGGAATTCATTTAATTTTGATCTGAGAAAAGCTATAGATTAGTCTGAATCAAATCTACCGTCATTCATCATAAGAAAAATCAAGATGTTTCTGATGTCTTCTTCAAAATGGATAGTACCTAGTTGGGTAGGAGAATTGTTCGATGTGAATCATTAAGATCTTACTATCTATCATTCACGAATTTATTCTATTCCAAACTCTTTATTTATGGGAGAGAAACAATATTTCAAATGTTCTGATGTCCGATTTGAGAGAAAATGAAATATTCATTTCAAGAAAACGAACCCATTTCCTATCCCTAAGATACTCATATGATTTTATGAGCCGCTACTGTGAAGAGGACAATACAGTGTTGTAGGTAATGCATGATTTGTTCATCTGTCATATTTGAAACGCATTCTAGTCATAAGATATAAGTATGAGTTCTGTGGCAACGACCCATCGGAGCTCGACTTGTACTTTTCATTCGTAACTAATCGTGATTTGCACTCACACACCCATTCCCGATTAGTCAGTTGCTTACTATCGACGAGACTTGAACGGTGAAACAATATTAAAACGACAAAATCATGAACGAAAATTATCTTATGGCAAACTGCGTACGTTGTGCTTCGAGAAGCAAAAAGATGCAAGAGAAGGTGGTGGATGTCCTAAATCAGACTAATTTTATCTGGACACCACCGGTTTACAGTTTTGGTGCTGTTGTTATTTCTTTCTCGTACATTTAGTCTCTACCGTTTTGTTCCGTTTCTATTTATTTTTAAAACATTTCTACAGCAATAATTGTGAATATAGCTTCTAGACTTGTTGATTCGTTGATTGTATGGGAGCATATTGTGTTTTCTTTTATATCCACTATCTTGTTTTGATTGTGTGCATATTCTTGAGGTATATAAGGTATAAGGTTGAGTGGAAGAGCAGGCTTTTTGGGGGACACGTCGTGTAACCTCTAATAGACTGATCTCTGCCTTTTGACCATTCTGTAAATATTTATATGTGATATCTAATTTATAGGTATATCTGGATGACTGTCAATAAAAACGATTATTATTATTATTATTTTTATTTTTTTTTCCTGTAAGGAATGTACCAGTCAGGCCCTGTCTCCGGTGCTCCGATACATCTGGAGGGCGCGCTGGTGTCGTTAACCCCAATAACCATTCCATACGTCCGTAGGGTAAGGTACTATTGGTTCCGAGAATCATGTGCACTGAGTAGACGGAGCGAACCAAGGATAACGGCCTTCTGCATTCGTGCTGCTGATATTTCTGCCATATTACGGCAAGCCGGTATTATCTTCAAGTTATAGAGCAGTGTTTCCATCATTCCACCAAGGACTCCTATAATCAGAACCACCATTTTGACAGAATGGTCCGGATACAACCTGCAGAGTTCAAAGAGAAGATCTCGATATTCAGTCCGTTTTTCCTCCTCTTTTCAAACGATATTCATTTCGCCTGGAGCGGAAAACTCCATGACGAATATTGTTCTACTCTGGTGGTCGAGGAGGACAACATCAGGCTTATTGGCTTGTATTTGCCTGAGGGTGGGGAATGAGTAGTTCCAATAGATTCGGCACCTCTCATTCTCCACCACATAAGGCAACAGCGGTGTTTCGTCTATACCGTACGAGTGTCGTAGATGGTAGTACAACACTCGTAGAGCCGCGTTATGCCCATGGATATAAGCTGACAACACGTAAGCTGGGCATGCTGACAGCAAATGAATTATGGTCTCGGGTGCCCCACGACATGCCCTGCATCGGGTGTCAGGGACGTCTATACCCATCACGCGACTACGGAAGACGAGGGTATTGAAGACACCATCCTGGCAAGCTATTATGAATACCTCGGTCTCCGACTTGAGCTCACTCGACCTGAGGAAAGCAAAGGTCAAGCTTTTGGATAAGCCAAGGTCTTTGATGTTGTGAAAGAAGACATCATGCATTGGCTTATCCATATGTAGCTGTAGCAGGACCTCTGTCTACGCATCTTTGATGTAAGCTTTTTGCTGAACGGGTCCAAACTCGGTGACAGAGTTTGGGTTAGCCCGTTCAGTGTCGAATACGAGACCGAGTTCATCGGCCGCACGGGTTGCTACCTCAAAAAGAAATACTCCAATCCCTGCTTTTTCATGGTCGCGGACCATGCAGAGAAGGGGATCTGAACTCCGGATGACTTTACAGGCCCCATCCAGAACCAATCTGTAATGCCGATACTTCAAACTCAAAAGTCCACGGCTTCCCGTTGTCTGGGAAAGTATAACCGTGGAACGGACGATTTAGGATGCAAGCTCCTAGTGAGATGCATCATTTAGCAAGTTTTAACGTCGTGTTGTCGCAGCTCTTCCTTAGTCCACTTCATCACTCCGAAAGAGTAAAGAAGAATCGGAACGGCAAGCATATTAGTTGCAGCAACTTTGTTCTTCCCCGACAATTCTGATGACCAGATCTGTCGGAGTTTATGCTGATACTTGACGCGGAGAGAGTTTTTAACTGTGAATACCTCTTGGAATCGGCGTTGCTCCACCCCTAGGTGGGTATAAGTCTCTCCGGCATCCAGATGATGTAGGATGCTTCCGTCTACGAGCTGGACATCCTCTCCGTATTCCTCGCATCGTCCTCTTTTGAGATGAACCGTGGCACATTTGTCGATCTCAAATTCCATACCGAAAGCATGCGTATATTCTTTCACCACCCTAAGGGACTGATGTAGGTCCCTTTCTCCAGAGGCATATAATTTAAGGTCATCCATGTAAAATAGATGGGTGACCTTATGCCTCCGGTTGCTGGGGGAGCCGCAGTTGTACCCACGGGTATTCCTGAGTGCAACGGACAATAGCAATAGTGAGATGCAGAAGAGAAGAGGGCTGAGGAAGTCTCCCTGAAACACGCCCCTTCTGATGATGACCTGCTCTGTTTGGACTGTGTCTCTACCAGATTTTATGGTGAAGCGAGTCCTCCAGAGCGGCATCAGTTGTTCAATGCATCCCACTATTTGACCGGGTACCTCAAGGCATCTGAGCAAATGCATGATTAACTCATGTGATGTTGTATCAAACGCCTCGCGGTAATCGATCCAGGCCATCGAAAGGTTACGCTTATACTGCACGGAGTCCTGCGTGATACATCAATCAATGAGCAGGTTTTCCTTGCACCCAGCGACCCCTTTCTATGACCCTCTTTGCTCATTTATCCGTTCATACACCGGATCAACTGCGGAGAGAATGCACATGTATAAGATGCACGTAAACACCTTGAAACACGCATTCTGTAATTCTCGGTAATTCTTTGGATCAGACCAATCTTCTTTTTTGGGGATGAGCACGGTTCGCCCCTCGACAAACCACCTCGGAATCTGCTGCTCCCCATCTAGCCATGAGTTAAAAACTTTAGCCAGATGGCGGTGGGTTGTTGGAAACTTTTTCCACCAATAGTTATTTAACCCATCAGGGCCTGGAGCAGCGAAATTCTTAGAACCATTTAAGGCCCCTCGTACTTCTTCCGTGGTTATCGGATTGCGCAGATCATTGAGCTCAGGCTGCCGAAGCCTCCTGCAGAATGCTTCGAACTGCGCGAGGGCTGGAGTATCTACGTTGAGTGGTTGCAGATACTCATAGATATTCTTTCAGAATATTTCCACCCGAACTGCAGCCGGCGGGTTATCGACAACACGTGGAGGCTCTTGGAATAAGCGAAAAGGTTTATCGCGGAACTTTATGTTTTCCGCGATACTTCTCGCCCGCCTCACTAGTGACTTCTTCGCAGCCACTAGCATTCGTATCCTATCAATGCAGTGCTGTTTGATGGTGAACAGCACACCTTGATTTAATGTGTGGTGAGTTCGTCTCAATTTTGCGGCAATTCGCCGCACTGCGGGCGTGAAAGGCCTATTGGCCGCCACGAAATCCACCACACACTGAATACGACTGAAATTTATAATTGAAAACTTTCCAAAAGTTCAGACGAATTGTGAAATTCTGCTCTACGGTAAAACAGGATGTATGGTATCTTCAGAGGCCTCAAAGAGTCCAGTTCGAAAGAGATTTAAATTCGACGGGGGTCAAGTTGCCAAGTAGTTAATATACCGATCTTTCATCCACTGTGGTCGCCGGTCGTGGGTTCGAAGCCTAGCGACTGCTTATATTTCTCTGATGGCCCGAGAAAGTGGAATAGCACGTAAAAAGTAAGAATTCGTTAATCCTTGGCTCTCACAAGTTTCGTCTTTTGAGGGTTGTCGTTCGTAAGGAAACGACATCTGGTTAACGTAAAATTTAATTTCAAACAACAAGGTATGCAACTATCATCAAAGGACTTCGCACACATTTAATGAAAAAAAGTCTTACTGTGAAAATGGCTGAATTTTTGATATGTTGTAGCTGAAGCTATTCTGAGTAAAACTCTCCATTGGCCCTACTCGATCGTATGACCAGATTCGGCGCTAGAGGGCGACACATCATGAATTATGAGATTTTTGGAAAAATCTGAATGTATAAAAAAATATCAATATACCATTCATATCCAATATTGACCAAGTGAGCGACCAGTCATTACTGACATTCGTGAGAAATATGTTTCATAATACAGAAAAAACGAAACTGTTTTTCTACAAAATAATCAATTCTTCTGTGTATGAATACGCATACGAGTGTATAAGTTGATTGAGTTTATCATTGACAATCAAGTTGATTGAGTTTATCATTAACAATCAATCAGAATGAAAGCTGATGGATCAAAAAATAATACAGCTAAGCAGATGGTGTGTTTGAAGTAAAAAGGGTTTCAACATTATATATACAGGCCGTCTGTTTAGCTGATGACATACTATTGCTATCTCGAAAACAGAAAGACCTACAAAGTCGGTTAAAACAGAAAAAAAAATCTATTTTTGGAAGCAATACTAAGGTTTTATCAGATCTTGAATATCAATGTTTGTCATTGAGATATTCGCCAAAAACTAAAATTGTCGAATTTCGTTTTATGGCTCTACCGCCTCCATTTCGAATGATATAAGACAAAGTCAAGGGAACTTTCGATGTTTCATATTTGTTATAATATGATATTAAACAATTTCCAATGCGACCATAAGTTCTTTAGATTCCATCATCAACTTAATTTTTACAAATACGACCTCCAGTTTTTTTCATCGATCTTTGTAGCCACTTTCATAACGAATTCAAATAAAAATGTAATTGGATGCGGGTACCTGTAAATCAGAGAGTGACGGGACTTGCTGGAAATGAGGGGAGTTGGTAGGAGGATTATTTCATGAGTATAGTTTCACTTCAAATGAGTATAATTTCACTTCAATTATCATATCCTAGTTACAGATATGGGCAATTCGTAATAATTATTTCATTTTGTTCCTGATATAAAGCCTTTTTAAACATTCAAATTGTCACTGTGTACATGGAGAACTGTTGAACTAGCAATCATTATATGAATCCTCATGTAATCGATAAAGACCCATTCTTTTTCAAAGAATTTGTAAAATAAAAATGTTAATGGTATTGATATTAATTGATAGTATTCCTCTGAACTGTGTCTTGTCATGCTATGTAATGTAACACCCTTTGTGAAATATAATTCCTTATTTGAATGGAGGGACTTACGACCTACAAATTAGATTTAATGTGTTTATTTCTAAAAAAAAATCGGTTTCGAATTAAAGCAAAAATATCAAATTGATTCATAATTCGCAAAACAGCAGTAATGGAATGTTTGACACCTTGTAGCTCGAAAACTGGCCATAGGATCGATCTGTGAACTGCGTTACGGGTTTATTTTGCACTAAAAAACCCTTTCTGTTTTAATACAATAACATCAAAAATTATCTGTCATTGATATACACTTTCCACTCTGTACGCCACTGTATAAAAATGACAACCTGATCGTTGTCATGTATAGCTTGTTCCGAATGTTAGTACTTACCTTTGCCGTACTAGTTCGAGCGGACATGAACCGGCCTTTAGATAATGACAGTTATCAGTTGTTCCATTTAGCGGTATGACAGCGTTGTTTTGTAAACATACTTTTGGTTAGTCTTTTGTTTTGTGTTAAGAACACAAAACTCATTCCTACTCTATCTCTGTCTTGTGTCATTGAGGTACCAACTCCACATTCGAATACTTGACCTTGTTTGTGTCTGGTTCTGAGATTGAGAGACTGGCGTTTTCGTCTTGGTTCAGTTGGCAACACTAAATCTCAAGGTATTCTTTTCATAGCTCCAAGTAGCTCGAGGTAGTTCCTGAACTGATCCCACCGAACACTAACGAACAAGAAAGCGCCTTGTCAGATATTGACAGTTTTGACTTTGACGTCTGAGACAGATCTTCCGGTGTTGGGATTGATTATTTGTCCTTGGTGAGTGATTGACCTATTTCGAAGATTTACAATTAAAGATTGATCAACGTTGATGGATCTTGGGAAAATTCATATCTGGAGAGTTTCTCATATTGTTTGCCATTTATGACGCTTTGCGGATTTTTGAGGTTAGAAATCACTTCATCATTGTGTAAAACCACTGGAACGAGAAACTCGCTATTAGACAGCAAACAGACCATCATAGCTGTTATCAAAACCCTCCCACTTAATAGAGGTTAGTATTTGCATTAGGGCTCTACTTATGGCCTCATACAAGTGTAATCAGAAGTCAGACTGGTGTTGTATATTCTAGGGTGCTCCGCTGCGACTACCACTTTGCTACTACTCCGCTGCGGCTAGTGCTTGCTACCACTCTGCTACCACTCTGCTACTACTTTGCTACTGTTACCTCTTCGCCGCTGGTAGTGCTCCACTACGGTTTATTGCTACTACTCTGCTACCGTTTATTGGAGTTCCACTGATGTGATTGTTCCACTGTTTCGTTGCTATACGATTGTCTTTCCACTATTCCACTACTGTGATTGTTCCTGCTCAACTGTGGTTGTCCCGCTGTATATCTGTTGTTCAGCATTCCTTCGCTATTCGTCCCAGTTGTACATGTACTTTGATTGATTGTGTCGTACCCACTGTGCACCTGTATACACCAAGGCACTGATGAACTACAACCACAATAATTGGTGAACTGGCATGCTTGAGAATATCTACATAGTATCAGATAAGTTTAGAATAAGACTGCCCCTAAGGCGTAAGTATCCATAATTGTAAGCTATCATCGTGACGTCACAGGCATAGCCCTCACTGGAGGTTTCATATTGATATATTTAAACAATACCATACTCTCAATCACAGCATTCACTTGAATTCATCTTGGTGGTTGATATTTACATTAATTTCATTTTCTCTTGTATGGTGAGCGGAACTGTGCACATACAGGGTGTGGAACGATCAATATATTTCATTAGTAAGAGACATGACTATTTCTTTTATTCTGATCGAAGTTATCCAATCGTAAGGGAAGACAAAACCTCTTCATATTTATATATTATTTTTATACCATTTACAGGTACCTATTGTTTAATATTTTAGTAATATTAGTGCAGTGGGTTGTCCCATTCCATCAGGGTGGTTTCGGATTTTTCACTAGCGATAAATCCGTAGCGCACCGGAAAATTAATCCCATATTTCAATTTTATCGAAATCAATTTTTATTGTCGAATCCACGCCTACTGAGCTACTGGGTATGTTAGTGGCATGAAACTTCATTGCACATTCACTGCTATCCTTTCCTAAATTTCGCCTCTAATAACTGAACAACGTAATGAGGATGGCAGGATCAAGAAAATATCATATCAAAAATAAGGATGAATATGCCTAATTATAAAATATTTTGATCATTTTTTATTTCAGAAGGTTGTAACCTTCTTACTTTCCTCGAGAAAGAAAAAGTTACTGTCCCGTTAGCTATGGTAGTCGGTGATGCATGGTGGCCGGGGTCAGTCAGTCATATATCAAAACCAGAAAGTAAATGGGCGCCACTCGGCTCTAATAATAATAGTTCTCAGGATCTTGTCCGATCCGAGAAAACAAGACAATTTAAACAGTTGGAATTCAAAAAAAAATATTCAAATAAAACACATGTTGGTATCAATTTTCAATCTGTCACTTTGTTAGAGAAAGTATGTATACTTGGGAACCACTTGAAGCAAAACACTACCTTGCTTTAAACCCCGTATATTCAACAAATACCTTTTACCCTTTAATTTTTTACACTATTTACATAGTAGTGAAATCTAGATCTGGGAAGTTATATTTCACACCACGGAAGGTGGAATGCAATTATAAGAGAGACCATCTGACTTAGTGCACCAAAAATGTAAGAAAAATAATCATGAAAATACCTGGTCAATTTTCCAAATTGGATGTTGACAATAGCGAATATTCAGTACTGTACATGGGCTTTACATGTGACTCTTAAAATTCAGTTAGATTACTAATATTGAAAAATATTGGGCAGGTAAAGTTCATAGAATAAAATTGAAAATAAAATAGTTTAACGGGCCTGATTGCCTAGGGAGCTAGGCAAGGTGGAGTCTATATTCCCACGATGATTTCAACACATACTGGAAGGTGGACTATCTTCCCATTCACCATAACCAAGTACTAGATGGATAGGCGAATCTCTGTGGGGGAAATAGCCCATCGTCCATTCCTGGATTACATCCAACTATTTACAGTTCTTGCAGACTGTGCCATCCTCCAATCCTCACAACAAAATACAAAATGGGGGGACGAAACTCACGGGGATGGGGAATAACCCAGTCTGCTACATACAGGATCCTCAATCCTCAATCTCGTCTGCTTTTGTACAGCTCCTAACCATCCTAACACAGCGTGAGAAGGTACTCTGCTCAAATTAGCATGATAGAGTGCTCTGCCACAGACTTCTTGTGGAGAAAATCAGCTGTTGGATTTACAGCCTCAGGAAGAAGGGGGCTATTGCTCTACCCTGGAACCCTAATAAAAAGGAAGTTGGGATTTTCGTTCAACATATCTTTTATTAGGTTAACTCAACTTACACGAAGGGATTCCACGGGCTACGCCAAAAATAAACATAAACAAAAATCGTGAGACACGATGCATCATTCAATGGACTCGACTCAACGAGGCTTCCGCTATAGCGTCTAAATTGGAAAGATGGAAAGCAGGTCAAATGGCTTCCTAACGGGAAGACCAAAGCTTTTTTCCTTTTTTTTTTTTTCTCCTATTTGGATCTGGATCACGATCACCATCTGATTGGGATCATGATTTATGATCAGATTAACTGTCAAGTGACAATTTTGATGACAGCTATTTTAGAATGCCATCTATCGGCAATTTCTCGAGAAATTTATAGGGGTGCATTTGACATGCTAACTGTACAAGAATATAACAAAAAGGAAAGCTGGGGCTGCTTTATTTTTACAACATGGTTCACCATGCAATCAGTAAATGTTTCTGTTCACCAACTCCACGACTCGTGCGCACACGAGAGCCAACAAACGAAGTTAGTTCTCACTATCATTGACAGTTGTACCGGAGAAAAACTTAAGGTAATAACTTGTTAGAACACTATATCAAGTTGTTTTCTATATAAAACATTCAATCTGAAGTGGTTTATGAAAATAAACAGTAATTTCAACAAGATATCTTACTCGTGGCGCCATCTAGTAGCGTATGTCCCAACCCGTTTAGAGGACATTTGAAATTATTTTTAGTTTTACTTCTTGGATTTTTCAAACGTGACACCACCCTCTTCCAAAAAAAAATTGCACTGAAAGTCAATTTTTTCTTAGATGGTTCCATCAAGTACAAATGTGGACAAAAAAAAATTTGGTAAATGCAGTTGCTATGGTAACTTCGTGTACCACACGCCTTCTGAAGAAGGAAACACTATCATTCTTAAGAGTCTAAAAAAACGCATTTACAATTTTCCACAACCTGCAAATGAATTTATTACTGAAAGCACTGGTATATATCATACTTATGTCTTTATTTAAGTACGAAACATAGTTGAGTATTATTTTACTAATTAATTTATATATATATATATATATATATATATATATATATATATATATATATATATATATATATATATATATATATATACATATATTAATCAAAAATCTGGGCGTTTACCCAATAGGGAAAGGTTTAAAAGTTGTCACGTGACACAGGGATTGAACAATGTATGTTCAATGTAGGGCAACACAAAAACTTTAAAAAATAAAAAAATGTATAGGGTTTCTACCCTACCGAAATATCTGAATTTGAACCTATGTAAGGCTTCAAATCCCTTACATGCCATTTACCACCCGGTGAACCATCAGCATTTTTCAATCTATAAACCAGATTAGACATTTTCTGTACAACAGTACATGGTTGCAAACAATATTTTCGTGCGAGCTTGGCTGAGAACTGTTCAGCAGCATTTGAAAGTACTTTATTTTTCCTGTATACTTTATCCCCAACCTCATATGATACATCCCTTCTGCGAATGTTATACCTAGTGGCATTCTTTTCATAAGCCTTGTGTAAATTATCTCGAACCTCAGTGAAAACGTCTTGAAGTGAAATAATATCTGAAGCATAGGATTCTCTATTTCCTGGCAGGATTTCTTAGTCTTCAGTGGACTGAATTTCCCCATAATATTTTCCAGATAGAGGAACTTGTCTGGCAAAATTTAAAAATGAAGGTGTATACCCTGTAACTTCATGCTTTGCAGTATTGATAGCATGGGCAATCTTAGATACATTTTGGTCCCAGTCTGTATGTTTTTCTACATAGCATCTAACTGTAGTACCTATTGTTTTGTTCATGCGTTCCACGAAATTCACCTCAGGATGGTAACGCGCATTGAACCAGATTTTCTGAACTTGGTATGTTTCACATAACCCTTTAAATACCGAACCTGCAAACTGAGTTCCATTATCAACAATAAAATACTGTGGAATTCCAAAAACCAAAAAAACGTTGTTTTCAACAAATTTGACTATATTTTGAGCAGTTGCTTTACGCATAGGATGTAGAACATATTTGCTGAACCAATCTCCAACTACCAAAAGATAAGAGTTTCCATTTTTTGACCGGGGAAAAGGCCCCATAATATCAGCGGCAATAACTTGCTAAGGAAAATCTACAGATTTTTCTTTGCCCATCAAACCAAAACGAGTCATACACGGTAACTTTTGAGAAGCACAGGTCTTACACAAACGAATAAATTTCATAATGTCCTGGCGCATTTTTGGCCAGTAGTATAGTTCTTGTACCCGAAACAGCGTTTTAAAAAACCAAAATGACCTTCAGTAGGAGGGTCATGCAAAGATTGAATACAGGTTATTCTCTGAGATTTCGGTACTAAAATTTTCCATTCTTTGACATTACTTTTTAAAGGTGAGTTGGAAGCTATATATTTGAACACTTGGTCATTTTCTACTTTCCATTGTGGAAATTGGTCAGGACTATCAACAACTTTGTTTTTTTAATTATTATACCACACATCAGAAATGGTTGGTGAAATACTTAAAATTGCTACTTCATGATCCGAGTCGATATGAGGTATTCGTGACAGTGCGTCTGGAACTGTGTTTGAAGAACCTTTTCTGAATTTTATATCGAAAGAAAATTGTCTGAGACGCAAAATCCACCTCGCAAGTTTTCCAGTGGGGTTTTTCATGTTATCTAAATATAAAAGTGAACTGTGGTCCGTGACCACAATAAAATGACTACCTTCTATGAATGACCTGAATTTTTCCACACAGAAAATCACTGCCATCAGTTCCCTTTGGGTCACACTCCAATTCCTCTCTGTACGAGTTAAAGAACGACTGGCATACGCAATAACTTTATCTTCACCATCAATGGTTTGGAGAAGTAATCCCCCCACCCCTGTATCACTAGCGTCACTTTCTATGATGAAAGGTTTGGAGAAATCTGGACTATATAATATTGGTGCAGAAACTAATGCCTCGTTGATTTTGAGAAACGAGCTCTCAGCTTCATTGGTCCAGGTGATAGATTGATTCTTCTTTCTACCGTGCAAAAGTGCATTGATGGGAGTCATCAGCGTAGAAAAATTAGCAATAAATCGGCGGTACCACGAAGTCAAACCAATAAAACGTTTAACTTCTGTTGCTGTGGTTGGCCTAGGGTAGTTTACCATGACCGAAACCTTGTCAGGGTCAGTTCGAATTCCAAATTCGTCGATGAGAAATCCTAAATATTTCAAAGAAGGTTGTAAAAATTTACATTTTTTCAAATTTACTGTTAAGCTGGTATCTGCTAGACGGTCTCGAACTACACCTAACAATTCCAAGTGTTCTTTTAAGGTAGGAGAAACGACGATAATATCGTCTAAATAAGTAAAAATGTTTGGTTGTTATTTGGGACCAAATATGGAGTCTACAAGTCGACAAAGAAATTGTGCTGAATTTCTCAAACCGAATGGAACGACAGTAAAATGATACAGGCCTCTGCCAGGAATACTAAAGGCTGTTTTTTCACATGAAGATTTATCTAAAGGTAACTGCCAAAAAGCTTTTTTTAAATCAATAGATGAAATATATTTTGCATTCCGGAGCATGGCTAGAATTCTATCAACTCGAGGTAGTGGATAACTATCATGTTTGGTTAATTGATTTAATTTTCTACCATCAAAACATAATCGTTTTTCTCCATTTGCTTTGTCTACTAGTACGACAGGTGAACACCAGTCACTTTGAGATTCTTCAACTACGCCTAATTCAATCATTTCATCGAGTTCCTTATTTATAAGGTTTAAAATAAAAGGTGACATTGGATATTGTCTTTGTCTGACTGGAAGAGCCTCTCCTGGTCTATATGCATAACTACTTTATCAGTTCGACCCAAACGCAGATCGCCATTAATGATCTCAAAAAAAGAAATAATTTCATTTACTTTGTGTCTTTCTTTAGGACTGAGGGTATCTAAAGAACATAATTGAGAAACCTCTAGATATTCGAAATTTTTACAATCAGCTGTCAAATCAATATCACATAATGTGCTTCGGACACTCCAAATATTATTCTGAAAATTTAAAATTATTCCAAAATTTTGTGCAAAATCACTTCCAAAAATAAAAGGTTGGGTGATGGAGGGGACTACGAATGCCTTTAATAATCTGCACACATTTTCAACGCAAATGGGTAAGTCAACTAATCCCACAACATCATTCTTTGTACCATCCGCTGTTGTAATATGTCTGATATGACCTACATTTTTCGTAACCCGTAACCCAAGTATTTCCAGAAATGTGACACCATCTCCCCCTACTATACTCACTGTCGAGCCTGAATCAAAAAGTGCTGTAATTTTTTGATCAACTAATCTGACAGAGATGTAAGGTCTGTTATCACCTTCCTTTTCAACAATAATTGGTGCTACTTGCATAACCTTGGAAGTCTTATAAAAGTCTCTGACTTCATTTAGCCATAGCTGCCACTTTGAAGCTTCTCTACTCAACAATTCATTAAAATTTAACTCCTTGGCCTTTGAAAAGTTGGGGGAAAAGTGTTGGCAGGAAAAACACTCACCCCTTCCTAGTTTCCCGAGCAAACTTTACAAGTTCTGCTCATTTGGCATTGAGCTCCACACTTGAAACATAAAACTGTCCTTTTCATGGTATAGTTGTGGTAAGTATGATTTGGAAAACGACGATTCCAACACAAAAAAGTCTTAGGACTTTTCGAAGATATTTCGTTTGAATTACTTTGAACAGAAGTAGTGGGAACTACTTTTGCAACTGTCTCATTTTTAGACTTGACCTTTCTATTTGGACTACTATTCTTATTTGAAAATTTTGAATTATAATTTGACTGTAAAGTTAGTTCTGTTTGTAAAATTTGGCCCGCTTTGAATATCATGACTACTTGAGAAATCATTCTGTACTGCAGAAACTTCTGCTTGAGAGCATGAACATGTAACTTCTGTAACCTTTGCCTTCAGAGTTTTATTTTTCACATAATTTGCTTCTTCTAAACGTTTACACAATTTAACTAAACTTGCAACAGTGTCAATTTCTGACAGAGCTAAATAGGGAACATAATCTGGCAAAATATTTTTTCTGAGTATCTTGACCTTAGTACTTTCAACAGGTTGTCGAGGCAATCTTTTAAAATAATTTTCCATGATGGCAGAATAAATTACAATTGTTTCACTTTGACTCTGTTTTCTCGTTTTTATTGATTCCCATATATCATCTTCTTCATGAGGAGATGAAAAAATCAGTTTTAAGTTGAGCTACAAGACTATCCCAGTCTAAAACAGATTGTTTAACTTGCAAAAACCATAAGAATGCATTGTCTGAAAATAATTCAGCTGCTGACTTGAAAAGTTCAAATTTTGTCAGACCCCTAGCTTCAGCATACTCAGTAGCCTCATCAATAAAAGTGTACAATTCTTTTGGATTACCAGAAAATTTCAAACCCCAGTCAGGAACAGGTAATTGTCTAGCACTATAAGACACAACTGGAGGTGGCACATTAAAAACAGGTTGCATAATAGACGGAGACAGCGGCACACTAGTACCTTGTTGGTTTTGGGTTAGCTCTGCTAGGTCAACTTTCTCATGTAACTCAGCATCAAGTAACAAACACTCACCTAGAGCTTCGTTTGTATATTTCACTTCATCAACCTTTTCTGGTGGTAAGGGCATACGTTTAACACGTCCAGTAAGATGAGCTAAGCGAGATTTTATTCGTATAAATGTTGAATCATTTGATGTTCCATCAAACTCCTCCACAAGGACTTTAATGGAACCTAGTGAGCTATCAATAGCGGTTTTTTCAGTAACAAATTCAAAAGCGTATAAAGACATCTTAATCAGTGCCCCAGGTTTATGAAGTTCTTTATTTTCCTTATCAAGCATTCGAACTAAAACTTTTCTTCGCTCTTCTTGATTTCTTGTGTAAACTACGCCTCTTATGGCTAACTCATATGTGCACTCCTCATAGAGCAGGTGAACAAGTTTGAAGATGTCCTCCATATTATTAAATATATTCCGAAAATTCAAAATTTCAAAAATAGATGAACTATTAATCGTCAAGTTCAAAAAAATGGTTTCAACCTCAAGGTGCTCCTCAAGCAACTAACAGCTTGAAAATTGATATGTGTAATAAAGATAATGACTAAAAAAGGAAAAGGCCCCACGTTGGCAGCGCCACTTGTAACCTTCTTACTTTCCTCGAGAAAGAAAAAGTTACTGTCCCGTTAGCTATGAATGGTAGTCGGTGACGCATGGTGGCCGGGGTCAGTCAGTCATATATCAAAACCAGAAAGTAAATGGGCGCCACTCGGCTCTAATAATAATAGTTCTCAGGATCTTGTCCGATCCGAGAAAACAAGACAGTTTAAACAGTTGGAATTCAAAAAAAAATATTCAAATAAAACACATGTTGGTATCAATTTTCAATCTGTCACTTTGTTAGAGAAAGTATGTATACTTGGGAACCACTTGAAGTAAAACACTACCTTGCTTTAAACCCCGTATATTCAACAAATACCTTTTACCCTTTAATTTTTTACACTATTTACATAGTAGTGAAATCTACATCTGGGAAGTTATATTTCACACCACGGAAGGTGGATGTGATGGTTAATAAAAACGTTTCTCATAATTTTCAGTCACCTAGTAGAAATCAAGGTTTTTTGATTTCGAGGTGATTGAAAGAGATGTCAAGGAGACTTTTGAAATATACTCTGTAGAAAAGGAAAATAAAGTTCATAAGAGTTTTTCTGAGTTTATATAACTTTGTAACGGCATTGCACCAGTGTTTGTTACAAATTGGTCCTTCAAGCTGTCAAGTAACGATTCTTCAACGTGAAAATGTCTGAAGAAAATAGACGAAAGAGCCAGCGTGCAAATTTTGGAGTCCCTCCTTTGAGATATGGCTTTGAGAATACAAATAGGTTGCCTGGAGAGACAATACACCCATCAACAAGCCAGGAGAACCAGGGTTATCAAGATAGTCATGTCTCATTGAATAGAACATCGTCTGCGAAATCTAAGTTACTATCTGAAGGAAGTGTTAACAGCAGGCTTCAAAGTATACAAGCGAGAAGAATTGATGTGGAAATGAGATTACTTCAATTGGAATTACAGAAACTGGCGGAGGAAGAAAAATCCATCAAACATTCTAATAATAGCGTGGAAGAAAGATCCAAGAGAAATTCTCATACTAGTGCAAAAACAAATAGCGAAGTCGAATCTATCGAAGACTTTGAAGATATTTGTGGTACATCCCAATATAATCACTCATATGTTAGAAACTGGTTGAAAAATACAGAGAAAGAGAAGGAAATGGTCCCTAACAATGAAAATTCAGAAGATATTTCCAAAACACTAGTTAACTGCATGAAAGATCTGAATATTAATTTGGAAAAAATGTTTATGAAGCAGTCAGTAAAACCTTTACAAGAATTTAGTGGTGATATATCCGAATTTCCATATTGGTTGAACGATTTCGAAAGAACAACTGCAGTCAACAACATTTCAGACGCTGATAATTTGTATCGTTTACAAAAATGTCTAAAAGGAAAAGCAAGAGAAAGAGTGAAAGATTTGTTCTGTAGTCCAGATAATATCGGTGCCATAATAAGTACTTTGAAAATCAACTTTGGCAGAGAAGATTGGATAGTAATCAATCAGATTGAAAAAGTTAAACGGTTTGCAAGTCTGAAAGAAGATTCAATAGACAACTTTATTCAGTTTTCAAATATTGTTTCGAACATGGTAGTGTCCATAAAAAATATTGGATCTGAAAGATATTTAGAAAATCCTTATCTACTTTGGAAATTAGAAGAAAAATTACCAAGAAATGTCAAAAGATCTTGGGCCCATGAGAAAGTTTCGAAGCAACGACAAAGTGTGATTGTGAACCTTGAACATTTTTCGGATTGGTTGAAATCCGAGGTAGAGATGATGATGTCCTTAAATATTCCTCAACAAATATCCAATATTCAGGAGATTTCCACTCGCAAAAATATTTTCCATCCAAATCAGTCGTCAGCAAAACCAGTACTCTACCATGTGACTGAAAATGTTCCGCAAACTTGTCCACTTTGTAATAAAGACTACCATAATCTAAGTAGATGTGATATATTTTTGAGTTACAATGTGGAAGAAAGGAAAACATTCATTCAAAACAATAAGTATTGCTTCAGATGCCTCAGGTTTGGACATTTAGCAAAGAAATGTCGCAGCCACATTTTCTGTAACAGAAGAAAGCACCATCGGCTCATTCATGACAATCAAAGTTTGAGCAAGGAAAATACGAGTCAAATGCCAGAAGCAGAGAATGAAAATTCCACACATGAAACAGTCGGTCTAGTTCAGAATAAGTCATCGATGTTGAAGATAGCAAAGGTGAAGTTATACAACAGAGATAGATGGATAGAGACATATGCCCTTTTAGATGAAGGTTCTACAATTACCCTAGTAGATTCCGGTATAGCTGAAGAAATTCTTCTGGAAGGCCCTAAAGCTCCTGTTTGTTTACAATGGGCAAATGAAATCAGCTATAATGAGAACAGTTCTATGATAGTAAATTTTGAAATATCCCAGCCAAATAGCAGAACAAAGAAATATAAAATGAAGAATGCCAGAACTGTTGAGAATTTATCTCTACCTGAACAACACCTAGACATAGATTTTATAAAATCCAGATACCAGTATATTGACCAAGCTCTGTTGGAATCTGTCAAAGATGCCAAGCCAAAATTAATCATAGGCCAAGATAATGTATCTCTTATTGTGAGTTTGGAAGTTATCCAACCAAAATACAATCAACCAGCTATCAGTAAAACTCGATTAGGTTGGGTCATTCATGGGCCATACTTTGAGAACAGTACAATTGGCTTAGTAAATCTATGTAGACACGAGGATGATTTTCTAAGAAAAATAATTGAGGATAACTTTAAAATCGAAAATTCATTCGTCTCAAATGAATGTATTTTTTCTAAAGACGAGGAAAGAGCACTGGAAATTTTTGAGACTTCTATAGAGCGAAAAGGGGATCGATTCCAGATTGGACTACCATGGAAAATAGAGAATATAGTATTTCCGGAGAGTGAAAAAGCTGCCTTGTCTAGATTGAGGTGCACAGAGAGAAAAATGGATAGCAATCCTGATTTTGCGAAAGAATATTGTGACAAAATAGAAGAATATGTGAGAAAAGACTATGCTGAGAAAGTTAGTGGAAGAGATAGAGATCTAGTCGATAATGGGAAAGTCTGGTATTTACCACATTTTGGTGTGAGAAATCCGAATAAACCCGGAAAATTTAGATTAGTTTTTGACGCAGCTGCGAAGATATCCGGAAGGAGTTTGAACAATTTTTTATTGACAGGACCCGATTTTTACCCTTTGTTAATTGGAATATTATGGAGATTTCGAGAACGGAAATATGCCTTTTGCGGTGACATCAAAGAAATGTTCCACCAGGTGATCATCAGAAAGAGTGACAGAAAGAGCCAAAGATTTTTGTTTCGAGGTATGGATAGAGACAGAGACCCAGATATTTTCGAAATGAAAGTCATGATCTTTGGAGCTGTTTCTTCACCATCAATGGCCCAATTCGTAAAGAATTTCAATGCAAACCAGTACATCGAGGAGTTTCCTGATATAATGAGAATTATGTTGAAGCAATATTACGTAGACGACTACCTATATTGTACAGATTCGATCGAAGAAGCAGTAAAAACAGTACATAGTGTAAGAGAAGTACACAGAAGAGGAGGGTTTGAGATGATCAATTGGGTTAGTAACTCCGAAGAAGTTTCAGAAAGCATTCCAATAGAAGCACGAGCCCAATCCAAGAAGCTATTGAATTTGGATTCAAAAAACGTGGAGAGAATATTGGGACTCTACTGGGATGTTGAAAAAGATTTGTTCACATTCACGCTACGTTTAGATAAACTTTTTCATGGGATTGTTTCAGAAAATAAACAATCAACCAAAAGAGAAATGCTTAAATTGGTGATGACAATTTTTGATTCCATTGGTTTTCTTTCCCCATTCGTTGTCAAGGGAAGGCTGATTCTGCAAGAGTGTTGGAGCAGAAATATCGATTGGGATGAAGCTATTCCAAATGAAATTCAAGAAAAATGGCAAGAATGGTTTATGAAAGTCGAAGATATCAAACATTTCTCCATTCCAAGGCAATATTTTACCGAACAAGTTCAAGATGTGGAACTACATGTCTTCAGTGATGCTAGTGATAAAGCTTATAGTACAGTAGCCTACTATAGATCGAGCATTCTCCAGAAAACTTCATTCGTGGCTTCTAAATGTAAAATAGGACCCCTAAATAAGGTACTGACAATTCCAAGAATGGAACTTCAAGGTGCAGTGTTAGCTGCTCGATTAGGGAGCTTAATTCAGAAAGAAACCACTTTTAATATCATTAGGACTTTTTGGTGGACTGATTCAGATATCGTTTTGAGTTGGTTGAAGACAAAATCATGCAGGCCGAAGCAGTACGAAGCGCATCGAATATCAGAAATAGCCGAAATATCACCAGTTCAGAACTGGAAATGGGTACCATCACAGTCCAATCCAGCAGATCTAGCCACAAAAGATTCAAATAAAACATATATCGACAAAATGTGGTTAGAAGGACCCCCGTATCTTAGACAGCCTGAAAATTTGTGGCCACCACAAAAGAGAGAAAATTCATTGGGTATCATGAATATCGTTACAAAAACTGATACGAGTGATTGTATGCCAGATACATCACGATTTTCAAACTGGATCAGACTAATTCGTACTACTGCATGGATGAATCGTTTCATCTATAATTTGAAGACCAGAAATGGAAAAAAGAAAGGTGAATTATCTGTGGAGAAAATTGAAGATTCGGAGAATTCATGGTGGAAGAAAATACAAAAGAAGCATTTCAGTGAAGAGATATGTTGCCTGGAGAAGAAGCTTCCCATTGAGAAAGACTCTCGAATTCATCAACTTTCATCTTTTCTTGATGCTAATGGAATCCTAAGAATGGACAGTAGGATCAAATACGCTGACTTGGAATATAATACAAGATTCCCAATAATTTTACCTTCTGGTAAGAAAGAACATTTGATCTTGCTGTTAGTGAAAAGATATCATGAATTGGTGCATCATACCGGCCAGGAGACTGTTATTAATAATTTAAGACAGAGATTTTGGATCATTGGATTGAGGCAATGTGTGAGAACTATGATCAATAATTGCCAGTATTGTAAAATTAAAAGAGCTAAACCAATTCAGCCTGAAATGTCACCGTTGCCTGAATATAGGATGAAAAGCTATACTAGACCTTTTAGCTTCTGTGGTGAAGATTACTTCGGGCCTACCAATGTGAAAGTAAGAAGAAGTTTGGAGAAAAGGTATGGGGTATTGTTCACTTGCTTGAACACAAGAGCAATTCACTTGAAAATAGCAAATTCCCTAACCTCTGATTCTGCCCTGATGGCCATACGAAAAATGACAGCTAGGAGAGGTCAGCCGATAGAGCTACATTCGGACAACGGTACCAATTTTGTAGGAGCAGAAAATGAGTTGAAAAAATGTCTATCCGAAATGTCACAAGAAAAAATTAGAAGTACTTTGTCTACTCAGAAAATAAAATGGATTTTCAATACAGCAGCGGCACCACACATGGGAGGAGTATGGGAGAGGATGGTTAAATCCGTCAAGAAAGTACTTTATATAATCCTGAAAGAGCACCATCCATCCGAAGAACTCTTACATACTGTTTTATTGGAAGTGGAAAGTACTGTCAACTCCAGACCTATAAGTTATGTGTCCTCAAATCAAGAAGACCTTGATGCATTAACACCAATGCACTTCTTGATTGGCTCAGCAAATTCCGATAACATTGCTGGGGTTTTCAAGCCTGGTGATGTTTATGGTAGGAAACAATGGAAAATAGCCCAGATTATGTCCAATAGATTTTGGCAGCAATGGATAAAAGAGTTTTTACCTCTATTATAGAGGCGATCCAAATGGCACCAAGTATCGAAGTCTGTTCGAGTTGGAGACGTAGTAGCTTTGCCAAACTCAACGCTGAAAAATGATTGGAAGTTGGCTAGAATAGTCAAAACTTTTCCTGGAAGGGACGGACAAGTTAGAAGTGTGGAGGTAACCACATCTAAAGGAAATCTTATCCGACCCGTGAATTGTCTACTATGGTTGGAAGTTGGAGATTGTGATGGTTAATAAATACGTTTCTCATAATTTTCAGTCACCTAGTAGAAATCAAGGTTTTTTGATTTCGAGGTGATTAAAAGAGATGTCAAGGAGACTTTTGAAATATACTTTGTAGAAAAGGAAAATAAAGTTCATAAGAGTTTTTCTGAGTTTATATAACTTTGTAACGGCATTGCACCAGTGTCTGTTACAGTGGATTGCAATTATAAGAGAGACCATCTGACTTAGTGCACCAAAAATGTAAGAAAAATAATCATGAAAATACCTGGTCAATTTTCCAAATTGGATGTTGACAATAGCGAATGTTCAGTACTGTACATGGGCTTTACATGTGACTCTTAAAATTCAGTTAGATTACTAATATTGAAAAATATTGGTCAGGTAAAGTTCATAGAATAAAATTGAAAATAAAATAGTTTAACGGGCCTGATTGCCTAGGGAGCTAGGCAAGGTGGAGTCTATGTTCCCACGATGATTTTACCACATACTGGAAGGTGGACTATCTTCCCATTCACCATAACCAAGTACTAGATGGAGAGACGAATCTCTGTGGGGGAAATAGCCCATCGTCCATTCCTGGATTACATCCAACTATTTACAGTTCTTGCAGACTGTGCCATCCTCCAATCCTCACAACCAAATACAAAATGGGGGGACGAAACTCACGGGGATGGGGAATAACCCAGTCTGCTACATACAGGATCCTCAATCCTCAATCTCGTCTGCTTTTGTACAGCTCCTAACCATCCTAACACAGCGTGAGAAGGTACTCTGCTCAAATTAGCATGATAGAGTGCTCTGCCACAGACTTCTTGTGGAGAAAATCAGCTGTTGGCTTTACAGCCTCAGGAAGAAGGGGGCTATTGCTCTACCCTGGAACCCTAATAAAAAGGAAGTTGGGATTTTCGTTCAACATATCTTTTATTAGGTTCACTCACCTTACACGAAGGGATTCCACGGGCTACGCCAAAAATAAACATAAACCAAAATCGTGAGACACGATGCATCACTCAATGGACTCGACTCTACGAGGCTTCCGCAATGGCGTCTAAATTGGAAAGAAGGAAAGCAGGTCAAATGGCTTCCTAACGGGAAGACCAAAGCTTTTTTCCATTTTTTTTCTTCCCTATTTGGATCTGGATCACGATCACCATCTGATTGGGATCATGATTTATGTTCAGATTAATTGTCAAGTGACAATTTTGATGACAGCTATTTCAGAATGCCATCTATCGGCAATTTCTCGAGAAATTTATAGGGGTGCATTTGACATGCTAACTGTAGAAGAATATAACAAAAAGGAAAGCTGGGGCTGCTTTATTTTTACAACATGGTTTACCATGCAATCAGTAAATGTTTCTGTTCACCAACTCTACGACTCGTGCGCACACGAGAGCCAACAAACGAAGTTAATTCTCACTATCATTGACAGTTGTACCGGAGAAAAACTCAAGGTAATAACTTGTTAGAACACTATATCAAGTTGTTTTCTATATAAAACATTCAATCTGAAGAGGTTTATGAAAATAAACAGTAATTTCAACGAGATATCTTACTCGTGGCGCCATCTATTAGCGTATGTCCCAACCCGCTTAGAGGACATTTAAAATTATTTTTAGTTTCACTTCTTGGATTTTTCAAACGTGACAAGGTATGATCAAAATATCTGTAGGCTAGTTAAGCCCGTGACTTACAGTTAAATAGATTGATTTCACTGCCTTGAAATAAAGGTAATTCAATTGGTTTATGTCACCATGAGCCAAGAGCTTCAGATTAGAGTAAAACCAACAGTTAGCCATACAATTTTTGCGTTCACCAAATCAACATGACTTTCGCCTACGCAGTTCATTAGCTACTAATATCAAGGCTTTTCGTGGAATTGATAATATTGGAGCGTAGGATTGAGAACACCTACCATTCAATTTGTAGGAAAACATGACCATTCAATTATACAAATATTAACCAAGCAACGGTAGAAAAATCCGCTGGTCAACGATGAATTTTTATGACCACGTCATTGGTACATGTTACGAGTGGGGGACCCTTCAGTCCTACCATCCATTTTGTAGGACAAAAGTTTTTTCGAGTACTTCATTGAATTATCTCGAGGTTCAACTGAATTACTAACTGTCATTAATGAATTTTTGGCACTCACCGAATCGATATGATTGACGCCTGCGCATTTTATTGGCTACCACTATCGAGAATTTTCGTAGAGGAAAAAGTTGGGCGTCTCGGCAAAATGAAGCTACTCAGGAAGATTCAGCCGGTTAATAATCAATTTTGAAAATAGGCGTGGGATCCCGGTCTATTAGCTTATTAGTTTGAAATACATGGCCTGGTCGTATGAGTTTCAGCCAGGGTTCGGAATGAAGACTACGGTAACACATTTCTAGGCATATCCTGTGAAGTCTGCATAGTTCTGGTGCTAGATCTTCAAATCCCTACAACAGTAAAACAGGTGATATTCCACCTGGTCCATGCGATTTTTTCGATAATTTCGGACATCCTTTTTTCCAAATCTTATTGCCTAAGGTTTTATTTCTAGACTTAAAAATTCAAACTGACACTTCTTAGTCATTGATCATTGCTATATGTGGTAACGCAATATTTTTTCAATCTATGGTAACGGTCTGGGCTAACCAGATATCAATAAATTCTCGTATTTGCATTGAAACCCGGCCCTGACTTCTCATTAAATGTACGACCCTCAATAGTTTCCAGAGGATGACCAAAAATAATACAGGTCCTTGAGCCCTTCAATAAAATTTCCACAACCGCCAGCGCAAATTATGACGAGACACTTGAATTCAGCGAAGCGAGAAATCATGAATCAAATTTAATTAGAATAAAAATGTAACAGATAATGATGTACCAAAAATTTTCTTCAATTAAGTATAAGCTTTTGCATGCTCTGAAAACTTAACTTCGAGACGATGTCATAACAAAGAGGGATTTGTTCCAAAGCAACGTCGAAAATCAGCAAAGTTCAATTATGTTTTAAAAAGAAATGAGAAGGCAAGTGGGTGAAGGTGTTGTTTAACCTTTTTTGGATTTGTTGTTTTGTCTCCTACCATACCACTCTCTCTCTTAACTTTCAAGTAGCTGTATCTTATTATATTTGTAGAGATCGAGGTATCACACAGGGTGAGTCAGAATGAGACCGACAAACTTAGTACGTAGGTTTCTTTTTCTCATTGATTCGTGAGTTGAACACCTTTGAATTCATCGTCTGAACCTTGTAGATTCTAGATGCCTCTTTCTTCAATCTGGACGCTTATAATTAGTTATTCAATCACGGCGACTACTGGTGAAATAATCTCAATGAAAATAGTTTCACTCAGTATTATTTTTGGAAGAAATAATTGAAGTTGTCAATGTATGAAGTTTTGTCAATAAAAAGTATCTGAAACGTTTTCGAAGTAATTTACATTAATTTAAAAGGTTATGGGCTCAGGAATCAAAAGGGCATAACAGAGGGATAGTATTACTCTGTACACAAGTATTTTTTAAAAATTTCTACGAATTTGAGTCAATACAATCTGCCAATGTTGACTGGTGAAAATTTTTCAAACTGGAAATTCCGGGTATATGCGATAATGGAAGAAAACGAATAAAAGGAATAATAGAAACAGTAATTCAAGAAGAAGCCAATGAAAATGAAAAGAAAATTATGAAAGCAAATGATTCAAAAGCCAAATCTATAATCATAAAATGCCTGGCGGATGAATATTTAGAGTAGATAAAAGTCTCTAAGACAGCAAAAGAAATGATGATTTCATTAGAAAATGTTTTCGAAGGAACAGCATATTTTCCAAACTGTATCTAAAGAAGAAATTATGAACTATGCCGGAAAAGTACGAGGTAGTGATAACAGCCATAGAAACGATGTCCATCAGCGTAACCCTAGAATTCATAAAAACTGGATTACTGTATGCTGAGTTGAAATTCAACAACAAAAAAGAATTTCCACGGTCTTCAAACGAAGTTAGTTTCAAAGCCAGCAGTTTTCCATTTGAATGCTATGGATGTGGACAGAAGGGACACTATGGATCTGAAAGAAAAAACAGAACATTATTGGATAAAGCAAGAACAATGATCATCGAATCGAATCTTCCGAAGATTTATGGGATGTGCTGCTTACCAATTAAATCGTTGTCCAACTGTAGCTTTGCAGAATGCAGTTCCGTCATTAATTAGATACGGACATGTTGATTTTGACAAATTGAAAATATTTGGTTGCAAAGTATGGGTATACCAAAATCCAGGAAACTAGAACCAAGAGCCACAGAAATGATAATAGTAGGCTATAGCATAAATGGTTATTGTATCACGTGCTCACGTGATGTCAAATTTGATGAAAATTCGAGATATTTTCAAACGAAGATCAGCCAGAATGAACAAAAGCCAAAGATTATCCCACAAGTGGAAGATGGAGCAGAGAGTTTACATAAAAGACAAGATGAAGAAATTGTTGATAATCAAAACGGAGTAGAAGAAATTGAAAACAATCAAGAGAATGTAACAAGGAAAAATAATAGAAATATAGAAGCAAATGAAGAGGATAGAAGTCCTGAGAAAAATGTCATAGTGCCACGAAAACTAAAAGATTTTGAGTTATACTCATACGCATACTGTTTGTATATCAAAAAAGATCCCATCGACTACAAGAAAGCAATTGAAGAAAAACAGTGGCAGCAAGCTATATAAAAGGAATTAGTAGCTCATGAAAATTTAGGCACGTGGATTCCAACAAAGCTGCCAGAAGGAAAGAAAACTATAGAAACAGAATGGATTTTCAAAAGCAAGGAGAATGGTGTTAAAAAAGCAAGATTAGATTCCAAGAGGAACATTTCCAACCTTGGCCCACTATTTTTCATAATGTTCATAAATGATATTGTTGATACTCTCACCGTTCGTCATTTACTGTACGCCGATGATCTTAAGATATACCATAAAATTATCACCAGAGAGGACTGTACTCTTCTTCAAGAAAATCTTGATCGCGTCAATGTATGGTGCCTCAAGAATAACTTATTCCTTAATGTCTCCAAATGTCATGTTATGTCCTTTACCGCAGAGGTTAATCCAATTCTTTACAATTATGAAATGAACAATATTGTACTGAACCGTCTTGAAACCCTCCAAGATCTAGGAGTAATATTTGACAAAAAACTTTCCTTTAGAAATCATATAGAGCACGTCATCAAAAAAACTTATAGATCATCAGTGACAAAAGAATTTCGAAGAAATAAGAAAACGTTTCTACAACTATATTTCACATTTGTTAGATCGAACTCAGAATATGCCTCAATAGTATGGGCAACGCATTATCAGATACATATATCTAATCTTGAAAATATTCAAAGAAAATATTTAAAGTATGTTTGTTTCAAGCTGGATGGTAACTACCCGACTGTAGGCTTTCCGCATGAGCAACATCTTACCAGATTTTCAGTGAATTCACTAGAATCTCGACGAAACAGGTCACATGTTATTTTCCTTTTCAATCTTATTCACAACAATTTAGACTGTACCTATATTCTGAACATGTTAAACTTTCGTATTCCTAGGCTCACATCTCGAAGAAATGATAATTTTTACCTTCCTCTTTGTCACACAAACGTTAAGTTATATGCACCTGTATATATGTTCTCTACATATAACAAGATGAATGAAACCATTTATATTTTCTGCTGCAGTGTGGCCTCTATAAAAAAACTGGACTCTTCTGTTTTTACCACAAATTGATATTGTTAAGTATGGTATAATTAGATTAATAGTTCATCCTGTATAGTCCTATTCTATAATTGGATCTTGTATCTGTTGAATTGTGTGATAAAAAAAAAAAAAAAATCGGTAATGTATATGCACCAGTAGCAAGAACGCCAACAGTGAGAATGCTTCTTTCTCAAGCTGTTCAGAAAAATTGGCCTATTAGACAATTGGACATACCTACTGAGTTTCTGAATGGTACATTGAAATCTGAAATTTTCATCAAGGCTCCAGAAGGTATTCATGCAGAAAAATACGAAACGTTCAAACTTGTTAGGGCATTATACAGATTGAAAGAGTCACCAAAATGTTGGAACGAGAGGTTTGACAGATTCGCAACAGAAAATGACTTCATTCGTTCAGGACATGATTTTTGTTTATACAAAAATGAAAACACATGGATGCTCGTATTTGTTGACGACATTCTGGTTACTGCGGAGGAAAAGTATGTACAAGATGTAGTGAAGAAGTTAAAAACAGAAATCAGCGCCAAAGATTTGGGAGAAGTTGATAAATTTCTTGGGATGGAAGTGAAAAGAAATGAAAATTTGTTATGTATTTCGCAATTGAAAATGATAGAAAGGATATTGGATAAATTCAATATGAGCGAATGTAATGGTTCAAAAACTTCGATGGAAACAAATTTTCAAATGGAAGTGACATCAGATACTATTGACGGTCCTCATCGTGAACTCGTTGGAAGTCTCATGTATGTTTCGACAGTGAACAGGCCAGATATTACATTCTCAGTATCATATTCGAGTCAATTTTTAGATAAACCAACCGAACAGTCATGGAAAGCAGCTAAAAGAATAGTGAGATATCTTAAGGAAACCAAAGATCTAGCATTGACCTATGGACAGAAAGGAACTATCAAAAAATTAGAAGCCTATTCAGATGCTGATTGGGCCAGTAATGAAATGGATAAAAAAGTATTAGCGGTTAAGTCATTTTCTTCGGAGGAAATGCCGTATCATGGTTTTCAAGAAAACAACAAACTGTTGCTCTTTCAACAGCCGAAGCAGAATATGTTGCTGCTGCATCCACTGCTGCAGAGTTCGTTTACTTGAAAGAAGACTTCAACTTCGAAGAAGCGACTGCTACGATGTTAGTCGACAACAGAAGTGCTATTCATCACATGGAAAGTTTCGAGAATAGCAAACGGAGCAAACATATCGACATCAAGAATCATTTCATTAAAGATCAATGTTCAATATGTTTGTACCGACGACAATATAGCAGATTTATTCACGAAGCCACTACCTTTTCAAAAATTCAGTGATTTGAGATTTTCAACTGGAATTTTATAATTGACGATTTTTATATTTTTCTTTATAAACATTGAGGGGGTGTGTTGAAATAATGTTTATGATAATAGTTTCACTCAGTATTGATTTAGGAAGAAATAATTGTAGTTGTCAATGTATGAAGTTTTGTCAATAAACAGTATCTGAAACGTTTTCGAAGTAATTCACATTAATTTAAAAACTATGACCAGAATAATGCTGTTATTTACTTATCTTTCCACCGATCATGGAATGTTTGATCAAGAAATTGACGTTATATTAAAAAAATTCAAAACAAATTTTTGAGGTACCTGTATTATAAAAAATATCGCATTTATCCAGACTTTAATATAGTTAAAACCGTACAATTGAGAAATGAGTTCAAAGTGATGTCTCTGGACAACAGACGAAACCGAGTCTGGACCCCAGGGCACGTACATATTCACGGTAATATGTCAGCAGACATTGCAGCTCGCAATGCCACTGAAGATACTAGAACTGAAAATACCCCGATATGCGCACATGACCTGAAAAAACACTTCAAGAAATAATCTCCAATAGGTGGGAATCCGAATGGGATGTTTCAAACGAAAAACTGAGGCAAATAAAATCAACCACAAGAAATTGGAAGAGCCCAGTCCCTATGAAATAAAGAGATCAAGTAGCGCTGACCCGATTGAGACTAGGCCGTATTTAAGCATAGGCTACCTAGGCTGGAGCCTATGGGCCCGAACCACAAATGGGCCCGCACCACGTTTTGTTTATTTTTTTTTCAATTAATTAAAATAAAAAATAGTTTATGTAGGGCGGGCCCTCTTGTAATCATAAAATACGTCGATGCCTATTGAATAACTGCATCTACATTGACGTCTTTTATGATTATATGAGGGCCCGCACCATTTGGCTGAACCCTTCAGTGAACAGCTGAAAATGTAATTTGCTAAATGATCAGGTAGACTTAGTATATTCACCCATTTTTAATGTAGCTCTTCCACATGGTCGATCATAAACACATTTTCAGGTAAAAAGATATAGGTAATTTAATTGGATGTAGATATTGTTATTTTGTTATTTTATTAGGGGTTTGATTGTAATTATTAATGAATGAGAACGACCTGGTATAAAAGGCAAGTGTGTTGGTATATTCAAGTATCAGTTTGAGATTTAGTGTGATAATGTCCATATGGGACGAAACTGCAGTAACGCAAGTGTAACAAATATAAAGTGGTATAAAAACATAGGAATTTTTATTTCTTTATATTTCCGTGTAACTCAGCATTAGGGACGGCCATAAAATACAAAGTAATCGCCATAAAAAAAAGAGGAATTAAAAAGCGGAAGTGCCAAACGAAAGATTGCAAAAGAGAAAGAAGAGAAGAATGATGAATTTATAGCTAAGTCACGTCGTATGACCGATTATGTATATGAATATGAAGTTTAAGCCAAGGTCATCTACTGCTCTAGAAACCAATGAAGATGATACACGTTCACCTGCCAGTCTGAATCAGTCTCAAAACTCTGAAGATGTGGTAAGTTCAATAACAATTATTTTAAATGTTGTAATTTTCCCATATTAGTAGAGAGACATTGAACAAAAAAGGCAGATTCATGATGTGAATTTACGTTTTACGAACTACAAAATGTTTATCGAACGGTTAACATTTCACTCTAAATTGAAAATAAATATTTTTTCAGGTTCCAGAAATTGTACCAGAGGCTTCTGAGACATTAATAGCACCAGCAGTTCCCGAGACACTGCCAGCACCAGCAGCTTCAGAAACATCACTAGCACCAGCAATTTCTCTTGGACTTGTTTTAAATGAAAATGTTTGCTTGGCAAATGACATTGGATTGACACCAGATAATATAGATTACTGCATAAAAATGAGTGCGACAGCATTTCAAAATTGTAACGATCATCTATTTGACTGCAAATCTTTCAAGCAAATAGATACAAGTTCTGGAGGAAGTTTCACATGAAAATGCCAAACTAGTTTCTTTGAGCGGAAAACACGGAAAGGTGAAACCATAAAACATTCATGGCTCTGTTTCTCTTCTAGAAATGGACATGTTTACTGCTACGTTTGCAAACTTTTTTCCCGAACACGTTCACAGTTTACTCATGGTGGTTACTGTGATTGGAAAAATGTTGCTGCACGTCTGTCTGGTTAAAAAAACATCTGAATGCTGTAATTGATTTTGCACGACGCACAGTGTTGAAAATTCTCGAAATCCTGGCCAAAAATCAGTTAACAAATATACATCTTCCAAAGTTTTTATGAGTATGTTTTTGGGGTCGCTGAATACGAATTTATCATCACAACTGAAGAATTCACAATGGTGGATACAATCTGACGGCTGCTGAATGAAAAATGTAGTTTTTATTTATATTGTAGAATATTTATAGTCTAATTCACTTCAAAATAAATTATTAAACGAAATACAATGATTCAATAACACAACACAATACTCTAATTTATATAACAATCACGGAACTATTTATATTCGACTTTCACTTATCTGTCTCCTTCACTGACTGTCTGTCTCCACTCTGCTGCGTAGTTCTTTTTATATTCACCGCTCACTTCTCCTAATGCTCATAAAATTTCTCGAAAAGCCTTGGGAACGTTCTACGATTAAACCAGATTCTTCTTAGTGCATAGCGCCTCTACAGTCACTCGCGGTCGGTCGCTGGCTACGTGAGAGTTCAGGTCCGGCATCGCCCGCAGCTTCGTCACAATATCCAAACTGGTTATATAAGGGTTTTGGGATCTCTCAGTATGAATTTGATATCAAAGTGAACAAATTGAAGATACGAGGTTAAATATGGTCACTGTAAATGTGAATAAATTAGGTTACTTCAATAATAATAATAATACTCTCCCTCATTATCCATGCCAAGTGGTGAACACCAAAGGCATGGCCTGTGCGGAGTAGGGACGGCTATTATTATTATTTGCCATGGCGCTCCGAGCGACTTTTGGTGGTGCAGTCGTTGTTAATGATATTGGTATCCTAAGGAATACCTGAAAATGAATGAAATTTCTTGGAAATTAATGAAAAACTTGCTATCATTGGACTCGCCCTGTATATAGCGGAAACGTACAGGGATTATTATATTCTATAGTGGATTTGTATTGGCCATGTGAACAATCGAAGAATAGTTAATTTGAGTCATGTAAAAAAAAAAATCTTCACAATGGCCATTTGAAATTTTGGAAAAGTTAACTTCGGCACCCTGTATAATCTAAACTGTAGAATTCAGAGCGTGAGTGTGATGAAGGCATTTGATAAGCATCACGAATTTTACAATATATGAAAAATTCGAGCGAATTCACTGAAGTCCAATTTTCCATTTATGCGGTGCGAGGTCATATTAAGGGACAATTTTGGGTACTTTTCAATGTTTTTTAGAAAAAGTACAAAAATGTGCACATTTTCTTTTCAGCGTCTGATAAAGACTATATTGGACTACAAACTGCCGCAAATAAGTTTGCTCCGAAATGATACGTAATGAACGAAACCTTCAATAATATATAGTTTATAACAAAATTCAAACTATTTCACTTTGAATTCCACAGCTTGCCAAAATATTGTTCAATTTTATTTTAATCTATAGTATTACGATGTACCTACCATCAGAAACTTGTTTCATCTTGATTCAAAAAGTTTTATATGTTTTGTATTGACGAAAAACACCAAATTATATCACTATGAAGGTTGTACTTCGAAAAATGACAACTTTGGACTGACCCGAAGGGAAGCATAGCTGACTTTGATCTGTGTGCATAATGGTATTTTGTAGGTGGGGATATTCCATACACATAATCGATTGTAAGAAATACATTGCAACACTTTTTAACTTCTATTTTTGGCCAGGTTTTTGCAATTTTTCAACACTGTGCGACGCTCTAAAGGAGAGGGGCGTATTGATCAAAAACTGACATAACAAGCAGAAGATGTAGCAGAATACTGGCAAGAAGTCCTCAAGAGATTGATAAGTGTGATTATCTTCATCAGTGAAAGAGGTCTAGCATTTAGAGGTGAAAATCAGACGCTTAGGTCACCGAGAAACGGTAACTAGAAGAAGAAGAAGTATTTATTTCGCTACAATATACAATAGTAATAGTAGAATGTCAAACAAAAATAATAACATGAAAAAAAATACAATACAAAGATATATAAAGTCACAGTGTAAATAAACATAACAATATGAATATATTTAATTTGAATTGTGGCGAGTGTCCATCACATACATTCAAATTCAGACTTGTTTAAATCAAGATACTCATTTATATCATAAAAACATTTTTTTAATAGAAACGTTTTAATTTTTGTCTTGAACTGAAAGAAACCTAGTTTCTTTATCCTTGAGGGGAGTATGTTATATAAATGTAGGTTCACCGAATTCTTTTGCGATATCTGAAGTCTGAACCTAGGAGTTGAAATGAAGTCACTATGGCGAGTAGTGTAATTGTGGATTTCTGATTGAATAGAGTATTCATGCTTAGTTTCATGAATTTCAAGTAAACATGAGTAAATGAATAAGGTAGGAAGCGGCGTTATTTGAAAACTGACGAAGAGAGGGCGACAGTGTTCACGATGATGCACTCCCGCCATAACTCTGATCACTCTCTTTTGAAGAATAAAAACTCTATGAGAATGGCAAGAATCACCCCAAAGAAGAATTCCGTAAGACAAGTGACTATGGAATAAACCGAAATAACAAGATTTGAGTACGTGATAACTCACAATATTTTTCAAACGTCGAATCAAGAAGGTAATACTGGACAGTTTCTTAGCTAATGCTGCGATATGTGAGCCCCAGTTTAGTCTGTCATCTAGATGCATGCCAAGTAGTTTAACACTGTTGCCACTAGTGAAATTTGAATTGGAGGATACAAGGATGGACTGATTTTTTTCCAAATTCAGTTTGAGTTTATTGCAAGTAAACCAGGTTTTGGCTGAATCCATAATGTTATTTGATAAAGTGGACAGATTATCAATCTTATTACTCTGACAGATAAATGTTGTGTCATCTGCAAATAAGACGCTTTTTGTCGGTAAAATGTGAAAATATAAATCATTCATATAGACTAAGAAAAGAAGGGGACCCAGAACCGAGCCTTGAGGAACACCGTGATTAATGACCCTACGTTTTGATAGCTCACCATTCAATCTGACATATTGAGATCTTTGGGAGAGGTAAGATTTAAAGAAATTCAGAGCTACGCCCCTGATACCATATCTCTGTAATTTTTCCACTAGGATGTGATGTGAGACACAGTCGAAGGCTTTCGAAAGGTCACACAACTCAAGTTGTGAGTGGATTCCTTCCTCTAGGCCCTCGACTATGTTCGACACGACTTTGAGTAGAGCTTTCGTCGTGGACATCTTTTTTCGGAAACCAAATTGTCCTGGACAAAGCAGAGAGTTTACTTCCATGAAGTTATAAAGTTGTTTTTTAACGATAATTTCAATAATCTTAGCAATTATTGGTATAATGGATATTGGACGAAAGTTATTCACGTCATCATTAATTCCTTTTTTCAACACCGGTAAAACAACAGAATATTTCAGGGCGTTAGGGAAAGTTCCTGCACAAAAACAGTCATTTATCAGGGAAGCTAGAGGTTCAGCAAGTATATCTGCCAGTGATTTAATAACTTTGCTATTTAGTTCATAGGTATCAGTAACATTAGAATTATTTAGACCAAGAATGACGTCATAGATATCATCTGGAGTAACAGGATTTAGCACAAACGAGTGTGCCGGAGATTTTAATGTTTTCAAATAGAAACTAGGCTCATGGGGTATGTTTGGTAGTGAGCTAATAATCTTCTCTGCAATTGTAGCGAAATGGTCATTGAATTGATCTACCGATATATTAGTATCTAGCGGCTTTTTCTGAGATCTATTTCCTTCATGATTTATCAGGTTCCAACTGTCTCTCATAACATTATTAGAATTCAACAGATAGTTGCTATAAGCTTCCGTCTTACAAATTCTTATTTGAGTTTTATAATCAATGCTCAGTCTCCTATAAGCATTCAAGGAATAAACATCTTTATCAATATCATAAACAGTTTTTATAGCGTTGAGTGTATTACGCATTTTTCTCAGTTCATCGTTCATCCAATTAACTGGTTGTCTTTTGGTAATATTTTTGTTTTTCCTTAAGGGGAAGGTACTAACTACTAGACCATTCAGAACATCTTGAAATTGTTGCATTTTGTCGTTTCCTAAGAAACTCCAGTCAAATTCTATCAGCTGAGATCTCAAATTCAATAAACCTTGTGTGTGTATTGGACGGGTCCAACGGGTATCGGCATTGTTTTTTGACTCCATGCTATTTACGGTGATAAATTGCCCACGATGATCGGATAGGCACGGCTCTGAGACCCCTGAACTATAAAGCTTCCGGTCGATATTAGTCACCACATTATCAACTCGAGTTGCGGAATTAGGAGTCACACGTGTGAATTCAAGAATTGTGGTATGTAAATTAAATGATACTAGTAAGTTTTCAAGAGTGGATAAGTTGGAAGATTCAGCTACAGCAAAGTTTAGATTGAAATCACCAGCTAGTATCACCTTGGATTTCTCAACATCAAGATAGTGTAGGGCATTCTCGAATAAATCTATAAATGTGTGAAAATTACCATTGCCAGATCTATATAAGCAAACAATTTTTAAGTTTGAAAGTTCGATGCCGCATAGTTCTATATTAATTTCTGAGCAGAACTGTTTCAAAGTAATAGGCACACAAGTAATACAGTCTTTAACAAAAATAGCCACACCGCCGTGACATCTTTCAGATCTGTTGAAATTAGCAGCTAGGTAGTAACCGGTAATGTTTACTGTTGAAAGATATTCTGCCGATAGCCAATGTTCAGATATACAAAGAATGTCATATTGATATTTGTCTAGAAAAATTGATATTTCATCTAGCTTATTTGCTAAACAGCGGACATTTATGTGATAGACACTCACCCTAGTTAATTGAACAAATTTGCAGTCCACATTCGACGTGTATACAGTACTACTTGGGACTATTAGAACTTTTAGCAGAATACGACGATTTTTCAAGCAATCATATAAAAAATCATGGAAATCGTGGAAGTGGTCACACAAACTACCTATCATCGACGATTTCTGAGGGAGTTGTGCATCTAATTGGCAAACGAGTTTTAAATGAAATTATTTCCCGAATCAAGAAATCAAAGTACTATATAAAAAATGCACTTTTTCAAATTTCAGAACACAAAGAAGATTCAGGAAACTCTCGTATTACTGCTCTAAGTTTGTTTAACAAAATATCAAAGATGGAAACAGGGCTCTACACAGTATTTTGGTATGATATCTTGGGACAAGTAACCAAAACCAGTGAAGCTCTGCAGAACCTTAGATTGGACGTGAACACTGTCATCGCTATCAAGCTTTATAAAAACAAAACGAGATTGCTTCGAGGAATATGAGGTGAAAGCTGCTGAGTTGGTTGATTGCACTGAGAATGAGAGTGAAAAACAGCGAAAGCGCAAAATAAACTTCCGTTTGGCGCTTCTTGATTGTATCCAATCGCCAGAAGTTGTGCAGTCATAGATCAATTTGAATCGTCATTGCAGCAGAGGCTTGAAGCATATAAACTAGTTAACCCTCCATAGGTCGCGCCATGGTCTGTGAGACCACATAAATCAAGTTTTCAAATTAACTCGCGTAGTAGGGCTAACCGGAATTGCCCCTTCCATATAGCTTCCTAGCTGATAAAGGACATGCGTCACGTCTGTAGGCGTCAGTGATCAGTGCAAACGTGGTCGAGATACATCGTCGTTCGGTCTGTGATTCCAGAGTGACCTAACTCGATAATGGTCTGTTATTCCGGCGCGACCTATCAATATATTTTTTATTGAGGTAAATAATTTTTTTTTCAAATACATATGGGATTTTCCATAATAGATTACATTTTTCAGTATGTCCAGTTACGAGCAAGAACAAAATAGGCTACAAAGGCTCTTAGAAGAGTCTGAACATGTTGAAGTCATCCAGTATGATGATGATTCGGATGATATAAATTCAGATCATGAAGAAATGCAAATTCATGAATCTGACAGCGAACAAGACATGGACATATCTGATGATGATGCAAGTACTTCTCGAGAAATTTGTAATAAAACTTTATCCTTTGTGGGTACGTAATCATCATACTAGTACTTTGTTGTTTCTCATAAAACATATTTTTCAGGTAAAGATAACAGAACTTGCTGGAATGAACATCCACCACCAAAAAAAGGGTACGTACAAGACAAGAAAATATAATCAAACGTTTGCCAGGTCCAACATCACTCACAAAATACTTGAAGTCGCCTGTTGACATTTGGTCTCATTTTCTAAATGATAATATTATGACATAATCGTCTCAAATACCAACAAATATATTTCCTCATTAGCAACAAACTATACTCGCGAAAGAGATGAAAATCCAACAGATGGCATGAGTAGATAACAAATGAGAGAGCAACGGGAGGAGGGTCTATACAAATGAGAGAGCAACGGGAGGTATACGTCAGCAGGAAGTGCACGTGTCAGGTATCAGATTACATTTGATAACATCCGGTAGGCGAAATTTGATACGGGTTCATCGACCTATTTCAAGGTTGATGAATGCACGTGTTGGATATCAAATTACTTGGGATTTGCTGACGCCATATTTCCGGCAGGCGAAATTTGATACGGGTTCAATGACCTCTTTCAAAATGAATGCACGTGTTGAATATCAAATTACTTGGGATTTGCTGACGCCATATTTCCGGTAGGCGAAATTTGATACGGGTTCAATGACCTCTTTCAAAATGAATGCACGTGTCGGATATCAAATTACTTGGAATTTGCTGACGCCATATTTCCGGTAAGCGAAATTTGATACGAGTTCAATGACCTCTTTCAAAATGAATGCACGTGTCAGGTATCAGATTACATTTGATAACATCCGGTAGGCGAAATTTGATACGGGTTCAACGACCTATTTCAAGGTTAATGACTGCACGTGTTGGATATCAAATTACTTGGAATTTGCTGACGCCATATTTCCGGTAGGTGAAATTTGATACGGGTTCAATGACCTCTTTCAAAATGAATGCACGTGTCGGATATCAAATTACTTGGAATTTGCTGACGCCATATTTCCGGTTAGCAAAATTTGATACGAGTTCAATGACCTCTTTCAAAATGAATGCACGTGTCAGGTATCAGATTACATTTGATAACATCCAGTAGGCGAAATTTGATACGGGTTCAATGACCTCTTTCAAGGTTAATGAATGCACGTGTCGGATATCAAATTACTTGGAATTTGCTGACGCAATATTTCCGGTAGGAGAAATTTGATACGAGTTCAACGACCTCTTTCAAGGTTAATGAATGCACGTGTCGGATATCAAATTACTTTGAATTTGCTGATGCCATATTTCCGGTGGGCGAAATTTGATACGGGTTCAATGACCTCTTTCAAGGTTAACGAATGCACGTGTCAGGTATCAGATTTCATTTGGAAACATCCGGTCACATGTCATCAGCAGAATCCAATACAGGTTCAACTACCTCTCATAAAGTCAAAACCTATGAGAGAGCAATAGGAGTCAAGGTCAAAACCTATGAGAGAGTAATGGGAGTCAAGGTCAAAACCTATTATATTGTTTCATTTGGAAAGTCCTGAAGTCGGAAAAGATACAATGAAATGGAAACATGGGAAGCACACATCTTTGTCAAAGATGATATGACTTGAAGATATTAAATGATTTTCAAAAAATCACTTTGCTTTCCCTCCACCGCATTTTTTATATATTACTATAAGAAAAGTCTATCCGACTCCAGTTTGTGTGAAACGATCAATATGTTCACAAATCTTATCATTTTACAAGCCATTTGGCAAGGGTTTCTCTTTATTCAACAGCCCAACAACGTTTGTGAAGTTTTCATATGCTTTGATATTAATGGTACATGGAATGAAACTTGGCCCTCCAAGTGGGCGAGGCTGATACCGTTTGAATTCAATGATGTGGAAACTCTGAAAATTTCAATACCAGCCAACAGCACAGAATACAAGTTAATAATGAGGAAATATAATTCAACTGAACGGACAGATAGGATCAAGCTGTACCCCTCCCCACCATCAGCTAATATAAGAGATGATTCAGAGTCTGCAATACTTCAATCTCTGATTTACTACATAGCTTTCTGCTCTTCAGTAACAGTGCTCTCTTCATTGGTGGAAAGATTTAAAAAAATATGGAGGGAACTCACTGCCTGATGGATCTTATAACCAAACATGAGAAGCTCAAACCTTTATACAAATTCACCGAAGATGAACTACGACAATTTCCACTACAATATTTGATTCGTAAGGCTAGACCTCAGGAACTTATATTGGTATGGCACAAACTACCAGATGAATATATGGGAAACTTTAAACTACAGGTTCAGCTACCTTGCTTCATTCATCACAATCGACCTGAATGGATGGAACATGTAGATGGTCCGTCTCCTTCACAATCAAAATGTTATTCATGCTTGGGAAGTTTAAAGTGATATGTTTTTAGGGTATTTGAATAAAAAACAATTTTTTTCAATATTCTCGTTTTATTCGATAACAATTACAGATCCAAAATTCATTCATCTATCAAATTATCCGACATTAATAATAGGAGATCCAACACTGCGTCCTCATCTTTAGGATTCAACTTTTGATGACCCCAGGCTAATGTTTGGACATTATTGGGCAAAACAAATCTTTTGTCATCACTTTATGATAACGCAATTTTGTTTCTCAACTCCGTATAAATAGTGTGTAAATGAGAATTAAAAATGTACATTTTTCGCAAGATAGAGCCACCCCTTTCAACAATTCGAATATAATCAGAAATTTGAAGTGAAGTCTCTTTAACATTTTTAGAAACCCCTTTAGCCTTTTTCATCACTGTTGTAGCTTTAACACAGTATGCCGTCGCACCTGTACCATAAAAACATTCTATTGGCGTTCCTGAAAATTCATCTTTCATCCTACCGACAACTGATTTTGTTTTAGGAATTTTGTGAATATTGTCAAATGTAAAATTTGATGTGTCGAAGAATTGAATATTTTCCCTAATGTCATCGTATACATTTTCTGTGAATATCTCCAAAATTAGTGAATCGGTATCTGTGTAACAGAGTTTTGCTTTGTCGCCATATTTTGTTTTGATATAGCCATAAAAAAAATCATAAATGATAGTTTTCGAAATATCCAAAATTGAAAAGCCTACGTAAAGCGGTTTGTCGTAGGTTACTGTTAATTTCTCCATTTGAACAGCTACCAAATTTTCATCGAAGGGTTTTGTTATAAATCCTTCAGCTCCCACAGATCCTGGAAGATTTTCCCAGTGACTGCAAAGTTTTATGTTTTGTCTCTTGTCCACGTTCTCTATAGTTTTTCCAAATATTGAGTTTATGATGAATTTAAAGAGATCACGTTCGAATTCGTTCCTGGCAGAATTCCGTAAATTGGTATTCGAATCGATATATTGCTTTAACCATGGTAACTGTGTGAATTCCAAAACTCTATGCACCTTCTTCAGCTTCAATCCGTATTTCAAACATTGCTTCAAGTTTCGGTAGTGTATGATGTATCTTTCCTTTGTCATCAAATTTGGAGTCAACTTCGAATATTTACTTCCAGGAGGCTTAATATTCTCTGGACAGAAAGGGAGGTCATTGATATCATCATGTAAGTTTGGCGGGTAGTCCAAGTCAACTTCTAGTACATATCCTTTCGATGATGTATCCCCAACTACAAAACAGTCAAAGTTCTCTAGTTCATACTGCTCAAGCCATCTGAAATCACGAATTGGAAGATATTCACTCATAGCAGCTCCATATAAGTTTGTTGCGTCAAGATATAAAATATATGAGTTCGGTTTGGATGGATCATAAGTTGGTATGAATTGATTATTAGCTATAGCCTTTCTTATACTACATTGGCTTACACCACCACGAATTCCTTTCTTGAAAAAGTGAACCATATCAATATCAGTTAAGAGCTGTAGTTCGATCTTAGTTAAACGAAGCATAGCATCCCAACTGAGTGAAGGAGCTGTCACATATTGGGCTGGATCCAGTTTATATTTTTCTAAACACACATCCCTGAAATTCTCGAAGACATCTGCCAATAGCAGGACATCTGATTTCAAGTACACATCTGAGTATTCTCCTAGAGTTGAACATCTAAATTCCTGCCATACTTCACAAGCTCGATCGTAATCCTGTTCGAAAATATCTCTGGCATTCAGAATATCAAAGAATTCAGATTGGCTTGGTAATGTAGGTTGGTTCAATTTTCAATGAGAATCTACATATGAATAAGGAAAAACGCCTTTGCGTCTTATCATATTGAATTTTCTATCATCATGAAAATATTTTCTCACCTGCCGACATTGGGATGGTTTCAGTGTTTTACTCAGATTATCTAGAGATTTGGATAAGAAGCGAAAAGAGTCAGTAAATCTCAGAGAGATGTATTTGTCTCTCACTTTGGGGTTTTCTGATTTCTCAACCAAGTATGATTTGGTGAATGAAATATACTTCTCCTTATTTTGAGCAATTACTGAAATATTCTCTTTATTCGAAGCCAGTTTTTTTATGAACAGATGACAGTCATAATTTGTCAAATTATGGAAGAACACAGGAATGTATCTCACCAGTTTATATTGCAAATTGCATCTGGAATGAGCACTCGCACGGTATACACCTGTCAAGTGACAGTGATCTCGGACTTTGGTGTCTTCAGGTTTGTATGAGTTACCACAAATATGACATTCTGTGGAAATCTGAAATTCACTCTCTTCTTTTATTGAAAGTGGCAGAATTTCTTTCACATGTTTCAAATGTTTGTTATATAGATCCAGAACGAGCTCATCCAACATTTTAACAAAAACCTCGGCGCAATCACTTCCACGATATTGTACAAATTTGGAGTATTTGTCATAAAAATTACACTTCACATAGAAAGCGAATGAATATGGCTCGTGTTCATACGCTTTTAATGTGAATGAATGATCATCTGATGGTTCAGTATGATGAATAGGCTTCAGCAAACTCTCAAAATCAGCATAAATCACAAAAGGAACTGGAAGTTGTTTTTCCAGATTGGTAAATTTGAGAATATTTCCAGGTACAACCTCGCCATACTTGTTAGTAATCATATCTGGTTTTGGAAGTAAAACACATAGATGATTACAATCATACTGTTGATGAGTCATCAATTTTTCACTTGTAGGAAAGAATTGGAGACAACCATCACAAACATATACACGCCCATTATGCTTAGACTTTTGCTTTGAAACTAACTTTGATAAATCTGTAATGAGGCAGTAGTGATAATTTTCATCCAAATCATCTATCACTAGAAGGTTCACATGTGTTGCAGATCGATGTTTTGTGAAATGTAAGGGTCCCACGATGTTGGTTGTCATTTTACGTTCTTTGAATTTTGTTTCTATCCCGAAAACATTGATGGATATATTGTTCATTCTTTCAAATTTGGATATATCCTTTAGTTTCACTGGAAAATCAATACCTTGGAAGTTAAGTAATGTAGTATAATGCGGATATGAAGATGGGTTAGAAGGATCTCCATTAGATGGAAAAATCGCTGCCATAATGGACCATGCAAAGCAAGCATTATCCAAGTTCTTCACATTCAAAACGGCTCGTTTTATATTAATGGATTTGGGCAACATGATATATGAAGAAGCTGATAGTGGATTGTATTTTTTCATATTCACATCCAGATACCATATCTTCTGTAATGACCAGCCTGAGTCTCTTTCCTGGAAATCATTTCGTTTCTAAATTCCTCATAAAGCCAATCCAAGTCAGTGGAACGAGTTGTGATTTGGTTTTTTGTGTTGAAGGATTTCATGTCATTCAACTGTTTCTCAGATATGATATAATGTCCGAACAGTTCAAAATTAATTTTCAAACTTTTATGTGCCTGTATATATTCAGAGATGATGTTCAGAACTTTCGGTTTCACATCTTCCATGAAGTTGACATAATCAATATGATGTCCACTGCTTTTAAATCGATAACTTGCTATTCTATTATTAAATGCATGTTGCAGTTTTTCGATGCCATCTTCCAGTTTCGATGAAATATTCGCATGCAACCTTTTTCTTGACTGCTGAGCGCTGGTGGATGCAACACTCAGTTCGAGTATTTTCGACTGCGGAACACTGGTGGATATATCATCCAATTTGACTCTTTTTGCTGGTACACCATTAATTCCTTTGGAAGGACAGCTTTTTTGCAAATGTCGGCGTAGATTATCTCTTCTCGAAAAATTCTTGTTACATTTGTCACATTTCATGATTAATCAACCTCAGTGGTGGAAATACTAACTGTAATTGTTAGAACAGTCCCGCTTAAATACATGTAGCTCTCGATATACGCTTGCGCATTGCTGTTTCTATAGCGATCAATGACCTTGTGGGGAACATCTGGTGTCTAGACAGCCGAATGCTATGAGGTGAATGACTTGCCGAGTCATCATTGATGATGAATTGCAGATGTTGCAAGGTGGACGACAGCTGGTGTCGGAATAAACAAATATTATGACTTGTCGAGGCAAGTCTGAAGTGCTGACATAATAAATTCCTGTAATAAAAATCTTAAAGAATACAATGCTTTTTTGGAAATATATTTATTGAGATGTATCCATAATATACATTTGATATAGAGAATGAACATTTGAAAGAGCACATACACAATTATCTTTAGTATGATGAAAACAACTTGTTTCAGATGCTCATAAACCGGGATGTTCTTCAACTGGTTCAACTGGTTGCTGGGTGAATTTTTTGATGTATTCTGCTTTTTCCCTCCCTTTGACAAAAATAGTATCAACTCCCTCAGTTAGCCTCTTCATTATATTCCCAAATTGATGTAATGGTGTGAATCCATCATTCCAATCTATACAATGATGATTATACATCAACCAAGTGGCCTGACTATGGAATTTTGGTGGGAGCATGTTCAATGGAAATGGAGGTTTGAACACATAGTGAGAAACTTTAATTCCATCGAATGCAGCCAATTCCTTTGTTATAAATTTATCATTTTCGATAGTGAAACCTTGCACATCTATTACCAATATCATATTTTCAATTTGATAAATTTTCTTAATAATGATTGTTTCGAATTGTATGACTCAATCAATTGTTTGAGTACTTTCAGGTTCTTATGATGTTGCTTCAATCTTCTTCGATACTCCGATATCATTTTCGAACTGATATTTCTAACATGCAAGTCTTTATATATAACAACATGCGGAGCATGCGCATTAAGATTGTTTAACAATTTTCGTCAATGGATTATATGAAAATTCTTTCTCGTGTAGAATAAGGCAGTAGGCAGTTACATCTTTGGGTGTGGTTTCAGCAGTTTCAATTTCAATTCTAAGTACGATGGAACCGGTCTGAATGACTTCTCTTTGACGTGAACAGTCGATGTGGACCAGAGGTGCCTTCACTTTGAATTCATTTGGATTGAGAATAGGTTGATTTGATTTGAGATAGTAGTAACTCTCTTGGAAGTTGGCATGCATTTCATAGAGTTTTGCAAACTTGTTATTTTTGAAATCAAGATTCAAGTCATTGTAAGGATATCGTTCGGAATTCAGAAATACTCTCAAATTGCTGAGATTGCAGTGGTCGAATGTACTCATATCAGTGGTGAGCTTTCCTTTTTTACCTTGTTGAAATGCAATAATACCATGTCGCGGAGTTTCAACCTTCGTAGTTGTTTTTACAGCCCAAGTATGTCTTGTTGTTTCATTCAGAGAAGGGTACTCAATCAATTCCCAGCTTCTGAATTTCAGAGGAAGTTCGACATTGCTACTTATTATTTTATTCAACTCTAGTTGTTCCTGAATACTTAGTGTCACGTGAGGGACACACCAACTCAGTTTGCTTATGCTCACTTTCGGTTTTTCAGAATCATCTATACTAATCACAGCATCCAAATCATGACTCTCATGAATCAAAACTAGTTCTTGTCTCATATTGATCAAAATTTTTCTGAAGTCTTCAAAAAAGCCAGCCCATAGCTTGAGCGGAATACATACATTGAAATTCCCATCATCATCAACTAATATTTTATCTCTCGTCCCAGCATTCACATCATCAAGTTTAGAAAACCAACCAGCATTTTGCATAGGTATACTTTCGTGGTGATATAAGGTTGATATGTATGAAACTGATAATCTTCGATTGCATTGTCACTGAATGGTTCACTCGTGATTTGTAGCAATTCCATTAAATCAAGAGTTCCAATCCCAAAGACTTCAAGTACTCTTTGTGTTCTGGTGTTAGTAATTCGGCAGTTGCTTTCATACTATATTTCGAAGGTCGCTTAACCTTCTTTCTATAGGGTTGCTGGAATGCTGATTTATCAAATCTCCAGACCATTGTTAAAGAGACTTCCTTCTCAAGTGCAATCTAACAGTAACTTCTTCGTTCCAGAAATCAATTAAATTCAAATTTTGATCGACAACTCTCACCGTTATGTTGTTGATTGTCTTGACAGTGACGGGGAAATACAGAATATTCAATGGGGTTTCTACTATTTTATACCCTCTCGGTACTGTCGGAAAGAATTGATGAATCATATGCACTGGATTGCCATTCAAAAATGAACCCATCGCAATATTGCAATCAACACAAATTGTATTGATTGACAGAATTTTCACTTCATGATCTGACTTGTAGATGTTATTTGCATTGAGGATTCTTTTTTCGAAGCCTAATAATTGACCAATGGAATTTTGTACTGAAAAATTGATTTTGATATTGGTCCGAATGACCACTTTTGAAGTAGTCCAATTTGGGTCGATGGATACCTCAACATATTCATTGTTACTGGTCATCTGTTTAATGATGATATCGAGAATATCTGTTACATCATAAAATCCTTCAGGAATTATATAACTGAATTCATCTCATTCCCCCCATACCAAAACATTGTTTAATTTTGTTATGTTTGGAATAACATTGAAAGAATCGAAATTTGCCAAGCCAATTTCATACTCCATATCATTATCCAGATAAATTGGAGGGTTAAAATTATAACTCAACACTGAAGATGAATCACTCAATGTGAAAGTAAAAGACATAACTTCCCAATGATAGTTTATTGATTAGTGAAGGAAATACATGAGAGATACTGATTATATAAAAACAAAAGACAGTATTGCCCACACTGATAAGAATTAAACTTCTGTAAGGAATCATAGTTATATTTGATATTTTTAACGTCACCAGCGCTGAGGAAATATTTTATCAATTCCTTTGGTGGTTTGAGATTTCCATAACTATCGAAATATATAACTTAATCATTATTCTTGAAGTATGCCGTCCAATTAGTTCCTTCTCCTACGTCAGAATCAAGATTGATAATGCCGCACTCCTTGCTCTTTATTTTTGTGGGAAGTTTATCCCTCATGAAAACACTTCGAAAGTAAGGAATCCTCAAACGTTTCGCATTCTCTATCAAATCGATATTGGTTAAGGCTCGGCGTGGTAACTTCAACAGTTTTTTTGATATGGTTGAGCAAACATTCCATAACCTTTGCGTGGTCTCAAATATAAACATTTTCCTTTTTGTTCCATCGCTAAATCATGTCTCTTTTGCTCAATGAGCCTTTGTTTCTCAGATTTTGCTTTGTTAACTGCTGAAGCAATAGATGCTGCCCCATCTCCTACAGCACCTAGCGCCCCCAGTAGTGGTAGTAAAAATGGGAGAAATCCACCTTTCTTTGGAATTGGTATGACTCTTTTCTTCTGTTTATTCTTTCGTTTCTTGGCAAGTTTCAGTTCACCACCCTTTTTTTGTTTCTTCGGTTTTTTTATTTTTTGTTTCAATCCCATCCCCAACTTGCTCTTAAGATTCATGATATTAGATACACCTAATGCTGTTACTTTTTTCCCCAATTGTGCATTGGATGATTTTAAACGTTCGGAAGCAAATGTTGCCAGTTTCTTGTCTGCAATATTTCTTGATTCTATATCTTCACTTCTGGAATAAGCAATATCGTGTTGCTTACAAGCCTCGTCGAGTAGATTTACGCCTTTGTACCCTCTCAGTAATCTCTTTTTCAATTTTGTACCAGGACCACAGTAATTATATCCAGGGACATTTATTTCTACTGGAATTTTATTGATCAAAGTATTCAGAAAACCTCGACCTTTCTTTCTTGTGTTTCCACTCGTACTAACGACTGATTTCTTTTGCTGTCCCATTATATTATGTTTTGATCAACTTAGATACACGTATATATACCTATTCCATCTGCACTAATGTTAGTATAAAGATTATTTCAATATGATGAAGACCGAAAAACAAAAGGTGTTGCTTCCGGTTATTAATCATGATGAGATCAATGTAGAGAATAATGTTAGAAAACATGGTGCGCTATTTGGAGGTCAATCTAAAAGAGGTTTACTTGTTGGGGCAAGTGGATCAGGCAAAACTAATGTGATGTTGTCTTTGCTGGAGCAACCCAACGGCCTTCGTTTCACGAATGTATACTTATTTTCAAAATCATTATATCAACCTAAATATAATTATTTGAGGATTTTGCTGGCACCTATGAAAGAAATTGGTTTCCATGAATATAAGGATTCTGTTGAAGTTATCCTTCCTGAAAATATACATGGTCATTCAGTCATAATATTCGATGATGTTACTACATGTGAACAAAATATAATCAAAAATTATTTCTGTTTCGGCCGTCACAGACACACGGATTGTTTCTATTTATGTCAAACTTATTCTGCCATTTCCAAACAACTCATTCGAGATAATGCTAATTTGCTCATGATCTTTCAACAAGATCTAACAAATCTGACGCATATATATGATGATCATGTCAGTATAGACATGTCCTTGCAGAATTTCAAAGAACTATGCTCTTATTGTTGGAAAGACAAATTTAGTTTTCTCGTTATCGATAAAGATTGTTCCTTAAATGAGGGGCGATACAGAAAGGGTTTCGATACATTCATTTATATATATATATATATATATATATATATATATATATATATATATATATATATATATATATATAAACATCAAGATTGTGGTATAGTTGTCAGTCATCATGAATAGTCAATTAAATGAACAACTATTAAGAGCAAGGAAGGCTTTGAGAAGAAAATATAAAACATTGACATCCGATATAGCAAAATCTCATTCATATTTAGAAAAAACTTACGAACCAATCACTCAACCTTTGAAAGAGTTTTTGTCTGCTGTTCAACAGCCCCTAACGACTCAGTTCAAGCAAGAATTGAAACATGAAATTAAATCACCTCATTCAAGTTCTCAGTGGACACCCCAAAAATTGCATAAATCAACACCTCATGAGTTTTATCAACCAAAATCTCAAGAATTTCATGAACCGACACCTCAAGAATTTCATCAACCAATACCTCAAGAATTTTATCAGATCACTCCTGATGAAGAGACATTTCAACATGATTCAACCGCTCCAAAATCCGACTTCGATGGAAGTTATTTAGAGGAAAGTATGCGCCCTGTACTGAATCCACAAGAACAATACTTACAACAGTTTGCGATTCCTTTGCCCCGTGCATATATAGAAGACAAAATTTCAGATACGAAAAATACGTTTGATGACACTTTTGGAGTATATTTTGATCCGTCTACGGAAAAATATGCCATAGGTAGCTCCTCTATGGATTTTGATGGTGCCGATATTGTTATTGATAACAAGTTCAAGTACAGTGGAACTGCAGGCTTATATGAATTGCTGTTCAAGAAACAACCTCTTGGATATAGAAATAAAGATGTTGATTCATATATCGATATAATGAGAAGAAGTAATGCCCATTACCTCCATTATGATCCTGCAAGGGGTTCATCAACATCACATGCATCAAAGTTTGTTAATATAATAAAACCACGAATTACATCCTTACACTCTTTGGCTAAAGAACGAAATCTTGAGAAAACTCAAAAAGATACCAGTTTATCTCTTCCCAAATACAGATCAAGAATTAGTTCGGCCCCAGGAAGGACTACAAGGAGTAAAGTGGGCTCAGGGCTAACTATGCTTGATTTCAACAACATTCCGGTTGAATATAAATATTTTGATGATTTCAATGAGCTAGTGAAGTGATTGAAACTCTTGATTTCGTCACAATGTGCTGGAAATACCGGTGTGAGAAATGAAATTACAAGCATATTGGAGGAACTTCGCGAGGCAGGAATAATAAAATAAAAAATCTCCAAGATTTGACATCATTCGGTGTTTAGCCGTGACATCATGCCCATCGATAAATTCGGAAGAAATTTCCTGAGAACATCTCAAACACCATATGCTAAACCAGAAACACTTTCAAGAGCCTCACCGATTAATACACCTTTCTACATATGGGATCCATCTTCGTATCATACGAAATGTGTTCTTCATTTGAGGGCAACCAAGGATATCAGGAAGAGTGTTGGTTTTTTTGTGTTGGAAAATGATGCGACGTCCTATGAATTTCCTGTTTCTGGAAAAATTGAAAGCATCAATTCTATACCAAATGATGTATATATATATATATCACTAGTTGAAGAAGATGCAGATACCGTTCCGTTAATTAGCCTCATACGAAAGGTTTTAAATAAAGGTGATAAGATCACTTTTTTAGTCAATCAGCAGCAACATAATCAACTGTATGTCGAAATTGTACTTCAGTCCCCGATAACTGAAAATGGATAAAGTCAAAGAAGACATTGTAGGAGAATTACACAGATATTCACGAAAACGATTCAAAAGAAGGCGTGTTATCATCAAAGGTTTGAATGATCTACTTCAAGCTGATTTAGTTGAAATGATTCCTTACTCCAAAACTAACAAAGGATTTAGGTACATTCTGGTCGTTATAAACGTATTTTCCAAATATGTTTGGTGTGAGCCCGTTAAAACTAAAAGTGCAAGAGATGTGACTGATGCCATGCAAAAAATATTAAGAGATATGAAAACTAAAACCAAGAATTTGAAAGCTAGTATAGTTGAAAGAGTATACAGAACTTTGAAAAATGAAATGTGGAAACAATTCAGCCTACAAGGAAGCTACAAATGGTTGGGTATTCTACCTGATATAGTTTCTAACTATAACAATTCCGTACACAGCACGATAGGAATGAAACCCAAAGATGTAAAAAAAATCCATGAGAAGTATTTACTCAATAACATCTATGGTCATCTCAAAACAGTGGATCCAAGAAAACGAAAATTTAAACTCAATGATCATGTAAGAATAAGTAAGTACCGGGAGGCATTTGCTAAAGGGTATACACCAAACTGGTCCAATGAAATTTTCACTGTGAGAAAAGTCTATCAGTCAAATCCTGCTGTTTATTTTCTCAAAGATCAAAATGATGTTGAGATACAAGGTGGATTTTATGAAGAAGAACTCCAGAAAGTTAAACATCCCGATGTGTTTCTAGTAGAAAAAGTCCTAACAAAAAAAGGAGACAAACTCTACATCAAATGGTTCAAATGGATCATCGAACCCGTATCAAATTTCACCTACCGGAAATATGGCATCAGCAAATTTCAAGTAATTTGACATCCGACACGTGCATTCATTTTGAAAGAGGTCATTGAACCCGTATCAAATTTCGCCCACCGGAAATATTGCGTCAGCAAATTCCAAGTAATTTGATATCCGCCACGTGCATTCATTAACCTTGAAAGAGGTCATCGAACCCGTATCAAATTTCACCTACCGGATGTTATCAAATGTAATCTGATACCTGACACGTGCATTCAATTTGAAAGAGGTCATTGAACTCGTATCAAATTTCGCTTACCGGAAATATGGCGTCTGCAAATTCCAAGTAATTTGATATCCGACACGTGCATTCATTTTGAAAGAAATCATCGAACCCGTATCAAATTTCACCTACCGGAAATATGGCATCAGCAAATTCCAAGTAATTTGATATCCGACACGTGCATTCATTAACCTTGAAAGAGGTCATCGAACCCGTATCAAATTTCACCTACCGGAAATATGGCGTCAGCAAATTCCAAGTAATTTGATATCCAACACGTGCAGTCATTAACCTTGAAATAGGTCGTTGAACCCGTATCAAATTTCGCCTACCGGATGTTATCAAATGTAATCTGATACCTGACACGTGCATTCAATTTGAAAGAGGTCATTGAACTCGTATCAAATTTCGCTTACCGGAAATATGGCGTCAGCAAATTCCAAGTAATTTGATATCCGACACGTGCATTCATTTTGAAAGAGGTCATTGAACCCGTATCAAATTTCACCTACCGGAAATATGGCGTCAGCAAATTCCAAGTAATTTGATATCCAACACGTGAAGTCATTAACCTTGAAATAGGTCGTTGAACCCGTATCAAATTTCGCCTACCCGATGTTATCAAATGTAATCTGATACCTGACACGTGCATTCATTTTGAAAGAGGTCATTGAACTCGTATCAAACTTCGCTTACCGGAAATATGGCGTCAGCAAATTCCAAGTAATTTGATATCCGACACGTGCATTCATTTTGAAAGAGGTCAATGAACCCGTATCAAATTTCTCCTACCGGAAATATGGCGTCAGCAAATCCCAAGTAATTTGATATCCAACACGTGCATTCATTAACCTTGAAATAGGTCGTTGAACCCGTATCAAATTTCGCCTACCGGATGTTATCAAATGTAATCTGATACGTGACACGTGCACTTCCTGCTGACGTTTACCTTCCGTTGCTCTCTCATTTGTATAGACCCTCCTCCCGTTGCTCTCTCATTTGTTATCTACTGGCATGGAAATAAAAGCTTTATTGGGTCTTTTGTATTTAGCCGGCATATTCCACGCCAATCGTATGAATCGTGACGATTTGTGAAGTCGAAATGGTTATGGCTTTGAGCGTTTTCATTTGACAATGTCCGAACAAAGATTCAAATTTTTGCTTCGGTGTATTCGTTTTGATGATAAGGATACACGATTGGAACGGTTGAAAGAAGACAATATGCAATTTTCATCAAAACCTAATGAATACGGGATTAAAATATTAACCCTGTCTGCCGCCAGTTTGTTTTACACCAGTACGATGGAAGTATACGTGGGACAACAGCCTGAAGGTCCATACAACGTATCTAATACAGGGCTGGATGTTGTTCTAAGACTAAGTCGTCATATTTCAAACACCGTACGGAATATCACCTGCGATAACTGGTTCACTTCAGTGTCTTTGGCAAAGACTTTATTACAGGATCATGAGTTGACACTCATTGGCACTCTGAGAAAAAATGAGGTAGAACTGCCAACTGAATTCTCCAAACCTGTTAGAAGACCAGTGTACAGTAGCATGTTCGCTTATACCACTGATTACACCCTTCTATCATATATACCAGAAAAAGGAAAAAATGTTTTGTTACTCCCAAGTTTTCATCATCCAGATGAAATAGATGAAGCTACTGGTGATCAGAAAAAACCTGATATAATCACTGACTATATTAGAACTAAAAGTGGCGTTGATGTTGTTGACAAACTCTGCGCTTCTTATAACTGTGCCAGAAACACTCGATGGTAGCCGATGGTAATTTTTTACCATCTTTTAAATATAGCTGGCAAAAATTCGCAAATTATATATCATGCGAATAATTGTAATAAGAATGGACCAAATGAAAATATTTTGAGACGAAATTTTTTAAGACAATTATCAGCTGAAGTAACCGAACCATACATAAAACGACGTGTAACATTGACTAATCTTCCTAGAAGCCTCAAAGTGAGATTACAAGAAATGTGTCCTACTGAAGCTTCAGAAAATCAAGACAATACCAGAACAGGTAGATGTTATCATTGCAACTACAAAAAAAAACCTCTAAACACGATTTTGTTGCTTTCAATGCAAAAAAATTCTGTGTGTTGAACATCTTACTCCCACCTGTCGGGACTGCCAAGAAAATATTTCCCAGTGATTTTTTCTACTATATATGTCTTCTATGTATATGTATTTGACACAAACCAATGTTATTTTTAGTTATTTTATTGAAAAAATGTCTCTTAGGATAGTAGCAAACCAGAATACCGATTTTTTTTCATTTCTCAAATATATGTATATGTCTATTGTAATAAATATTCAAAATGAAATGATTGAGAACAGGGCTCACAAACCTCGAATCTTCATTTGTGTTGAGGGGAGAGCCCCCTCCACATTGCCAAACTTACCAGGTTAGACTTACGGTCAAATCTTGGAAGACTGCGTGGAATATAGGGATCTCAAACATACAAGTGGAATCCAAAGAGACATTTCAAAAATATTATCAATGACAGAAGAGACATAAACAACTTACTCACCTTCCTCAATTTAACTGGTTCAACAAAAAATGTATAACAAGTAAAGCGAAGAGAAGAAATGTTCACAGTGTCTCGAGTAGCAAGACATTGGGGGCAGCTAATCACCCCAGTAGTTGATGCTGCCTTATCAAAGAATTTGATAAAATGATAATAACAATAAAAGTCTTTTATTATTCCACAAAGTATTGCACTAAAAATATTGTTACTACAATGAACATTCTCACAATTTGTGGAAAAATTCTAGGAGTGAAATTCAGACACTAATGGCCAATTACACCAACTAATTCCTTAAGTTAGGAAATACCTAAATCAAATTTAGGAATGCTCAAGTGCAATTTGCGATTCACCAAGCGTTAAATAATGCTTGAAAGTGACAAGAAATACCTAACGTAGGTATTTCCTATCACTCTTAAGCATTACTTAACGTGTGATGAAACGCAAATTACTTGGGTATTCATAAATCCGATTTAGGTATTTCCTAACTTTAGGAACTTTAGAAATCAGTGAAATCGGCGATTAGTTCACCGAAGTATACCAAAGTCTGCTCTTACATTTAACTCCGAGAGGGTGACCATTTTAATTGACAAACTGATGATATTTTCGCGTATTTGCAAAAACTCTTCCGATGAAATCTACATTAAAATTTAGTTCCCTCTACGAATTGGGTTAATTTCATGTTATATGTTTTACACTTTCACGATATTTCTCGTTTGAACAATTTCCTTAATTTTATTTTAATCATCAAACTCAGGACTTATTTTTTCTACAATTTGACTCATGTATAAAAAATCGCATATAGCACAGTGCAATAGTCACTTTGACAGCGGCAAAAGTTAGCAGCAACTTTAACAGCGACAAATGCACTAGCAGTTTTTTCAATTATTCATTTGTTGAACAATTATCGCGGTGAAGGTTGCCAAAATGAATAGTTTGACATGTTTGTCAGTAAAATACCCATTTCTGGTTAGAATTTGTTGCTCAAAAAAACGATAAGGCATTGATGAATTATTTACGATGGAATATTCAATAATGAGCCTTTACTATCTCTGAAACTGAAACCTATCAGCAATTAAAAAGAAAAGTTGAACGAACGAATCAGTTCTTTAACATAAATTATTTGTCCAATTACCGTAATTGCGTGAATGATTCATTATTGAAAATGTCAAAAGAATCCCAAAAAGGTACAAATTATAATATGTTGATAGGATCTAACATATATAAAGTTCTGAAATTTTGTTCCATTTCAGTAACTTACAACTTGAAGAGTGTGAAAATGTCGTTCTCATTGCATTTGGCATTTGTTTTATTGTCTGTATTACATATAAGTTATGTTATTGGTGCTGGTAGGTTGTTGTTTTTTTTTCAAATCATCTTTTCGACTTCATCGGATCACACTCAGTTGTTCTACCCACAGGATAAGACACACTTTGTCCCCCTCATTCTTATGGAAAAAGGGTCCAAGTAGAATTGGCTGAAAATTCACTATAGTATAGTTTATGATGTCCTCATTAAATGTCTCCATGGGCACAAAGATCTAATTGACAACAAAGGGATTTGGAATTGCTGATTTGTTGTACTTCTAGTGGATCTGGGATTTTGTAGAGTTGATTCATCACTCTTTTGTGAGCCCATGTTATACACTGATATATGTATATGGATCCTACATTCATAATATTTGTTTCTTTATACAGTGGTCGGATCGGGTCTAGTCTTTTCTTTTCTTTTTGAAGATTATTTTTAAAATGACGTGCTGTGTGCTTTGAAGGATATTCAGCGTGGTTTTAAAAGTCCCTCCCCATGCTAGGATACAATATCTTATTGAAGATTATTCCAGAGCACTGTAGAGTAAAGTTGAGGTTTTCTCGAGAGAGTATATCTCCTTAAATCTATTCATAACTGACCTGACTCTCGTCTTTCTGTGGGTTATATGTTCACTCCGTCGCAAGTGTTAATCAACTATTTCACCAAGGTTTCTCAGAAAAAAAAACATTTTTTCTACCAGGTGTTTCACAGTGGATGGAACATTAGAAGTATCTGGCGAACAGAAAGACAAATCATTTCGAAAAATTTTATCAATACATAGTTGCCTCTTGTATCAGAAAGTAGTAGCTATTTTGTTATTTCAAATGGAACACCTCGTATATTATACCATTTTTGGAATCCTTATAAGATTCCTCACAACTCTCTCACCTATCTATGATGATTTCCGAGATAAAAATTATTTTGTCCATTTTTTGTGCAAAACCTGACAATTGAAAAATATCAATTTTTTCCCAATGCAAATTTGCAAAATATTGCAATTTGGGCCATAGCTGCATAAGACCATTAAGTATTCTGTCGATGAACTGGATCTCAGTTTCAGCATACAGGGAGGATCAGAAGTGAGTTCCTTCCGGGGACTCATGAAAATGACTGAAACTCCGTTTTTTTAAATGAAACACCTTATATATTATTATTTATTTGAAAAGCTGTAACATTTTTCAATTTAATTGAGTATCCTTTCCCTATACCTATCTCGAACAGTTTGTTAGTTATGATCACTTATGTTATGAATTCGTCTTCAATAAAATAAATATTGGATAGTGATTTAGATAGTAGGCTATGAACATCATTCTGACAGAGAACTAACATGTATTCCCTCATTATCATTCTGTATTCAAGTTGCATGGGTGTGAAAGTACTATGGCAGAAAATAATTACTCAAATGTGGTTTTGATGGATTTATTCATTATTTATGGGCAATGTAATGAGAATGTCAGCAGAACATACAGAGAGTTTAATGAAAAGTATGCTGATTTACCTCGAATGAATTCGAGAAAATTTATTAGATTGAGTAGAAATTTCAAAATGTTTGTATCATGAAAAGCTAAAAGTATCTAAGTCTAACATGTGTATTGATAAATCTAGAAAGATTAAGCGGTTCTGAATCATTTCAATAAATGTTCAAAATGTTAACCATTCGTTTCCAAACACTTTCTTATGCGAACATCAACGGCATCTATTATGGCACTTTGAATTTCATTTGGATCTAATTCCTGAAACGCTAGGGTCACTCAATGTTCTAATTCTTCCCTTGTGTTGACCGGTGTTCTGTAGACCCTTTGCTTGATAGTGCCTCACAAATAAAAGTCTAGGGGTGTAAGATCAGGGGTTCTGGGGGGCCAGTTCCATGTACCCAAACGTCTAATCCATCGATCGTCAAATATACGGTCCAATTCCAACCTGACTTCTGCAGTGCAATGAGCAGGAGCTCCATCAAGTTGATACCAACATGATAGATATTGTTCCACTGTCAGTTCTTCAATGAAATCCCCAACCGTTGTCCTTAAGATATTCAAATATTTTCTTGAATCAAGGTTTTCATCATAAATCAAAAAGCGCAGTTGATTGTCCATAATTGAACAGAAAACGTTGAAACAAAATTTTTCTTGAAATCCCATTTCTCTTGTGACATGCGGATTTTCGGTTGCCCAGTAATGAAGATTCCTCCTGTTGAATACCTTTCCTCGAAAATTTTGATTCATCAGTCCATATTATCTTCTTGAGAAAATCTTCGTCTACTTGTGTACGCACCATCAACATTTCACATAGTTCGATCCTTTGCTGAGCATCTTGGGGCTTGAGAGCTTGAACTTTATGAAATTTGTAGTCATGCATTCCTTGTTCCTTCAGAATCCTGAACTGATGAAAGGTTCACACCTAAATCATGAACCTCACTACGAATGGAAGCTTGAGGATTTCCGTGGAAGTATGCCAAAACATTTATTGCGTTGTCCTCATTACCTGTCACAAGTCTAGGCAAGTTTCTTGTTACTTTCAAAGAAGATCAAAACATTTAAAAATTTCTCTTTAATCCAATGAATTTTCTCAAATTCATTAGAGGTAAATTAGCATACTTTTCATTAAACTCTCTGCATGTTCTACTGATATTCTTGTTACATTGACCATAAATGATGAATAAATCCATCAAAACCAGTTCGAGTAATTATATTCTGACATAGTACTTTCACACCCATGCAACTTGAATACAGGATGACAATGAAGGAATAACATGTTAGTTCTCTCTCAGAATGAAGTTCATCTAAATCACTATCCAATATTTATTTTATTGAAGACGAATTCATAACATACGTGATCATAACTAACAAACTGTATGAGATATGTATAGGGAAAGTATACTCAATTAAATTGAAAAATGTTACAGCTTTTTAAATAAGTAATAATATACAAGGTGTTTCATTTAAAAATACGGAGTTTCAGTCATTTTTATGAGTCCCCGGAAGGAACTCACTTCTGAGCCTCCCTGTATGCTGAAAGGGAGATCCAGTTCATCAACAGAATAATTATTGGTCTTATGCAGCTATAACCCAAATTGCAATATTTTGTAAATTTGCATTGGGAAAAAATTGATATTTTTCAGGTTTTGCACAAAAATTAGACAAAATAATTTTTATCTCGGAAATCGTCATAGATAGGTATAAGGAATTATGTGGGAAACTTGTGAGGAATCTTATAAGGATTACAAAAATGATATAATATACGAGGTGTTTTATTCGAAATAACAAAGTAGCTACTACTTTCTGATACAAGCGGCAACACTGTATTGATGGAAATATTTTAGACGGATAGAGCAAGTTTGATTATCCACGCCCACAAATTTTCGAAATGATCTGTTTCTCCGTTCTCCAGATACTTCTAATGTTCCATCCACTGTGAAACACCCGGTATAACTGGGCATGTACAGATTTTTGGTCAGTACAGGGATATGCGATATGCAATCTGAAACTACTGATTTGAGGTTCATTAGATATTGTGGGAGAGAACGTAATATATTTTGTTTTGTTTGCATTGCGACTCAGTGAATTGTTGTTTAACCATAAGATTTTTTTGCATTGAGTCTTCAGCTGTACAGGGTGGGCCAAATTGGACACTTTTAAAGGGATAGTCCTGTTTTCACACTAGATATATGAAAACTGATGGCGGAGTCTGGGGATCAAATTTTATGACAAACTTAATGGTGGAAACCGCATATCGATATCTATCATCGTTTATGAGTTGCAGCGTGTTTTTCAAAAATGTTCATTTACGAAAAATTGCTGTAACTTTTTTCCTGTCAAATATTCCTCGTTTCTATAAAAACATTTCAAAGCAAATGTTTACGTAGATTTCAATGGTAGTGATTCATTTTTTCAAATAACATATCGATAGTTATTGATGAAAAAAAAATTCTTAATGAGACACCATGTATATTCTTGTATATTTCAATAGAGCTTAAAATTACCTTTCCAAAAATATAGCACACTTGATATTTTGCTAGAGTCATCTTTGAAATACAGAACAGAACAGAGATCTAGCCTTTGAAACACACAGTTTGAACAAGTAGGCTCTGGACGACGCTGCGATAAAACAAAAAGAAAATGTTTACTGGTAGCTGTCAAATTTTGATTCGAGCAGTAAAGACGCTCCTCAATTCAAGGTATTTGTTCAATTTTCAAACGCATGAATGAAGTATGAAAATTATGAAAAATGGGATGTGATAGACTGTTTTATACAAACCAGGGAAAATTTGTACCACGAGAGGTATCCAGAGAGAAGACAACCTTTTAGAGAAATTTTCGAAAGATTGCGACACAACTTAATTGATGGTGGTTAATTTGAAAAGAAAAGAACAAAATCATTCGCATCAAATAGGGATATGGAGTTGGAAGAAATGGTCGTTTTAGGAGCTGTTGAAAATAATCCCAAAACGTCAACGCGAAATTTGAAAATATAAACTTGTCTACCAAGTACTAACATTAGGCGGATTTTGAGAAAACACAAATTCAATCCATACAGGACCAGAAAAGTTCACAATCTAAGACCAGGTGATTTTGAACGCAGCATTGATATTTGCCAGTTGTTCCAGAAAAAAATTGGACAGATTTTTGCCAGTGGTTCCTGGAAAAATTTGGACAGTCTAAGCTTATGTAAGCAGTGCCGGCATTTTCAACCGCTACAATTCTTATACTTTTGCAAAACAAAATCCTCATTGAATTGTGGAGTGGAGAAGTCATGGAAGATTTGGATTTAGTGTGTGGCAGGTGTTTTCAGAGGTAGAATTAATACTCATAACAATAATAATAATAACATGACTTTATTCATCATAGTAAATGTTATACAAATAAAGGTTCAATACGAATGATGAAAGGGGTTCAGCTATTGAAGCTGCTTTTAAACCCAACCTTGGAAGAACACACTTAATTCTACAAAAAACAACATGAATATTATGTAAATATACCGGGTGTCCCACATTTTATGTGACAGGCAATATCTGGTTTGTTGAAGGAGATACACCAAAATGTTTGATACAAAAGATTTAGGAGTTCATGAGAGCTTTATTTTCATATAATTTTTAAATATACAGGGTGTTTGGTGTAAGTGATACAGACCAAAATAGTATTTTTTAAAATAGAACGCCCTGTATATTATCACATATTCAGATTCTACGTTGTATTCTGATATCATTTCATGTTTAGTTTTTGAAATTCGGTTACGGCGTTGTTGAGTTATTGCTTAAAATGTGAAGTCTTGAGAACGACTATTATTTTTAAAAATATCTCATACAATTATTCTCTCTGCATCAGATCACATGAAAATTAGTCAAAATTAGGATACTTCTTATATATGCTGTGGATAATTTTGTGTCATTAGCCTAGGGGTAATTTGGCGGTATTCAGGTAAGCTTGTTAATTACAGTGCCAGGTCCCTCCGGTAGAGCATTGTTAATTCTTATCGCAATTTCAATTGATCCATGCCACTAATTAAGGGTTTCCACACATTACGGATTTCTATGCTAGCTTGACTAAAGACTTTGTTGTTTATAATATATGCACTCTCTTTAAACTTCCTTCTATACCAGCCCTCTTCTTTATGGATGACTTCGGCTTCAGTCCATTTTATGTTGTGTTGGGTCGTCCAGACATGATCCGCTATTCCTGACTTTGATGTTTCTCCTCGTTGAGTGTTTCTCTTGTGTTCAGCGAGTCTAACGGTAAGCGAAGCTTATCTTGGAGACACTAAGAGACCACTTAGTGTCTCCAAGATAAGCTTCGCCGCATTCACAAGGGATGCGGTAAATGCAGTTTTTGGAGTCAATGTCAGCGTTACGTGGTCTGGTATTTGTGAGATGGCTGCGAATAGTGTTACCTGACTTGAAACATGTCCGTATTTTGTATTTCGACCCAATTCGCTTTATTCTTTCCGATAGACCTCTAACATACGGAACGCAAAGGGTGGTTTGTGTCGGCTCATCTGGTTTCTTGTTCTTATCCCCCCTGCGGGCTAGAACCTCTTCTATATGTTTTTTGGGGTACCCATTTCGTCGCAGATCTTTCTTGATATTGTCCACTTCGACGGTAGGCACGGTCCACCAGCGATCGAACAACCCCTCTCTTTGTAGCACCATGATGGTTCGATTCGAAGTTCAGGTATTGTTCGGTATGAGTCGGCTTTCTGTATACTGATGTTTGGCACTTATCATTGTTCTTTTGAACTTTCACGTCTAGAAAAGGTAAACCGTCTTGCGTCTCCTTTTCCATCGTGAAGTTTATGGACTTTCTGATGTTATTCAGATGTTCCAAAAAGACGTCAAGGTCCTCGTCTCCGTGGTTCCATATGACAAACGTCTCGTCAACATATCTTAACCACATCTGAGGTTTCTTAAGGGCTGTTTCTGTAGCAATAGTTTCCAACCATTCCATTTAGATGTTTGCTACCAAGGGCGATAATGGGGATCCCATCGGTAGTCCGTCTTCCTGGGAGAAAGCATAAGCTACTTGATGAAATTGTGCAATATAAAGCAATTCACCCTCAAGTTAGTCACATTCTCAAGAATTTCAATATTATATTCAACTGATATCAATATCGTATCGTAGAGGTGAGAATAATGGTTTGTATTCAATAGTAGACTAGTTCAATTTAATAAAAGATATAGACTGGATTCGTGTACTAGTAAATAAGTTTTTTGAAACCTTATATTTAAGGAAAAGTGCAATAACTCAACAACGCCGTAACCGAATTTCAAAAACCAAACATGAAATGATATCAGAATTTAACGTTGCATCTGAATATGTAATGATATACAGGGCGTTCTATATAAAAAAATGGAATTTTGGTCTGTAGCACCTACACCAAACACCTTGTATATTTAAAAATTATATCAAAATATAGCTCTCATGTACTCAGAAAACTTTTGTAAAAAACATTTTTGTATATCTCCTCCAACAAACCAGATATTGCCTGTCACATAAAATTTGGGACACCCGGTATATATGAAATGAGAAAAAAATTTGAAAATATGAAGTGTACGTATAAAAGTAATGAGAAATATAATATTGAAATATAGTTCAAATGAAAAGTTACATAGTAAGATGCCGAAAACCATCGCAAGAGTCATCATAATAACACATCATTGCCTTGTTTGAATAACGACTTTCAAGCGTTTTTTTAAATTTCTCAAACTGAGGTCTTTAAGTTCATGTGGTAAACGATTGTAAAGTTTTGCTGAGTTGTATGAAAAACTACGAGTGTATATTGCGGCTGTGTGGCTAGGAATCAGCAAATGATATTTGTTTCTGGAATTTTTATACCGTGAAAGAAAAATCAGTTTTTCACGTAGATATTCCGGAGATCCTGTTTGCAAAATCTTATGGGTGATAGTGAGGAGGTGTATTTCTCTCATTTGTTTCATTTTCAACCAACCAATTATCGTCCCATTCATTTATAATGACAGTCTCACATCTCAGAGGTATCTAGAAATTTTAAGGCAACATATTGAACCCCTTGTTGATGAATTGCCACTAATGGAGCTCAGGAAAATATATTTTCAACAAGAAGAGGCTTCACTCCACAACACTGCAATTGTCAAAAAATATTTGGATGCAAGTTTTGGTAATAATTGTATATCCAACCAAGGACCCAACCGTTGGCCGGCCAGGTCACCGGAACTAACGCCTATGGACTTTTACCTCTGGGGAATGTTGAGAGATATTTTTTTGAATTGCCGACCAACTCTAGATACGAATTGGAAGCGGCAGTGATGCAAAGTTTTGCTTTTCTCACTCCTGTGAACTAATTCATTCGGCAAAAAGCGTTCAGAAAAGATCTCGCCTGTATGTAGGAGAAGCTGGTAGACATTCCGAACACCTCCTGGGAAGAAATGTATTTCATTGTTTGTTCTTTATCATTTTTATTGTTGGAGTTTCATTTATTAGTGGTTAATATAATATAAACTGTTACCAGTCTTATTGAAACTATGAGTTTTAATTATTGATGTGAAAAGCTTTTTCAACATTTGATAGCAAACTAGCGAACAATTGCTTTTTGTTTGATCGCCGCGTCGTCTGAAGCCTACTTGTTCAAAATATGTGTTTCACTAGATGAAAAAATCTGAAAGCTTTGTATTTTAAAGATGACTCCAGCAAAATACTCTCACCTTGCTGTCACGAAAACTATGTTGCTTAGAAACAGGAGTTCGAGCAAGCAGTCAAGGGCGGGAAAGACACTTTACGCATGAATTAGGAACATTATTTTTTCTACGACCGCATAAAGATTCAAAAAGCACATTGAAAATATATATTTTATTTCAACATACATGAAAATCCTCTAATTATTATTAATATTAATGTTGAAAACACAATTTGTTGCATTCTGCAAATGCGTCAGAATTGCCGGTCCAGAGTAGTTAGTTGGTGGTAACTGGCTGTTAAGAGTAACACTCGTAGATTGCAAAGTGCATGAAGATGACGGAGACGGCATCGGTTGCAAGTTGCCAGTACATGAAAGAATTTTATTCGAGATGGTTTTCTTCTGTTCTACGGAGTCCTCCAAATAACTCTCAGCAACAATGAAATGTACATTTAATAACGATAAATTGACATATTTTACATTCCCGCACTAGTGCGGGAAATCGAGTTTTCCCGCACTAGTGCGGGAAAGTGACACTTTCTAAACTAAAATGAGTGCGGGAAAGTGGGTAAAAACGCACGGTCGTAGAAAAAATTTTTTCCGTACATTTTTTTGAACGCACGAATATTTTGAAAATTATCCGAAGCGAAGCGGATAATTTTTTAAAAATATTCGTGACCGAAAGAAAATTTCCAGGAATAATTTAAGCTTCTAACATTTTAAATTAATTTCACTGCTTGTCAAGTCCACCATGTTTCGTTAAATAAAAGATATTACCAACTTTAGTTACACCAAATGCTAAAACACAGATGGGTATTAGATCAGTCTATCTTCCTTTCATAATATTAGGTTACTAAAGGTGGTAGAATAGTTATTTGTTTTACTAGGCATAAAAGCACAAGATTTAATGCCGCGGCTGGTGTTTCATAGCCGAGCGTAGCGAGGCTATGAAACCAGCCAAGGCATTAAATCTGCTTTTCTGCCGTGTGAAACATATAATTTTTTCTTCAAATTTTTTCCAATTCCACGCAAAATCGTCTTTTTCATATTTAAATTGCGTTTCATTATCAATATCCAAATAACTAAATTATTTTATCAAAGGTAACTGGGCCCTGCGTTACTATGTTTACCGCTGATGACGTTTGTTGAATATGTTTGTTTACTGTTTACTTTGTCATTGTCAATTTTGAAAAGTTGTCAAGTTAGAAATGGATTTACTGCAAAGTGAGGATGAATTGATGCAATCAACACCACCTGAGATAAGAGACCAGGCGCGAGATGTGGAATTGAACCTTTTACCGGAAAAATCAAGAACTGTATATGAACTCACATACAGCAGATTCATGGAATATAGACAGAGGGAAAATATAGGATCTTTCTCTGAAAATGTGCTGATTGTCTATTTTTCCGACCTTTCAAAGAAATTGAACGAACTTTTTCTGCCTTGGCAGTAAAAGTGGACTTTTTCTGCCTAGGCATTAAAAGTACAACTTCTAAGCCTGCCAAGTGTCATTAAAAGGCCGCTTTTAATGTCATTTGGAAAAAATGTATTTTTTGTTAAAGTAATCCATAACACTTCTAGTGTAAAAAATATAATATTAACATGGTTTGTTGCAGTAGGTGGCCGTGATATAGGCGGCCATGCTTTTGACAGATGAGGTTTATATTGGTAAATAACAGATCGACAAGCGTAAGGATGCCTCTGAGATGCGCAAACGATAGAAAGCGTGAGTAGATGTGCGACATAGATCGACTACTGTTTAATAAGGCAGAGCGATTGAGCTCCTGCCCCACTCCAGGGTTTTGTCTACTGCGCAACCAATTCTCGGAGGCATCCTTACGCTTGTCGATCAGTACATTGAGTTACTGTATAGTAAACCAGCAAACAAAGATATTCTTATGTGAAACATTTCTTGTAAGCATTTGCGTTAAACAATTTGAGAAAAATGAAATGCTTTGAAAAGTACAATCCATGTTAATACTGCAAAGAGTTAAGTCAAGTGCAAATATGTCATCCAAAATTAATATATTTAACGAATTTAATGAAAGATTGCAATTTTTTGCTGCGTGAAAGAGATTTGAGCAAAATTGTTTCAAAATATTACATATATGTCTTAAAACACAGACATTGAATTAATTCGTCAACTTCCTATTCACCCTTAAGAAGAGAGAATGGGTTAGAATTCAAGCAACATTTAAATCTTACTATGTTTGTAGATCCTACGTATTTTGAAATATTATTATTGCATAATAATTAAACAAATTTGTGTTTTCTGTTTAATGAAACTTTATAGCGAATTATAAATAATAATGTTAATTCTTATAGAAATTTTGCATTATTCACAGGTATATCTACAATATTTAATGGTTGTTGATCATATGTTTACTTTTTCAACTGTCAAAAAATAACCACTTAAATATCGTGGCGCCACGAAAAAAAATCCGGAAATTTTTTTAGTTGCCATGGTAACTAGTCAAAATTAGGGCATCTTATTGGTTGAAAGGAGAAGTGTGAAGTTTTCGACATTAAAAAAGTTACAGCAACTTTTCGTAGATGCACAATTTCGAATAACACGCTGTAACTCATAAACGATGATAAATATCGATATGCGGTTTTCACCATTGAGTTTGTCATAAAATTTGATACTCAGACACAGCCATCAGTTTTCATCTATCTAGTGTGAAAACAGGAATTTCCCTTTAAAAGTGTCCAACTCGGCCCACCCTGTACGATGCGCTTCCTTCCAAGTTTTCTCTGTGGATGTTATTGATCTATCATCAGCATAGCATATTATGCCAGGGAGAGGACCTATCGAGACAATGTGTCAAGTGCGGTAATGCAGGTCACAAAGCAAAGGATTGTACTGGTACGGCATACTGCTGGAAATGCGAAAGAACCGGTCATAAGCACGACCAGTTCAGATGTCAGTTCAGAGCAGAGGAGGGTCCGCCTGGCAAGGAGATAATATCAATAAGCCAATGCTTCTAAAGATACTCCAAATGAACGTTGACAGAAGGAGAAACGCTCACCACCTCTTACAGAAGACAATGACTGAAAAGCAAGTCGATATAGCTCTTGTACAGGAACCTAACAAATCACTCTCTGCAAATAACCCAAAGTGGATTAAGGACCCCAACAGCGACACCGCCATCTAATGCCTTATATTTGCCTTATATTTGATAAATGAGCACTGTACAATGGCTATATCTCCCCCAGCTGCACCTTGGAGCGGTTCAAGCGATACGTGGATAACAGCATGGAGCACGTTAGAGACGGAGGCAGAGAGGCTGTGGTCGCTGGAGACTTCAACGCAAAATCGGCACTGTGGTCTTTAGCGCACACAGACGCAAGGGGAGAGTACTAGGCAGAATGGACCCAGGCCCTGGGGCTGGTCATGCATAACGGAGGGGACATCCCAACGTTCACAAGAGGAGCGCAAAACTCAATTATCGACATCACAATGTCAACTCAGGGAATGGCAAATAAGGTCAATAGTTGGAGAGTTTCCCCGGAGGACAGCATGAGTCTGCATAAGCATATATTTTACGTAATTGACAGCAAGCAGAAGAGACCAAAGCTGGAAAGGCAGGTGGACTAGTACATCAAAGAAAGTGACTTCATTACCACACTGGAGTTCACAGGACACCAGATCCGGAGCCCGGAGGAAGCGATAATGGCTATTAAGGATGTCCAGGAGGCAGCACTCACCAAGACACGCCGAGGTGAAAACAGAGCCCAGCCAGTCTGGTGGAACGGAGACATCGAAAACAAGAGAGACATCTGCAGTAGGGCAAGGAGAATACTACAAAGAGCGAGGTCCAGACACGAGGCCCGAGAAAACATAGACATCTTGGAAAGTACCTACAAAAATAAAAGGAAAGAGCTGTGGAAGGCGATTAACGACTCCCAGAGGGAGCTGTGGAAACTACCCTGCGATCACTTGTAAGAGGATAGATGGGGACAGGGTTACAAAATAGTAACGAACAATATACGCAATGCGAGAACTCCGTACAATTTGGATCCCGAAATTAAGCTTGCAAAAGTGAGGGAACTCTTCCCACCATACAGAGAAGACGAAAGAGTACTCACAAACGACATAGATCCCCCAACACCCTTTACCGAAAAGGAGCTTACAACAGCGGCAGATAAAATAAAAATAAGGAAGTCGCCAGGCCCGGACGGAATCATCCCTGGGGCAGTCAGGCTCGCGGTCAGAGCAATCCCCCAAACGGTACTCAGAATTCTAAACGACCTCCTAAGCCAATGCCGCTCCTCATCACAGTGGAAAACAGCAAAGGCGATCCTGATCCCAAAGTGGGAACAAACTGGCGCAGATGCCAAATACAGGCCGATATGCCTGTTGGACGGGTTGGGCAAGCTATATGAGCACCTGCTAAAAGGAAGATTGGAATCTGAGCTGTCGGAAAAAGACGGTATCTCGAGGAATTCTTATAGAAATTTTGCATCATTCACAATATTTAATGGTTGTAGATCATATCTTTACATTTTCAACCGTCAAAAAATTTCCACTTAAATATCGTGGCACCACGAAAAAATTTCCGGATTTTTTTTTAGTTGCCATGGTAACTAGCCAAAATTAAGGCATCTTATTGGTTAAAAAGTAGAGGTGTGAAATTTTCGACATTAAAAAAGTTACAGCAACTTTTCGTATATGCACATTTTCGAATAACACGCTGTAACTCATAAACGATGATAAATATCGGTATGCGGTGTTCACCATTAGATTTGTCATGAAATTTGATACTCAGACACAGTCATCAGTTTTCATCTATCTAGTGTAAAGACAGGACTTTTCCTTTAAACGTGTCCAACTCGGCCCACCCTGTACGATGCGCATCCTTCCAAGTTTTCTCTGTGGATGTTATTGCTGTCTCATCAGCATAGCATAGTATGTGTCCTGAGAAGTTTCGTATGCGTTATATACTACTAATATACAGTGCGTTCATAAAGTGTGGAAACGCTCTATTATCTTACACTATCCTTTGTGATAGATTGTTGGTGACGGGTAACCTCCGAGTTCGGAGGGGGAGATTTGTTATTGTAATGATATTCAGATATAAGATTAAAACCAGTGGCGGCATGCTGATAAATTTCTTTCATGATATATTTTTATCACTAGACGACAACAGGCCTGGTTGGAAAGCACGTGTGTTGTCAGGATGTCAATAAAAAATACTGTATTGTGAGAAAAATTAGATTATTGCTGACAAAGCATACAATAAGGTCATAAATACTGAAAAAATAAATTAAAGTGCTATAGTAAAAAAGTAAATATATTCAAATTGTTGGATCACATCAGTAAACTATACATTATACCTACACTATATATGATATACATGATATACATGCATTATACTACACATAAGAATTTACATATAAACTATAATACACATAATAATTTACGCATAAACTATAATACACATAACAGATTACATTTAAATGTATGTTGGAAGTTTATCATTGAAATACTCATCCAAAGTGTAGTAAAAGCCTTAATAGCTCTTTAACACTTTTTCTCATGTTTTTTATGAATTTGGATTATTGGTATCCTGGGGCAGATAATCAAGAAGTGTTTTAGAGTTGTCAAAAAGTAATGTCTCTACTTATGTAGAGTTAGGCTCAGAGAGCAATTGATGTTACAAGCCTGCCTGGTAGGAAAACGGGAATTTTTCATGTAGTTATTATTTTACTTCTGTTTCTTAAACATCAAACAGGTGAGAGTCATTAACGTTTATGAGTTGAATAGGGGTCGACATGTATCTCTGAAGACATCTCTGAAGACATCTCTGCAGAGATACCAAACAACAGCTCTAGTTTGGTATGGTCTTAATTTGCTCACAGGTTGGAGCGATGACTTGCTTATTGTTAATCATCTGTCCAGATTGAAATAAATTGAAATTTTGTATTGCATTTTTCTATTCTTTTTTTTGCTGGAGTAGTCTGATTTTTTCATCTGACGGACTATAGTTCTCGTTGCTACTTTTAAACACTTTCTTCTGGTATCATCTGTGTCCATATAATCGGTTTCGCAATCACGAATTTTTCTAAAATAGCATACATTTCAAACACACACACACACATAACTGCCAAGTTATTATAATGTTATAGTTGCAGAACAGTGAAGTAAATTCCATGTCCAACAAATTCAAATTAAAAAAATATCACTAAACTACCTATCGTCGTTGATACTGCAATACGAGCAATATGTCTAGAAACATTCATTTCACAGAAGACTGCAGATAATATCTCTGATGACCATAGCAGTCGATGCCAAAACACAAAAGAAAAAAAAGAACTACTACATAAGAAGTTATACCGGTCATTGTTTAGGAATTCAAAGTATGAAATAATCGCACGTAGAATTTTTTATGTAGTACCTATTGTGATATAAATGTTTCGTGACATAGCTCGTATTGCAGCATCAATGACGCTATGTTTTAAGTACCCGAAAGACATTCCAACAAGACAGAAGAGTTGAGTTTGCTCATTTACTTCCTAGTGTTCCTACACTGCAACAAGTTTTTCCTAATTATTGATAGGTAATCGTTTTTAAGGTCGACTTGAATAGTAACAATGGTTTATTCAGCTATTTCAACAAATAGTGTATTTTTGTCTCAAAATCAAGATTATTCCATGATTACCATGTTGCGACGCCCATGGTTTGATTTGACAAGACGATAAATGAGTCGTAAACGGACGTAAACAAACATGATCGCCAAGTTAAGAGTGAATATAATATGGAATTCCAACCTGGTCCCCGAGTGCAAACGGATATATCCGACAATGCCTATTTTTAACATGATTCGGTCTGAGATGTTTGTAAACAACGTCGGGTATGTTGCTTTCAAGAAAGAAACAAAAAAGCTCTCTCTATATATTTCATTGCTCGGAGAGATTTACTAGGTGAACTTAAGGTTCGATAATATTTTTATGTACATTTTTAATGAGTTTAGATGTTAGGGAATCTGGACCAGGTGAGCTATCATTTTTCAGGTTAGATAATATGGTGATTTCATTTGCGTTTATGGGTTCTGAAAATAAAGTGGATTCAGCTAATTCTTCGTATAGAAAATTTTTAGGTAAACAGCTTTTTTTAATTTTGTTGGCCATACTTTTCCCTATTATTAGTAATAGTTTCATGTTGTTCATTAATTATTGAAGTATTTTCCATTTCTGTTTTCTTCGATTTGCTCCCAGTCATGTTATTAATTATGGTCCAAATTTTTTTATAATTACCATTTGTATTCTATATTCCATTTTTATAGTTTCAATTTCACTGATCAAATCATACAGTTTATTTTGCTATATTTTGCATTCGGTTTGTAGTTCGTGGGAATAGTGCATCAACAATCTTTTTTTTTTTTCATCTAACCCCTTTGTTTTATGGAGTTGATGAGGCCTAGTGTAATCCACGGTTTATTTTGTTATTTGTACCGGTTCTGTTTTCCCTTGTATGCATTGATTCTACAATGTATTCTTTTAGTTTATTTATAAATATATCACATGATATTTATGTTTCAGTAAATAAAAGTACCTTCGTCCATTTTTCCTTGGATAATTTTGTATTAAGTTTTCTGTAATCAGTTGTCCAATAGCTGTTAAAATTGTTATTTCGTCAACCTGTTGCACGCCTACCTGCCTCCCTCAGAAGTATTTGAGTGACTTGTTCGAGCTAGGAAACACGCAGCTTCCAACGTGTGATGCCATGCACGAGACCGGCGAATCGATCCCACGTCCCTACGCTTCGTATTGGCTGAATGCGCCTGATGGAAGCAATAGCCAAAAATAGAAGAGAGAGAGAAAAACACTATGCCTGAGAGGCAAACGCTCTACCAGCCCAACACCATGCCCCATATTGGATAGGTTATACTGTATAGTGTCCATTGTACAAGACCATAGGATATCGTTTTTTAAATGTCATACTTTTTATTGAAATAAAAAGTAATCAATTTAAAAAAGTATTTTTGAATCATTCAATTATTCGGATTTTCAAATTTTCAGATACTTCATCTTTGGTACAGGATTTTTATGTGGGAACGGAGCAGGTAATTATCAATATCAATAATGAAATTTTAGATTTAGTAATTTTAATGTGTTCAAGGTTACTCGCGACATAGCAATGAAGAGGTGTGATATGAGATACATGAAGCTTGTGAGCATCGACAGTACCGAGAAAAAAAAGAAGATTACCGAATTTTTGCAACATTATGGTGAGTATAATAAGGGACCCCGCACTATCCTTTCAGTTAAATTTCCTAAATTTTTGGTATGTTGTAGATTTTGACTTTCTCGGCAAAGGTGTCTAAGGGCACAAAAATATCGGAATAATAGTTTTCGATATACAGGGTATCAAAGACGAAAAGTGAAGCTTTCTGCTAAGAATTTTTAACAATTCAGAGAATGACCAAAACGCCTATCTATTCTGGAAATACCATGCCCCGATGATGCTACAATGTCACCGTGATCTCGTTTTTATTACACTTTTTCGTTCTGTGCTCTACAACAGGGTGACCAAAGAAAAATCCAATTCGATTAATTTCAAATCAACCAGTGAGAGTTCTCTGATGAGAATTGAAGATTCAATTTAGTCTGAATAAACTCTTTTAATCTCGATTGAAGTTACCTGTTATTATTTTTGTATACAGGGTGGTTCGAAAATAGGGTTACGTCAACCCTTCGTGTTTAAGTTCGGTTAAGGGAGAGAAAGTCATTTATATAGCAAGTATTCTTCAAAGTTGCGAACGTCGTATAGTTATTTCATGTTCACAGGGTGAGTAAAAAGAAATGGTATAAATTTTGTAGAAAAAATGCTGTTTTTTTTTCAATGAATACGAATTTCGATAGAGAACCTGTTAATTTTCACGAATTTTTGATATAATGTACGGTTTGAGGAGTCCGAAATATTATCATCAATATCAGCGTAGGTATCCGGACTCGTTTGTCGGCAATACAATTTGAACGGATTTTTTTGATACCCAATATACTCCATCGAAGACCGAAATGTGCTATTTTCGAGTAATTCATCTTGTTGAAGAATATTCGGTGTAGATTAGTGCGGTACCTATTCCAATCATGCAATACCACCTTATATATACATGACGAATGGAATTTTTTTTATTTGAAGGCCCTGTTTCTGGAGAAACTAGAGAAAATTGAAATGTATCAGAAGTAATAACTCTCTCAAGTTTGGGACTAACTCTCCATTATTTGAAAGCTCTCTAAATTTACCGGAATGATAAACACCTCACGAATTCAAGTCCATTGGACAAGTGGAAGTGGATAAAACGATGGCCAGATTTGTCCCTGATAAACAGACAAACAGAATCGAAGAAATAAAAGCTTGTAAAATAATACACTATTTACATCTACTAGTCGAGAAAATTGACCGTTGTGAGAAATGTTTCTGCTTTACAATTACTTTACCAAGACTATTATTGTTATAGTACAATTTGCTGCCACCTTTGCGAAGCTGCAACCACACTACTCGAGATATCAAAAATGGTTCCTTGTCTGTTTTTTTCTTCCTTGCAACAAATGGATCTTCTCTGCTCCTCAATTTGAGAAAATTAAGGAAGTCTTCTAAGCATATCCTCCTCGCAATGAAGGAGTAATTTTTTGAGAACGAAGCGATAAAATTTACCCAATCGTTAGTTGTAAAAATAGTGTGACTTTTCAGTTTCTTGTTCGCCCTCCCTATCACACGATGCTTGACATCGACTTTCATTAGTGTGTTCCCAGCGAGTAGGAACTTATGATTCACTTCTGCTAGGGTCCCTACTTTTTCAGCCACAGCCACAGATTTCTGTTTTGGCCGCTGCAATTATCTGTCCACACTGTCAACTTCTCAGGATTCCTTAATCGCCCAAACGAATAAACATGAAGCTATTTCATTACCTCCCCAACCACCTGTACACCAAGTTTTGTCAACGGTCGTGTCATGAATCGTACTATTTGATGTCCAGAGCTTTCTTTGATAAAAGCTTTGGGAATTCCCCAAATCAGGCGTCGGAAGACATTATTGGAGATCAGACATAATGACTCTGGAACCTTGAGTAGCAGGGGCTTCCAGTTCATCTTTCCTCTTCATCTTATACCTATAAGATGCATATTTCAGATGGTTTTCTTTTCACAGAGTGCGTCTAATGAGATTTTTATCATTCTTTCTATATTTGAGTTCACAGTCTAGTTTATCGCAACCATCGCAAGTGTCATTGTCTGGTAAGTGGAAAGACAGGTTGAAATCTTCGAAAAAAAAACACATCTTTTCTGGTATGCGATGTTTTTGTTTGCACTCATCTACACACAATGGGTACTTCCTGAAAATATTCAGGTGATTCCCCAAATACTTATGCTTGAATCTTTCCCTGCTTTAGTGGCTTTCATAAAATGGAAACTCCGAAATATGGCTTCTGATCCGTTCTAACTCCTCACTTGACAATTTTTTTGCTGGGGTATGTTTTTCTCTAAGGTCTGGTGTAACTAAACTAGTCTCTGCTTTTATTCAAATCAATGTTTCCAAAATCAAAAGTGTGTTAAAAAAAAAAAGTTATGCAAACGACTTCTTCTTCACAATTCAAATTGAAAATAAATGAGTGGCTCTCGGTTTTGCCTGTTTTTGTGCCTTCCCTCTTCCGTTGTCAAACAACAGGCTTAGTTTTCATACAATAAATCAGGAACCGACGTTTTGAGTCCCAACTCCTCTCCGCATTCCAATAGTCAGAATGTATTTCCAGTCTTTGCTCTCTTGTAATGATTTGGATGCATCTCAGGACTTGTGAGCATATTTTTTGTATTCACATATTACTTTCCACATAGCCTATATACTCACGTTCGTTTTCGAGGTTATTTCACTTCTCACTCGTTTCTTGACTTGATTATTACTTTGCATCTGTTATTTTGATCACCTTACGTATCTCGAAGTGTTCCTCTGAATGAAGGTTCACTTCGAACTGGTCCTTCATACGTACTTCTACTTCAAATTCTTCTACTTCCGAATCATCAGACAGAAAATTGTTCACAAAACTATGATACAGTGCCTTGAAAAAAATAGTCGTTACTTTTATATTGAAACACGAAAATTTGAGGATTGAGAGCTTCATTCAAAAATTATTACAATCTTACCGTTAATTCTGTTGAAGATGGAACCGAACTCGGTTATCTAGAAAATAATTCTGTTGTTGATAACTATTTTTAAATTAATCTCTTTCAATCATTGAAATAATCAATTTGCCTCTGCTTCCACTCATCTTTCAATATTCCAGAATGTGAGTGAACACCTGTTGTTATACACCAAATATACCATGTTAATAGTTGTATAAACTACACAGGAGACGATTCGATCTTCACAAGGCTTTTTCAAATGAAAACAATAATTCAAAAACATCAATTTTTATCCATTGCAATAATTATTATTCAATATCAACAGCATTTCAGGACAGATACTAAATATTAGTAGAATTCTTCTGGACTTCCATTGTCCAGGAACAAAGACAATAAATTATTTGCATGTGTTTGAGTCACGACGTTTCAACAGTTAACATCTACAGTCGTTATCAAGTGTTTGAATGCGACAAGATATCTCGTATACTTATTATATAGCCTGCAACTGATGTACCTGCTATAATGGTTATTATTATGATCTTCGTGGGGTCTCTCTCAGGTCATCAATGTTAATTAATGTGTTACAAAGGCCTTTTTTGGTGAGTGTTGTTATTGATGACCGATTTTGATAGGTCTCGATAGTTTTCATTGAAATTTCATTGAAATCTCAATCGATCTAGCTGAGTGATAAGTGGCTTCCACACATTACGAATCTCTATGCTCGGCTGACTAAACACGTCATTATTCTGAATATAAGCCGACTCTATAAACTTTCTCTTATACCAATGCTGTTCTTTGTGGAAAACTTCGGCTTCCGACCATGTGATGATGTGCTGATTAGTCCATACGTGATCTGCAATTCCCGACTTCGCTGTTTCTCCTCGCTGAGTATTTCTCTTGTGTTCACCGATTCTCACATTTAGTGGCCTCTTAGTTTCTCCAACATAATCCATCCCACATTCACACGGAACACGGTAAATGCAGTTTTTGGAGTCACTATTCTCGTTGGGTAGTCTCGTTGTTGTTAGATGGCTACGAATGGTATTACTTGATCGGAAGCATGTTCGGATGTTGTACCTTGATCCAATTCGCCTTATCTTATCTGATAAACCTCTTACATAGGGAAGACATAGGGTAGGCTGTGTTGGTTCATCTGATTTCTCGGTGTTGCCTCTTCTGCGGTTAAAGACCGCTGTTATGTGTTTGTCAAAGTACCCATTTCGTCGCAGATCTTTCTTGATGATGTTCAATTCGTTGGTCATACTCTCATCTGTGTTACAGAGGCTGTAGACCCGGTCAACTAACGAGCGGATAATTCCTCTCTTCGACGCTCCAAGATGGTTCGACTCAAAATTAAGGTATCGTCCGGTGTGAGTTGGTTTCCTGTAAACTGATGTTTGAAACTTGCCATTCGTTCTTTGGACTTCCACATCAAGAAAGGGTAACCCCTCCTGGGTCTCCTTTTCCATTGTGAAATTTATGGACGGTCTAATGTTGTTTAGGAGCCGCAGAAACGCCTCGAGTTCTTCGTCTCCATGGTTCCATATGACAAAGGTATCATCAACATATCTCAGCCACAAAAAACCTAGTCAGATAAACCAACACAGCCTACCCTATGTCTTTCCTATGTGAGAGGTTTATCAGATAAGATAAGGCGAATTAGATCAAGGTACAACATCCGAACATGCTTCCGATCAAGTAGTACCATCCGTAGTCATCTAACAAAAACGAGACCACCCAACGAGAATAGTGACTCCAAAAACTGCATTTACCGTGTTCCGTGTGAATGTGGGATGGATTATGATGGAGAAACTAAGAGGCCACTAAATGTGAGAATCGGTGAACACAAGAGAAATACTCAGCGAGGTGAAACAGCGAAGTCGGGAATAGCAGATCACGTATGGACTAATCAGCACAGCATCGCATGGTCGGAAGCCAAAGTTATCCACAAAGAACAGCATTGGTTTAAGGAAAAGTTTATAGAGTCGGCTTATATTCAGAATAATGACGTGTTCAGTCAGCCGAGCATAGAGATTCGCAATGTGTGGACGCCACTTATCACTCAGCTAGATCGATTGAGATTTCAATAAAAACTCTGTGTCGAGACCTATCAAAATCGGTCATCAATAACAACACTCACCAAAAAAAGGTCTTTGTAACACATTAATCAACATTGATGACCTGAGAGAGACCCCACGAAAATCATAATTGCCGTTATAGCAGGTACATCAGTTGCAGGCTATATAATAAGTATTCGAGATATCTTGTCGCATTCACACACTTGATAACGACAGTTGATGTTAACTGTTGAAACGTCGTGACTCAAACACATGCAAAGAATTTATTTTCCTTGTTTCTAGGCAATGGAAGTCCAGAAGAATTCTACTAACATTAATACATTGTCAACCACTTTCAAACAAAGATAATAAATATGATAAATTAACAATAGTTTACCCAACCTTACGTTAATACAATAACATCTAATGTAGGTATCAGGTATACTCTTGTTATTGTTATTGAAACATGTATCCATTAAAATAAGGGGTGATGGTAAATTAAATTATTGACCCCTACGTTTATTGGGAGGGAATTCACATATTCCCAAAATGAGTTGTAAACAGAAATTCTCTTCTAGACAGCATTAGTCATATACAACATTCTCATATGATTATTGTGAATAATCCTAACCACTGACAAGCTAAAACACGTCGGTAACTGGACTTGGAACAGAACGCTAAAGCCACAATAGGCCATTGGCCGCAGAGGGCCCACTCACGTTCAAACCTATCTATCAAAACTACTGCCAGAAGAACGTCCAATAATGGACTTGCGTTTTATGTGTATTGGATAATCTTCATAGCCATTAGGTATTGAATGGACTTACGTTCATTTGGCTCCAATAAAGCTTAGAACTTGAGCTCTTATAACCGTCCCTAATAACAAAGGATGACTCTTCAGAGAACATACTTTGATATGGCCTGAAGGACCATGAAATTATATGTGCAAACCCCCAATACCCTGAAAATCGTTGTTTTTGGACACGTCCGTCTGGTTCTGAGGTACAGTTTGTCAAGTCACCCCGGAGGTGGTGTTTCCCTCTCATCTAGGCTGATGTGTTGTGGACAAGGCTTTCACGGCCATCGTTGAATGAATGATGGTTTTTCGGGTTTTTAGGCCGACGTTTATTTGAAGAAAATCTCGACGTTTCGCCAACACGAGTGTTTGGCATTTTCAAGAAAAATGTTTACAGTTTCGTTCACTGAACACTACTTGTTTGGTATGCGTTGTCTCAGCCAGTATTTATGGGTCGACGTACTCGTACCTGCGTCCGGTGCCATCGTCCCTGCGTCGGGTACCCCCTCGAATTCATTAATTACCCGGTATGGTGTTATTACCGTTTTCTTGAGAACAGGTAGCCATGCTTTGTTCAATTGTAACCCTTCTTCAGTTCTGTGGAAATAATTGGGATGTTTTTTGATCTCGATTGCTTCTCGGAAGAGTCTTGGATAATATGCATGTGTTGTGGCAATTACTTGGGTTTCTTCGAACGTCACTCTATGATTGTTATTGTTTAGCGCATGTTCTGCGACAGCGGATTTTTCTGAGTGTCCTAACCGGCAATTGGCATTGTGTTCCTTCATCCTGGTATTTGTGGAACGCTTCGTGGTTACGATATAAACGTTGCCACAGGTGCATGGAATGCGGTACACCCCAGATGAGCTTAGTGCATCACGTTTATTATTCGCCGATCTCAAGTGATCCTTCAGTTTCTTTGAAGGTTTATAGATGGTTTTGATATCATACTTTCGTAGTATACGGCCAATCCGATCTTGTGATCCTAGGAAGATACGGCAGGAATGCTTTACTTTGTTCCTGGTAGCCATTCGATTCTTTTGCATTTTATACACCGATCAATTTCGCTTTCCTTATATCCATTTGAAAGAAGTGCGCTTTTCAAGTGTTTCAGTTCCGCTTTCAAATATTCGGGTTCACATATTCTTCTGGCTCGGTCTACTGAAGTTTTGATAATTCCTTGTTTTTGACACGGATGATGATTTGAGGTATTATGGAGGTATCGATCAGTATGTGTTGGTTTTTTATATACCTTGTGCCCCAAACGTCCTTCTTTTCGAAAAATGAGAACGTCTAAGAAGGGCAGTTCCCTATCTTTTCCAACTTCCATTGTGAATTGGATATTCGGGTGTATGCTATTAATGTGCTCAAGAAATTTGTTGAGTTCTTCCAGTCCATGACTCCAAATTATGAACGTGTTCTTCATATCGCAACCATACCTTGGGTTTGTACTTTGCCGTCTCTATTGCTTGTTTCTCTAGCTTCTCCATGACAAAATTTGCAAAAAGTGGGCTCAGTGGGCTTCCCATTGAGACTCCATCTAATTGTTCGTATATTTTGTTGTCGAAAACAAAGTACGACGATGTTATACATATTTCAAAAAGTTTTGAGATATCGCTTGGGAACAGTAGTTCTATTCCCCTCATGGCTTCATCTAATGGTACCTTCGTAAATAGGGACATCACATCGAAGCTGATTAAGATGTCACATGGGTCAATGGCCAAACCTTTGATTTTTTCGATGAAATGCGTGGAGTCTTTTACGTATGAGGCTGTATTGCCAATATGTGGTTGCAGTAGTTTAGCCAGATCATATGTTGGTGAGCCGATGGTATTGACTATTGGGCTCAACAACTCCCTCAACAAATTCCTTGAGCACATTAAAAGCATACACCCGAATATCCAATTCAGAATGGAAGTTGAAAAGGATAGGGAACTGCCCTTCTTAGACGTTCTCATTTTTCGAAAATGAGGACGTTTGGGGCACAAGGTAGATAGAAAACCAACACATACTGATCGATACCCCCACAGTACCTCAAATCATCATCCGTGTCAAAACAAGGAATTATCAAAACACTAGTAGACCGAGCCAGAAGAATATGTGAACCCGAATATTTGGAAGCGGAACTGAAACACTTGAAAAGCGCACTTCTTTCCAATGGATATAAGGAAAGCGAAATTGATCGGTGTATAAAACGCAAAGGAAAGAACTCTAGCGACAGTGGATCGAATGGCTGCCAGGAACAAAGTAAAGCATTCCTGCCGTATGTTCCTAGGGTCACAGATCGGATTGGCCGTATACTACGAAAATATGATATCAAAACCATCTATAAACCTTCAAAGAAACTGAAAGATCACTTGAGATCGGCGAAGGATAAACATTATGCACTAAGCTCATTTGGGGTGTACCGCATTCTATGCACCTGTGGCAACGTTTATATCGGAACCACGAAGCGTTCCACAAATACCAGAATGAAGGAACACAAGGCCAATTGCCGGTTAGGACACTCAGAAAAATCCGCTGTCGCAGAACATGTGCTCAACAATAACAATCACAGAGTGAAGTTCGATGAAACCCAAGTAATTGCCACAACACATGCATATTATCCAAAACTCTTCCGAAAAGCAATCGAAATCAAAAAACATCCCAACAATTTCAACAGAACTGAAGAAGGGTTACAATTGAACAAAGCATGGCTACCTGTTCTCAAGAAAACGGTAATAACACCATACCGGGTAATTAATGAATCCGAGGGGGTACCCGACGCAGGGACGATGGCACCGGACGCAGGTACGAGTACGTCGACCCATAAATACTGGCTGAGACAACGCATATCAAACAAGTAGTGTTCAGTGAACGAAACTGTAAACATTCCTCTTGAAAATGCCAACCACTCGTGTTGGCGAAACGTCGAGATTTTCTCTAAATAAACGTCGGCCGAAAAATCATCATTCATCACTATTGTAGTTTTCAATTGTTCATTTCATTCAATTAATTTTAGTATTATCGTCAAGTTAATGAAGCTTTGCATGCAAGTTTTTATAACTTCCAACAATAAAGTTTGTTTTTACTCTGACTTCGAATTATCTCCCCAATATTTGAGGGAACCATCGTTCAAAGTCACTCTGTATTTTCAGCTGGCAGTAGCAAATTCTAAGAAATGATCATAAATAAAAAATATTTTGTCGTGTCTGACTTTAGAGGAATAATTGGGAGTTTGCATCGTTTGTTACAGGCATCAACACTACGTCACTATGGACGTCAGGTCAAAAGCGGCCAGGTGATGATTTCTGGAATTGGATTAATGGAGATAAAGTCACAAATTTCAGCTGGGGCCCAGGTGAACCCAATGCCGCTGGAAAAAAGGATAAGTGTATAGCAGTTTCATTAAAAAATAAGACGCAATTCTGGGACGATCTTTTATGCGAAGAAAAACGTGGATATATATGTGAAAAATTCTCAATTGATGATTTCATAAAGCATCAAACGATCCCAGTATATATTCCATCAAAGCAGTTCGGTCTCAGCAGAACAAAGGTTGTTGAAGATGTTTCTCAAGTTTCCTAGATATAATATTGAGCGGTATGATTGAAATGAGTAATTGCTTCAAGTATGAGTTTTCACTTCCTTCTATTTTGTGGAGTATAATATATTTTTTTACTACCTCACTAGAAAACTTTTGTTTCGACCCCTAAAGAAGTGAGGAAAATGGTACTTTTCCTCCCGCCAGGAGGAAAATAGTACTTTTCCTCTCGATGTATCAGGAAGAAGATGCATTGAAATCAATTTTGCCTCTTCAGCGAGATCTTTTGGCAGGTCGTCTTCGCTAGAACTCATTTTCAAAATTTAGAAGCAACTTAAAACGGTAAACAACGTGACAGCTTATGACAACTGTTATGTTTGTATTACCAAACAACGCCATAGCAACAAATCGTAATATTTTGTCATATAGCCGCATTATATAGTTCCACAACTTTCTGCAGTTGTTCTTATAAGTATGCACGCATTATAATTTTTAGGACGCTATAAAAATGACGACCTTAAAGTTAGTAGAAAAATCTATATACATACCTCAGGAGGAAAATGCTTTTCCTCCCGTGGATATTATTGCCCTCCGCTTCGCGTCGGGCATCAAACTATCTGCGGGAGAAAGAGCATGATTTTCCTTCCTTGGTATGTAAATAGCTATTACATGAAGTAAATTATTCTATAGAAAGTGTTTACTGAGGAAGAAGTATGAACTAGTAATGAATACTACGCCGTGAATAACCTCAAGTTGGTCCGATTGTTGTTGTTTGTTCTGTGGTACTTGGTAGTGATGGGTGAGAGTGATAATAGTGTTGAACCAAGTGCCGAGAATGCTGAAAATGTTTAAGTAGATCTTCAGATAGCATTTACTATTTTGTGGAACAATATGAAACCAGAGTGAAATAAGCCACAAACCTTAAAAAGACGGGTAACAAGGAATTGTACTGACGGATATATACTCTTTGGAATAACAAGGTAGTTTAGGGAGAGAATCCTTTCTTGAATGAAGCACCAGGTAAGCTATTCATACTGCTACGCTTCTTTATAAAAAAAGAAGTGTTATATTAATAATTGAAAACCATCTGAAAGCAAATGTAAACATAGCAGTCACCGACTTACTCAATTCGGGTGCCATGGGTTTTTTCTAGAATTTATACCGCGCCAGTGAGTTGATAAAGCCAGCCCAAAACACACACTGCTCCAGATCTCTAGGAAGATTTTCAAATGGAATTTATAATAATGTTAAATGATACAAGCCCAGGTGGTATGTAGTATGACGACTACCTTGTTTGAGTATTGGGGTTAGGGTTGAAATGAAATGCCAAACGCTCAGTTTACGAACCTCTAATAATTTGTATGATGGATACAGAAAAATCATTCAAAGCTCCCGTTGTGATCACAAAGGGCTGACAAGTGAGAAGGTGACCACCTAGAAAGTACTGGTTAATTGGGACTCAAAGTCCAATGTAGAGAACAACAAATATCTATAGAAATAGAATTTCAAAAATTATTAGGTTTGTAAACCACAAAATTAATTGTACAAATATGCTCCACTTTGATAGTGGGCCACAATAATCAGTTATAATATATAATTAAATATATCTCAAGTAAACCATTTAACTAATATGGAAAAACTAGCTACTCAAATGGATAAATCTGCACACTAATGGTGTGCAACAAATACCAATCAAAACCAATGATAATTATCAACAATAGTAGTGAAATATTTATAGTGAAATTTCTCCCTGAAGAACACGATTAAAAACAAATATATGACAAACTTGTTAACTAAATAAATATCCACACTGATGGTGTGTAACAAATAATATAAATATTGATATTTACGATAGGGTAAGTAACTTCATGAGGTACCCTTGTGAAACAATGAATGATAAAATCCAATAGAAATCTGGATTAAATAATAAACAGAATCAAAAATTAATAATAAGTGAATCTAGGCCAAGAAGAGGTTATATAAATTTGGAAAATAATATACAAAATGTGCTCTATCCGTGTGATTCCCCACTGCTGTCCAAACCCAATACAATAAAATCAGTGTGAATAAATTTTGATGTGGAAAATAATGTATGCCAAGAGAGGTTCCTTAAATTTTGAATAATATTCATGTTGAAAAGTTGAACTGTAAGATGGCTATAGTTACACCGTTCTGTACCCCTTCAGCGAAGTGGCTCAGGGTACTTGTGGTCTTGGTACAACTGGAAAGTCCAACACTTTCGCCCTCTCAGCAGCTACTAACAACGTACTGATCCCATCGCCCTCTTGTCAACAACCTAGGGATGGGTAACTCGAAGACTCCAGTCTTTCGGTTCGTTCACCACTGCAGACTACTTGTGAACGGTTCCTCCTGTTCCCCCAAGACTTTCAGTGTCCTGAGGGGTATAAAAAAGACTGCTTGACAAGTATAGATGGCAGAATACAGGTAGCTTGGTTCAATTTGAAAATCCAACACCCTCACCTGCTCAGACTACCGATAGATGGTTTCTCTTGACCAAGACTAGCAATGTCCTGAGGTGGATGGAATGGACTGTTAGATCGATAATACAGGGCCAGCCAAGAGCTTAGTACAACTTGAATATCCAACACGTTCGTCTTCGTGGGTGGATTCTAACTAATCGTGATTTGTGGCATTACGGTTTACCTGGTGGAATGGAAGTATCACTCCGAATAAAACAATGAAAGGCAGCAACAAAATTCTAATAACTTGGACCCGTGGCGGTAAAATTCCGTTAACCAGGCGCTACCAGATATCAAAAAAATTGATTTTGGAACTTACGTAGTTTGACCTCCTGAATAAAAAATCCAAATGAAATTTTTGGCAGTCTCAAGTAATTTCGGAGATACGGGCCTTTTTTTGAATGAAAACTGGCATTTTCTTGCACACGTTTCTTTTTCGAAAAACACACTCAAATGCCTCCTGATTTTCACCAGCACAATATACACACCCTAATTCACCAGTTTTCCACTTTTTTTTTTTCATTGAAAACAGTATTTTATCAACAAATTCTACTTTATTTTAGCAATAACAAAATCAACAATTTCATTCTGTTTTGATTAGTTAATATCTGTCAGGTTGGTAACAATGGAATTGACGTAAGGGCGAAGCGACATTGCCAGTGTAATTCCAGAAATATTTAATTCACCTATAAAGTCTTGTTTATACCCTCGCGAATTTCGCAGATTTTCTGCGAATAAAATGTCTGCCGACATGGTTCTGCATCGACGATTGGTCCGGCATGACTGGCAGCCATTTTATTCGCAGAAAAATTGCAAAATTTGCGTGGGTTTGAACAAGACTTAACATGGAATATTTTAGTGAATGAGTAAGAAAAATGAGTTGATAACCACATTTTTGCATCAACTCTTTAACTGCACCTTTGAAACAATGGTACTTATACTGTTTCTAAATGACTAGCAAAATTCAAAGGACGAGACAGATCACGGAAATGTGGGCAAACATAACATGAATACACATGCGCACAAAAAATAATGAGCACTTCACATAAAATGAACCTACTTCAATGACTATAACTTATCCCGACAGACCCGATCTCATGCAAACCTAACCGAACTCACCCGACTATACAATACAGTTAGGTTGCGTATTCTCTATCTGTTTGCGCATGCGCACTTACCAAAAATGAATGTTTGTGATCCGACACGTTTATTCAAGTAATTATTTGTTCGCAAAAAATGCCTCCTAGCTCTGTCTATTTAAAAATATCTCTTGTGCATTCAAAATATTAATACCAAGACTTTTTCCATATCCTGTTCTCACAACGAAATGGCTTGTTTCATAACAAGATAGCCAGTATCAGTGTCTTTCATTAAATCAACAACAGCGAGTCTTAAAAACTTTACAATACAATGCGACGTTGTCAGATTCCCCAAAATTCCTGAATACTGAATACTCATGAATATGAAGTGTTTGTAGTGGATAGTTTTCAGAAGTATTGGTGCCCTAGAGACTGGCACTTTTTTCACGAATAATAATAATAATGATAGTGCCTAATAAACACTCGAAGAGTGAACCATTCTTAGTGAAGATATTCAGCAAGAAATACGTAAGCAAAGCGAGCACGCGCATTCCTATTACTATTTTGTAACTTATGTAACTTATCTCTTACTTCTTGATGAAGATATCTGCGAGACAGACACGAGCGCGCGCATTTCCATTACTACTTTGTCGATTTCTGTCAACTTTGAGTAGACATTTTTATTCCTTGTTACTGAAGAAGACCAGAAATACGCTAGCGAAGCGAGCGCGCTCGCCCGACATTTCGCAAATCCGCGCGCTTGGATTTGCGAAATGTCGGGCAAGCGCGCGCATTCCCATCACTACTTTGTCGATTTCTGTCAACTTTGAGTAGAAATCTTCATACCTTATCTGTTAGTGAACAAGACCAGAAATACGCGAGCGAAGCGAGCGCGCTCATTCCCATCACTACTTTGTCGATTTCTGTCAACTTCGCGCACGTAGATTCGCGAAATGTCAGGAGAGTGCGCTCGCTTCTCTCGCGTATTTCTGGTCATGTTCACTGACACAACTGTGTTTATCCCATATATTCCGGCTTTGGCACCTTCCAGAGTTTTGGAACAATCGGTAAACCAACGTTCATTTGCCCTACATATGTCGGTTTCATTCCAGACCCAGTCTTCTCTTTCGGGAAAGACCACATTGTAGGACGTGTGAAGGTTGATAGTATTAGGCATGATGTCTGAGGGCATATCTGGAATGTGAGCTATTATGCCCTCCAGCATGCTGCTGCCTCTCATGACACATGCCTGCGGTAGACTAATGGCAGCTTGGTGGAGTCTGTATGTTGCCCATCTTGCCTCTCTCTCCAGAACGATGTGGGGAGGAAGTTATCCCATTGCTGCCGTTGGCTTAAAGCAAACGCTTCCAGTAAACACCAGGCACGCTTGTCTATGTAGTCTGTTAAGTATAGCAAGAGCCATTTTTTGATAACCCTTGCTCCACGAGACTACGTGGTCATTAGACGTATGACGGTCATGTACAACCGATAAACGTGTTTTAGTGACATGCTTCATGTTTTGCCACATATTCTGCGGCATGTCCATAATGAAAGCCTATCCTTTCGGATAGCCTTTTCCAAGTGCGAGTTACAGTTCAGCTTCATATCTAGAGTTAAGGCTTTTCAAACCAACGCGGGAACGCGGGACGGGAGCGGAATGAATGCGAGACTAAATTCGATGTGGGATATGTGAAAATACATACCGGAGTGATTATTCGTATTCCGAAATGCAGACAAGCAGAGAAATGGTTTGCCACGTTTACTGTTTTCCTACCAATTTGCACAGTTCCCATTTTCCGTTCCCGCTCCTGCTTCTGCGTTTCCGCTTTGGTTTGACGGAACCTTCATTCATAGATATTCTGCTCCACTCGCAAAGAGAATTATAACACCATTGATGGAAGAAGGTATTAAATGTTTGAGCTTCTTTTTCTTAGTGAATGGTACTACGACCATTTTGTGGTGGTTATTGGACAATTCCTCCCTCTCACAGCATCTATATATGGTATCCTTAATAGCGTAGAAGATCGTGTCTTTGGATTTATCATTTATTACTAGGACCAGATCGTCAGCATATGCTTGCAGATCAACCTTTCGGGGTAAGAAAATGGCCAGCAGATCATTCACCAGCAGTGACCATAACAGAGGGGAGAGCTCCTGGCTGGCTTGAAGCTATCCCCCTGTAAAGCGGTCGTTATGGTTCTGTTGTGAAGCATATTTATCATCCAGTCACATGGTATCGGTTCAATCCCTCTAGGGAGTGAGGTAGTGCATTGTTTAATGCTCCTTGTACGTCCAAGAATGCAGCGACTGCTACCTATTGGTGTTTCAGGGCGTCACTTATTCCTGAGACAAGGTTATTGTGGGCGAGTTCCGTTGATTTGCCAGCCTGGTAGGCATACTAGTGAACATTGAGGCGGTGCTTTGTTAGTGCCCCACTCCTTTTGTAACCATCTTTTCCGTTCTTTTCCACAGAAAGGATGTCAGACTAAAGGGTCTGAGCGATTCTGGGTGTGAGTCATTCCGACCCACCTCAGGAATATAGATCACCCTAGTCGCGGTCCAGTTAGATGGAATATAGTTCCGAACTAAACTGGCTCTAAAGACTAGAGCAGAGTATAATAAAGCATTTGAGAATCGTCTTTTCAACTATACAAAGCAGCAATCAATTTCAACGCAATGCACTTTATTACATGCTCTTTGACCTACGTTAAAAGATTTTCATCAATTACTCATAACCATGGAGCAATACCATAGCCTCCATCCTCTAGCAAATATGCCCCATTATTAAATCCAGGAAAAAATGCATGAACTTCGGAATATCTCCAGTCTATGCTGTCGTGTACGCTTCCTGGCCATGATGCATCTACAGATGTGAAAATGCTGCCTGCACATCAATACTACAATATCCTTTGCGGTTGAAATATTCTTCTCCATGACTTTTTGGTGGTATTATTCTGATGTGGTTACAATATTGCTCCACCCATCCCATTCAGTTTCAAGTGCAGATTGAGGCAAATAAATCCAACCATTTTTGTCAGTTACTTTCAACACAGTTGTTTGATATACCCCGAAATCTTCACCCACTCCTTGTAGAGACCCTGGATCACTCAGAATTCTTAAAAATACCCTAATTTTCGTTGCATTTGATGAAGCTGCTCCCCTCATTTTTCATATTGGAGCTAAAAGTACAGTGCATAATAGTAGCAATCTACCTTAAATGATTGACTCGCCCCCTCCTTGTTGAAACCCTGGATCACTCATAGTTTTTAAAAATTCCTCAATTTTCGTTACATTTGATGAAGCTGCTCCTCTCATCTCAAAATTATTTCCTGATAATTGACTTACCCAAATAATTTTCTATATTGTAGCTTCCGTTGTTTGATTGATTACGTATTCCCACATTTCAAGTTCGTAGAAACTGTATCAATCTCTGCTATTTTTACTCCTTTGTCCGCGGTTTTAAAAGGATCATGAGAACTAGAAATCTCTCTCCATAGAAAGACGGAGTTTATGACGGCAGTCCCCAAAAATCCCCGAAAAATTATTTCTTATTGTGATGGGTTTCGACTCGCAATAAAAAAAAATTATTTTTGGGTATGCGAAGCAACTATCTAAATTTGTTTTTTTTTTCGTTCAAAGAATGCGTTGATCAGTGAGCGAGTTTTTCAATGTAATCTCATTGAAAGACATCCACAAGCAGTGGCGTACTGAAAGATTTCAACTGCTACATAGTAATGACCAACACAAATGTAGCAATGCACAGTAATCAGCAAACTCAAATATTTTTCTCTTGGTCTGTGAAATCACTTTTACTGTTTTGTCAACATACCGGTGATCATTGGAATTGTTTTTATTAGGCAGCTAGATATCCAGAAAATAAAAATATAAAAGAAAAAATATTTTCAGGCTACCTATTATGGAGCGATAGAGGAGTGCAAACTCAGATCCATGAAACTTGCCAGTAAAAATAATGTGGAGGAGAATGAAGTCCTACATAATTTGATACAGAACTCGGAAGGTAATGAAAATATCACTAGTGATTAACAATACTATTTTTATTATTATTGATGGCGGGGCTGGCTATAGGCTACAGGTACAACCTTTCTGATCCCCGCTATCATGTCTATCTCGTGATTACTCCAGATCGTCTGATGAATTTAGAAAGATTCCTTACGAGGTTTTCCTGTGATTGTTCCCTACCCATTTCTCCTTGTCCTGCTCAATGCCCCCAAACGGGATTCCGCAGGATGGTTCCGGTCCGATGACAGTGGATGCTGCCCCTGCTCTTGTTAGGGCATCTGCGTAAAATATCTGGGGTTAAACCTAGTCTCGAAGCTCACCTGGAGAAAACATCTGGAAAAAGTGCTAACAAAGACATCACTGATGATGGCCAGACGCTCTCTTGGCAATACTTGGGGACCAGAATAATCCATTTGACTATACACAGCTATAGTGATGCATTCGATACCGTATAGAGCCCTGCTGTGGTGGCTAAAGGTTGAACAAGTGACAACTATAGGTAGGCTGGCTATGTCCAGCACATCTACAATAAGCCTGAAGGTGATACTGAACCTTCCTCCTCTGCATTTGCACATTGTAGCGGAGGCGAGAATATAAGCCACCAGACTGAAGCGCCTGGACCAAAGGAGAGGCACTAACCTAGGTCACTTCAACATAATGGAGGTCATAATCATAAAAATCGACATATCTGAGATGAAGTCGGACAGAATGATTTTTTTGATGGAACGAACAATATAAATCAATATCAGTACTGTGGAGAGGGCAAATCTGGTACACAGATGGCTCCAAGACAAGCAATGGAGTAGGGGCTCGAATATATGGAGAGAGACCAAGGCGAGACATTAGTCTAATGGTTTGAGAACCGTAGAGAGGTCGACCTTCAATCATATAATAACTCGATGGAACAAATTCTCTATGGAGTTTTATAAATAGACGAATAGGCCCAAAATTACTTGCCCATGAAAATGTGGTAATGGCTATGATTATTCAGAACAATGATAATGGTGAAGGAAAGTTTTTCGGACTCGAAACAAAACGAAACGTAATGTTACTTACGTAGTTTCATTTCATGAACACGAACCTGAGAATTCAGTGGTGGTCACTAATACTTCTCAAGTTATGACCTTTTGAATATTGGAAATCGACCATTTCCAAACAAGATTTTTTCAGTAAGAAATCGCGCAAAATGCCTCCTTCTCTCTGTCAACACTTTTTTCATACCCTTATCAACTCATATTCATTTGCACATACAGATGGGGCTGTAGCCATGTTCTCAAATAGTCAACTTCCTATGGTTGTGGACTTACCGTTATGTGTAGCCTATAACAAGCCAAATAAGTCTCTTTTTGGAAAATTTATAAATATTGATTATTTTTCAATATACAGGGTGTTAATTAAGTACGTTGAAAAACTTCGGGAGGAAATTCTTTGAACGTTTTCAGGACGAAAAGTTCATATAAATATATGTCCCAAACGGCTTGGATTTCGAGATACAGGGTGATAAAAATACAATTTTTTTCCAGATTTTTTAGCGTTAACTTCGACAGTTTCGACAATAATCAGTTCAAATCAGGCAAGTACAATCCATTCAATAGTACGCACGATACAAAATAATGCGTTTCACAAATAATTCACAGGGTCCTCCTTTTTTTAGAGTCAAGCTTTGTTCAACCCTTCAGAAATTTTTTTCCGCCGCCACTGACATATTATGAGAAAGGAATAATCAATGTTGTTTCATTTAACATCTTCTTGTTTTCCTGAATTTTTTCATCTACTTGTACGGTTCAGGAGCTATAATGAAAATATTAATTTAAACATTTTCCAGTGTCGCATAACATTAGAAAATTTGAAACTTAAACATTCTCAATTATTGTAAATTGAAGGAAATATTTTTTCAGAATTTAAAAAATCTATGATGGTAACGATGATAACTGATAACTGATTTCAGTCGAAAATGTCAGAGGTAACTCTAAAAAATCTTGAAAAAAATGTATTTTTATCACCCTGTATCTCGAAAACCAAGCCGATTGGGACATACATTTATATGAACTTTTCGTCCTGAAAACGTTCAAAGAATCACCTCCCGAAGTTTGTCATGTTCACTGACAGATAAGGTATGAAGATTTCTACTCAAAGTTGACAGAAATTGACAAAGTAGTGATGGGAATGCGCGCGCTCGCTTCGCTCGCGTATTTCTGGTCTTGTTCGGTAACAAGGGATGAAAATTTCTACTCAAAGTTGACAGAAATCGACAAAGTAGTAATGGAAATGCACGCGCTGGTGTCTGTCTCGCAGACATCTTCACCAAGAAGTAAGAGATAAGTTACATTAGTTACAAAGTAGTAATAGGAATGCGCGTGCTCGCTTTGCTTACATATTTCTTGCTGAATATCTTCACTAAGAATGATTCACTCTTCGAGTGTTTATTAGGAACTATCATTATTATTATTATTTGTGAAAAAAGTGACAGTCTCTAGGGCGCCAATACTTCTGAAAACTATCCAATACAAACACTTCATATTCATGAGTATTCAGGAATTTTAGGGAATCTGACAACGTCGCATTGTATTGTAAAGTTTTAAGACTCGCTGTTGTTGATTCAATGAAAGACATTGATACTGGCTACCTTGTTATGAAACGAGCCATTTCGTTGTGAGAACAGGATTTGGAAAAAGTCTTGGTATTAATATTTTGAATGCACAAAATATATATTTAAATAGACAGAGCTAGAAGGTATTTTATGCGAACAAATAATTACTTGAATTAACGTGTCGGATGACAAACATTCATTTTTGGTAAGTGCGCATGCGCAAACAGATAGAGAATACGCAACCTAACTGTATTGTATAGTCGGGTAAGTTCGGTTGGGTTTGCATGGGATCGGGTCTGTCGCGATAAGTTATAGTCATTGAAGTAGGTTCATTTTATGTGGAAAGTGCTCATTATTTTTTGTGCGCATGTGTATTCAAGTTATATTTGCGCACATTTCCGTGATCTGTCTCGTCCTTTGAATTTTTCTAGTCATTTAAAAACAGTATAAGTACCATTCTTTCAAAGGTGCAGTTAAAGTGTTGATGGGAAAATGTTGTGGTTATCAACTCATTTTTCTTTCTCATTCACTAAAATATTCCATGTTAAGTCTTGTTCAAACCCTCGCCAATTTCGCAATTTTTCTGCGAATCAAATGGCTGGCAGTCATGCCGGACCAATCGTCGATGCAGAACCATGTCGGCAGATATTTTATTCGCAGAAAAACTGCGAAATTCGCGAGGTTATGAACAAGACTTTATATGTGAATTGAAAATTCTGGAATCACACTGGCAATGTCGCTTCTCCCTTACGTCAATTCCATTGTTACCAACCTGACAGATATTAACTAAACAAAACAGCATGAATTTGTTGAATTTGTTATTGCTAAAATAGAGTAGAATTTGTTGATAAAAACTGTTTTCAATGAAAAAAAAAGTGTAAAACTGTTGAATTAGGATGTGTATATTGTGCTAGTGAAAATCAGGAGGCATTTGAGTGTGTTTTTCGAAGAAGAAACGTGTGCAAGAAAATGCCAGTATTTATTCAAAAAAGGTCCGTATCTCCGAAATTACTTGAGACCGCCAAAAATTTCATTTGGATTCTTTATTCAGGAAGTCAAACTACGTAAGTCCCAAACAAATTTTTTTCATAGCTTGTGGCGCCCGGTTAACGGAATTTTACCCTCGTGGCTTTCAAAATGGCGGTGTGTGACATTAACGTTAAATCCCCATTACAGGTTCTCTCGGTGATATATTAAATACCAAAATGACTATACAAGTCCACAGATATCACCAGAGATTATTAGACATGTAAAATCAATAAAATTCACGATAACGTGATGAAATACTAAAAATTGATTACATGCGTCTGGTCACACAACTGCTTCAACAACGTAGCACACGGAAGAGGGAATTCGATAAGATGGTTCTCTCCAAGAAACCAAAACGACGCTATTTTCCAAAAAAAAAAAAACTATTTCCTTTTCCAGATAGTCAAAAGTCAGAAAGATGAAAAGTATGTTCGTCTGTCCAACATCACAGAGACTGTCAAATATGATCTGTTCGTGCAAATCTAAATTTCAACAATTATTATTGGCAACACATTTAACAACGTAGTAGTGTAATGGTTAGTAAAAGTCAGAAGAAATAGTAGGATCAAAATCAAATCAACTATAAGTCACCCTCCGTGCGAATAATGTTTTGCAACTAACAAACCAATGAATGACGTTACTAAAGAGAAATCAACTCAATTGAACGCCTACTTCACGAACAAAATCTCAAGTATAGAACTGAACTCCTGACAGAAAAAACTATCTGAAATGTTTAATCAAACAACTGTCAGAAAATGATAACCTCATAAATCTCGTAGCAAATAATTACATTTTGAACGTTATTTCAAGATGAAAACATTATAATGTGATGAACAGATTTCACATAAACAATAATAAGATGAAAACCAATATGATGAAATGATTAAAATGGAAAATGTCCAGAACACATACACAATCGAAGGTACCAATAACAATGAACAGAAAGAGATTCGGTGGTCAAATTTATACCATACTATAGGCGAATATTCATTAAAATAAAATGTAGAATCGATAGCAAGGTTTCAGGATCTTACACAATATAAGGTAAGAGAATACTTTCATCTGCAAACCAATGTTAAAATTTGATTTGGAACCGTAACAATACCTTATTTATTCCAATATTGATTCACGTACTCACAATACATGTTATAGACGATGCGATAAAATCTACTAGAAAATCAAGTAGTCCAACTGTACTTTTGCTTCTTGAAAAAAAGAATAAGATACAAATGATTGGAATCAAAGAACCAGAAGAGTTCAAAGGATATCCGCTGTAACACTTACAGTAAATGTGCTTAATTCAACAAATTCAGACGCTTGAGCTCAAGAACGTGCTGCTATTCGAATAGAAAAATATCATCAATTGAAGACCAATCAAGAGAACTCGATAATACTCTAAACTGAACCTCTAACCGATGATAATAATTGGATAAAAGACTGAATTGTTTGTGATATTCCATTATTGTGTGATTACCTGTTGAAAATATCTTGGAAATAAACATTATATATTCCTTTTCAGTTTACCTCATTCATTCTATTGACATAAAAATAAAACTAACCTCTGTTTCTGAGCAACACATCCCGTTTTGGCTGACCTGTACGACGGACCCTTGGTGCACCATCAGCTTGCAGCGCCAGACAAAAAAGGGCTTCATCGTCACCAATTCCATCGAAATCGTCGACAGATTCCTGCACATATTTAGCAACACTGTGCAGTATAAATCCTGCTAGTACAAAGTTACACACTCGGACAGTTTTCAGTCGCAGAGTTTAGGTTAGGTTTGAACGTGAGTGGGCCCATATCAGGCCCTCCACTGCGGCCAATGGCCTATTGTGGCTCACCCTATGGTTATATATCTCTCAGTACATCCAATCTTCTAACAAAATTGAGGAATATATTGGGAGAACAATTTACCAGGTTTTTTGGTCTTACTGTCGTACTGCCAAATATTGAGGATCTGGTTCTGGCCGCTGCAGGGCCTATACACAGAATGTGTTCAGCCGTTTCAACATCCATGCATAGCCGGCACTCTATGCTATATGCTGAACCGATTACCGGTTCTGGTCCATTGAAAGTTTTTTCGGCTCCCCTTTAGCCAGGACGTCCGCTATTTCATTATCTTCTAGGCCTGTGTGACCTTGTATCCAGACTAGGGAAACGTTGTTGCGTTGCGCTTGTCGGTTTAAGGTGTCTCTGCAGTTCCAAACTGCTCTAGATTCAAAGCAGTAGGATTCAAGCGATTTCAGTGCTGTTCGACTATCTGAAAATATTTCCATTGTATTTCGTGTGTGGTGTCGATTTTTCTGCTCCTTTGCACACATTTCAATGGCATATACCTCATTCTGAAATATCGTAGCTAGTTTACCCTAGCTAGTTTACCCATACTAAATGAGCGTTTCACAACTGGGTTTATCCCATATATTCCGGCTTCGGCACCTTCCAGAGTTTTGGAACAATCGGTAAACCAACGTTCATTTGCCCAACATATGTCGGTTTCATTCCAGACCCAGTCTTCTCTTTCGGGAAAGACCACATTGTAGGACGTGTGAAGGTTGATAGTACTAGGCATGATGTCTGAGGGCATATCTGGAATGTGAGCTATTATGCCCTCCAGCATGCTGCTGCCTCTCATGACACATGCCTGCGGTAGACTAATGGCAGCTTGGTGGAGTCTGTATGTTGCCCATCTTGCCTCTCTCTCCAGAACAATGTGGGGAGGAAGTGATCCCATTGCTGCCGTTGGCTTAGAGCAAACGCTTCCAGTAATCACCAGGCACGCTTGTCTATGTAGTCTGTTAAGTTTAGCAAGAGCCATTTTTTGATAACCCTTGCTCCACGAGACTACGTGGTCATTAGACGTATGACGGTCATGTACAACCGATATACGTGTTTTAGTAACATGCTTCATGTTTTACCACATATTCTGCGGCATGTCCATAATGAAAGCCTATCGGATAGTCTTTTCCAAGTCTTTTCCAAGTGCGAGTTACAGTTCAGCTTTATATCTAGAGTTAAGGCTTTTCATACCAACGCGGGAACGCGGGACGGGAGCGGAATGAATGCGAGACTAAATTCGATAGTGGGATATGTGAAAATACATACCGGAGTGATTATTCGTATTACGAAATGCAGACAAGCAGAGAAATGGTTTGCTACGTTTACTGTTTTCCTACCAATTTGCACAGTTCCCATTTTCCGTTCCCGCTCCTGCTTTTGCGTTTCCGCTTTGGTTTGACCATTGGTTGGCCATTCATAGATATTCTGCTCCACTCGCAAAGAGAATTGTAACACCATTAATGGAAGAAGGTATTCAATGTTTGAGCTTCTTTTTCTTAGTGAATGGTACTATGACCATTTTGTGGTGGTTATTGGACAATTCCTCCCTCTCACAGCATCTATATATGGTATCCTAAATAGCGTAGAAGATCGTGTCTTTGGATTTATCATTTATTACTAGGACCAGATCGTCAGCATATGCTTGCAGATCAACCTTTCGGAGTAAGAAAATGGCCAGCAGATCATTCACCAGCAGTGACCATAACAGAGGGGAGAGCTCCTGGCTGGCTTGAAGCTGACACTATCCCCCTGTGAAGCGGTCGTTATGGTTCTGTTGTGAAGCATATTTATCATCCAGTCACAAGGTATCGGTTCAATCCCTCTAGGGAGTGAGGTAGTGCATTGTTTAATGCTCCTTGTATGCCCAAGAATGCAGCGACTGCTACCTATTGGTGTTTCAGGGCGTCACTTATTCCTGAGACAAGGTTATTGTGGGCGAGTTCCGTTGATTTGCCAGCCTGGTAGGCATACTAGTGAACATTGAGGCGGTGCTTTGTTAGTGCCTCACTCCTTTTGTTCCCATCTTTTCCGTTCTTTTCCACAGAAAGGATGTCAGACTAAAGGGTCTGAGCGATTCTGGGTGTGAGTCATTCCGACCCACCTCAGGAATATAGATCACCCTAGTCGCGGTCCAGTTAGATGGAATATAGTTCCGAACTAAACTGGCTCTAAAGACTAGAGCAGAGTATAATAAAGCATTTGAGAATCGTCTTTTCAACTATACAAAGCAGCAATCAATTTCAACGCACTTTATTATATGCTCTTTGATCTACGTTAAAAGATTTTCATCAGTTACTCATAACCATGGAGCAATACCATAGCCTCCATCCTCTAGCAAATATGCTCCATTATTGAATCCAGGAAAAAATGCATGAACTATGGAATATCTCCAGTCTATGCTGTCGTGTACGCTTCCTGGCCCTAATGCATCTACAGATGTGAAAATTCTGCCTGCACATCAATACTACAATATCCTTTGTGGTTGAAATATTCTTCTCCATGACTTTTTGGTGGTATTATTCTGATGTGGTTACAATATTGCTGCACCCATCCCATTCAGTTTCAAGTGCAGATTGAGGCAAAGAAGTCAACCATTTTTGTCAGTTACTTTCAACACAGTTGTTTGATATACCCCGACATCTTCACCCACTCCTTGTAGAAACCCTGGATCACTCGGAATTCTTAAGAATACCCTAATTTTCGTTGCATTTGATGAAGCTGCTCCCCACATTTTTTATATTGGAGCTAAAAGTACAGTGCATAATAGTAACAATATACCTTAAATGATTGACTCACCCCCTCCTTGTTGAAACCCTGGATCACTCATAGTTTTTAAAAATTCCTCAATTTTCGTTACATTTGATGAAGCTGCTCCCCTTATCTCAAAATTATTTTCTGATAATTGACTTACCCAAATAATTTTCTATATTGTAGCTTCCGTTGTTTGATTGATTACTTATTCCCACATTTCAAGTTCGTAGAAACTGTATCAATCTGTGCTATTTTACTCCTTTGTCCGCGGTTTTAAAAGGATCATGAGAACTAGAAATCTTCTGGGTATGCGAAGCAACTATCTAAATTTGTTTTTTTTTATTCAAAGAATGCGTTGATCAGTGAGCGAGTTTTTCAATGTGATCTCATTGAACGACATCCACAAGCAGTGGCGTACTGAAAGATTTCAACTGCTACATAGTAATGACCAACACAAATGTAGCAATGCACAGTAATCAGCAAACCCAAATATTTTTATCTTGGTCTGTGAAATCACTTTTACTGTTTTGTCAGCATACCGGTGATCATTGGAATTGTTTTTATTAGGCAGCTAGATATCCAGAATATAAAAATATAAAAGAAAAAATATTTTCAGGCTACCTATTATGGAGCGATAGAGGAGTGCGAACTCAGATCCATGAAACTTGCCAGTATAAATAATGTGGAGGAGAATGAAGTCCTACATAATTTGATACAGAACTCGAAAGGTAATGAAAATATCACTAGTGATTAACAATACTATTTTTATTATTATTGCTAGGCGGGGCTGGCTATAGGCCGAATTACAGGTACAACCTTTCTGATCTCCGCTATCATGTCTATCTCGTGATTACTCCAGATCGTCTGATGAATTTAGAAAGATTCCTTACGAGGTTTTCCTGTGATGGTTCCCTACCCATTTCTCCGTGTCCTGCTCAATGCCCCCAAACGGGATTCCGCAGGATGGTTCCGGTCCGATGACAGTGGATTCTGCCCCTGCTCTTGTTAGGGCATCTGCGTAAAATATCTGGGGTTAAACCTAGTCTCGAAGCTCACCTGGAGAAAACATCTGGAAAAAGTGCTAACAAGGACATCACTGATGATGGCCAGACGCTCTCTTGGCAAAACTTGGGGATCCGAATAATCCATTTGACTATACACAGCTAAAGTGATGCATTCGATACCGTATAGAGCCCTGCTGTGGTGGCTAAAGGTTGAACAAGTGACAACTAGAGGTAGGCTGGCTATGTCCAGCACATCTACAATTAGCCTGAAGGTGATACTGAACCTTCCTCCTCTGCATTTGCACATTGTAGCGGAGGCGAGAATATAAGCCACCAGACTGAAGCGCCTGGACCAAAGGAGAGGCCCTAACCTAGGTCACTTCAACATAATGGAGGTCATAATCATAAAAATCGACATATCTGAGATGAAGTCGGACAGAATGATTTCTTTGATGGAACGAACAATATAAATCAATATCAGTACTGTGGAGAGGGCAAATCTGGTACACAGATGGCTCCAAGACAAGAAATGGAGTAGGGGCTCGAATATATGGAGAGAGACCAAGGCGAGACATTAGTCTAATGGTTTAAGAACCGTAGAGAGGTCGACCTTCAATCATATAATAACTGGATGGAACAAATTCTCTATGGAGTTTTATAAATAGACGAATAGGCCCAAAATTACTTGCCCATGAAAATGTGGTAATGGCTATGATTATTCAGAACAATGATAATGGTGAAAGAAAGTTTTTCGGGCTCGAAACAAAACGAAACGTAATGTTACTTACGTAGTTTCATTTCATGAACACGAAACTGAGAATTCAGTGGTGGTCTCTAATACTTCTTAAGTTATGACCTTTTGAATCTTGGAAATCGACCATTTCCAAACAAGATTTTTTCAGTAAGAAATCGCGCAAAATGCCTCCTTCTCTCTGTCAACACTTTTTTCATACCCTTATCAACTCCCAAACGGCTTGGATTTCGAGATACAGGGTGATAAAAATACAATTTTTTTCAAGATTTTTTAGCGTTAACTTCGACATTTTCGACAATAATCAGTTCAAATCAGGCAAGTACAATCCATTCAATAGTACGCACGATACAAAATAATGCGTTTCTCAAATAATTCACAGGGTCCTCCTTTTTTTAGAGTCAAGCTTTGTTCAACCCTTCAGACATTTTTTTCCGTCGCCACTGACATATTATGAGAAAGGAATAATCAATGTTGTTTCATTTAACATCTTCTTGTTTTCCTGAATTTTTTCATCTACTTGTATGGTTCAGGAGCTATAATGAAAATATTAATTTAAACATTTTCCAGTGTCGCATAACATTAGAAAATTTGAAACTTAAACATTCTCAATTATTGTAAATTGAAGGAAATATTTTTTCAGAATTTGAAAAATCTACGATGGTAACGATGATAACTGATAACTGATTTCAGTCGAAAATGTCAGAGTTAACTCTAAAAAATCTTGAAAAAAATGTATTTTTATCACCCTGTATCTCGAAAACCAAGCCGATTGGGACATATATTTATATGAACTTTTCGTCCTGAAAACATTCAAAGAATCACCTCCCGAAGTTTGTCAACGTACTTAATTAACACACTGTATATATAAAATTTTCTCAAAAAAGATGCTCTCTCAATATGGCTACTCTTGCTAGGGGAATGATGCTACAGTATCGATTCATGGCTTATTTTTTTCTGTAAGAGTTGTTCTTTCATTATCAGGAGTTTGCAATTCTATTTCCAATTTAGATATACACGAACAATTGGAAAAATTCTGGGTCTTCGAAGAACCAAGTATAAGCAGGGAGGGACAATAGTTAGAGGGTCTTTTCACAAATGCCACTACAAGAAATAGAAAGGTGTGGTTTGTGGCAGAAATGTTGATTTCAAAACACAATATGTGAGTATCATGAATGAATATATTTCATTGAGACATATGTTTCAAAATACAATTTGTAAATTATTTTACTTACCACATCAAGGGGTTTTGATGTATCTAACCAAAAAACAAGGTAGTTTTTGATATTTCTGCCAAATCCGATATACGAATTTCTTTGGAACGATTTTCTGAACTTGGTTCCAACTCTGCATGAAGACAGTTTTGATGATTTGATTCAAGTGAGAATCGATTGTGTTCTGGTAGCAGACGTTGAACAAATGTACCGTCAAATTCTCCTATAAAAATATCGATTGGACCAATTTCAATATCTGATATTTGGATTCCGAGTCGAGTACGTTCATCTATTCAGGGACCCATTTCAACACAAGCGATGTTTTCATCGATACTCCTTACTCGAATTCTGTATCATAAATGGTTGACAGTTGAGCCTCCAAACAGATGTTCTCCACTCGCACTGGTTTATACTGCATATCGGCTATGGCGGACTTTGTCATGTATGATTTCTGTGAGCCAAGTATCGAACAGCAATCTAGCATAACGAACTTTGTAATCACTAACCAATTTCACTTTCAAAGTCAACAGGAATACTTCGGTATGGGTGTTATTCGAAAGTGAACTTTCCACTCGGGTAATTTTTAATTTCGCAGAATTAGTCTTCTGGCACATAAGAGTAGCATGTCTGCACTTTTATCGAAAATCGCCATTTTGTGGCTAAATGCCCAGACTTAAGACATGTGTAGAAGCAACCCCGTTCCACCAACTTATTTTTACGATCACTGATTGTCCGCTTTTGTGCTTCTTGACGATCTTCATTCGTGTGTGATTGGAGACAGAAAATGCACCTCTCTACAGATTTCAGATCAACTAATGCATATGGGAGTGAGAAAAAGGAATAGCGGACTGTATTTGCAGAGTTCAAATGTTAAACTTTTTGAATATCGATCAATGGCAAATGTTGACCAATCTCTCGTAACTTCGGGATCTTCATTTCTGTGCACAGAATTTTCTCCTCTGTTCTTCTGATTTCAAAACACAAATGAGTTTGTTGGAAAGGCTAGCACTCGTAATTTCGAGATACCAAAAAATAATGATGAAAATGGCACCGGTTCGTACAGTCATTTTGAATTCGAATCGCTTTCTCGTCGGTAGTACCAAGATATGCCATTGGGGGAGCGCTAGAGTACTATTTTTCCCATATATATATATATATATATATATATATATATATATATATATATATATATATATATCAACAAGAAAGTGATTAGCATTGAAAAACTGAAAAATACACTCAGTTGCATGAAAAACGGCCACATTGAAATGATCACTTTTGATATTGAATAACTTTTTCATTTTCATTCCAATTTTGATAGTTTTTTGGATAAATGGAAGGAAATAATGAAATTATTTATATTAAACATATTTCTGACTGAGTTCCAAATTATACAAATCATAAGGGGGAAACGAAGTTATGTTTCTATCATCCAAGTTTAAGACCCCATATGGTGGAATACAGCTTTTGGATGGCACTCAATCATCCTGTATGCAAGCCTGGTTCATTTTCTGTACATTTCTCTTTCATTCATGTTGATGTCACGGTTCGTTTCAAATTTATGAATTATTGAATAAAGCATGGCATTCGAATTCCGGCTGCGGTAGAGGTCAGATGGCGGCCTCGAGGTGGAAGTCAGGTTAATGTGTTGTAATGTCCGCCGTCTAAAGAATGTGCATTCACCCAAGATTTAAGTGTTTGTGAAGTCCACCGTAAAACCAAAACGTGCCAGCAAAAATTAAAAAAAAAGTGCCAATATAACATGGGATGCAGCATTGCCTAGAGCAAGACTCTGCGTTCCCGCGATACAGCGTCGCAGTCTACGCCGGTTAAAGGCCGGATGGGAACGGACTCCTCGCAGCGAGGCATGTACATATAGCGCCAAAAATTAAGAGAGGGAATAAAGCATTGCATTTTCTCTATATATTTAACGATCACAATTACCATGTAAACAATTGTTCCAGTTTGTTCATTATTTGACAGTTGTATTATAGTAATAACGTCAGTTTGAGAAAACTTTTATTCGTTTAATAAATGGATTTGAGTAAAGAACACTGTGCTAAAACAATAAATTTGTTAGAAGAGGGACGAATTCATCAACATGTTGCGAGATGATTATGTCAGCCGTTCTACTACAGAGAATCAAACAGATATTCAGAGAAACAAGCAGAAATGAACGCAGGCCTGAAAAATTTAGGACTTCCAATGCTGATAACAGGTAGGGGAAGGCGGGGTAATATAGCGCACCAAAGCGAAAACCTTCGAGAAATTTACATCTTACACAATAAACAGTTGACAAACTGGTAAATTCTGCACAAATATGTTAGGTATAAGAGGTTATAAAAAATATTCGGAAAAGGAAATGTATCACAAATTTATTTTGAAACTACGCAACACGTGCTTTTCGCGATATTGCCTGCCCTACCCGGTGGGGTAATATTGCTTTGCTAGTGGGGCAATATCGTGCATGTTATTTGAGCTTTTGAAGTAGGTAAAAATAAAAATAATCAAAGAAACTTGTAATAAGTAAACTATAAAACGAAAGCTTAAACATTAATAATACAACACGTTTTCAAATATCATATCAAAATAAACGTCGTTTTGATACTGCTACTTTCTTGATATTTTCTTCGTACTCATTGCATTGAAAACCTTCAGCTGACTCCCAACCACTACAAGCTGCATGAGCCCATGCCGCACATCCAACGCAGCGATACCAGAGTTTCTTGTTTTTTTCCAAATTCGTCGCATACGATGCATACTTCATTGGCTACAGGAAAAGCGTGACATTGTGCGACTTCACTGAGATCTGAATCGCTACCTTCTGACAAACTCATTTCTAGAGATGATTCTGAATCATCTTCCGACGTATGCTCCTCAATACGGCGTTTCTTTATCGGAGCTCTAATATCCTTTTGTTTGTAGTTAGTGATATTAACTTTCTGTTTTTTTTTATATCGCCATTCTGTTCTCTCCTAACTTGCTTCTCAGTTTTTGCATACCGCTTAGCTTGTTTTTCCAGGAAAATAGCCTTCACTGGTGTAGCAGTCCAAATTTCTGATTGTTGTTTCCTTACCGTCGTTTTTTTGGTAGACTTTTTAAATTCTTTCTTTGGAATGGGAGCCACATCAGATACTATAATGATACCTGAACATGAAGGTAAAGGTTCAGGTTCTGCTGTGGATCTTGATGGTGTCTGTTCCGCAGAAGCTCTTGATGTTGAAGGTGTTGGTTCAGAAGTGGCTATACATGTTGACGATACTTGAGGAGATGCAATGTTCAAGCTCTTTTCATGTTCTCCTTGTCCCATATCTAAAACAAGTTCTCTAAACTGTTCGGCTGGTGCAAAGTCTTCTTCCGTAAACTTATTGCGGTTGAAAGGAAATATTCCGGTAGTTCTGAATCCTGATATTCCTATGTCCATTGTTGCTACCTTTACGTATGCTTGATTGAATAAGCAAGCTAGATCATACACCGTGATCTCCTCATGTGCAGTTGAAATCATTTGAGGATCATAAACGGAAAATAGAGCTTTTTCAAGGGGATCAAATAATACCAAATCCAAAGGCTGGAGTTGGTTTGAAGTATGTGGTGGTTTTGTGAGAAGCACAATATAATTCTCTTTGGCAAAATTATGAATTTATAAAGATATATGGCTAGAATGGTTATCTAATACCAGCAAAACTTGTTCGGCCTCAGTTGACTTTACATAGATCTGGAAATGCTTAAGCCATTTAAAGAACAACAAATCATTTGACCACCCGTTGTCTGAACATGCATATATAGATTCTATTGTACCATCCATCTCTAACTGTGGCGATAACCGTTTCCTAGGATAAATGATCATTGGGGGGATGTAGGATCCAGATGCACTAACAGCACATACGATGGTGATTGTCTGTCCACGTTCGGCTGAAGTGGCAACACCCACTTGTTTTTGTCCTCTTTTAGCATAAACTTTTCCTGACTTTTTCTGAACGGTAGTTACCGGACTCGTCCACATTGAAGATCCTGTCGCGTCTAAATTTAAACTTGTTCAAAACGTCTTCAAGATTTTTGAAAAACAATCCAACAGATTCAGCATTGAAAGATGATATATAGTTTATTCTACTACCTTCTGGCTGACGAAGACTTAGTTGGGGATTTCTTTTAAGAAATCCTCTCAGCCAATCTTTGCCAGCTAATTTCTTGTCTGTGTTGAATTTGTGTTTCAAGTTTCAACTCCCTCGGCGTAACTCCATAAAACAAATTTCCTAATTTTACTACGTGACCTGCTAACTCTACCTCTTGTTGTTTAGTGAAGACTGGTTTCCTTTCCATGCAGTCAATTATAGCCGGAACTCGGTTTTCAATACCTCTTGACTTTAAATGATCACGTAGTGTTGACTCCGGAATATTAAAATTTCTAGCTGCTGCACGTAGTTCTAAAATTACAACTTACTTTCCTTATTTCAAAACGGCACAAAATTATAACGAAAACAAATAACGTAACACTTTCATCTACCACGAGCAACTGAGTGCTTCGAGCGGCCGGCAGACCTTCTCCGCATTGTTGCCAGGTCTACTACGCGATCCGTTGTTGGTTTTTTGGCCTGCGCGATATTACCTCACCACGCGGTATTACCCCAACTTCCCCTATATTGTGTTAACTGTCTCACGAAATAGACACTTAACATCAGTGCAAAAAAAGTCAACTTCGCGAAGTTAGGGTCACCAAAATATGTAAGTGGACAACATGTTGCCGATTCAGCTAAGCTAGGTTAAAGGCTTGCAGACCAGCCAGCGGTCCAGCTAGGTTAAAGGCTTGCAGACCAGCCAGCGGTCCAAAGTTGCTCAGAAGTCACCGGGTGACAAAATTAGCGTTTGCACATCAAAATCTCATGCGGAATGATGCCAAGTGGCAAAACGTTGAGTTTACGGATGGTAGGATGGTAGCAAGCGCGTTTTGAGGCGAACGGGAAAAATATTCAAGGAGTGTACTTTTAGCTACCGTCTCAGTCATGGAAGAGGATCGCCAATGATATGGGACGGAATATCAATGGAAATTGGTACTGAGCTAGTTTTGTTGACGATGAGCATAGACAGCACGTAGTTACATTAATGATATTTCAGCTGACTAGGTTGTCCCATATTCACACTTAATAGGAGACAACTTCCTTCTTATGCAGCACAATGCAAGACTACATTTCACCTGGTGTATTACAGAATACCAAATTGAATTTGGGACAGAGAAATTAAATTGGCCATCATTCTCCCCTGATGCAAATCATATTGAGCATGCCTGGTACTATCTTGGTAGATGTGTAAGAGGCCGCGGAAGACCACCCACGAACAAGAACGAACTTCGTGTTACGCTCATAGAGGATTGGAATAGCATGCTCCAGGAGTTCATTCGAACGCTGATTCATGGAATGCCTCGGAGAATGGAAGCTATCGTCCAAGCTACACCCGATTTAATAAAATTGGTGAAGGTTTTTTTTTTCAACCGTTCACTAATTATGTTATCGTTTAGCTTTCAATTTTTCCATATTGAAGAATAAAGATCTCGCAGGAAAAATAATAATATAATAATAATAATAATAATATTTATTTCAGAAGCAATAATTTGTACAATTCAATCATTAATTTTTAAAAGAAATAAATAGTGACAAAACCCCAATAAGTATACACTTGAGCGGGGATATTAAAAGTAAAAATAAAAGTAATATGATGTGTGAGTATGTAAGTAAATGTGTGTACGTGTAAATGTGGTTTGTTTGAGTGTGTGATGTAGTCATTCTCACAGTGAACAACCTGTACGTTCATAATGTGTATAATGACTTGTGCGGATGTGGGTGTGGATGTTTGTAGACTTGGTTACATATAAATATAGATCTAAGTTTTACATTTTTTGTTTCTATTTAGGTACTTATAGATAAAAAATTTTTTTTTAATGTTATATGCGATTTTCAACAATTTTGTGAATGTTCTCTCTTTTTTCAAGGAAGATCCAGTTTTTAACTTTTTTTTTGAAAAGATTGATGTTGTTGATACTTTTTATTGAAGCAGGTAACATGTTGTAGGCTTTTACGCCTAGATAGTTGAAACATCTTTGGGCGATGCTTTTGTTTGTTTTCGGAATGACAGATGCATTGTTTCGAAAGCGGGTATTGTGTTCATGTTGAATATCTATCAATTCATGTTTGTTTTGATGTTGTCTCACGAGGAGTGTTTGATAGAATAATTGTCTTATGTCAAAGGTTTTTGTCTCCAAAAATAGATTTTCAGCAGGGTAAGTTAGAGGTAGTTTATAAACTCGATTAAGGGTCAATTTTTGTACTGTCTGTAGATTGTAAAGGTGATTTGCTGTGGTGCTGCCCCAGGTTATTATTCCATAAAGTATATGAGATTCCACAAGTGAGTGATATAAGATTTTCATTTGATTTATTTCTAATATTTGAGAGATGTGTTTAAATTTATACAGCATACTTCTTAGCTTTTTAGTAACATAAGTTGTATGATGATTCCATTTCAGATGGCTATCAAGAAAAATACCAAGATACTTAAGTTGCTGGACAAAAGATATGTCGATGGTTCTGCCATTCAGATTCAATGTTATGAAGGAAAAGTTTGGTAATGAATTGCATTATTCAATAATTCATAAATTTCAAACGAATCTTGATATCAAAATGAATGAAGAAGCAATGTATAAGAACTGAACCAAGATTCTTTCTTATTTTCCCTTCAACTTCAAGCAGTGAAATGGACCATTCATAAACTGTTACTAAAAAAGTAGTAACGTATTTGCTCCATTGATAAATTTGAAGTGTTTTGATTTCAGATGTTTCTCTGTTTTCCTGATTATTTGATTTTTATAATGTTTATTCCTTTTATTATATGTGTATATGTACATATGTGGATATGTGTATATATAATATAATATGTATTGTTAATTTCACTTTTAATATTATAAGGACATTTGTAATGTATATTTTTATGACGTATCTGACGTATTTCTATGTTTATTTGTATAAACCTGGAGAAATAAAGATGAATGATTGATTGATTGATTGATATTGAACAGCCAGTGTCACTGCTGAATATTCTCAATTATTGACCATACACATCAATTATACAATTCAAACACAAATTTCAAATGACAAAATACAGCATTTGACGAATAACAATAAGTAACGTGTGAATAGGCATATGTGAAGTATTGAAGCAGAACGTAAAAATGATTTAACTTTAATTATTCTCTGAGGCAATAGTTGAAACCCTTTTGTTAGTGTAGGAGTATGTTGTATGAACGCTATTACCGAAATCCACTGCGTCAACTTTCTTAAAGTAAAAGCAAAAGATAAGGTAAAAGTAAAGTTTGGTCTATGAACCAGCCATTAGACTAAGGCTCAATGCACACAGGCGAGTGGATTCGCGGCGAGCTTTCCTCGAAGAGATCGCAACTACGAAACTTCAGTAATCTTCTTCAAGCAAAGATGTATGTCGCCGCGAGATCGTGGCGAAGTAGCAGTCATTGGCGAGCGCCGACGGCAAGCAACGTGCCCACGGCGAATTTGCTGCGAGCTCACCTACGTGTGAATCGCACCATTTGTTTCTTTGGTCCGCCATCTCGCGCGAGAAAGCTTCGCGGCGAGCTCGCAGCGAACTTGACGATGGAAATCGCACGTGTGCATTGAGCCTAACAAGCATTAAATCTTTTCAGGGAGAAAATATCCATACTGGACGGCAGGGCGTTTTATCTCAGAAGTAGACGATTATTTCGATAAGGTGGAGTACTGGGGATGGTTGGAAAAGAAGCGCATAAAATATTCCAATTGGGGGAAAGGGGAACCCGACAAATCAGTATCCATCGAAGGTGATGATTTGAAATGGTATGATGAATACTGTTCTTTGGAACTCGAATTCGTCTGTGAAAAATACTGATTAGATGTGAAAATGTCAATATAACTATTTCTGTAATGATGTGAAAACAATGCAATAAATGAATTAGAAAAGTAGCTGTCTCAGTTCATTTCGAGAGACAAACTTCCACTTTGAATCTTGTACATCTAGAAATTTCAATCAATTGAGTCAATTTTTAGTCCTTGAATCTCTGCCTCAATCTTTCAGTCTTCGGCTTGAGACTTTTAATCTTTGAGACATTGATAAATCATGAGTCTTTCATTCTAGTTTTCAAGTGATAGGTTTCAGTCTTTGAGTCATATACTCCTATCTGTCAGATATTGAATCATTGGGAAAAAACGTATGCCACGGAGAACGCTGGACAAATTAGCCAACAAAATGTTCACAACTGACCCAGTGACTTGAAAATTGATAAAATCACCCCCAGTCTTAAGACAAGCAGGGACAGAAAATGAGGTAGAAAACTATCGTCCTGTAACAACTGTTGTCTGTGCTTTGTTGAAACTCTCATAGTTAGACAGCTGCCTAAATGATTTACTCACAGGTGAAGAAACCTCGATGCCTGCTGGGCATGACACATCATTCTTGATATTAACCCAAGTCGTCCGGATGTAGTTTTTAAATATCTCCAGGTCAAGGTCAAGGAGGTTGGGCGTTTGGAAACCAGTCAGTTTGTGACTGATGCGGAAACCACCTGCTGGCTTCATATTTCGGTAGATATGGTCGTGTACATAATTTATGCCAAGTTTGACTCGCGAACAAGGTCAACATCCAGAGTTTTGCCCAAAAAACCACGACTTTCGAGTGCTGCCCAATATGACTGTCACATGAGTGAGGTGACAGGTCCGGAAACCCCTCAAAGCCTTTTGGGCCTCTGTTGGCACCTTTGTTGCCATGTTTGGGGAGAGAAACCCTCAATGGGCACCGAACGCTAAGCTGTTAATCGCATTCGGTAGTGCCGGACTCTTACCAGCTAAAACCTCCCAGGTTTCTCACAATCAGCCCAGGACCACCTTCGAAGGTATAAACTTCATGCAAATTGCGGTTCCATCACGCAGCGTCCATGTCTCGTTCTTCTTCCTCCTCCTTCCGCAGCACATTTCTTACAAACTGACTCCCCACCTTCCACTCTCATTCGTTACCCAACATATGCTCCACCAAATTCTCGACTCTATCTATCTTGCCATTCAGCCTTTCATTCCGAATCATCCTTTCCCCAACCCAGCGAGGGCAGTCCAACAACGTATGCGTAACAGTGTCCGTGTCTCCGCAATATGAGTAGGAGTCCTCCTTTATCTTTTTAAACCTCTTCAGGTAGGCACGGAAACATCCATGACCGTGAGCACCTGCGTAAAAAAATAATCCACCCGCCTGTGCCCACAGGCCATCCACCTTCTGAGGTCTGGGATAAGCCCTTTCGTCCACTGCGACGTAGACGTCAGTGTCCCCCATTCATTCTGCCAGTCCGATAACGCCCTGGCCCTTTCTCCTTTCTTCGATCGCTCGTTTCCATTTTTCCTCATACAACCTTCTTCTCTCTTCCGCTAACAGGTATGTGGGTACGACACACGCTATGACATATAATGCCGCAGTCGGCAACGTACGGTACGCACAGGTGGTGCGGATAAGACACGGCCTATCCGTTCGCCGAATCAGATCCCTGTACTAGGGCGCACTCGCTATCTTATGCCACACCGGCGCATTGATTGCACAACACCATGCAGGACCCTTGTCCTCTCGGAACTGGGTCCTCCAATGTTGGGCATCAGCCTCCCTAGCGCAGCAGCTCTTTCCGCGGCCCTACGTGTCGCCCCCAGTAAATGCTCCCTAAAGCTTCCTGACTCATGCAAGGTTATGCCCAGATACTTGACGTGTTTCTTGGGCATAATCCTTTTCCCCTCACGCTCAATCCTCACATCCTCTCTCTTCCTTAGCCCCTTCATGATGAGGGTCTCTGTCTTCTCCGTTGCTAGTCGAATACCGTGGTCCCTCATCCACTCAGACACTCTGTCGCAGGTAAACGTCGCCCGGTATCTGAGCTCCTCGAGTTCTCCAGCTGCTATCACAACGGCAAGATCATCTGCGAACGCAAAGGGCTGGCACCCCTCCGGGTAATCGCAGCAAAGTACGCCATCGTAGGCCAGATTCCACAACGTAGGGCCCAGGACAGATCCCTGTAGTACAACTGGGGTCACATGCACCTCTACTCCCTTCTTCATAACCAGTCTTCTTCCTCTCAGGTAGTCCCCCTCCACATTCAGAAGGTAGTCGGGGCTACGCCTTTCCGCCGAGGATCCCATTATTTCCCCCCATTCGAGGGAGTTGAACGCGTTTCGTACATCGAACAGAAGCAGTACAACCCATCGGCTGCCCCTGCTGCGACGCACGAATCACCCCTTCCACGGCATCTACCGTAGACCTTCCACGGCATCTACCGTAGACCTTCCACGTCTAAATCCTACTGGCGGGGCGATAAATCCCAATTCTCCTCGATCACTTGCTCTATCCTCGTTCGTACTATTCTTTCATACAGCTGGACGTGAGAAGGCACACCGGGTGCAATTTGTCGTTCGATTTCGGCCCTTTCGGGAAGAGGACCAAGTTGGCCGTCTTCCATTTATCTGGGAAGATCTGTGCCTCTAGAGCTGCGTTCAGCTGCTTCAGGACCCAGTCGGGCTCCATGTGGCCTGGCCGACAGTTTTCACGGTTATCCCGTCCAAGCTAGGAGCTCTCCCCGACTCCAGACCCTCCAGCGCCTTTTGGCCTTTTGGCTCAGGTCGCTCGGCCTCAGCGCGTCTCCGTACCCCATGCTCCCGGTCCCTGGGAAACAGCTCTCGAACGTGTTCAAGTTTGCTATCCAAGGACATGTCGTATGGAGTAAATGCCCTGAAATGCCTCATTGCTATCCTGTACCCACCTCCCTATATGTTCCCCTCCAGGCAGTCGCAGAGTTCCCTCCAGCAAATTCTTTTATTCGCCTTGAGTTTTCTTTTCAGTGACCCTCTCAGCTCCGTCAGCTCCTCATTCACTCTCTCTACTTCATTCATCCTTATTGCATTCTTCTTCATTCTCGTTGCCTGCCTCCGAAGAGACAGGCATCTCATGCGTTTCATACCTATCTCATCGTCCCACCAGTGCGGCACCTTCCTACAGTCCGATACGCCAACCTTACTCCCATGCGCAGCCTCCTTAATGACTGCGTCCAAGTTTTCCACGGATGGGATCGTTCCCTGAGTCCTTTCCGCCCCCCACTTCACCAGTAGGTCAAACGACTGCCAGTCCGAAGGACCCCTCGGGCCATAGGTGCGGCGACTCCCTGACGCCGAGCCCGCTCCCTCCACTTCGAAGTAGATGTAGCGGTGCTCCGTCGCCGTGTAATCGTCCAGCGCATTCCAGCCTTCCGCCCGAGCTGCTAGCGCCATGGTCGAGCAGGTAAGGTCGATGTATGACTCTGAGCCGCCTCTTACAAATGTCGGCTCCGATCCGGTGTTCCATACAACAAGATCGACAGCCGCCTCCCAGTCCATCATCATTATTTCCCTAGCATCCGTCCTCGGCGATCCCCACTCCGCGGATTTCGCGTTGAAATCGCCCAGGACTATCCATTCTTTCGTCATTCGCACTCCCCGTTTCCATTATTCCATCCAGTCTTCTTTCATACACATCCATTGCTATGTTGGGTGAAACATAGCAGCAGATCACATTTAGCCGTTTCAGTCTCACGACAACATATGCCTCATACGAATCAACCCGGTATACTCTCAACTTGCGGCTCAGGATACACACTGCCACCACTTCCGTAAAATCTTTCTCCCAGTTTCTCTCCTTTACCAATGTGGGATTTGGTTTCGCCACGACGAGAATGTCCACTTCCCTCTCCGAGGCAGTTGCCTGGGCGAGTTCGTGCACCACTCTCGCCCTTCCCACATTGGTCTAGAGAACCTTCAGGCTATTTAGCTGGGGCATCGGACTAATGGACCGACCTCCTTCCCCATCCTCTTTTCTCCCTGAGCAGGCGAGTGAACACTTCGCAGGTACCTGACCAAACCTCTGTTGGCACCTAGCCCTATAAGATCTCCGCCACTGACTTGGAGACCTGTCACCGTAGACAGTCATAGATCAGGTTGTCGTAGACACGTCCAGGTATTAATTCAAGTTGTCAAGTCAGTGAATAAATACGTGCCCTGTCAAGCGATTACATAATAATTTGTATAACGTGTTGTTTTGGAGTTTGTACCTTTATACCTTTGAGTATATTGTTTATATATGTGATGGTGCTCGTGTTAATTTCATTCGGGATATAATCCAATAGTCTCCAAACGATAAAAGATATAGAGGTGTCATTTCCATATGCACAACACTCGTTGTTATGAAAGCTGCATATCACTATCCCTTGTGATAGGTTGTGGGTGAGGGGTTACCTCCGAGTTCAGAGGGGGATATTTGTTATTGTTATAATATATAAGTTTAGAACCAGTGGCGGCGTGCTGATACATTTTTTCCATGTTACTTATCTAAGGTGAAGTAGGGCAAATGTGATCTACTTTTTCAAGAGTTCAACTTTCATTCAATATGAAGCTGCAAGGAAACGCTTAAAAAATTTAAGAAAAAAACATATACTTTTGGAACGGTTTTGTATTGATTGTTTACTAGGAAGTTGAATAACGTTTGATTTTGTTATGGTTGCGCGATGTTTTTTAAAATCATATCAATATATCATATTTACCCCAGGTACTGGGACAGACGTGAAGAAATGTTATATCTTTGTAGTAAATAGTATTTTCCGTAGTGTGGGGCAATTGTATGAAAATTCATTTCAAGCTCTCTATTTGTGTAATTTTTATAATTTATTTTGTTAAAAAAATACCCAAAAATGTGAACTTCTAAATTAAAATGTCTCAATGTCGTAGTTTTCTTTTGTTACTATGGAATTTCTAAGAATGGGGTTCCATATTAGGTTGAGGTTAACAGGTTCTTCTTTTCTGTTGAAGCTGTTAACCTCAACCTTTTCTGTTGTATACAAATGACTTGACTGAATATCTGGAAGATTGCCATCTTACCGTGTTTGCGGTCGACACTACTATCACAGTTACAGGGAGAAATATTGATGTAATGCTTGATAAGGTAAAATGCATTGTAGACGGATTCAGCTCCTGGTGTCAACGTAACAGATTAATATTAAACTCCACAAAAACAGTGATTGTTAATTTTTATAATAGAAAAAATAATGTTCCAGGTGACCTACAAGTTATTGCTGAATTCAAAGTTAGTAGCGAAGTTAAATTTTTAGGAACATACTTGGATGAAAACTTATTATGGAATCTGCAAATAAAAGATGTTTGCATCAACCTGAGTAAGACATTCTTTGCTTTAAGGCAAATGAAATCATGTATGAATGAAAGAGGTATACTAGACATTTACTTTGCTATGGCATATTCACATGTATCGCTCAATATTATAGCGTGGGGTAGCAGTGATGAATTAACCCTTAAATGCATGATTTTCTTTTTTTATCCCAAATATCATGAATACTGTACTTTGCGTTGCTCTTAGTCCGGGAAAAATAGAGAAAATAATCAAAATCCAATTTTTCACTTTATTTTCACAAAAAAAATTGTTTGTTGCCAATCGGCAACATCATGTATTACAGGGTGAGAGACTTACATGTGAAAGTTTTTAAAACAATTGTTTTTCTTATTCAAACAAAGATCTGCACCACATTTTTCGCATTTGGTTGCGTAAAACCTTTACATTTTGGAAACTTGCACCTCATTTTGGCTTCTTGAAGGACTGACCAGTGCCCCATTTGGTCAGTACGAACTTCCATCGGCGGCAGGTGCTTCATTGGACCTCTTTTTATTTTTTCTTCTAATTCTTTTTCCATGCTAGTACTCGGGCGACCGTGTTTGCTAGGACGCGCTCTTACATTGCACAAATTATAAGCAACTTCTGCTCTGAATTGAGCTTTATTTTTCAACTTGCAACCAGGTTGTTTTTTCGAAAGCACCCGTTTGTAGAGTAGCCAGGCATTTACCAAACTCAAATCCAGGAGATGATAGAAAATACGCATGTACCATTTGCGACTTTTCAACTTTATCTTACACCTTCCCATGAAGCTGTCCAGCAAATGAACGCCCCCCATATGTCGGTTGTACTCGTAAACAATGAATGGGATACCATTCCTTGTAAGCACAAGGTCTTCTAACCGAAGCCACAAATGTGTGGTTGGCTTCCTGTTGTTGACATCCTTTGTTTCTATTTTTACATCATAGTGTTGTACATCGTCGCACTTGATTTTACCGTACTGATGAGAGCTTAAGCTCGAAACACGTGTCTACGGTTGCAGAACATTTTGAGGGTTATACCAAATAACTTTTCTACTTATATTTTTATATATTTCCCCTCGCTAAATCCATCCTTATTTGTATTTTGCTGGGTAGGATTGTCACGCTGGTAGCTATAGCTGCCTCCGTGGCGACGTTAGTTGTTGCCTTGTAGAAACAAAGTCTTCTAATAGAAGCCACAAATGTGTGGTTGGCTTCCTGTTGTTGACTTCCTTTGTCTCTATTTTTGATAATAATAATAATAATAATCCAATATCCAAGTGTTGTACATCGTCGCACTTGATTTTACCGTACTGATGAAAGCTTAAGCTCGAAACACGTGTCTACGGTTGCAGAACATTTTGAGGGTTATACCCAATAACTTTTCTACTTATATTTTTATATATTTCCCGTCGCTAAATCCATCCTTATTTATATATATATATATATATTATATATACATATATATATATATATATATATATATATATATATATATATATATATATTTTACTTTATTATAAAAAAAAATTATTGTTTTATTTATATTTTGATTTATTTTAATTTTATTCATTTTTGATTTAATTCAATTCAATTCAATTCAATTCAATTCAATTCAATTCAATTCAATTCAATTCAATTCAATTCAATTCAATTCAATTCAATTCAATTCAATTCAATTCAATTCAATTCAATTCAATTCAATTCAATTCAATTCAATTCAATTCAATTCAATTCAATTCAATTCAATTCAATTCAATTCAATTCAATTCAATTCAATTCAATTCAATTCAATTCAATTCAATTCAATTCAATTCAATTCAATTCAATTCAATTCAATTCAATTCAATTCAATTCAATTCAATTCAATTCAATTCAATTCAATTCAATTCAATTCAATTCAATTCAATTCAATTCAATTCAATTCAATTCAATTCAATTCAATTCAATTCAATTCAATTCAATTCAATTCAATTCAATTCAATTCAATTCAATTCAATTCAATTCAATTCAATTCAATTCAATTCAATTCAATTCAATTCAATTCAATTCAATTCAATTCAATTCAATTCAATTCAATTCAATTCAATTCAATTCAATTCAATTCAATTCAATTCAATTCAATTCAATTCAATTCAATTCAATTCAATTCAATTCAATTCAATTCAATTCAATTCAATTCAATTCAATTCAATTCAATTCAATTCAATTCAATTCAATTCAATTCAATTCAATTCAATTCAATTCAATTCAATTCAATTCAATTCAATTCAATTCAATTCAATTCAATTCAATTCAATTCAATTCAATTCAATTCAATTCAATTCAATTCAATTCAATTCAATTCAATTCAATTCAATTCAATTCAATTCAATTCAATTCAATTCAATTCAATTCAATTCAATTCAATTCAATTCAATTCAATTCAATTCAATTCAATTCAATTCAATTCAATTCAATTCAATTCAATTCAATTCAATTCAATTCAATTCAATTCAATTCAATTCAATTCAATTCAATTCAATTCAATTCAATTCAATTCAATTCAATTCAATTCAATTCAATTCAATTCAATTCAATTCAATTCAATTCAATTCAATTCAATTCAATTCAATTCAATTCAATTCAATTCAATTCAATTCAATTCAATTCAATTCAATTCAATTCAATTCAATTCAATTCAATTCAATTCAATTCAATTCAATTCAATTCAATTCAATTCAATTCAATTCAATTCAATTCAATTCAATTCAATTCAATTCAATTCAATTCAATTCAATTCAATTCAATTCAATTCAATTCAATTCAATTCAATTCAATTCAATTCAATTCAATTCAATTCAATTCAATTCAATTCAATTCAATTCAATTCAATTCAATTCAATTCAATTCAATTCAATTCAATTCAATTCAATTCAATTCAATTCAATTCAATTCAATTCAATTCAATTCAATTCAATTCAATTCAATTCAATTCAATTCAATTCAATTCAATTCAATTCAATTCAATTCAATTCAATTCAATTCAATTCAATTCAATTCAATTCAATTCAATTCAATTCAATTCAATTCAATTCAATTCAATTCAATTCAATTCAATTCAATTCAATTCAATTCAATTCAATTCAATTCAATTCAATTCAATTCAATTCAATTCAATTCAATTCAATTCAATTCAATTCAATTCAATTCAATTCAATTCAATTCAATTCAATTCAATTCAATTCAATTCAATTCAATTCAATTCAATTCAATTCAATTCAATTCAATTCAATTCAATTCAATTCAATTCAATTCAATTCAATTCAATTCAATTCAATTCAATTCAATTCAATTCAATTCAATTCAATTCAATTCAATTCAATTCAATTCAATTCAATTCAATTCAATTCAATTCAATTCAATTCAATTCAATTCAATTCAATTCAATTCAATTCAATTCAATTCAATTCAATTCAATTCAATTCAATTCAATTCAATTCAATTCAATTCAATTCAATTCAATTCAATTCAATTCAATTCAATTCAATTCAATTCAATTCAATTCAATTCAATTCAATTCAATTCAATTCAATTCAATTCAATTCAATTCAATTCAATTCAATTCAATTCAATTCAATTCAATTCAATTCAATTCAATTCAATTCAATTCAATTCAATTCAATTCAATTCAATTCAATTCAATTCAATTCAATTCAATTCAATTCAATTCAATTCAATTCAATTCAATTCAATTCAATTCAATTCAATTCAATTCAATTCAATTCAATTCAATTCAATTCAATTCAATTCAATTCAATTCAATTCAATTCAATTCAATTCAATTCAATTCAATTCAATTCAATTCAATTCAATTCAATTCAATTCAATTCAATTCAATTCAATTCAATTCAATTCAATTCAATTCAATTCAATTCAATTCAATTCAATTCAATTCAATTCAATTCAATTCAATTCAATTCAATTCAATTCAATTCAATTCAATTCAATTCAATTCAATTCAATTCAATTCAATTCAATTCAATTCAATTCAATTCAATTCAATTCAATTCAATTCAATTCAATTCAATTCAATTCAATTCAATTCAATTCAATTCAATTCAATTCAATTCAATTCAATTCAATTCAATTCAATTCAATTCAATTCAATTCAATTCAATTCAATTCAATTCAATTCAATTCAATTCAATTCAATTCAATTCAATTCAATTCAATTCAATTCAATTCAATTCAATTCAATTCAATTCAATTCAATTCAATTCAATTCAATTCAATTCAATTCAATTCAATTCAATTCAATTCAATTCAATTCAATTCAATTCAATTCAATTCAATTCAATTCAATTCAATTCAATTCAATTCAATTCAATTCAATTCAATTCAATTCAATTCAATTCAATTCAATTCAATTCAATTCAATTCAATTCAATTCAATTCAATTCAATTCAATTCAATTCAATTCAATTCAATTCAATTCAATTCAATTCAATTCAATTCAATTCAATTCAATTCAATTCAATTCAATTCAATTCAATTCAATTCAATTCAATTCAATTCAATTCAATTCAATTCAATTCAATTCAATTCAATTCAATTCAATTCAATTCAATTCAATTCAATTCAATTCAATTCAATTCAATTCAATTCAATTCAATTCAATTCAATTCAATTCAATTCAATTCAATTCAATTCAATTCAATTCAATTCAATTCAATTCAATTCAATTCAATTCAATTCAATTCAATTCAATTCAATTCAATTCAATTCAATTCAATTCAATTCAATTCAATTCAATTCAATTCAATTCAATTCAATTCAATTCAATTCAATTCAATTCAATTCAATTCAATTCAATTCAATTCAATTCAATTCAATTCAATTCAATTCAATTCAATTCAATTCAATTCAATTCAATTCAATTCAATTCAATTCAATTCAATTCAATTCAATTCAATTCAATTCAATTCAATTCAATTCAATTCAATTCAATTCAATTCAATTCAATTCAATTCAATTCAATTCAATTCAATTCAATTCAATTCAATTCAATTCAATTCAATTCAATTCAATTCAATTCAATTCAATTTAATTTAATTTAATTTAATTTAATTTAATTTAATTTAATTTAATTTAATTTAATTTAATTTAATTTAATTTAATTTTATTTCATTTAATCCGATTTGATTCATTTTACTTCATTTAATTTGATTTTATTTAATTTGATTCAATTTATTTAATTTAATTTAGTTTAATTTTATTTAACTTAATTCATTAATTTATTTTAATTTTATTTAATTTATTTTATATATCATATTAATTTATTCCCTGGACTATAATTTTTACAACTCAGTCATACAACATGAAAAACTCTCAATCTCATTAGGATTCTAGGCTAAATATTGAATCTCAAACATATAAGAATGAAATACTGATACAATTTTTTTTTTATTATAAACTCCAATTCAAATTCATACAATCTTTATATAAACTTTTAGTCAAATAATAATGAAAATCTCCTTCACCTATAAAATACCTTTTCTACGAGAAACCCACCTTATATTATCAATAACTATAAATTAGATAAATTCAAAATTGATTGTCCTAACACTTTCAAGAAAATGAAATCTATCTATAACGTCCCTGCCTATAATTTTATGACACTGAAATGACAGTTCTAAGAAAATCACAACGACTTTTGTTGATAACTTGGAAGTCCGGAAATTATAAATGAAAAGGATAATACCGTGTAGTATAAAGTTCTTATTTCCAATTCTACTTCTTTTACTTCTTTAGTGTTGATGCTATTTCTTCTGCCTTTCAGACTTTAGTCCTGCTGCTTCCTCCTCTTTAATTTCTAGTTCCTCTGCTTCCTCATTTAAATGTTAAACTTTGTTTCAGATGATTCCTCTTTTACTATTAGTTTTGGTTCTTCGGATATGTTTTACTTGTTTTTTTTTATTCTCGTTCCTCTGGATAATATGCACACCTTGTTTATACTATTCTTGATTTCTAACTTTTCTAAATTCTCCTTCAAAAATTTTAGTTTTTTGCTTCCTTCAGTTTTTCCCATAAAAACAATATCCTCCTCTCAATCCAAACAACCGTCGTCATGTCCATCCATCCACCAACCTACTTTCTTTTTCCATCTGAATTCACAGGCACCTTTCTATCACTTACAATTTATGCATTTTCTTTCCAATCCGCATTCTAAATCAATAAACTTACTATTCTATTGACAATTCTTTTCATTGAATGTGTTCTTTTCATTTTATTTGACTATACTCTCAATTTTACTTCAAACTTTTGCCTTTCTATCAATATTCATTCCATTATGTCAAAACTTCTAACTGTCACTCTCAAATCTCTTAGTTTCCATACTGAATGTTCCAAAGTTTTTCAATTTGGTTTCTGAGAGTAAAATTGTAAATTTTGATAATCTACCTGAAATATGTTCTCATTTGGCCTTTCAAAATTATTATATCAACTGAAATAGTGAATTTATAGTATGGTTGTTTAAAATCTGGTTTCAAACACATAAATAAACATATCTATTTTATTTACGTTTTATTTACGTAATATTCTTCAAAACCTCGTAAAAAAATTTATTTCAAATTATATCATAACAATATATATTTTTATGATTTTGATCTTGTTCACGGGCCAAATTGGCTGAAGGTATAGCCAGAACCATATCTACCGAAATATAAAACCAGCAGGTGGTTTACGGATCAGTCACAAACTGACTGGTAATCAGTCGCCCACCGTCCTTGACCTTTACCTGGAGAAATTCGAAAACTACATCCACTTGGGACATCAATAATGATTTGTCATGCCCAGTTGGCATCAAGGTTTCTTCACCTGTAAATGAATCATATAGGCAGCTCTCTAGCTATCAGAGTTTCAAAAAAGCACACACTGCAGTTATAGAATGATAGTTTTCTATCTTATTTTCTGCCCCTGCTTGTCTTAAGACTAAGGGTGGTTTCATCAATTTTCAAGTCACTGGAGAAGATTTCAGTTGTTAACATTTTGTTGGCTAATTTGTCTAAGCCTGGTCAATAAATTCTTCATCCCCAGCGTTATCTGTGGCATAAGTTTTTTCCCAATAATTCAATACCTGACAGATTGGAGCATATGACTCAAAGACTGAAACCTATTACTTGAAGACTCGAATGAAAGACTCAAGGTTTATAAAAGTATCAAAGTTTGAAAATCTCGAGTCGGAGACTGCGGAGATTCAAGGACTAAAAGTTGACTCAAATGATTCAAAATTTCTAGATGTACAAGTTTTGAAGTAGAAGTTTGCCGCCAAAAATAAACTAGGACAACTATTTTTCGTTTTTATCATTATTTTTTCATTGAGAAAGAAAGTTGCCAGCGGAGGGTTATTAGCAACAATAATACAGTTCATTGTTTTCACATCATTACAGAAATAGTTATTTATTTATATTAACATTTTCACAACTAATCAGTATTTTTCACAGACAAATCTGAGTTCCAAAGAACAGAATTCGTCATTCCATTTCAAATCATCGCTATTTATGGCTACTTCGATACAAATATCACCATCCACTGAGTTGTTGGGTTCCCCGTTCCTCCAATTGAAATATTTTATGGGCTCCTTTTTCAACCATCCCCAGTACCGCACTGGTTCAAAAAAGCCATTTTTCACTTCTACGATTGAACGCCCTGCCGTCCAGTATGAATATTTTCTCCCTGGAAAGATTAAATGCTAGTAAGGCTCGATGCACACGAGCGATTTCCATCGCCAAGTTTGCTGCGAGCTCGCCGCGAAGTTTTCTCGCGCGAGGTAGCGAACCACAGAAACAAATGGTGCGACTCATACGTATCGATCAGTGATGATGGACGACAAAGAATATAAAAGCGGGAAATAGCCATTTGTGTATTTAGAGCGCAAAGTGATTGATTGCCGCTCGACAAAGAGAGTTACCGCGCGACGCGAAACGTAGCGCGGTAATCTTTGGAGAGCGGCAATGACACTTTGTGCTCGAAATAAACACATGATTTTTTCTACAAACGCAGTTTTTAGATATAAAAACTATCGATGCTTATTTAACATAGGCACATATTACCTATGAGAAAATATACACCCTTTAGTTTCCATCATGTAAGAATAGGTTTGTTTCCAACAAAAGCTAGGGAGATCGAGCATTTTTCAATATTCTAGCTCTAGAGCGTAAAAGCTATCACAAATTGACATTCTTCGGAAAACGTCAACTTTGCGTTGGGATCTGAAAGCGTCAAAGGCTACTTTGATAAGCGGTAGTAGAAAAAATTATTAACAGCATGAGACCTATTGGAAGAGGAGCAGAATATTGTTCGAATGATGGGAAATAGTTATTTTCCTAACAAATGCGGAAAGTGATACTTTCCCGCACGCGACTGCCGTTGACCCGAACGACGCGAAGCGGAGTTCGGGCAAGCAGTCAAGGGCGGGAAAGACACTTTACGCATGAATTAGGAACATTGTTTTTTCTACGACCGCATAAATATTCAAAAAGCACATTGAAAATATATTTTATTTCAACGTACAAAACATTCCATGAAAATCCACTAATTATTATTAATATTAATGTAGAAAACACAATTTGTTGCATTCTGCAAATGCGTCAGAATAGCCGGTCCAGAGTAGTTAGTTGGTGGTAACTGGCTGTTAAGAGTTACACTCGTAGATTGCAAAGTGCATGAAGATGACGGAGACGGCATTGGTTGCAAGTTGCCAGTACATGAAAGAATTTTATTCGAGATGATTTTCTTCTGTTCTACAGAGTCCTCCAAATAACTCTCAGCAACAATGAAATGTACATTCAATAACGATAAATTGACATATTTTACTTTCCCGCACTAGTGCGGGAAAGCGAGTTTTCCCGCACTGGTGCGGGAAAGTGACACTTTCTAAACTAAAATGAGTGCGGGAAAGTGGGTAAAAACGCACGGTCGTAGAAAATAGTAGTTTACCTAACAAGTGCGGAAAGTGATACTTTTCCGCACGCGATTGCAGATGGCCGAACGACGCGCCAGCGGAGTTCGGACAGCACGCACGTTTTTCTACTAGTGTGCGGAAAAAACCCAAGAAACGTTTATCATTGAATACATATCAAAAAATTCATTATCAATAATATTAATATTGAATTTGCAATTTGTAGCATTTTGTAAATTAATTGCAGAGGCTAAAATTTTATTCAATGGAGTCGGGGACTTGAAGGTTGGGTTTCCGACGTTTTGGTTTTCCACTGCTTTGTCACAAGCACTTATTGTTGCAAACGTGGCCATTGGTGTAACTTAGCTAGAAAAGGTTTTTTTGAAGGCTGCTGTAATGGTGAAAGTTGCTGACAAGTGGTAGGGCCAGCGACAGCGTCACTGAAGTTCAATATTTTATTTGATAGGCCATTTTGGAAACTTGGTAAGCTCTCTACATGACCTTTTGCGTCGCTGGAAGATTTCCAACCTCCGAAGCGTTTTATATTTGTTATTCCTTCTCCGGAATCTGCAAGCATAGTGGCGGCGGAACGTCGGAAACCGTGTCCTGTTTATAATTCAGGATTTGGAAGCTTCAGATAACTTGCAATCTCTGATGGCATTTTTCCGAAGGTGTTCATTCCAATATATTGTACAGTGCAAGTTCCTTTCTGATATTTCGAAAAATCGCTCATGTGGGGTTTCAGACTTTCTTGAACTCACATACTCTCTGACCAAATTGTGCAATTTTCCATTTTCAGCATAAAATCGGGTCTGTCTGGTTGATTTATAGTCATTAAAGTAGGTTATTTTATGTGAAAACTGTTCATTATTTTTTTGTGCGCATGTATATTCATATTTGTTTGCGCACGTTTCCGTGATCAGTCTCGTTCTTTTGAATTTTGCTAGTCATTTAGAAACAGTATGAGTACCATTGTTTCAAATGTGCAGTCAGAGTGTTGATGGGAAAATGGGAAAATGGTTATATCAACTCATTTTTTAGAAAGAGCTACAATTTGTTGATAAAAACTGTTTTCAATGAAAAAAAAATGTAAAACTGGTGAATTAGAGTGTGTATATTGTGATGGTGAAACGTGTACCAGGAAATGCCAATTTTCATTCAAAAAAAGGCCCGTAACTCCAAAATTACTTGAGACCGCCAAAAATTTCATTTGGATTTTTTGTTCAGGAGGTCAAACTACGTAAGTCCCTAACATTTTTAATGTAGCTCGTAGCACCCTTTTTCCTTTGATGGTAGTAGATCCAAGTTCAAGCCGCTTACAAATTGACTCTGGCAAATCTTCGTCTGAAAAATCCATGAAAAATTATCTTACTACAAAAAGCTGCGACGGTAAAATTGGTTTTGACAGGGTAGTGTTTAGACTGACAAGTTTATTTTTTCTTCGTTGCTACGGTGACTCAACGTGACAAATAAAAAATGTCAGATGTTTATCACTATTTGACATTCATTTGATGAGGCTTATACCAGGGCCATTAAAAAATTATTGAAATATACTTTTGTTTTTATTAAAAATTATAGCAGAATTCTAATAAACTTAATTTTTCAGTCATTTTGTAAACTACAACCATACAAATACACATATTTTGAATATTCAAATGTCAGTATAGTCCCCAAAAACTAAACAAATTCACTTTTCTGCACTTGTGCGGAAAAAAGTTTTTTCCGCATTAGTGCAGAAAAGTGACTCTTTCAACACGGAAAAGTGGACTATTCCGCTCGCTCGTAGAAAAAATGAATTGGAGTTGAAAACATGGAGGAGGGTGGAAGGGGGTGAACTTTTAGAGGTTGAAAGCGATATTTCACGGTTTTTCGCGATTAACAACGAAAGTTGACCTCCTATCGAAAAAAGTTGAATTGTGAAGTTGTTAAAAATAAAAACTACTACTACTTTTGTCTCAAAAATTTCTCCACATCACCTCAAATTTTCCGGAAAAATCGAAAAAAACTATTTTTCAGCTTGTAATTGTTTTCTCGCTAAAAAATCTATTTTTTTACGAAAGGACCAGGCAGCAGCCCGATAGAAAAATTGTTAATGATTAATTTTTCTAAATTTTTGGAATGTTGTAGAATATAACCTCCTGAACAAGAGTGTCCATATAGATCAAGATGGCGCCGACTGAGTCGGACGCAAATGATCAGAGAGAATGCAAATATTGCAAAAAAGTCGTAGCTAACGGTGTTAAGTGCATAAATTTTGATTCAATCTACCATCCATCATGTGGTCAAAGAATAAATGTGAAAATAATTTGCTGTGAAAATAAAAAACCTCCGCAATCATGTGATGATTTGGAAACGAATTCAACAGGTACATATAACGAAATTTTAACTTATTTAAAAACTTAGTAAATGAGTAACAGATTTCTAACAATTTGCTACAAGAAAAAGTTTAAAGATTAGAGAGTGATTTAAAATTAGAAAAATGTTGATTTGGAAAATAAGCACAAAGTCGCAATCCAAACAAATGTAGATATCAATAAAATTGGCAGTAGAAAAAACTGGTCAGAAACTAATCAGCAGAATCTGATAAAAAATAAAGTAAACGAAGATAAGAAAGGTGTGGTGGCGGTGGCTACTCAGCCGTCTACCGTGCAAAGTACACAGGGACAGGAGCCGTGGGAGTCATCAAGTTTTGCAGCTGTTATTCAAAAGAATAAAAAGGAGATAAGTAATGAAAATCGACCGAATATAGTATCTAAAAAAGTTAGTGGAGCTGTATTGGAAGCCAAGTCTAGAACTGTCCTAAATAACTTAATACATGTTGAGGAAAATTCTGAAAATGAATCCGCACATTTCCGCAATGGAGGATGGTCCCAAAAAAATTTCTTGTAGGAAAAACTGAAACACCTTGCAATGTTGAAACTGTTCCCAAAATCCTTCACGTGACAAGGCTTAAGCCAGGAACCAAGCCGGAGGAACTCGAAAAGTTTTTAGAAAGTCGTTTAGAAGGAGTGGGCTGTGAAATACACCAATCGAAAATGCCTGACTTATATACTTCTGTGAAGGTGTGTATTAATCGTGAACTATTAAAGACGGCGTGGAACCGGGAAATCTGGCCAAGTGGAGCAGTGGTGTCTTTTTTCAGGAAGAAAGGGATGACAACGACACAGTTGGATCATCGAGTATAGAATAGCAAATCTCTTCATGTTTAAGATAAAGTGGTGTAAAAACTGATTTTAAAAATGGGGTTCATAATAAAAAGACAAATTTTGATCTCTTACTTTCAAATATTCAAGGTCTAAATCAATATAAAATTGACAAACTGATATCAGATTATTGTGAGCTGGATTTATAATTTATATGCATTACGGAGACTTGGTCATTACATGATGATGTAACTAATTATAATATTCCAAATTATGACTTAATAAGTTTTTATGGTAGAACCAATTACAAACGAGGTGGTGTTGCAATTTGGGCAAAGTCCAATCTAAATATTGAATGTCTTTCGTTAAATCAATATTGTATTGACAAGGATAAAGAATTATGTGGTTTAACGTGGAATTGTAATTCACATAAAAATATTCTTTTTGTTACCTGTCACCTAGAGGTAATTTTAATTACTTTTATCAAAATATCAATTCACTTCTCGAAAAACTATTTCAACCTAATGTTTTTATTTTTCTAGCTGGCGATTTTAACATCCATTCTATGACTGTAAACGAGGTATGTTATTTCACTGATATTTTGGAATCATTTGGATTATTTCCAAAAAATTCTATTCTTACTAGAGTAACTGCTACATGTGCCAGTATTCTAGATCAAGTATACTCAAACTTTGATGAATGTGAGGGTATTGTTGACATAAATACTGAATCCGACCATCACAATTTTCTACTGAAATTAAATGTATTTCCTCAAACTACCGTTAATAACTATATAAATATTAGGGATACAAGTGAAAATAATATTAATAATTTAGTATCACATTTATCTAAAGAAACTTGGAAGGACGTATATGAAGCCTTTGGTACAAACACTACATTTAAACGCGGAAAAAAATGGTCCAAGTAAAACGTTTTCCTGACTTTTTTTCGATTGTGGTAAGAAAATTAATACCTATATTAAAAAAATTACCTTTTGTCCATAAAAAAATGGGTATTCTGAACGCATGAACTTGTAGCTATAATATTGTTTACATACAGCAAGTGCTTTGAACATTAGATAATTTACTTTGTATAATGTCAGGTCAATATTTTACTAGCGCTGGAAAAGTGTATATTCATATTTATCTACTTTGTGTTTCTGAAAAGTATATCATAACAACAGAGACTCGTGTTGCAGGCATAATACAACAGTTAATTTGCAATAGAGCTATGTGTTCCTACGATAATGAAACTGTTCACCTACTTGTTGATATGCGACCAGTTCGGGATCAATCGGTAGTAACCGTTGCACTGATCATCAACGTTTTCGCAAAACTGGCCTCATTCCAATGCCAGCATTTGAGTTAGTAGTTGTATGTGGGCGTGTTACTTCTTGTGCCGGAATTATCCTATTATTACTGTTGTGAGTTGTGTGAATAGTGTTAGTTTGATTTATGTATTTTACTTGATGGTATGTAGAATGTGGATTTTCACCTAACATTTCTAGAATATTGACATTTTATGTATAATAGAATCAGGATAATTTTCCCAAAAAACTGAACAACAATTTTGTTTCAATAAAAATATTAAAAATGTACATATTTTTATTTCATTTCTTCATTAGGCATCTTTCATTTCCAATTTTCAGAACGTTCTAATTCTACATCATGTTATGCACAACTTGGGTTTGTTATGATCATAATGAGGAAAGACATTAGCATTAGCATTCATACTGATGAATACAAACAGATTCAACAAAGTTCCGAAATTTTTAATTAAGAAACAGGCTGTACTGGGTGATCCAGTAAGGGTATGGCCAGAGGCGATGACTTGTTTAAAAGAACCCTCAAAATGTTTTATACTTCTTTCCGCATGAACTTATAGTTCACGAAAAAATGTTGTCATGGAACTGCAGTTTTTCTTGAGTAGTGTATTTTGCTATCCTGTATATGCCATGCGAGTACGTTTTTTCATAGTTTAAACTGAATCATTGCTACCTTGTTGCAACCGAACCTTTCATGTCATTGCAAATTCAAGAATGAAACGAATGTGTTGAAAATAAGGCTTTATAAAAAACAAATGATCTTTCTTTGAAGAACTAATAACTCTAAACTGAGGGCAAGTGGATATTTCAATTGAGCCCGTTGTATCCTGATCCAAAGATGGAATGAAAGCTATTAAAGGTAAGACAATAATAAACTACCCACAAGTGAGTTATTTGATAAGGCCAATTAAACTAAAATTACTGTAATAATCTAAAAATGTTTTGCTGCAGTAGAATACTGTATAGTAGCAACTAATATATTTTTAGTAGATTTAAGTATATGAGTTATTTGAGAGTAAATCATTCTTCATCTATGGTAAATTTACTTGTCACTAGTAGTTATCAAACTGAGCACCTACTGCAAATAAAACGTAAATTGAGGCTTATAAATTAAAAAGTTTGCATCTAGTAAAGAGTTTAATATCTTTAGGTTACATTGCGTTCCTGAAATTACATCAATAACAGCAAGTGATCAAATTCAGGAATCTAATTTTTCTAATGGCTAATAAAGCGTGTACTTGTCCCATATAGTATGCAAATTTTCATTTGGTGGTATGCAAATTTTACTTGCTACTATTAATTTTTTTTTTTTTCCGTGAAATATTCCATGATATTTTAGTTTATCACTTCAATATTAGTTGCCCTATAAAATCGAAAAAAGCAGTAAAAAACAACAAAAAATGGGTTAGCAATGAAATAAAAAATGCATCTAGTAACTAAAGGATTTGTTTGATTCAAAATGCAAATATCCGCAACTCGAAGCAACGTATCTGAGAGCAAAGTCTTCACATAAAAGGCTTGTTGAAAATACAAAAAGTAATTACTATTACAGTAAAATAAATAACTCCACCAATAAAAATAAAACCATATGGGGTGTTATAAATGAACTCAGAGGAAAGCAAAGTATTCAGAAAGCTATCGCCTCAAATATTGATAACACCACAGTAAATGATCCATTATTAATTGCTAATAAATTTAATGAATACTTCATGAATGCCCCTAATGAAGCAATTAAATCGATATCTAAACCGAACTATACATTGAAGTGCCCTAATAATTTTTTTTTAAAAACATATTTCTTTCATATGTCACAACAGAAGATGTTCTTGAAATAATCAAGAATAAAATTAAAAATAAACCTTCATGTGGTTCTGATAACATATCTGGTATTGTCATTAAAAAAATAGCAAATTTTATAATAAAACCACTTTCTGATATAATTAATACCGCTTTTGAAAAGGGAGTTTTTCCTCATGCACTGAAAGTTTCAATTGTCTCTCTTATTTTAAAATGATGTCGAATCATCGCCCGATCTCTGTATCACTAGTTTTGTCAAAAATATTTGAGTATGTTATGCTGCAGCAGATGTCAAATTTTTTAGAAATTCGTAATGTAATTACAGATCATCAACATGGTTTTCGAGCAACATTTTCAACTTCAACAGCTTTGGAATCGTTCTATAATGAAGTTCTGAACCTGGTCAACCAGGGCGAAAGCCCTATTGGGATATTTTGTGATCTCAGTCGGGCTTTTGACTGTGTTCAACATAGTATTTTGAAAAACAAGCTTTACAAATATGGTATGAGGGGAAAAGCGTACGAACGGTTATCATTGTACCTAGATAACAGGTTACAATCGGTTAAAATTGTTGATAAAGGAAACACATACATGTCTGATCTCATGGTGAATGCACAAGGAGTTCCACAGGGATCCATTATTGGACCTTTGTTGTTTATCTTATATTTAAATGAGTTACTTTCTGTTATACCAGAGTCATTTACCACTCTCAATGCAGATGATTCTACATTCCTTTTTAGTGATAAAGACCCAAAAATTTCAGAGGCCAAAATTATGAATGGTTTATTGAAATTTTCTGCCTGGTCTAGTGACCAATCCTTATTTAATACAACTAAAATGAGTTTCATTCCATTTCACCCTCGCCAAAAAACTTTTTCTACTGACTTTGATATATTAGTTAACAACAACAAAAACTGAAAATGTGAAATTTCTGGGAGTATCATTTGATTCAGATCTGTCTTTTAAATCTCACTGTATAAATTTATCAAAGATGTTAAATTCTAAATGTTTTCAAATTAGAAATTTAAGGAAAACACTTCATATAAATCACATACGTTTACTTTATTTTGGTGAAAAACAGTCTAGGATTAGTTATGGAATTTGTATTTGGGGTAGTTCTCCCTATGCTAAAAGTGAGTTTTTGTCACAGAAAAGGATTCTAAGATGTATTTCAAATATCTCATTTGTAGACTCCTGTCGGCCTATTTTTATAAACTTGAGAATTTTAACTGTGTATGGTCTCTTTATATTGGATTTAATCACATCAGTCCATAGAAATAAAAACGATTATTTACGGAATAGTGATATTCATGCTCATGACACAAGATATTAATCAGATTTTTCTGTACCTTACCAGCGTATAGAAATCTGTAAGAAATCACCAAGTTTATTGGGAATTAGACTTTATAATAGTCTCCCACAATGTTTTAAAGATACTGACTTAGTGCATAAATTTAAAGAGAATACTAAAAATTATCTCATTGATATGTGTCCATATTCGGTTGAAGAATATTCTGAAAATACTCATTGAATTATGTCTAGAATGCAACATACACTTTCTTTATCTTAAATTTTGATGTACTGTGTTCCTAATTTTTTGTAATATTTTCTGTATTTGTGTATTAATGTATTTTATAACCTAAATTATAGCTCAATTTTAATATTTTAAGTTGAATGTTCTAGTTTCAGCTAGACTTTTTAATTTCAATTTGTGCATATTTGACCTGTCTTATGTCATTATTAGATATTACGAGATCAATAAATTCTATTCTATTCTATTCTATTCTATTCTATTCATGGGCCCGACTAGTTTTCGAGGTACAGGGTGTCGAAGTTGGAAAATAGCCATTTCTTCAAAATGACATTGCTCTTGAATGAAAGAGTTTTGTGCGACAAATATTGTTTACCCATAGGCAATAATTTTAGACTGGTTTTCATTATAAAATATTGTTAGTTATGGGGTGAGTCAAGCATTATTCAAAATGATGCAAATTTTATACTGGGTTAGTCAAAAAGTCACAGTTTCATTTGGTGACATTTGGTGTATTTTTATTTCATATTTTGAGCTTCAGGGATACTTGACCAGGAACCATTCATAATACTGCTGGTCCAAAATTGATATACAGAGTGACACAAACGCTAGGTGATGACAAAACTTTAGTTTAGTTCATAATTCACCCAGTAATTCAAAATTTCGTCCCTGAAATTTCCTAGTATTTTGTCATTACTCTCAGTTTGAGTACACTATAATGATGTCGAAGAGTATTGGCTTTGCTATAACCAGTTATTGAGATACACAGGGTAATATATTAAGAAGGCTTCTTTTTCACATGGTTTCCACAATAAACCCAATTCATGGTACACATGCCATTAAAACAAACAACAATCAAGAAACTAGTGACAAACAACAGTAGTTTTAGAATTGAATACTATGCAGTCACCTACCCGGTGAAGGAATAGCCTAGGAACGTCTGGAGAACTTTCATCCTCAGGACTGCCTGAGAAGTAATTGAATAATCTCTCCCAAAGTAATAAATAAACCGTACTCAAATTGAATGATTTTTTACTAATTGTCACTCGTAACTATTTACATGTCATTCTTTCAAATATTAAAAAAAAAATCAAAAATTGAAATACAGGATGAACCGGAATCCATATAGTTGAAATTCTCAACAAGTCGGTAGGTATATACCTACTGATATAAACACATAATATTTTTTGTCATAGCCATCTACGTAATGTTAATAAATTGTTGCGCGAGAGCAGAGAACAGTGGACGTGGTGTTGTGTGTACGGAAAATATCAAAAATACTCATATACCAAAGTTTTTCTATATTTTCCAACATTGTTCTCAATTTTACAGGGTCTGTAATAATTTCTGGATGGTAGTTGTATTTTTTTGAACCTGGCCTCCGATCGTGGAGTGTAGAATCAATATATTTATGAGTAACTTCAAACCTATATTCCAAAGTGTATTATTTTGAACCATGGTGGTTTACGTTATACAGGCTCGATAGTGAGTGGATGTAGTCCTTCAGAAGGACAATGTGAAAAATACGCTGAAACAAAATATTTTCACGAATGCACATTTCATATACCCATATATGCATATTGTTCCATGTGTATTATGTCTGGAGCCAGAGTTGAGCCTATTATTGGTTTGTTTATTGTAGTTTTATGTCCTGTGAACTGTGAAGTGAGTCAAGAAGGTTAACAATGTGAAAAAGAAACGCACTCTGTATTCTACCTCAAAAGCATTGAGAAAACGAATTTATTAATATACATTTTATAATTTATCTGGGTCGTCACAAGAACTGTTGATTAGATAAATCTGTACGTAGGATGTAAATACAAAACAAATTAACAACTGCTACTCACAGGGTGAATTTTTAACTAAACGTCTTTTGTCATCATCTAGCGTTTGTGTCATACTGTATATAAATTTTGGAGAAGCAGTATGCTAAATGGTTAGTAGTCAAGTATCCCTAAAGCTCAAAATATAAAATGAAAATATACCAAATGTCACCAAAGAAACTTTGACTTGTTGACTCACCCAGTATACATTTTGAATTTGTCGATTTTGACATATTCATATGATGGGCATTTCAGTGTATTACTTGGTTTGATCACATCTTCATTTTATAGAAACAAAAAAAAAATTTCATCCTGACTCACTGACTCACATCGTATCTAACAATATTTTTTATTGAAAACCAGTCTAAAATTATTGCCTTATAGGTAAGCAATATTTGTCACGCAGAACTCTTTGTTTCAAATGTTTTCTTACGAAATAGCCCTAAAGAAAGCTTAAAGGCTCAAAGAAATGGCCATTTCCCAACTTTGAGACCCTGAATATAGAAAACGAGCCATAGGATTGAGTTGGGCCCATAGACACTCTTTTTCAGGTGGTTATATTCTACAACATACTGAAAATTCAGAAAAATTAACCGGTGACAATTTTTCCATAAGGCTGCCGGGGGTCCTTTGGTGGAAATATCACTAAACATGTTTCAATTGAGCTATTATGTTTTAGTAGAGGAATACAGATTTTTCTTTTTTTTTTCGACAAATTCCGAAAAAACTACCTCATTTTCAACTGAAAAGTTTCACCGATAAAGTTCGTCCTTTCAAGATCGCCAGCCGCCAGTTTTTTTGTCAAAGCGTTTTGTTTCAGATTATGTAATGGAAGAGTAGCACCGCTAAGGAAATTTTTTCCAGAAAACGCGAAAATAATAAAAAACAGATTTTAATAAATAATTTTTTTTAAATTTTTGTTCTAAACTCAACTAAATTATTGAAATTGATAGTTGAAACCTTTCGAGAATAAAAATTTCATGATATGTACAAAAAATAAACAAGGACTTAATTGAGGATTGAAGATCATGATAGAAGGGCGAAAGGAGGTGAACTTTCGGGGGTAAAACTCATATTTATTTATCAAAATTATTGAAATTGATTGTTGAAACCTTTCGAGAATAAAAATTTCATGATACGTACAAAAAATAAACAAGGACTTAATTGAGGATTGAAGATCTTGATAGAAGGGCGAAAGGAGGTGAACTTTCGGGCGTAAAATGGGTTTTTATGATTTGCAGCAAAAATTAACCTCCTCCCCAAAAAAAAGTAAATGTCGTTATTGAGATTTAGAAGTATTGTTATGAAAATCATTCGCAAATTCGAGAAAAGATCAAAGTATTGTATAAATCAAACGCGGACCGGAGGAAACAAAATATGAGAGTGTTTTTCAATGATATCGGGATAGGGTATGGATAAATGAATCAAATCAAATGAATGAAATCATAGTATAACTATGCCGACTTTGTAGAATTCACGTTAAAGCTAACCGAAACACCAGGATGGACATTTCAGCAAATTTTTGATACTCCACTGTGAATCTGCCGTAATTTGGGGGACCCTAAGCCCCCGGGTACCTCATAGAGAACATCCTAGCAAAGTTCTGATACTCCACTGTGAATCTGCCGTAAGTTGGGGGACCCTAACCCCCGGGTACCTCATAGAGAACATCCTAGCAAATTTTTGATACTTCACTGTGAATCTGTCGCAAATTGGGGGATCCTAACACCCCGGGTACCTCATAGAGAACATCCTAGCAAAGTTTTGATACTCCACTGTGAATCTGCTGTAATTTGGGGGACCCTAACCCCCGGGTACCTCATAGAGAACATCCTAGCAAATTTTTGATACTTCACTGTGAATCTGTCGAAATTTGGGGAACCCCAACACCCCGGGTACCTCATAGAGAACATCATAGCAAATTTTTGATACGCCACTGTGAATCTGCCGTAATTTGGGGTACTCCAACCCCGCCGGGTACCTCATAGTGAACATCCTACCAAATTTTTGATACCCCACTGTGAATCTGCCGTAATTTGGAGGACCCTAACCCCCGGGTACCTCATAGAGAACATCCTAGCAAATTTTTGATACTCCACTGTGAATCTGCCGTAATTTGGGGGACTCTAACACCCCGGGTACCTCATAGAGAACATCCTAGCAAATTTTTGATGCTCCTTTGTGAATCTACCATAATTTGGGGAACCCTAACCCCCCGGGTACCTCATAGAGAACATCCTAGCAAATTTTTGATACTCCACTGTGAATCTGCCGTAATTTGGGGGACACCCCGGGTACCTCATAGAGAACATCCTAGCAAATTTTTGATACCCCACTGTGAATCTGCCGTAATTTGGGGGACCCTAACCCCCGGGTACCTCATAGAGAACATCCTAGCAAATTTTTGATACTCCACTGTGAATCTGCCGTAATTTGGGGGACTCTAACACCCCGGGTACCTCATAGAGAACATCCTAGCAAATTTTTGATGCTCCTTTGTGAATCTACCATAATTTGGGGGACCCTAACCCCCCGGGTACCTCATAGAGAACATCCTAGCAAATTTTTGATACTCCACTGTGAATCTGCCGTAATTTGGGGGACACCCCGGGTACCTCATAGAGAACATCCTAGCAAATTTTTGATACGTCAAATCAAGGATCCCCGGTATACATCTCTAACGAATTTTTGACACCTAGCTGAGATTCACTGATATGGATTCATCATATGAGTTATAGAAAAAAAGTAGTCTTCATTATTCTTCTAGATGACCCCCGCCCACCATTGTGAACATCCTATCAAATTTTCAACAATGTTCATCACTCGACCTGCTACTAACCTAACCAGCCTTTAATTTATAAGTTCGAAAATTACAGATTGAAATGAAAAAAAAGTGAGGCTCTGTGGCTTAAACCAGCTACCTATGGCCTCGTTACCCGCCATCCTATCAATACGGCTATGAACCGTGTTTGTATATTTAGATGAAATGGTTGTTCATAAAAGAGAATGTGAAAGGCGAACTGCGGGGTGAGTCGTTACTGCATCATTCTGTTTTTTGTAATGTGAATCTGAGTTATTCTGTGTGTCCTGTATCTATATCAGGTATAGTTAATTATCAACGAATAGATGCGTATTTTTGACCGTCTTTTATCCCAATGGGGCATTCGAAATAAATATTTGGCAGTCCGCCCCTTATTAGTGATGAGTAATTCAATCAATAACTAATGAATGAGTATTTTGGCTGTCCGCTGTGCCATAGAGGGCGTCTCTTAATGAATGAGTGTTTTTGATGATATACAATTTTCTTTGGTTTAACGAAATGATGGAGAGTGCCCTGTACATCAATGAGGCATTTGAAATAAATATTTGACAGTCCGTCCCTTATTAGTGAAGAGTAAATCAATCAATAACTAATAGATGAGTATTTTTGGCTGTTCGCTATGCAATCTTATTAGTGATTTGGGTAACAAATCGATTCAAAGTAATTTGGAAGAATTTTTGATAATAAACCCCTAATATTTCAACTTGCGATACAGTCTACTGATATAAGAGACACGGTTTTAAAGTGTGATACTATGCATTAATTCAATTTTTTTTTTCCTTGGTGTTTTGGCATCGACTGCTATGGTCTTTAGCCATGTGTTCTGGATAGACCTTACCCCACTTTAGGAGAAGCAATGTTGATTTTTAACGCAACAGTGAATCGTGGAGTAATTCAACTATTATAGGAGACATATTCCTTTTATTTCAACGTGCGATACCCTTCATTCAGTCATATACCTTTCATTTCCAGGAGTAATGGCCTGCATTTTGATTTTGTCAGAAGTAATGTAGACCTTCATTTTTATGGTGCAATACGATGCATTCAGTCAACTATCCTGATCTCAAATTCAGCTGTTTGAAGTGACGAGGGGCCCTAGCTTTCAACGTGTGACGACAGACGCGTTGTTTATTGATATCATACACTCAGTCCTGTGAGACTTGAACGTGAATATTTTGAAGTGTGATGAATTCAGTCAGCTATTATAAGTGACGTAGACCTTGGATTTCAACGTGCAATGCCAGGCGCTCTGCCATAAAAGACATAGGCCTAACATTTCAAAGTGCATTCATAGATTTAACATTTACATTTTGACGAGTGATGCCATGTATTCAGTCATAAGAGACGTAGGACTAACATTTTAGAGTGCTATGTCAGGCACTTGTATATCAAATCTTAGAAGTCGGTTCAGCTTTCGATCAAACTATGAGGTTCGTTGAGAGGCATAAGTATTTATCGTGTTCAATATCCATCAGGGCATTAGAAAGGAGCTGTCGTACTATTAGCCAGGGAAGTAGTTGACTCGGTACCCGTAATAGTGTTGGCCAGGGAAGTAGTTGGCTCGGTACCCGTCATGGTATCAACCAGAGAAGTAGTTCTTGCAATACTCGTCGTGGTATTAGCTAGGAAAGTAGCTTTCTGACAGGTATTAGTCACATTGTAGGAGTTTTTTTTTCAATATCTGTCGTGGTATTGGCCAAGGACAATATTTATTTCGATGTCAGTGGTAGTATTAGCTAGGAGAGTAGTTGTCTCGATATCCGTCATGGTATCAGCCAAGAGAAGTAGTTGTTTCAGTATACGTCATAGTATTAGTCAGAAGAGTAATTGTTCCAATATCAGTAGTAGAATTAGCCAAAGGTGCAGTTATTTCGATATCTGTCATAGTATCAGCCAGGAAAATGGTTGTTTCAATATCCGTCGTGGTATATGCCATATGCCAGGAGAGAAGTTGTTCCAATAGCTGTCGTACTATTAGCCAGGGAAGTAGTTGACTCGGTACCCGTCATAGTATTAGCCATGGATGTAGTTGGCTTGGTACCCGTCATGGTATTAACCATAGAAGTAGTTCTTGCAATACCCGTCGTGGTATTACCTAGGAAAGTAGTTTTCTGACAGGTATTAGTCACATTGTAGGAGTTCTCTAAGCCGCTCTCTAAGACGCTTGAGGTCTGGTTCCCGAAAATTTTTAAGAAACAACAATATCGCGGGTATTTGAGTATTGCTTATTCTAATTTGGGTCAAGAAAATTGCAAGTCTAGTATTATTTTGATGTAGGTCATAAAGGATTTTATTGAATGAAAAGATTTACGAATTTTTTGGTTTCAAATAACCAATATGCAATCGAAATTGTTACTGAAATCAGTCTGTATGCATTACCTCAATAATAAACTAACTAGAATCGTTCATAATTACTCTGTTCAGAATAGGTAAAATCATTCAGTCAATCTGCAGTGGGTATGATGATGGTATTCCGCACGGAACAGATTCATAGGCTTTGACTAAAACATTCTTTTGAATTCTATTTCAATGTTGTTTGCCGCAAGGACGAGATCTCTAAGCATTTTTAATTTAATTATTACATAGACAAAAACAATCAGACATCAAATTTGACATGGGTCAGGAGATTCATCATGATCGGCTTCAATTCAATGAAAGCCTTGTGTTTCGTCTCAGTAGGCAATTTTGTGAAAAATAACACCATCGAGATGAATAACTTCAAGAGGCAGAAGACAATATCAAATTGACTGGGAAGAATTCTTACCGAACTCAGTGTTGATTCAAATAGGCAGATGTGGACCCGTTGCGAGGGATAATGTATACCCCTTGGAAGTAGGCAATGCTCTGTGAATATGAGACGAAAATTGTCTTTTAGTGAAAAACATAGTGAAACGTCAGATATAATTAAATAATTATGAAAGATGAAAAATGTGCGAAGGTTTTATCAAAGATTCTTTTAACATCAAACAAGTCAATTTTTCATTGAGAATGTTTCCCTTTTCAACATTAAATAAGTCTTGTGCTATGTTTCAGTAAGCAAGTTCGTGGGCGAGATTTCACTTGATGAATAACTTCAAATAGCTGGAGGTAATGTCGAGCTGGTTTCTGCCAACAAACACCCTTCATAACCTGTTCCAAAAATAGAATCATTTTGACGAACGTCATATAATTTTTTTCAGAGGTTAGCTTCCGTTAGACATAGGGTATTGTTTTTAGGCGGTTAGCTACGGTCACAGCACAATATTTTCCGGAGGTTAGCTTCGGTTATTCAAATGGTATTATTTTTCCGGGGGTTAGCTCCGGTTGGCACGCCGACCAGAGCTGAGGAGAAAAAAATATGTGTTAATATACTGAAAAGTCCAGAAATTTGAAAACCATTGGTATAATTTCTACGGGGACATTGTAATTTCCAAGACAATACCCACAATCGTGGAGATTCACCTACCCATGTAGCACATTTCGTTGAGATTATAATTTTGCTTTGTTATGTGTTAGCATAGATGGTCTTGAAAGAAAATTGAAGATAACTAATAACTGTAGCGAATTTTAAAAAAGTTTAAGTTGACTAAACACATGGGTTTTTGAGAAAGGGTTCAAGATGTTTATCTCAAGAACCATTTGAACAAATAAATGGTGACATTTACCATTTCATTTGAGTAGTTAAAAAAAATCGACGGAAGACATCTTGAACAAAAATGATACTTACATATTATTTGTAAACGTACGAGTCTGAAAATAAAACTTCATTGTTTTCTTGTGAACGTCTAAATAGGTAGCTCTTCCTTGAAATACTATTCGAGAGTTGTGAAAGAATACACAGAAATATGTTGAGATACTAGGTATTGAAACGGTCCATAAACTCAAAATGATTCTATTTTTGGAGCAGGTTATGAAGGGTGTTTGTTGGCAAAAACCAGCTCGACATTATCTCTAGCTATTTGAAGTTATTCATCCGGTGAAATCTCACTCACGAACTTGCTTACTTGAACATAGCACAAGACTTATTTAATGTTGAAAAGAGAAACATTCTCAATCAAAAATTGACATGTTTGATGTTGAAAGAATCTTTGATAAAACCATCGCACAGGTTTTATCTTTCATAATTATTGAATTATATCAGACATTTCACTTTGTTTTTCACTAAAAGACAAGTTTCGTCTCATATTCACAAAGCATTGCCTACAACTTCAAGGGGTATACATTATCCCTCGCAACGGGTCCACATCTGCCTATTTGAATCAACACTGAGTGCGGTAAGAATTCTTTCAAGTCAATTTGATATTGTCTTCTGTATTTTGAAGTTATTCATCTCGATGGTGTTGTACTTATTTTTCACAAAATTGCTTACTGAGATGAAACACAAGGCTTTTATAGAATTGAAACCGATCATGATAAATCTCCTCACCCATGTCAAATTTGATGTCTGATTGTTTTTGTCTATGTAATAATTATATTAAAAATGCTGGGAGATCTCGTTCTTGCGGCAAACAACATTGAAATAGAATTCAAAAAAATGTTTCAGTCAAAGCCTATGAAACTGTTCCGTGCGGAATACCATCATCATACCAACTGCAGATTGACTGAATGATTTAACCTATTTTGAACAGAGTAATTATGAACGATTCTAATGGAAAATATTAAATTTTAGAATTGCAATGATAACAAGATATTGGGGAATTTCAGTAACAATTTCGATTGCGTATTGGTCATTTGAAACCAAAAAATTCGTAAATCTTTTCATTTAATAAAATCCTTTATGACCTACATCAAAATAATACTAGACTTGCAATTTTCTTGACCCAAATTAAAATTAGCAATACTCAAATACCCGCGATATTGTTGTTTTTTAAAAATTTTCGGGAACCAGACCTCAAGCGTCTTAGAGAGCGACTTAGAGAACTCCTACAATGTGACTATAACCTGTCTGAAAACTACTTTCCTAGGTAGTACCACGACGGGTATTGCAAGAACTACTTCTCTGGTTAATACCATGACGGGTACCGAACCAACTACTTCCATGGCTAATACTATGACGGGTACCGAGTCAACTACTTTCCTGTCTAATAGTACAACAGCTATTGGAACAACTACTCTCCTGGCATATACCATGACGGATATTGAAACAACTACTTTCCTGGCTGGTACTATGACAGATATCGTAACAACTGCTCCCTTGGCTGATACTACTACTGATATTGGAACAATTACTCTTTTGACTAATACTATGACGTATATTGAAACAACTACTCTCCTGGCTGATACTATGACGGATATCGGGACAACTACTCTCCTAGCTAATACTACCACTGATATTGAAATAAGTATTATCCTTGGCTAATAACACGACAGATATTGAAAAAAACTACTTTCCTGGCTGATAGTACGATAGATATTGAAACAACTACTCTCCTGGCTAATACCATAACGTATATTGAAACAACGACTCTCCCAGCTGATACCATAACAGATATGAGAAACAATGCTCTCTTGGCAAATACTACTACTGATATTGGAACAAGTACTCTCATGGCTGATACTACGACGGATATTGAAACAACTTCTTTCTAATGCCCTGACGGATATTGAACACGATAAATACTTATGCCTCTCAACGAACCTCATAGTTTGATCGAATTCTGAACCGACTTCTGAGATTTGATATACAAGTGCCTGACATAGCACTCTAAAATATTAGGCCTGCGTCTCTTATGACTGAATACATGGCATCACACATCAAAATGTAAATGTTAAATCTATGAATGCACTTCGAAATGTTAGGCCTATATCTCTTATGGCAGAGCGCCTAGCATTGCACGTTGAAATTCAAGGTCTACGTCACTTATAACAGTTGACTGAATTCAACACACTTCAAAATATTCACGTTCACGTCTCACAGGACTGAGTGTATATCAATGAACAATGCGTCTGTCGTCACACGTTGAAAGCTAGAGCCCCTCGTCACTTCAAACAGCTGAATTTGAGATTAGGATAGTCGACTAAATGCATGGTATTGCACCTTAAAAATGAAGGTCTACATTACTTCTGACAAAATTAAAATGCAGGGCATTACTCCTGGAAATTAAAGGTATATGACTGAATGAAGAGTATCGCACGTTGAAATAAAAAGACTGTCTCCTATAATAGTTGAATTACTCCACGATTCACTGTTGCGTTAAAAATCAACATCGCTGCTCCTAAACTGGAGTAAGGCCTATCCAGAACACATGGCTAAACACTATAGCAGTCGATGCCAAAACACCAAGAAAAAAAAATTGAATCAATGCATAGTATCACACTTTAAAACCGTGTCTCTTATATCAGTGGACTGTATCGCAAGTTGAAATAATAGTGGTTTGTTATCAAAAATGTATAGAAGGAGCTTCCAAATTTACTGTGAATCGATTTGTTATACCCAAATTACTAATAAGATTGCATAGCGAACAGCCAAAAATACTCATCTATTAGTTATTGATTGATTTACTCTTCACTAATAAGGGACGGACTGCCAAGTATTTGTTTCGAATGCCCCATTGAAGTACAGGACTCTCTCCAAAATTTAGTTGAACCACAGAAAATTGTTTATTGTCAAAAATGTATACAAGGAGCTTCCAAAATTACTTTGAATTGATCTGTTATACCCAAATTACTAATCAGATGGCATAGCGGACAGCCAAAAATACTCATCTATTAGTTATTGAATGATTCACTCTTCACTAATAATGGACGGACTGTCAAATATTTATTACGAATGCCTCATTGATGTACAACATTTCGTTAAACCAAAGAAAATTGTTTATTATCAAAAATACTCATTTATTAAGAGACGCCCTATATGGCACAGCGGACAGCCAAAATACTCATTCATTAGTCATTGATTAAATTACTCTTCACTAATGAGGGGCGGACTGCCAAATATTTATTTCGAATGCCCCATTGGCATATAGGACGGTCAAAGATACGCATCTATTTGTTTCAATCAATTGATAATTAACTATACCTGATATAGATACAGGACACACAGAATAACTCAGATTCATATTACAAAAAAACAGAATGATGAAGTAACGACTCACCCCGCAGTTCGCCTTTCATATTCTTTTTTATGAATAACCATTTCATCTAAATATACAAACACGGTTCATAGCCGTATCGATAGGATGGCGGGTAACGAAGCCATAGGTAGCTGGTTCCAAGCCACAGTACCTCATCTATTTTTTCATTTCAATCTGCAATTTTCGAACTTATTAATTAGAGGCTGGTTAGGTTAGTAGCAGATCGAGTGATGTACATTGTTGAAAATTTGATAGGATGTTCACAATGGTGGGCGGGGGTCATCTAGAAGAATAATGAAGACTACATTTTTTCTATAACTCATATGATGAATCCATGTCAGTGAATCTCATCTGAGTGTCAAAAATTCGTTAGAGATGTATACCGGGGATCCTTGATTTGACGTATCAAAAATTTGCTAGGATGTTCTCTATGAGGTACCCGGGGGGATCCCCCAAATTCACAGGGGAATATCAAAAATTTGCTAGGATGTTCACTATCAGAGCTGTGCCAAGCACTGACAAAAAGTGCTTTGAGTACTAAGCACTCTTGAAAAGTGCTCGGGAGTCTCGAGCACTAAGCACTTTCTTTCATGAAGTGCTCGCGATTACTAAGCACTTTCAAAATGTAATTCGATATAGCGAGTACTAAGCACTAAGCACTTTTCAAAAGGGCGAGACAGTTAAGGTGGGCATTCACCCGTGTATTCCAAGTTCATATTGCATTTGGAAACGGTTTCACTTGGAAAACTCAAACTTAGTAGGTGAACTCAGAAAGGATTGGAGTACTTATTGAATATATTGACATTGATTTGATATCGAAAATTGAGAGTTTTTTGTTCGGCAATTGAAGGAAATGGGTATTGTTTTATTTCAATAGAAAGACCCATAAAAACGGTGCACCTTCTAACTGATAGGGAATATCCAGACAATGTCGTTTGGGAGATTAATTTGATTTCTGAAATGGGCAGCTGATAGCCGAATTGAAATATAGAGCGGCGCGAAATAGTTCCTACATTACCAACACTCTCACTGATTTCTTATTTCGGTAGTTTTCGGAAAGAAAGCACCATTGTATAGTATATTTCATTCGTGTCAGAGCGTGCTGCCATAAGAATGAGATAGGAATGTGATTTTGATAACCATCGGTAGACGCTAGGCGGGCAGAACTAGACACATCGAGAAAATGAAATGTTCATATTCATAAACGTTAGATTTTTTAAATAAATAATTTTTCTGCTCGACACTGACATAATTTTCAGTGATTAAAATCCCAGAAAAGAGAAAATGAGCCAGCAAAATCTGTCATTATCTGACGGACTATAACTTGAGAGCCTTTTGTGGACCACTGGCCTCCCAATCGATGTGAGAGGAAGGGAGTAGGCGGATCGTCACGTTCAGCGGAGTGAGGCAACTTATATATTCATTCGGTAAACTTTGTTTAAGGTAACAAATCAAATATAAAATGAAAATATTGTAAAACAAAGTCGCTTTTTCCTTGTAACTACTAAACGGCTGAACCGATTTTAATGAATTTTCGGTCGTTAGATTGGTCTTGATACCGCAAGCATATCAAAATTCTGAAAAATCAAAATAGCGGATTTTTTGCGCCAAATTGGCCGTCTTGATACAACATAATAATTATGTACTAAAAAGCTGAAAATAAAAAAGTTAATAAATAAACTAAAGAACCCGACTGTGGTTTGAAATCAAAATAAAAAAAGAAGTAATATCTTTTCAAATCAAATAAAAACTGAAAGCAGCCGGGACCTATTTGCTTAAAAAAATCTGTAGAAATGGAATGGGTCTCGGCTACTTTCAATTTCTCTTTATGAAAAGATTATTATACCTTTTACTTTTTTTGCATTTTAGTTTAAACCGCAGTCTGATTTTTTAGTTTCTTTAATAATTGTTTTTATATTGATGACCTCTAATTAATAATATGGTTCAAATGAAAAAGAATGTTGTTATGTTTTTGGTGAATTTATTATTTATTGTGTGTGGAACTGAATAATCTACTGTGGTGAAGCACTAAATTCACTCCGAACGCTATAAACACTTTTAACTAAATTTATGTCAAGACTGAGCACTCGAACCTAGAATGTGCATAATATAAGCAAAGAATATTTACAATCCAGTATTGTAGATATTCTTTGATATGAGGCCGCAATCAGTAGTTCTTGGAGGTGGGGGTGCCGCTGACCGCGTTTTATATTTCCAACAACATTCATCCAACACCATAGTGCTCGGGAGCATTTTTCGGGATTATTAAGCACTAAGGCTTTTCGTAAAATGCTCGAAGCACTAAGCACTGAATCCAAAAAGTGCTCGGGAGCACAGTGCTTACGAGCACTAAAATGCTTTAAGCACTTTCACGAGCCCTAAGCACAGTGCTTTGGGACAGCTCTGTTCTCTATGAAGTACCCGGGGGGTAAGGGTCCCCCAAATTACGGCAGATTCACAGTGGCGAATCAAAAATTTGCTATGAGGTACCCGGGGTGTTAGGGTCCCCCAAATTAAGGCAAATTCACAGTGGAGTATCAAAAATTTGCTTGAATGTTCTCTATGAGGTACCCGGAGGGTTAGGGTCCCCCAAATTACGGTAAATTCATAGTGGAATATCAAAAATTTGCTAGGATGTTCTCTATGAGGTATCCGGGTGGTTAGGGTCCCCCAAATTACGGCAGATTTACAGTGGAGTATCAAAAATTTGCTGAAATGTCCATCCTGGTGTTTCGGTTAGCTTTAACGTGAATTCTACAAAGTCGGCATAATTATACTACTCACACGTAATCACCATCAAGAAGTGTATAAGAAAAAATATTTATTCACTTATACAACTCATCATCTATTTCATCTTCAGTCTCCCAGTATCCAGTGTTTTCTGCACAGGATCTTTTATATCATCTGACTTTTACATAGAGCAATGTTGATTGCTGCCCAATGCGCACCGACAGAACCGTGCCGCTGTATACTATACAGCGGCGCGCTAGCTGCTGCATTGACAAGGCCCCAATCCGATATTTTTCAGATTTTAGAATCTAAATGAGTTCAAAGCAGGTGCACTTCGAGACAGTTTCCTTTGGTGCATTGTCTTCCTCGGTCTCGAATCCCCATATTCCATTAAGGACTGATTTTATTTTTCTTTCCATAGAACAATAATGCGATCAATTGCCGAGTAACCTCTATATTAAGTACTTAAAAGAATGAATGAATTGCATCTGAAATTTGTACAAGTTACCAAATTTGTATGGATATTTTCAATAAGACCAGGGTTTTTTCTGCAAACTGACTTTTCATTCATGTTGATACGTGCTTTAGAGTTATTAGCATTTGAATTCATAAACTCCCTCAAGATTTTGTAACCTTAAATATGCGAAGAATTGAACACTCGTATTTAAACCAACTTTATTTGGACCGGTTAAACGTTATGAAATTTGACAATAGAGTATTCCTCAACTGTTCATTTTACTTGCTACAAGTGATAAGACATTATTTCAGTAACCACAAGCATTATTTCACGAAGTCGGGAACTTTAATATTATAAGATTTTCAATTGCAATTTTGCAGCTGGCAACTGCGCGTATAAATATAAATAATATCAGAATACAAAGCTGCGATCTTTATCTTCAAAATGATGTAGGATATATCCGAATTGAACATTTATGTGAGGAGCTATAGATCTTTACTTCACGCGCTGATTGAAAAAATGCACGTTGGCGGGAGCCGGCACAACACCTGCCCTATTGCGAAAGCATAGAACTTCAACAATTTTTGTCAAGAATACTGTGCAATTTCTTAAAATTTTGGTAAGGACAGTTTTTTTGTAAAAATTTGTGCTCTTTCTGAATATCAAGTTATTTTTTTGATTTAAACTAAATTTATTGAGATATTTCAAAATTACCTCCAAAATTAATTTCAACGCGTTATTTGAGGGGGTTCCAACCCCCTGAAGGTGATAATTTTTCTCAGAAGTAATGTGTACAGTGTGTTCTACAATTTTGAAAAAAAAAATTTCGGCGGAGCAATTAAAGTTGGGGTTGATAGCCCTGTTGATTGTCCTAAAGGGGGCGGGCCCTAGTTAGGCTGGTGCCAAACCGAATTTTGAACGCCTAAAATAAGAAAGAAAGTAATAGGCAAGGACCAGGTGGAGAACATTGTAGAGGTTCCAACTTTAATGAAAACAAAAATTTAAACACGAAAGTTTAGGGATTGAAAACGGGTTTTTGCGATTTGCAGCGAAACGTGACTTCTTAGCGAAAAATGTTCTATGAAAAAATTGTGGATAATGAAAAACTCGAGAACTTCTGCATTCAACACTCTTTGACATTGTCGTATTAAAACTAGGTATTTGTAACAAGAACAGTTCAATGATTTATTATAGAATGAATGAATATAAAATGTCAAGAATATCCTTCTGTCTGCTTGACAACTCCTGCTTGCTACTTGCACTGGGCGATAAATAAATATGGATTGTTCAGATTACCACATTTCTCCCCCACCGAAACAAGAAGCTATATGGGGTACCTAACTTGCGGTCTTCTATTTCTTAAAGGATTCCGTCTCAATACAATCTTCTGGCTCTGGCAGTTGACGATTTGATTCTTCACGTGGTGACGAATTTGATGATTGCTCAGAGGTGTCAGACGAATTCGCCGATGTTTCCAAATTAGAATAGTTATTTTTGGGGAAGTGGTTTCAGAACAAGCATTTTGTAATGGTAAATTTCCTCATTTGTTTGTTGTGGGGTATTATTAACACCCTCTTGAGGTTGACGGCATGGCAGAAAACATGTGATCTGATGAACAGGGTAATACATGATTTTTTTCTGATCCATATTTGGTATGATCTTCTCGATGTCTCAATTGGTCAGCATGTCTACGCCCAACGATTACATTAACATGAACCAGAAATGAGTAAGGATCAGTCTGTTTCACGATTTTTCTGGGTGTAGATTCTTTTCCGACTGAATTATTTACCAAAACTTTTTCCTCTTCCTGAAATGTTGTCTATGTCCGCTTAGTATTTTTGTCGTACCTTATCTTTTGTTTCTGTTTTTCTTTGTCCATATTGTTGCAAGAAGTCGATCGTCTTTTCTCCGAATCACTAGCTACCATTCGGTCTTTGAAAGTTTTGACTGCTCGTTCAGCTAATCCGTTCGTCTGTGGGTGGTATGGTGTTGATCGGATGTGAGTATTTCCATTTGTTTTACAAAACATGTGGAACTGATCTGATGTTAACTGGGGACCATTACACAAGACGATGGTCTTTGGAAAACCCATCCTTGAGGAAATAAGAAATAGGGCAGATATAGTCGGGGACGTTGTTGTTTCTTTCAAAGAAATCACTTCGAGCCAACAACAACAACAACAAGGAAAATGTGGTCAATTATTGACCACATTTTCCTTTCAAAAGGGCCAGCAAAATCAATGTGAATGCGTGACCATAGTTCAGGAGGTATACCGCATGGAAATGAATGTAAATTCGTCTGCGATTGTCGTGCTTCTTGAAACGAAGAGCGTGTTTCAATGAAATTTGTTATCAGCATCAACATCAGGCATACAGTATATGTAAAGTCTGGCACATGACTGCATGGCTGTAATTCCTGGGTGCCCGTCGTGAAGCATATGTAATATATCAGATTGCAGTGATTTTGGAATGCATATAATTCCGTTCCATGAAAGAATTTTCTCTTCATTAGACAGCTCAACCTTTTTTTCATAATGGGGCCATATTTCGGTAGGAATTTGTTTCTTGTCAGAAAAATATTTTTGGATGTAACGTATAACTTATTGAAAAATATTATCCTCTTATTTTTTTTTCAATGTCGACATCACTATATGCTACAAGATTGTTTTCGTCAATGGTGGACATTCGATACGTTGCCATTCTCTATCTCCTATAACTGCGCAGCTCCGGAATCATAGAGCATTTCAAGATTCCGATTTTCTATAAGAACGGAAAGCATAACCTTGCTAGGAGATAGAACATGACGTATGTTCAGAGTATCATATTGAAGAATAACTTTCATGTTGAGTGTCATATGGCGCATTGTTTTGTGTGATATGACGTGCACTTTGCCATTTGTTGTAGATACTCTAGCAAAATGACCAATGATATTACAAAGAGAACATTGTTTTCCGTTAGCAGGACATTCATTTCGATTTGTATGTTTATTTTTACCACACATTAGACAATCTTTACCAGGATCTAAGATTTTTGATTCACTTGTTTTCTTTGTGTTCATTTGTTTTTTGTATTGTTGCTTTGCTTTGTATAATTCGTTTGTCTGTTTTTGTTTTCCAAATTTACCATATTTGTATGTTGGTGAGACTGTTCTGTTGATAGCAAGGCTAAACGTTGTTACTGATACGTTGTTACTGATACTTTGCTTGTTCTCAAATTAGTGCAGAAGCTCAAATATCTTATGAAGTAGCAGAATTATGTGGATGAAGCCTTATCATTTCCTGTTGCCAAGTGGAATTTCCAATACCTACAACAAATCGATAGCAGTCTTTCGTTTAAACTCGCTCCAAAATCTCAGTTGCCTGCAAGCCTGCGTAAGGCTTAATATATTGTATAAATGTTTCGTCTTCCTTATAATATCGCATTGCGAAGATCAATCACTCTGACAAAATATATGTTTTCTTTCCATAATATCTATCAAGTACCTCAACTGTTTCATTAAATGTGTTCCCTGTCACATCGGTAGGTTTGAAGTGATCTACTAATATTCTAAAGGCATCAACTATTAGATTCTGTCGTGAAAGTATTTGTAGGTTGTGGTGTACCATTCATGATAATCAGGTAGAATAAACAACTTTCTGAAATTTTCTCTTTCCTAACGAATGCTCTCGCTTCTCCTCCCCCTTCTAGGACGTAAGAGTGGCGATTATCTACGGGCCGATCCAAATTGTAGTTTGTTCTTCTTCTACCTTAGTTGATAACCTCGTCGCCAGAATGTCCTATCAAAACTAGGTATTTGTAATAAGAACAGTTCAATGATTCATCATAGAATGAATGATATAACATGTCAAGAAAATCCAACTTCTGTCTGCTCGACAACTCTTACTCGCTACTTGCACTGGGCGATAAATGGATATGGATTGTTCAGAATATCACAGACATAACCTCAAATTGAGGAAAAACCGATTTTCGAAAATTTGAGGTTATGTGGGAAAATCTCGGATACAGAATTTGTAGATCTTTTTATTGCCAACAACTTTTTTTTGTAGGAGGTTAATTTTTGTTGAAAATCGTGAGAATCCATTTTTACCACCAGAAGTTCACCTACTTTCACTATTCTATCATAATCAAATCAGTATTTCATCCAGGCTTATTGTAGATGAGCTGGACATAGCCAGCCTATCTCTGCTTGTCACTTATTTCACCTTTGGCCACCACAGCAGGGCTCCATACTATCGCTGTGTATAGCCACAGGGATTGTTTGAGTCCAGGTCGCCAAGTTTTACCAAAGGAGCGCCTGACCATCATCAGTAATATCCTTGTCCTTGTTAGCACTTTTTCCAGATGTTTTTTCCAGGTGAGCTTCGAGTATACGTTTAACCCCAGATATTTTGCGCAGAAGCCCCAACATGAGCAGGTGCAGCATCCACTCTCATCGGACCGCAACTAGCCTGCGGAATCTCGTTTGGGGACATGAATGAGTTAAGAACCATCACAGGAAAATCTCGTAAGGAATCTCCAAGAGTTCATCATACGATCGGGATTAATCACGGGATAGACTTGATAGCGGGGAGCAGAAAGGTTCTACCTATACTTCGCCAAGCAATAATAATGATAAAAATAGTATTGGATATTACTGGTGATATTTTCATTACCTTCCGAGGTCTGTATCAAATCATGTAGATCTTCATTCTCTTCCACATTATCTATACTGGCAAGTTTCATGGACCTGAGTTCGCACTCTTTTATAGCTTCATAATAGTTAGCCTGGAAACAATTTTTCTTTTATATTCTGAATATCTAGGTGTCTGATAAAAACAATATTAATGATCACAGTTATGGTAACAAAACAGTAAAAATGATTTCGCACACTGAGAGGAGGATATTTGAATCTGCTGATTACTGTGCATTCTTCACGCGTTACAATTGTGTTGGTCATTATTAAAAATAAAACTGATATGTGGGTGATAAAAATGTAAGCTCCTCATACTGGGAAATTAAATTAAATTTCATATTTCGGGATGTTTCGGTAATATTATATTATAATTGGGTGAATTATTCGTTTTTGAATTACGGCCCTGGAAATTGATTGACTGAGTTAAATGAAAACGCAATATCGACTTACCATAGTGTTTTTCGAGAGTATTTCTTCATATTTAGTTACCAATTTACATTTCTTTACATTTTCAATGCTCTTTGAGCGTTTTCTACAATGAACTTCGAATAGCAAAACCTTTTATGATTATCTGAAACATATGTACAACACATACAGATTATATGTATTTTGATAAGCAGAAAAAGGAATGATAGCAATAATTACATCCGAAACGAACACTATAATTGTAATGAAAATTGAAATCAAGTAATTTTATATACACAAAGAAATTAATAGCGCAATAAATGTTCGAATTGGAGTCATTTCATTCTGCATAATTTTTTAACTCGTTTTTTCATATTATTTATTGCCCTCAATACACTTCTTTGCTGCGTTGTTGCGAAAGCATTCAAAGCCTCAATCTCAAGTCTTCCACATTTTCTATCTCTCCGCCAGCGTGAATCCTATTTCTCAATGTCCCCCATAGAAAATAGTCCAAAATAGTAAAATCTGGTGATCTTGCAGGCCATCTTATTGGCCCATTATTGCTATTTGCAAAGAAAAGTCTAATACATTGATTTTTAGCTTAAAACAGCACACATACCTAAATAACTCTCATTGCGTGAAGTTTTTAGGTGTCCTCTTGGACGACAAACTCACTTGGGAAGAACATTCGACCTTTGTCTGCAAAAATGTGTCACGGAAAATCTTTCTTATACGTAACCTGCGAAATTGCTTGTCACACTCAGCACTGTTAACAGCTTACCACGCACTGATACAGTCCACAATATCTTATGCCCTATTAGTATGAGGCCACTCAACATACGCTTCAGCAGTCTTCTCCATGCAAAGGAAGGTGGTCAGAATCATTGCTGGATTGCCTTATAGGAGTGCTTTCAAACATTTTAAGATACTAACTCTGCCATGTACTTACATAGTGCAATGTCTTATGCATATAAAAGCAAACTTGAAAAACTATAGGACAAATGAAAGTTCACATTCATACACAACGCGAAACAAAGATATAATACATCAACACTATCTGAGACTTTCCAGAACGAGAAATGGGACTAGCTATTATGCAATCAAGTTCTTCAATGTTTTAGCACACGATGTCCAAGTTCTCTAGTATGTTCAATTCAAATCTGTCATCAAGCGGTTCCTGGCTGATAATGCGTTTTTTGATTTTGATGAGTTCCTATCAACCGATATTTAACAACTTATACATCGATTAATGTATCGTATACGTATTGCTGTTTGTTGAATTTTATTGTGTATTTTAGTATTTTCAACGACAAAGATTGTTTATCTTTTGTTATTTTATATTAATATTCAATTTTTCATTTTATTTTATTACTGACTTTTCAAAGCACTATTGTGTAATATAATCAATAAAGATCTATCTATCTATCTGTTGTTGAATGTGGTATTCAGAAACTGATTAACCTCTCTTGTACAATGAGGACAAGCTCCATCATGTTGAAACCAGATTCCATTCAACCTATACCTATTGGAATATGTTCATGTTATTCAGTGAAGGTGGTCCTTCAGAATTGCAAATAACGTTAGCCATTCAATGTCTCCTGGAAAATATATGGACCAAGAATATTATTATCAAAAATTCCTGCCCATATATTGAATTCAAATTAGGACAAACTTTTCTGAAACTATTTTCATTGGTCTGAGACCAAACATGTTCATTATTCCTATTGAATATACCGCAATTTGTGAATCGACTCTCATCGGTCCAAATGATGTTATTCAAAAAATTCCCATCTCTTACGATTTGTTGCAGAACCAGTTGCAGAAATTTCTTCTTCTTTCGGGATCCCGTGGATATAATTTATGAATAGTTTTAATTTTGTAACATTCAAAATTATGCTTTCCGAGAGTGCGCCAAACTGTAATTGGTGGCAAATTTAATTCATCTGCAATTTGTACCGATGATTTCGATGAATTTTCATTTATCTAAAATTCAGTGATATTATTAAAAATAAAAAATTAAAAAACTTCTTCAACAATACTTTCCCCTATTTCGGCTAGAGTTCTGTTACCATGTGATCTATTTTTATCGTAGATATGTTTCAGATACTCATAAACTGTTTTGCTATTCGAAGTTCATTGTAGAAAACGCTCAAAGAGCATTGAAATATGAAGAAATATGAATTGGTAACTAAAAATGAGAGAAATATACTCTCGAAAAACACTATGGTACATGGAGAGACGTGGAAGTTGCTATTGTGTTTTCATTTAACTCAGTCAACCAATTTCCAAGGCCGTAGTTTAAAAGGGAATGATTCACACAATTATAATAAAATATTACCGAAACATCCAGAAATATAAAATTAAATTAAATTTTTCAGTATGAAGTGAACGTCGACGATCCAAAAACTACAACAAAAAATACTGGTCCGTATTTAAAAATACAAATATGGGGGTGGCCCAAGTTAGCTGATACCCCGTATAAAAGATTCATGGACATATTCTGATAGCCCATATCAAGTGCCAATAGTGAAATGTGGACAGATTTTCAATATGTCTGCGAATAGAGAAGATACAGGCAAAAATCCAGCACATTGAAAATTGAAATTTTTCAGTCATATTTTTTTGAATGAGTCATTCTGTATGATTTTATATCTGAGATAATTGAGATAATTAAGAAAAATCTTCAACAACTTTTTTTCTGCTGACACCGAACTGCTTTGATGGAATGTAAACTGGGTTAGGTTGATGGTTCATCAACTCAACATTTGTGAGTTTTTCACATATATAGCCACGTTTTTCTTCACATAAACGATCGTCCCAGAATTGCTTCTTATTTTTCAAGAAAACTGCTATACAATTATCCTTTTCTCCAACGGCATTGGGTTCACCCAGGCCCCAGCTGAAATCTGTCACTTCATCTCCATTGAGCCAATTCCAGATATCATCATCTGGCCGCTTTTTTCCGGACGTCCATAAGGACGTATTGGTGTTGATGCCTGTAACAAACGATGCAATCACTCATCGATTATTTATCTGAAGTCAGACACAACGAACTGCTTTTATTTATGATCATTTCCCAGATTTTGCTGCTACAAACTGAAAATACAGAGTGACTTCTATCGATGGTTCCCTTAAATATTGAGGAGATAATTCGAAGTCAGAGTTGAAACATACTTTATTGTTGGAAGATAAGAAAACTTATTTGCAAAGCTTCATCAACTTGACGATAACATTGAAATTGATTGAATTAGATGAACAATTGAAAACTACTCTGGTGATCCTCCTTATCAACAAAACATCAGCCTAGATGAGAAATAAACACCACATCCGGGGAGACTTGACAACATAGGTTGCGCATTCGCTATTTCAACTGCAGGAGAAAACCGGAAAAACCATTATTATGCTCCCTATTGCTCAACCTCGAGTCGGGGAAGTTCTCCAAAGAAGAGGCTGAGGAAATTAGGGAGGTGGCAATCTGTCTTCAGGATGCAATAGTCTCCTCATTCCAAAGAAGCTGCCCTCTGACCAAATGGAGGCAGAAGAGCACGGTGCAATTCTGGACCAAGAAGATGATAATCCTAAGAAAAAGAACCAGATCTCTGTTCAATGAGGCCTACAAAACAAAGCAGTGGGGCAAATACAACGGAGCTTATTCTCTGTACAAAAGAGCCGTATAAAGAGAAAGAAGAAGGCGTCGTGAAATTCTGCAGAAAAGTCGAGAGCACGGCAAAATGCTCAGGACTGAACAAGATCTTGTCAAAAGATCCAGTTAATCCTGTGGGTATACTTGTAACCTGATCTTAGGTACATATTCAGCCTGGCTAGCTTTCTGATGTTCGGAGGCAAGGCGTAAGTCACTCGATGGTCCCCAAAAGGCCTACTTCGTGGCACAGAGAATGAGTTCCTTATTAATTATGGTGTTCATTGGACGCCATCTACAGTGTTAAATGATTTTAAACACTTACTCCCAGGCCAATCTCTGTAGAAAGACCTTAACTATGCTGAAAGGAAGATTCAACCCCAACTTCAAACAAAAGACAAATTTAAATATAAATATTCAATAAATTTTCGTGGTTGTATATTTTAATAACAATAGAATCAAATATTCTTGATATGTTATGAAAAAAATGGGTCCTCCAAGTCGTAATTCAGGAAATTATGGAAGTTATTGTCTCAACTAGCCCGAATGCATTCAAACCTTACGCAATTAGACATTTACTAAGGAATTACGACTCTTTGGCTTCGTTGCTCCTTTTTGGTATCCATAAATAAATGTTTCCACGAAAATCTCTAGCGTTGGATCTGCTTCACTATGATTTTCGGCTTTACAATACCACGACAGGCTTAACAACACTATTACCATACATCACAGGCTTTTCAATACCATCACAGGCTTTACAATACCATCACAGGATTCACAATACCATCACTGGCTTTACAATACCATCTGAAATTATATCATTTTGTTGAATTGCCCTTTTTTTAAATTTGCCGATTAGTCCATATACAATCTGTCTTATATTCTTTTTAAATTCTTCTTCAAATTCCTTGCATAGCTATGGTAAGAAGAGAAGAAACTTATGAGGAGTGCTTTTATGAAAAAATGTTCATATGTTCAATTCTCGTAAAGCGAGTTACCTTCGATGAATCTCTGAATAACTTGAATATTCACCTCTCATTTGTGTGGTCCAGCAATACTAGGTAGGTTGCCAAAATTGAATAAACTCAAAATCAACCTCCAGCGAGCTTCAGCGTTACCAGGTCAGAAATGGACTAATGGTGTTTCAAACACTTCCGTCCTCTCCAAAATTGATTTGAATAGAAATTTCATCGTTGCCATAACTATCATACGCTTGTCATTGAATTATACCAAAGAGACAAGCATTCCTCGATTTTAAAAACTAAATAAAAACGATGACGAACATATTTCTCTCTCTCTCTCTCTTTTCCATGGAAGTAGAATTTTGTGTAAACAAATTCAATGCAGTGACCCTACTTTAACAAATTGAATCGTAACAGGAAGAAGAAGCGCTGTCGTCTGAATATAGTGACCCTACTTCAACAAATCGAATTAAAATTCTCTTCTCTTCTCTTCTTAAAACATTGAATGTTTCCTCAAACCGACGCGGGAACGCGGGAGCGGGAGCGGGAACGAGATGAATCCGATACTAAAATCCATAGTGGGACATATTGGTGTGATTATTCGTATTCCGAAATGCATACAAGCAACGAAATTTGTATGGTTTGCTACGTGTGCTGTTTTTCTAGCAATTGCACGGTTCCAAAGTTCCGTTCCCGCTCCCGCGTTCCCGCGTCGGTTTGACGGAACCTTGATTCTATCATTGTAAACATTCCTTCTTGATTACCACACAATTATGGATATAATTAAATCACCAGAGATATCCATGGGAACCAAGAGCTGTAAAATTAAAAAAATTATATTTCATGTGAAATAGGATGGTATGTCTCTAGAAAACTTATTTTATGTGGTGATCAAATGACCAGTGTTTGGAGATTTCACCTTGTGACCTGTTTAAACGAGGAAAATAACGATGTACCGTTGTCAACGTTACACACTAATGCGAGTCGACGAATCATCCACCAAATCAGGAGAAGAATCTCCAGAGATACTCCTCGATAATCACTTTCCTGAATCTATGAGAACAAATGACTCAGTCACCCCCAGGGAGTACAAACAGTTGTGGCTAGGCCCACAAGGGAAACCAAGGATATAGCGAAAGAGGTCATCACCTGCAGGAAGGTAGAATGGGCCATGGCATCCTACAATCCATTCAAATGGACTGAAGCAGAGCCAGACGAAATTCAACCTGTACTACTACACCAAGGAGCAGACCTACTGATTCCTTACCTAGTCAGGCTATATAGGGCAGACACATACCTAACACTTGGCAAGGTCCAAAGTGGTCTTCATACCGAAGACGCGGAAATCATGCTGTGCCCAGGCTAAGGAATTCAGACCAACCTGGCCATCATCGTTCATGTTCAAAACGATAGAAAAACTAGTTGAGAGGAACATCCAAAATGATGATTCGAATAATCCAATTTTCTTAGAGTACAAACACAAATTAAAAACACAATTATCATAACTGAAGACATGTATTGATCGTCACAAAAGTCTAGAGACATTTTTCCTTCGTACTGGAATAGGCACTGCTCGATTTAGAAAATATTAAGCGTTTTGGGGGTTTCAAGGGATGAACTTTCACCTTACCAAACGGAAGACGAATGTGGGTCATCGCGTCTCAGAACTCGCAGCTCTCTAACTATATTTTCTTTCTCTTGAATTCTGTTGTGCCATATAAAATAAGTCAAATCTGATTGGCTTTATTTCAATATTCTGACTCATGAAACCAATACCATTATACAGGTAACTCGAATCCAATGTGATTCTAGTTGAGCCGTCATAGTGAAACTGCTTTTACTTGTTAACAAAAAACAATTGTTATTCAAAATTATTAAACTCACCATGATGCTGTAACAATTCTGTAATCTGCTTTTTTTTCTCAGTATTTTCGATGCTCACAAGCTTCATGAATCTCAAATTACACCTCTTTATTGCTCTGTCGCGGGTTGCCTTGAACACATTGAAATTATCAAATCTAAAATTTCATTGTTGATATTGATGATTACCTGATCCTTTCCTACATAAAAATCCTGTGCCGAAGACGAAGTATCTGAAAATTTTCAATACCGATTAATTGATTGATTTATCGGTATTCTTTTTACATTGAGATTTTTTTATTTCAATAAAGAGTATAAAATACAAAAACTACATTGTTAAAAATTGTTAAAATTGTTTTTTCCGTTAACCAGCTGTCGTTCCCTTACGAACGGCAGCCCTCAAAAGTCGAAACTTGTGCGAGCCAAGGATTAACGAGGTCTTACCTTTTTACGTGCGATTCCTAGCACTTTCTCGGGCCATCAGAAAAAATTCTGCAGTCGCCGTGGTTTGAACCATCGCCGACTGGCATCCAAAGTGATCAAATCATGTCGCTTCAACCACTCGGCTACCTGGCCCCATTATAGATAATATAGACTTGAACCTTTTCAATATGGGCCGTGGTGTTCGGTTGGTAGAGCGTCAACCTCCTAAGAGTAGGGTATTGGGTTCGATTCCCAGCTTGGTCACCGGTCTCGTGCATGGAATCACACGTTAGAAGGAGGAGACTGCGTCTTTTCTAGCTCGTACAAGTCTCTCGAAGACTTTCGAGGGTTCCACGTAGGGGTACAACAGGTTGACGGAATTAACAATTTTAACAACTATTGGGCTATAGAACGAGACAGACAAAAAATGTCAGATATGAATACTATCCGTTCATTAGGTTAGGGTTAGGTTTGAACGTGAAAGGGTCCGTATCAGGCCCACCACTGCTGCCAATGTCATATTGTGGCTCACCCAATGATTATATTTCTCACAGTATATCCAATCTCTTAACGAAATTGAGGAATGTATTGTGAGAACGATTCACCAGATTTTCTGGCCTCACTGTCGTATCGCCAAATATTGAGAATCTGGTTCTGGCCGCTGCAGGATATGTACAATAAATGTGCTCAGCCGTTCCATCATCCTTCATGCATAGCCGGCACTCTGTATGTCATGTTTGAGTTTGCAGTGGCCAGTAAGCAAACCTACTTGTATAACTCTGAGATGCGCTCCATTGAGTTCTAGCAGTTTGTCAGAGTCCTGTTTTTTCTTTGTACAAGCAATAAATGCTTTGGAATGGGCTAGGCCCGGTTGACTTCGCCAATGCTCAAGCCTTTAATTCTCTGCCCAAGCTTTTATGACATTTTCGGCAGTGTTTTATGCTAAACCGATTACCGGTTCTGGTCCAGTGAACGTTGTTTCGCCCCCCCCCCCTCCTTTTGCTAGGGCGTCCGCTATTTCGTTTTCTTTTAGGATTATGTGACCTGTTAACGAGACAGGGTAACGTTGTTTCGTTGCGCTAGTCGGTTTAAGGTGTCTCTGCAGTTCCATACTGATCTAGATTTAAAGCAGTTGGATTCAAGCGCTTTCAGTGCTGCTTGACTATATGAAAATCTTATTATTGTTTTTCGTGTGTGGTGTCGATTTTCCAGCTCCCTTGCACACATTTCGATGTCATATACCTCTGCCTAAAATATCGTAGATCGTTTACCCATACTGAATGAACGTTTCACTACTGGGTTTATTCCATATATTCCGGCTCCGACGCCTTCCAGAGTCATGGGACCATCGGTAAACCAACGTTCATTAGGTTTGAGTTGTAAAACAACATCAGATGACACTTCGCCCTTTCATCTATGTCAGATCATATAATTATGTATGGATTTAAATATTTTGCAAGATGAATAAAGATAATTCATTATTATTATTTGCCCTACATAGGTTGGTTCCATCCTGGATCCAGTCTTCTCTTTCGGGAAAGACCACAGTATAGTACGTGAGAAGGTTGATAGTTATTGGCACGATGTCTGAGGGCATTCCACGAATGTTGTGCCCACCAGCATGCTACTGCCTCTTATTTGACACATGCCTGTGGTAGACTAATGGCCACTTGGTGAAGTCTGTATGTTGCCCATCTTGCCTCTCTCTCCAGAACTATGTGAAGAGGAAGTTATCCAAGTAGGGCTTCTATTGCTGCCGTTGTCGTGGAGTTTATTAACTATCGATAGTTGTTAGCAATTAATTTTCACTCCCATTCTCCTACAGTGTAGGCTATTATGGCAAATGAACAACTACTTGTCTTGCTAATGCCACGACTGGTTAAACACTTTTGTTACAAATGTTATTCCCTTCATCAACCAGCTGCCCCTACGTGCAACCACCAGAAGTCCTCGAGGGACTCTTGCGAAGACGCATCCCTCACTTTTCAACGTGTGATACCATGCACGAGAGCGGTGACTACGCTGGGAATCGAACCCGTGACCGTGACCCTATGATTCAGAGGCCACCACCACGGCCCATTGATCACAGGTAGCACAGGTTATTGAAATGACGTCCTAATGACGTGTCATTGAAGTCCCTTTTGATTTTCGACGTCTTCGACCACAATTCATGACATCAAATTGACGTATTTAGTGGCGGTCATAATGACGTCCATAAGAAGTCAACTATTTGTTATTCGAAAATTGTCGATATAAAGAGTCCTTCAATGAGAGTTGTTCCAGAATTCGTGATTACAGAAATCTGGACCACTCCTGTTAGCAATTCGCCAAAAATGATTTAGGGCCAGTTGTATGAAGCGTTCTGTTACATTGCGTCTACGTCCAGAATGAAATCTGGATAAATAGTTGTTATATTGTAACAATTTTGCATGGTTACTCATGAGGTTAGTTAGGTTAGTTTGGCTAGTAATAGACGCATCTTCAACTTAGTTTGCATGAGCTGTCTTGTCATTTAAACTTTTAAAGTCACCAATCGCTGAGTTGCTGCAGTTGGGACATAGACGCTTGTTGAAAACACCAGTTGCCGAAAGCCCTGGTAGCGTTGCAAATACTAAAAAATATTTCTCAGAATACTAGAAAACATTTCTCAGGATTAAAAAATTCAAGATAACTTTAAATTAGAGGAACAGAAGGAACTTATTGAATTCTTTGGCGAAAATGAAGAGGGAATAGGCTGATGGAGTTCTATACTAAAATTTGAGAATACCGCCAATGATTAGACTATCTATGTAGTAGATGAAAAATTTCAATGAGATGAGTTGTCTTTTTCATACTTCCCAATGTCAAACAACAAATTGTCATAAATCATGAAATATTTGTGTCTGAAACAGTAAAAATATTCTCGAAAATGATAACGAAATTGTTGGCATGGGCTGAAAATACTCATACGTGCTATTGATATCCATTTGTTCCAAAGAATATTTTATTTCTGATTTTTTACTACACCTTTTTCAATTGCAATTCAGAAAGTATAACATGTATTTCTGAAAGTATAATTTGTAATTCAGAATAGTAAATTGTAATTCAGAAACCGTAACATGTAATTCAGATTAGTAAATTGTACTTCAGAAACCGTAACATGTTATTCAGATTAGTAAGTTGTATTTCAAAAAGTGTAAAATGTAATTCAGATTAGTGAGTTGTTAATCAGAAAGTGTGACATGTAATTCAGAAAGCGTGAGTTGTAATTCAGAAAGTGTCAACTGTAATTCAGAAACCAAGAACAACCCGTATTAGACGGAGAGCTGACTACGTAGAAATACGGGTGACTCGGTGCAAAGTGAATTTTAGCATTTATAGGTTCGGTTGTCACCAACGTAGAGTGAGACGGGCCGCCAGAAGGCACCCCGGAAGAATAACGCGAGGGTAGAGGGTTAAATATGCATTTTTTTAAGTAAAATAAGTCATAAGGTGCAAGGCTGGAAATTGGCAGAATAATCGGATGTTATACAAATAAGGGGAGAAAAATTGCCAGAAGTCTAGGTGGAAGATAAAGGCCTGCCAGAAGGCGCTAATGTCGTGAAATTTTATACTTTTTTTTGAAATATAAAAAAAATCATACGTAGTTTTTTGTAGTACTGAGTTAGTACAATGAAATTGTTCTTACAAACTTTTCGTTTAGTTTTTAGATTTTGATGCTTTTATAAAAAATGTTTCTATGTCCCGTCTTTTTTTTTTTCGATTTTATTTTTTCCCCACTCTGTTAACGAATTCTAAAAACTGAGATTTGAAGAGTAGGTAGATTTTGTCAAAAGGTATTTGCTGCAAAAAAAATGGATTTTTTTCAGTAGTTTGGGAGATCTATCGATTCCCCGGTTTTTTGGAATATTTCACGGTACATCGATTTTATGGAAAAAATTCATTCATATTTTTTGTAGATTTTCTGAAGGCGATCAAAAAAGATATTCTGATGAATTTGGAAAATTTTGAGCGTTTCCGAGATATTTCGAATTTTTAAGAAAAGGGTTGCTAATTACACCCCTTGGCTTCCTCGGGAAGTCGAATTTTCTGATCAAACAGTAAAGGAGAAGTGTTTTGCAATATTATGACAAAATTTGTTGGTGCTCCGACGTCGACTTCATTCATATTTCGAATTTTTAAGAGAAGGGTTGCTAATTACATCCCTTGGCTCCTTCGGTAAATCAAATTTTCTGATCAAACAGTAAAGGAGAAGTGATTTGCAACATTTTCAGAAAATTTGTTGGTGCTCCGATGTCGACTTCATTCATATTTCGAATTTTTAAGAGAAGGGTTGCTAAATACGCCCCTTGGCTCCCTCGGGAAGTCGAATTTTCTGATCAAACAGTAAAGGAGAAGTGTTGTGCAACATTTTGAAAAAATTTGTTGGTACTCCGACGTCGACTTCATTCATATTTCGAATTGTTAAGAGAAGGGTTGCTAATTACACCCCTTGGCTCCCTCGGGAATTCAAATTTTCTGATCGAACAGTACAGGAAAAGCGTTTTGCAATATTTTGACAACATTTTTTGGTGCTCCGACGTCGACTTCATTCATATTTCGAATTTTTGAGATAAGGGTTGCTAAATGCACCTCCCAACTCCCTCGGGAAGTCGAATTTTCTGATCAAATAGTAAAGGAGAAGTGATTTGCAACATTTTTACAAAATTTGTTAGTGCTCCGACGACGACTTCACTCATAAGTCGAATTTTTAAGATAAGTGCAAAATGCACCACCTGGCTCCCCCTATAGTAGGGTTGAAAAATCCACCCCAGGATCCCAACGGCGGTCAACAATTCTCTAACGGAATGGTCCTTTTACAACCCAAAATGGACAGTCAAAATCTGTGTATGCTGGAACCAATTTGAAATGAATATTCAAAATTTTAGGGTTGAAAATTTCAACCCTGAATCTCATTATTCAGTACTTCAAGAAAGTTGCATATTCAAAATATCCAACCCTAGTCCAAAAGCGAAATTATTTCATTACAATACCTCAATTTGCCGGAAGTCATTTTACGCTACAACCGCATTATTTACCCACCCACTTTCAACCCTGTCGTCAGTAAAGTTATGCAAAAGGTCCACATACTCTATTTTATAGATATTTGTTATTATTTATCATAATAGCCCCCTTTTGGTGTCTCCGGGGTGTCTCCGGAGATTTCGGCTGCTATCTTTGGCCGCTCTTTTCACACCGGTCAGATCTTTGATGGTTTCTGAATTACAAGTGATGGTTTCTGAATTACAATTGACGCTTTCTGAATAACAATTCACTAATCTGAAATTCAAGTTACACTTTCTGAAATACAACTTGCTAATCTGAACAGTTTGACGTGTTTTTGCATTTTTTTCAAAAGTGATCGTTGTACGTTTTATGAATTTTATGCATTACTTTATCATAATACTGTATAGGCAGATTATAAAGAAAAAATCTATCTGAATTGAAATTAAAAATCTAACGCTCCTGGCGCGGTGATGGCACACGGTATAAAATTTTGTTCCATGTGCCGTCACCGCACTTGGGACGATTTGATCGTGATTTATTCACATATTTTATTTCAGTGTGAAACCTTAGCAATGCTATCTTGCAGAGAACAAGAATCTAAAATGCTTGAAACTGATGAAAAGAGCAACGAAATCGGAAGTTAACATAACCTACAACATTACTTACACAAGTCCTCATTAAAGAGTTTAAAACAGTTCTTCAAACATAGCCCTGGTGACCTTCTGGTCAGTTTTTAAGTAAATGTCCAACTATTCTCAAACGCAGACCTTCTGAAGATGGCCCTAAAAGGCTTTCAAAACTGCGAGTTGAACTAATACCCACTTTATATCTATTTATTCAGCAATTATTTGAGGGTTTTTTGGGTTCAATTCCTCCTCAGCAAATTCTTCGAGAAATGTGTGCGAGCTTGAGGAGTCGAAGCCCTTACCTTCTAGCGCGTGATGCCATACAACGGACCAGCGACCGTGCTGGTTGAGAAGCGAACGTTCTACCATCACGACCACCACCGCCCATGTTAAAATATGAAATTTCATACCAAACTTGAGTCGTTTACATTTTTTTGATGTCTAAATTGAAACCTTGCTCCCCACAAAACTATAGATTTGTCAAGAGTGACTCACTTCTCTTTTTGGATAATAAAGGAGTATATTTTAAACATCATACTATAAGCATCCTCTGTATTCACAGCACGAAGACATAAAATCATCGTAGGGTGTACCCAAAGGCAACACCTTTGCAGGTAGAGGAAGATCATTACTATTATTATTTGCAGTGGCGCTCTTGGGCGACTAGTTGATTTTATAGTGGCGTACAGAGTTTTGAGCAAATGGAAAACCCGGAAAATCTATAGCACTATCCCAGGTCGGTGCGTATTCTAACCAAGCATTAGACGACGGGTTTGGCATCTAGAGAACTCACATTACACTTGCTTTTCAATAGGGCATGCGGCCGTATATCGATACTCGATATATTCGGGAAAAATGTTTCTTCCACATCTGGTCCCGAACCGGGTACAATGCTAGCCTTAGTTTCAACGGCCGTCACCTCGACCGACCACCCTAAATATTGAAGAATCATAAATCTGACAGTAAAATGATTTATTATTTTATCGTAGCAACAGTCATTTTTTGGTTGCTATACATTATGCAATATCATGCGATACATGATATAAGTTAGTTAAAACTAATTAGGATGCTTCCATACAACTTTCCTGATTGACAGATACATTGAAACTGGCGTTTTTTGTGCAGTTTTCCTGGCAAATATCAGAATTGTTTGATGATTTTCTTCATGTTATATAAGCAAGTTCTAGTGATATGCAACATTTGGCACATGGGCCGTGGTGGTCAGTTTATGGGCCGTGGTGGTCGGCTGGTAGTGCGTTCGCCTCGCATGCATGGGGTCGTGGGTTCGATCCACCGATTCACCGGTCTCGTGCATGACATCACACGTTAATAGGTGAGAGCTGCGTCTTCATCAGCTCACACAAGTCTCTCGAAGACTTCTGAGGGTTGCGCGTAGGGGTGCAATCGGTTGACGGAATTAACAATTTTAACAAAAAAAAATTAATTTGCCTTACAACCTCAACCAAATTAACTAACATCTACATAAGAACCCTTTTCAACTACAAATGAATTGCAGTTAATTGATTCTATTTTCTATTTGAATATATTTTCAATACTCAGCATTGACTGATAGCTTTGATTCTGACACAAATGAATGAAGGGGTACCGTGCCAGACGCGTTACTGGTACAAGGTGAAATTTATGTTAGTCAACAAATATAACGTGTATACATGAACCAAGTGTTGCTGAAAACGAATTACACTTCATTCTATGTGCCAGTACATTTTCAATACTATACGTTATGAGGTAGCATCGGATTTGGCAAACATAAATAAATAAGTCGGGAACGCGCCAGGCGCGTCACTGGCACTCAGTAAAATCTACACCAACGCGTGAAGCGCATTGCCGGAGTCGAATGTGTTAAAGGGGTTTAATGTGATTATAAACCAAATGTTTTGATAGTTTTTGGGTCTCGTTTTTTTCGTTTATTTCAATTTGTTACCTGTCCGATGATATTTAAACTGTCAGCTGTCAACTGTCAGCTATCAGTGGAGCCAACTTAGCTTCTGGGGTGTCTGATCAGAAGCAACCAAATACATCATTATTTTAAAGCTGGTCAGATTGGTCGGTTATGCATGGAACATGCAAATATTGAAATATCTGAATGTTGGTACCCTAACTTCCTGGATGAAAAAATATTCAAGGTGAATTTCGTTTTCGACTTTGAGAGAAGGAGTTTGATGGAAGAATTGGTGAAAGCTACAGGTGTCTAGCCATACAGGGGTTCCTGGTTTTGTTCGGTTGACAAATCCTGAATTTGTATAGTAATCCTTTGTGGATATTCGGTTATACTCATCTCACTATCAACTCCAAAGTCCTGGGTATTGATAGATGCCTATTTTGGACAGTTACGACAATTTCGCGTTCGATACAGTTTTTGTACAAGATGAAACCCTTCACGGAAGGTGAGTTTTCCAACTTTTCTTCTCATCGTTTCCATGCTAGCGACTGTTCAAAACAGTTGTCTACTAAGAAATATTTATAGAGTTGTTGTACCCGGAGAAATCCAACCCAGGGAATTGTCACGTTTCCTTGTCTGGTTGGGTATCTCCCAAGCTTTGGTTAAGCCTCACGTCTTCCTATTGAGGATATTTATGGTATTATTGAACAAGTATAGCTCATTTGTCCGAAGTGTACAACACCTGGTATGTCAGTCCTGGTTGGCATAGGATCTAGTCCAAAATCTTCACGACGGTGTCACCAGAGAAATAGGTGTCACCAGAGGAATAGGTTTCACTTACAAACGAAAACAGAAATCCTTACCCCGACCCATTGCCATCAAAAAAAGAGTTGCAGTAAGCCCATTGTGTCTTTTCCGTCAAAGAAAAAGTTACACCATAACTAGGGAAAGGCATAGTGCTTAGTAATCCCGAAAAGTGCCCCCGGGCACCGCAATACTTTTTGGGATTACTAAGCACTGAGCCTTTTCGTGAAATGCTCTAAGCACTAAGCACTGAAACCCAAAAGTGCTCAGGAGCACAGTGCTTACGAGCACTAGAATACTTTGAGCACTTTCTCGAGCACTAAGCACAGTGCTGTGGGACAGCTCTGATTGTGATATTCTGGTCAGTCATGAGCTGGACTATCAGCCCTTCAAAGGATGACGCTGAGTTTTGGGACACCCTGTATAGAAAAAAAAAGCAATTGCTTTCAGTTTTTGCTTAGTTTTCATTCATTATGCTCCCAGCTCGCAAACATCAGTTACCGAATTTTTTTACACAGTGTTCGTCATGAAGTCCGCATAAGTTTTTTTTTATCCTGAGAGTAGAACAACTGAGTTGTGACCCGATGGAGTCGGAATGGTGATTTGAAAAAAGTTCTTGGAGAAATTGGAAAAATAACAACTCACCATCAGCGCTAAGAACATCACTTATATGTAATACAGACAATAAAGCAAATATCAAATGAAAAGAGAATGACATATTTGCACTATTCAAGTGAGTTACTGGAATGAAAATGTAAAAAGAATACCGAACTTTATATATGTTAGAGCCTATCAACATATTCTAATTTCGTCCTTATTGAGAGTCTCTCAACATTTTCAAAGATAACTTATTCATTTAATTATGATAATTGAACCCATACTATTTTCTCGAAAAGAACTTATTTGTTTAATTGGTTTTTTTAATTGCTGAAAAGTTTCAGTTTCCAGAGATAGTTTAGAATAATTATTGAATATTCCATAGAAATTCATGGATAAGTCTTATTGCTGCTTTGAAAAACTATTTTTTTCCGTAACCTTGTGTAACAAATGCTGTCTTTATAACTAAATAAAGCATTATCACAACTGATTCGACCGAGCGGAGTCGTTAAAAAACATAGTAATAATTTGGAACGTTGGGTTCTAATTTTCTAGCAACTAGGAATCATACCTCACAGCATTTCAGATTTCTAACTCACCTTTCTTTTTCATCAGATGATCTCGACTTTCTATACTCGATGCTGGATTGAGAACTCGCTGCAAAACTCACTTTAGCACTCAAATTTACTTACTCTGTTCAACTCTAAGTAAAATAATTTTCTCTCAAATCAAAAGGATTTTTGTAAACTGGATAACTTTTGAGAATAAAAACCATAATTCAAAACACTTATATCTATTAAACAAAACAATAAAAAAATAACAACAAAAGGTGTTTGGGACATTCCTCAAATTACTTGATGAAGCAACTTCTGATTTTAACTAATATTATAATTTAAACAGGAAAAAGTGAATGAGGCCAGACAATTTTCTAATAATTTAACAAGATAAACTGCAAAAGACTCGAAATAATTCAAATACAACAAATACTAAGAGTTGATTAGAAGAATCAACTTTTTAGAGACAAGTGGAAAAGATCGACTTTATACATATTCAAAGGATGAAAGTTAACGATAGTACCCAGATTCAATATTGTGTTGAACAGAGTTGAAATATGACAATTACAATAACTTGAGTAAACTAATAGAACTGCGCAACCACATGTTGACTTGAACTAATAAAACGAAAGACTAACTTTCGAAATTGTGTCCAATTTCATAGTTCGATCATCTACCCTCTCTGCAAAGTGCTTTCTGGGTGGCCTATCTGGGTATCATGAAAATCTGTGCCTCTCAACAAAAATAACATATGCAAACTATTGGGATATTGAAAGGTTTCCTGGTACTCTGAAATGTCTCATTTGGAAATATTATTACAAGTCTCTTAAAAGTAATATGATACACTCGTTTCAAAGATGTTCCTTCGTAACCAATGTATTTCTGAGAATCTTTGTTAGGATAACGTTATTTCTACACAAGTGTTCGACGGTTTCTTGACCTGAGAGGATTAATTAGGGGTTGGGTAAATTATTATGTCCGGTCATACGATACGTTCTGTTATACTTGTAGTCCCCGCAATCTGATCTTTCTTTATCTGAATATGAATTCGAATGGTTTGATTATTTTAGGTAACGAATTGATGGACTGATTACATGAATTGATTTTTTTCCACGAAATCGGAATATGTGGTAATTCAATACTTATTTTTTTTCCTTGGTGTTTTGGCATCGACTGCTATGGTCCTCAACCGAGTGTTCTGGATAGGCATTGTAACTAACTCTATACGCCACCTTAGGAGCAGCACTATTAATTATTAACGCAACAGTGAATCGTGGAGGATTATTACCAGTCAATTCGAGCCTCAATTTTTTTTTTCTTTGGTATTTTGGAATCGACGGCTATGGTCATTAGCCACGTGTTCTGGATAGGCCTTGTTACTAACTCCATCCGCCACCTTAGGAGCAGCACTGTTAATTGGAACGCAACAGTGAATCGTGCAGGACTCACCCCAGTCCAGCCACGAGATTTGAATAATTTAATCGGTCAAATTTCGAGCCTCAATTATTCAGACTCTCACATCTGAAAATGAAAAAAGCCCGCCTTGGATGCGAACCGAACCTAGAACCTCTCGGTTACCAGGCGGGTGCATGACCACTGCGCTAATCCCCGCCCTCTTTACGTATTCATGGGAGAGATAAATGGGAATTGACTGACACTGACATGCACTTGACAATTTATTCAGCATTGTATATTTCACATCTACAAGGTGTTAGTATCTAGGAGATGATAATATATAACCGAATTTAATAGTCCAACAGCCCCGCCTATTTGGTTATTCCTTGTAACTGAATACACTCCGAAATTTGACAGGGGTCAATGTCTTCGGAAGAGAGTAAGCTACCATATCATTTGTTGGTATATATCGATAAGTTTTTTAGCTATCTTCTGTCGTAGAAAATGGTGACGCACATCGATGTGTTTGGTAACTCAAGTCGGACCTACCCTTGTACGTCTTGACTTTATTCACATTCACGCTCTATGTTGAAAAAATTGCATCATCTCTCATCACCCTTGGTGCAGTTAGTTCATCTTCAGTGCATCATTCGATCCTGATAATTCAATGGTTCTACGCCAAAAATTACGGAATATATGGGGGCATTTCCATGAGGAGTGAAACGAATCAGAATTCCTGAAAAATGTTCAGGAGACAGGTTCATAAGTAGTACTTTGGGAATCTTGAATACGAATTTTATAGAGTATCTCATTTCCAACATTGTGGCCACTATAAAAAATACGACTACTCCACTATTATCCCACCAAATTTGTAGCATTGCGAATAATAGTGTCCTCGAAATTTGGAATACCTCTTATGAATTACATTTTATTGATACATGAACATTTTCAATTTCAACTCCGTGTGAACACTGTATTGTCAACATTTCATTCAGAAGTATATTGATTTATAAATTACGGTTCATTTTGATGCAGACATTTTGAACACCTAAATATCAGATTTGCAATTGATTAATATAACTTTCAATATACGATATGGGTTTCATGTGAAGTTTCACAAAAATGTTGAAATTTTTGATATTTCATAATATAAACTCAAGAAAATATTCTGAATAATTTGAATTATTTAACATATTTCTGCATTTTCACATTTCATGTTTGCTCAACACGCAGAATTTTTCATAAACTAAAATATACCGTGCGACTTCAAAATTTGGAGATTGGTAGCAAATCTGTGCAATCGTCTTCACATCGCTGAATATGAGTGGCATATGAGTATGTTCGTCACGCGACAGTATATACTGTGGCATACGTATGCTGTGCACTCATTGAAATTCTAGGTGACTTTCATCAAAGGATCACAGCCATGTATCTTCGACAATATTGAATTCAGACTAATGCAGGTTCTCCACCTATTTTGATTCATTTCTGGAGAAGCCATAACTGAGAGGGAGACCCTTGTTTCTATTCATGGTTATATTGATAATTTTGATTTATCCACGTCACAAATTTCAAATGAGAGAAATCCAGATAATCATGTAGACCCAAACAACTTTAGAAAACTTGATAAGTGTGTGTGTGTGTGTGTGTGAGTGGGGGGGTGTGTGTGTGTGTGTGTTGTGTGTGTGTTGCAAACTCCTCACTCGTGATAAACTTTGACTTCACACACTTGTTATACAGTATGTACTGTTTTGAACATTTTGGTAGTCACTATCAAAGTCGTTTTCCACCCCACTTATTTAAAAACAAAATTATTCCAATATTTGGAGGTACTTACCCTGTTCCCCACCCACTCCGTAAATTTGCCCTGGAGGCTAGAAATGTAACCAGGCTATTCCAGGAATGTCCACTGGTGGCTAACGAGTGTTCCCTCAAGTCATTCCCCAAACATCCTTGGAGATGAACTGGACTAGTCCACGAACATTCAAGGACGTTCCGACAATGTCCCAATAAGACACTCCTGGAATGTACAATTCGACTACAAAATCTTTGCTGGGAATGTCCACGGGATGTTCTGCGACTTTTTGCGACATTCTCGGAACATATCAGTTGTCGCACGTGGACATCCTTGAAACGTTTTGGGAATACACTTGTGCTATTAGGGATACGAGCTTCATCATCACGAAGTGGACACAACAGGGTTTATTTTGAAAACCAGTCCGCAACTACAGATAAATAAGTGGAGCCATGTAAAGTTCTGTGAAAAGGCCCCATAAGATCGACTGCTAAAATTTGATAGGGAAATTAGACTTCTTTTTAACAGCCCATCAAACCCATACGTGAAGTGTTGGTTAATTTATGTGATTGGCAAATTTTCCAAGAAAGGACAAACTCATTAACATCATATAACATCTTTGGCCAGTAGTAATTTTGTTGAATTCGAGAAAAAGTTTCATAGATCCCAAAATGCAAGCAAGTAGGTGGATCATGAGAATCTCTAATGAATTCGGAACATTGTGTTTTTGAAACAAGTACAGCCGATACTAGAACCGCACTGAAAAATGAAATAATTCAAGAATTTGCTAATACTCACAATATCAAACTACATTACATTACCTCTGATCATCTCAAACCGAAAGGAATCATCATCATTGATAATTTGAGAATACTCCAAACTACCCATAAGGAACTCGATATCATCAAACAAATGCCATATGCCATCATGGGATATACTCACTCGATAATCTCTTTCACGAATATGAAACCAACAGATGTTATCACTGGTCACGCACCCATCTACCTCAGACCCCTTCAATGTCAACCTTGAAAACTATATACATAGATAGATAGATAGATATTCATTTGACATTAAAAGTGCTACAAAATACACAAGGATTTGTCACTAAAACTAAAGATGTAAAACTATAGCACAAAATACATATATGGTGTACATAAATAAACTTGGTAATGAAACACATTCTTCTTGACCAATAGACAAACAAGCAGACATACACATTAAAATAATTAATTCTCTCGATCGTTATGTATTAAAAAATTCATTTAAGTTATAAAAACTTTTTTCAACTAAAAACCTTTGTATTTTCTTTCTGGAAAGTTAAAAGTCTGATTTCTAACGGCTGTTTGTTGAAAATTGAGCTTCCAGCACCATAAGGTGATTTTTTTAGTGTTTAGTATTAAGTGAGTGAGTGAGATGTGTATTTCTTGTGCTCTCCTCGTCTGGTACCTATGCACATCCTGATGGAAGCACGAAATTTTAAAAATATATATTCCAGTCACAGTTAGTAATCTCTGTTTTTTGAAAGTTTCTCTACAAGATTATCTGTATTGCAAATTGTACACAACTCTTATGATTATTTTCTGTAGTACAAAAATTCTGATTGATTGGGTAAGATTGAGTGGACAAGTGAATAGTTGATTGATTTCTTCCTTCAAGTTCAGTATGGCAAACGCTTTTTTTTAGCAAGCTTGGAGCACATCGAGTCTATTTTTCGATGAAACGTTGATTAGTATTGACTGTTGTTCCAAGAAATTTCACTTGGTCGCTGGTTTCTATATGACTTATTTTTGGCAGGAAATTTGTCTTATTCAATGACAAATGCATAAGAACTGTTTCGCTGACATTCATGATCAAATAATTATTAAAACACCATGATTTGAAGATTACCATGTCTGCTTTAGTCTCTAGTTCTATTGAATTGTTTGCGTGAATAATTACTGACGTATCATCCGCTTACATGTATATATTTCCTGAAGTTACAGATTGTGGTAAGTCATTGATGAAAGTAAGGAACCCCAACATTCAATTCCATTTCCTCGGACGTCTCTGAACCTATATTTACTGCGATTCGCCTATTTTGTAGATATGAAACTATCCGATCTAACGGTTAACCTGTTATACCTGATGTTTCTTATTTCTCTTCAAGGAATTTTGAATTCACAGTATCAAAAGCAGTAGTTATGTCAAAAAATAAACCTGCAACTTCCTTACCCTCGTCCAGACATGAATATATTTGATGTGTGCATTCGAGTGTTGCTAATTCAGTTGACTTTTCTGACCTATAGCCATATTGGCTGTTGGTAAATATTCTATTGTCTTCCATGAAAGAATATATTCTAGTTGCAAAAGACTTCTCAGCAATTTTCGATAGACCATAGTACCATAGTTCTATAATAGTTTTCAATACTATTCCGATCTCCAATTTAAGAGAATCAGGAAAATGTCCGAGTTCAAGAGAGTAATTCATTAATGACGCAATAGGTTGGGATATAACTATTCCAAAAGTTTGATTGGGATGTCATCAAATCCGGTAGAATTCTTGTTTTTCAATTTTTCTATAATTTCTATTACTTCTTTTTTGGTTACTGGGTTAATAAAAATACTACGACTGACACTATTAGGGATTGAGCATGATGTTGATATATGCCGCCAAAATGGCTCTTTAATTTTTTTGACACTGTGGTTACGAAATTACTAACAAATTAATCACAAATGACCTTCTTGTCTGTTATTACCTCATCATTGATCTTCAAGTTGATATCTTTTCTTACAACTTTTATGTCCAGCCTTTCATTCACAACTTTCCACATTGTTTTATGTGAATTCAGCTGATATGAAACAAAGTATAAGAAATGGGCAAACGAAAAAATTCTTCAATGAGAATAAATTTGTATCCAACATAGCAGAAGAAAATTGGCTGGATATTTATTCTTGTAATGACCTTGAGGCTTCTACAAACTTATTCGTGGAAAAAATCAAAATGAAAATACAAATTAGTAAGATAACCAAGGGATTGGTAAACTCAATCACAACAAGAAAAAACTTTTTATTCTAATGAAAAAACATCCTACTGACGAAAACAAAAAACATTATAAAAAATATCGAAACAAACTCAACGAGATGATAAAAACTGCAAAACGAGACTATTACCAAAAACAAATATCAAAAAATGAGAATAACACAACCGGATTATGGACATGCGTGAGAGAAATTACTAAAACTCAACAAAAAACTAAGGACATAACTGAAATCAAAACTCGCGATGGAAACATTACTACGAAAGAAGAAGAAATCGCGGAAGAATTCAATTGTTATTTCTCTGAAGAATTTGGCAGATGACATAAAGAACAACTCCATTGTGGAACCGGCTATACTAACTCATCTGCAGAATTATTTTGTCTTGACTGAAACAAATGAGAATGAAATTAGGAATATTATCAATTCTCTAAAAAACAAAAAAGCGCCAGGTATAGATGGTATAACAACAAAAGCTCTAAAAGCGGTGTCCCATATAATTTCTAAACCACTGGCTTATTTAATTAACTGGTGCTTTCAATCAGGAATTTTTCCTGAAGCCCTCAAATCAGCCGTTGTTAAACCAATATATAAAAGTGGTGATACATTGGACTTGGGTAATTACCGACCTATTTCACTGTTGTCAACTTTAGCCAAGATAGTCGAGAAATTATTAAAAAATCGCATGATAAGCTATTTAGAGAAATATAAAATTATGTCTAGCAAGCAATTTGGTTTCACAGAGAATAAATCTACTGAGGATGCAATAATTCACCTAGTGTCAGCAATAACAAAAAATATTGACACAAATAAGCCCACACTTTGTATATTTGTCGACCTAAAGAAAACATTTGATACAGTGTCACGAACAATTATTAAATGTACTGCAGAGTATTGGATTCAGAGGAACTTCTTACCAACTATTCAAAAGTTACCTTGCCGACAAAAAACAACTGGTAGCAATCGGCCACTCGAAGAGTTCTACCAAAACCGTTTCGTATGGAGTACCACAGGGAACCGTCCTTGGACCTATACTCTTCATTATCTATGTAAATGACCTATTCAAACTGGAGAGTGAGGGAGAAATTGTGAGTTTTGCCGATGACACAGCCATTTTGTACGAAGCACCTAGCTGGACTCTACTGAAAGAAAAGAGTGAAAGAGACTTCATTAAAATCATTAGTTGGCTGAAAAACCGCCTTCTAATAATCAATTTTGATAAAACTATATTTCTGCCATTTACTTCGTACTCCCGTTACCTACCAGATTACAATTCGCTTACCTTCTCCTTTGATAACTCATCAACCACAATTCTCTCTAAACCGTACATTAAATATCTGGGTGTATACATAGATCGCCACTTGAAATGGGATACGCAAATAAACAATGTAGTGAAGAAACTTCGCTTTACTCTTTATACATTCAAATATCTTGTAAGAATCCTTGCCATAGATCAATTGAAGATGCTGTACTATGCACTGGCAGAGTCCCATATTAGATATGGGTTGATAGCATGGGGAGCTGCCACTAACAATTACATGTTTCGCCTGGAAAAAATTCAGAAGTGGATTCTGAAAATAATCTATAACAAGCCATATACCCACCCTACAAATCAGTTATACTTAGATACGAACATTTTTGATGCACGACAATTATATTTCTTAACGACTGTCACGAGACAACACAAGTTCAAATCGGAACTCTCCTTCTCAAACCACAAATATGAAACAAGAAACAAAAACAATTCCGTCATTCCAAGACCTGAAAGAAATGCGCTTCAGAGATGTTTTGTATACCTAGCACCAAAGTTCTATAACACAATACCTCCAGAATTCAAATCCATAAATCGAATCGAAACTGAAAAAATGGATGAGTAGTATACCTCGTCTTATGGTGCACCAGTTTTTTGACGTTAATAACACTTACCATTTTTGAAATATGTCAGCATCATTCGAATATTCCTAAATTGTCTTAGCACCTTAACTTATCTCTACCATATTTATTACCTGTAATCTCGTTAATCTGTTTATGTACATTTAGTGATGTTATTCTATTATATTTTTTATTTGAGTGATTTATTTTACTATTTTATACTTGACTGTTCTACAATATTTTACAATTTTATGAATTCTACAATATTTTACAATTTTTATGAATTTGATGATGATATCACAGAAGGTACCAAGCTAAGGATGACACTTTCAAGGTCTAGCCTTTAGTGTTTACAGTGTTTATTCCTTCATTTGATTAATGTTTATTAATTTTTTATCTGTATTGTATCTGTATTATATTGTATCTATATTAATTATTCGAATAAACTATATTATTATTATTATTATTATTATTATTATTATTATTATTATTATTATTATTATTATTATTATTATTATTATTATTATTATTAGATTCTATAATTTTTTGTGTATTTTCCTCGATTTTTATAGCGACAATTTTTTATTAATAGATTTCTGATAGTTCTTATAGCTCGTCATCAGATTTGCGTCATTAGAATTTTTTGCCACATAACATAAGAATTTCATTTCATCGATCTCTTCGACAATCCTCGCATTTTTTTCTTTTTTGTATGTTTTTATGTACGGATTTTTCTTTGGACATGTTACATTCACCAATCGAAAAGCACAAGAAATTCATTGTAACATGAATTGATGCTATCGTGGTTTTTGGAAAATAGATCACAATTCGAAGAACATGTATGCATGAAATTTTGCATATTTTGTTCTGAGAAACGTCTGCTGAAAGTAAAAATTCCAGATTTTGTATTACTCTTGAATTCGGTCAATTCTTCCGTGCCTACATGACATCACGAAGGACGAAAACCGTAGAGTTTTACAAACATCTAAACAAAAAACTGAAAATGAAGAAGAAACAATTGACAAACCCAACAAAGCACGGGAACCTCCCCTGACTCATATGGAAAGGACACCAGCGCACAAACGTACATACAACTAAAACAAGCTCTTCGGCAAATTCCGCGCTGTAACTGTCCTCAAGAATAAAAGGACGAAATCGAAATTACCAAAGAACACCATGCATGAATCAAGTTTCAGGATACCATTGTTTCAGGTCCATCCTGTCGCTGACGATCCTTCTTTCCAAAATAGACACAACGCGCTTCAAAAGCAAATACCTTTGTACAGTGCATCCCATTCTGTGTGAGACAGCCAGGTTTCTCGCTTTTTATGTAAGATAGAGCCTTGCGGTTTTCACGCTACTTTTTTGTGAAACTCAAGTTGGCCTATTCAGATTTTGCATAACTGTTTTCGTTTAAGAGATACAGGGCAATTTTGGAAATTTATACTTTTCGGACCCCTTCTTCATCTCGGAAGTTATTATACAGTGAGTTCAAAAAATTCGCACCATATGGAAACTTTTTTATTATCGATTTGTCAGAAAATTTTATTCTTCATGAAAATTGGTGCATTACGGAATACTTGTATTCGAGTTATGAATTTCCAAACGGTGTACAGGAGGGAACAAAAAAATAGAATTTTTATCAGGAGCAAACTACCCTGGCTGTGATTCCAAATTTGAATATTTCGAACTATATTGAAATTCGAACAGAAGGTACCAACGGAAACATTCTAATTCTCATTTATATAAATATTTATGGTTCGGTATCGGCAGTCGACCTGTCTAGGGTTATCGAAAGTGAGCTGTGTATAACAATTTGTGATTCGAGAAATAAGTACTTGACCTTACAAGTTTTACTATAGTTCTTTTTTCTCATTCATTTCTTATCTGATATATTTGAATTCTTTCTTATCAGTTCCCTTATCAATAATAACGAACAATGAGTGAAGACACGGGCGGCTCTGGACCTCCTAGCGAATTTAAAGATCTTAGTTTATTCAATTTGATGAACAAATAAATATAAATATAATGATGATGGCCCTTTTTACGTTTACGTTGAACATCTCAAACATAATTTTGGAAGATTATTCCTAATGAAAATGGGCTATTTTCTTCTAGAAGCAGATGAATTTAAAAAAGATATTTTAGATATCACATCTGTGGGGGTGAGTAGAGTAAAAATTGTTTTCAAAACATTTTCTGCTGCAAATTTTCTAATACAACATGATGTTATGACAAGAAATAATCTAGTTGCTTACATACCGTCATTTTTCAATTACCGGAAAAGAGTCATTCGAATGGTGGACACCTTTTCTAGCGAAGATTTCTTAACGAAAAACATCGAAACTGATAACTATTCAGTAGTTAGCGTTCAAAGAATGAAACGAAAAGTAACGGATAAAGATGTAAAACAAAGCTTAGTCGATAGACAAATGATTATCGTAACCTTTTTAGGCAATCATCTACCTGATAAAGTGAGAATCAATTCATCATACTTCGTATTAGAATCCTACTTTCATCCGGTGGTCCAATGCTTTAAATGCCTAAGGTACGGTCACACCGTAAAACTATGTAAGAGCAAACTACAACGGTGTAAAACATGTTCGGACACTCATGATATAAACGATGTCTCCTCAGTCTCTAACTCTTTCTGCATATATTGTCAGACGAATGATCACACGTCAATATCAAAAGAATGTCCCATGTACTCCCAGCAACTCAAAATTAAAAAAGAAATGGCATCGCGTAATATACCCTATAAAGATGCTGAAAAAATAGTGAACAATCCCTTTTATGCCAAAATTGCTACACATAACCGGTTCGCTATCCTGAATAACAACGAAAATTTTCCCGCCTTACCAACAACATCATCGTCTCAAGCAACTCATAAATTATTCATACATAAACCTAAACAAACCAACACTGGCAAAAAACGAAAAATGTCTTCTCCTCCCACAACGCCCCAGCGGTTACAAAATACATAAACCTAAAAGAGAAAAAAACAGTACTTCCTAATCCATATAGAGATGAATACATGGAGTTTAAAGAAAGAATTATAATTGGAATCTCAAGATTTATTTCAGAAAATGTTTCAGTTGTAAATAAAGGAGTTAATCCTACTACCTCCGGAAATGAACAGAAGATTAGAGAATTTGTAGCTTCAATGATGGAACTTGAAACAGATCAAGTAAGCAAAGCCATAAGTATAAGCGACAATGCATCTACTTACTAGGCCACTCAAAATACTACAATGGAATATATTATCTTTCAATGAGCGTAAATCTAATCTGTTAAAGTTTTTATCCCATAACCACTTTGACGTTCTAATTTTTTCTGAAACCTGGCAAAAAGATTCATTTATAAATATCCGTAGATTCTCCACTGTCCAGGTCAACAGGCCTGATGGAAAAGGAGGAGTCGCAATACTCGTAGCCAATAATATATTTTATAAACAAATTAATTTAACACAAAACTTCAGCAACAGCATAGAAGCTTGTGCAGTTTTCTTAGACCATTTTGGAATCTCAATTGTTTCAATATATAAACCGCCTAATAAAAATGCATACACAAATGATTGGGAAAATTTATTTACACAATTCACAACGTATACCCTTTTTTGTGGTGATTATAATTGCCACAATCTATTATGGGGCTCGGCCACGAATCAAATAAATGGTTCTCGCCTCATCAACGCTCTAGATAACAATCACCTACTTGTTTCAAATGATGGAACAGCCACACGTATAAGTAGGCCCAACGAAGGCCAATCTGCAGTAGATATATCGATAGCTTCTCCCAACCTGATTGGTAAACTAAAATGGTCTGTCCTACTAGATCGAATGGGATCGGACCACTTTCCTATTTCCATAGAAGTGGACTTAGATTTCACACCAAAAAAAAAAATCCAACGAGGAAATGGAATGAAAGCTCAGCTGATCGGTTACTGTTTCAGTCCCTTCTAGATGATTCCTTCGATAATCAAAATGTATCCAACCCTATGTCCATTACAGATTTTACAGACCTTGTTGAAGACGCAGCATCAAAATCTTTGAAAATCAACCAACCATTTCTGCCATCAACTCCCCGCCTCATTTTGGTGCGATATTGATTGCACCAACATGGTTTTGAAGAGAAAGGAAGCTTATAAAATATACAAACTTACTTCTAATTGGGACAATTACATATACGCCAGAAAAATGGAGGCGCAAGCTGAACTTCTCTTCAAAACCAAATCACAAGCCTCTTGGAAAATTTTTTTGAATGAACTACATAAAAACAGTCCTCCCAGCAGGAAATGATAAATAAATTATTGAAACATTTAACTCCAGGCACAGTTCCCAATAACCCAGGAAAACTTCCTATGTACAATAATGACTTTTCCAAAAAAAAGTTTTGTTTAGATATGTTGGTAACATTGACAAGTCCTTGATGGCTGTCAGGGATGTCAGATGTCACTGATGTAAATGTGTGGATTTTCATAATTTTGGGTTCAAGATCACTGATCCTGACAGGCAACTTTGTCCTAAGATTTCTACTCATAAGTAATTGTGATGGAGAGTAACCCAGACCTGCAACACTAGAATTTCTATAATTCAAGAAGTAAAGATTAAAATCCTGATTATTATAGACATTTCTTAAGCATGGATTTAACAACACCAACTGCTTTTTCTGCAAGCCCATTGCTCTGTGGATAATGGGGGCTGGTTGTAGTTAGTTCAAAACACCACTCTTTGGCTAATGTATTCAAATTGCTTGATAGAAACGGATTATTGTCAGCGACGACGATTTTGGGAATGCCAAATCTAGCAAATATTGGTTTAAGTGCTTTTATTATCGACAAACTTGATTTATCTTCAATTTTTAAAACCTCGACCCATCTTGAATAGTAATCAATTACAACAAGAAAATAATCTTTATTATATTCTGCAATATCTATTGCAATTTTATAAAACGGAATATTGGAAATTTCATGAGGACACAGGGGTTCTTTTATTTTGTTCCTGAGAAACCTTTGGCAAACTTCACACGACTGAATCATATTCCTTACATTAGAAAAAAAGCCTGGCCAGTAAAAAAAATTTGTAATTTTATTTTTGATTTTTTCGAATCCTAGGTGAGTTTCATGTAGAAGCTTCAAAATGTAATTTCTTAGACTGAAAGGAACTAATAACCGATTATTGAAGTACAGAAGTCCATCATCAAGAGTAATTTCATTACGCAGGTTATAATAATGCATCAAGTCATTAGTAAAACTATCACTAGCAGAGTTTGGCCATCCTCCAGTATAATATCCTATGATTATTGACAATAAAGCATCAGCCTTTGTTTCCTGAACAAAATTATTGTATTGCAGATCTGAGAATGACAATGTCACTCCTACTGTATGAACCATATCGTTCATAGTAACGTCATCACTAACTGGTTCAGGCTCTATTTTTCTAGACAATAAATCGGTGAGGAACATATACTTTCCTGGCAGATACTTCAATTCAAATGAATGAGGCATTAATTTAAGCCTCAATCTTTTAACTCTATTATTTTTAATTTTATTCAGATCTTTTTTAATAATAGATGTTAGAGGTGAATGGTCTGTGTAGGCCGTAACTTCTCGATGACCATAAACAAAATTATGGAATTTTTGAAATGCAAACGTTAGTGCAAGTAGCTCTTTTTCAAGTTGAGCATAACTGGTCTCACAATCTGTGAGAGACCGACTTGCAATTATATTGGTTTCCATGAATAATGGTTTTTCGGGTTTTTAGGCCGACGTTTATTTAGAGAAAAACTCGACGTTTCGTCAACACGAGTGGTTGGCATTTTCAAGAGAAATGTTTACAGTTTCGATCACTGAACACTACTTGTTTGGTATGCGTTGTCTCAGCCAGTATTTATGGGTCGACGTACTCGTACCTGCGTCCGGTGCCATCGTCCCTGCGTCGGGTACCCCCTCGGATTCGTTAATTTCCCGGTAGGGTGTTATTACCGTTTTCTTGAGAACAGGTAGCCATGCTTTATTTAATTGTAACCCTTCTTCAATTCTGTTTAAATTGTTGGGATGTTTTATGATGATGGCATGGCTACTTGTTCTCAAGAAAACGACAATAACACCATACCGGAAAATTAATGAATCCGAGGAGGTACCCGACGCAGGGACGATGGCACCGGACGCAGGTACAAGTACGTCGACCCATAAATACTGGCTGAGACAACGCATACCAAACAAGTAGTGTTCAGTGATCGAAACTGTAAACATTTCTCTTGAAAATGCCAACCACTCGTGTTGGCGAAACGTCGAGATTTTCTCTAAATAAACGTCGGGCTAGAAACCCGAAAAACCATCATTCATTTAACGTTGGCCGCGAAAGCCTTTCACAATTTGTATATTGGTTTCCCTTCTTGCATAAGGGAACACCCTATAGCATCCATGCTCAAATCTGCTTGAATCACAACAGGTATATTTGGATTGAACGAACTTAGCATAGCAATTTTTCCAACCACATCTTTGATTTTATTCAATTGGGCATCATGATTTGAAGTCCATTGCCAGATAATACCTTTCTTTAATAACTGTCTCAAATGTGATAGGGATTCAGATAAATTTGGTAAATGGCTGCTCAAATAATTGACCATACCCAATATTTTCTGAAGGTCCTTAACATTCTGAGGCGGTTTTAGATTTATGATTGACTTGATTCTCTCAGGATCTGGTTTATGTCCATTTTTATTAAATATAAATCCAAGATATTTCACTTCATCTACAAAATATTGAATTTTATCTGGGTTAAATTTTATGCCATTATTCCTAGCTACTTGAATGACTTGTTCTACACTTTTTTCCAACTCTAACTCAGATTCTGCTGCACATAATATATCATCAAAGTAAACTGTTACCCCTTTGATGTGGCCAAAATACTTTGTGAGCAGTTTCTGAAATATTTCATATAGAACTGAAAGTCCAAAAGGAGCCCTGAGGTACCGATATATCCCAAAAGGGGTGCTGAATGAACAAAGATGGCTTGATTCTTTACTTAAAATCAGTTGGTGAAACCCCTGCTTAAGGTCAAACAAACAAAAATGACTTTTATTTGCTAAACCCAAACTAATCTCCTCAAAAGTTGGAATTTCATAATAGTCATAATAACATTGACAAGTCCTTCATGGCTGTCAGGGATGTCAGATGTCACTGATGAAAATGTGTGGATTTTCATAATAAAATGATTTACTGAATTGTTGTATAAGTATAAAAAAACAAGTTTAGTTATACTGAATTGGAATCTGCACTGAATATAACAAGAAAAAGTACACCAGGCAAAGATATGATTACCTATAAAATTTTAAAAAATCTCACAATGAACGCGAAAAAATTTTTCGTGCAATCGCACGCGAAGTCAGTATTTCGCGTTCTCAGCACAGTCCGCGAAATTTAATTTCGCGGCCGTTACCCATAGCAACGGCCGCGAAACCAAACGTCACTTTCAAAACTGTTTTCAGACATCATCTTAACATTCTGTTTGTCACACCAATCTTTAAACTCGCCGTAACATTTTTCGTACTGCCGTTTAGATTTTTCGGGTATTAAAACGGAAAGCGCCGAATTTACAACGCTTCTGAGTTCAGGAGGAGTGGAAGGTACTGAAATATCGCTATCAGTATCAGACATTTTGCGTTTTGACAAGAACTGTCAAAATATTTTGTATATATTGAAACATATTATTTCCATACCACACGGTGATATTGTTAAATAAATTGAACTGCTGTTGATTTTAGAGCAATAATATATTTATTTACAACTATCTATTTTAATAATTTTAACGATTGCACGAAAAATAGTGTGTATGCCATGGCCGCGAAACTTTTTAACGACCTCAAGATCATCTTGCCTCGGCCGCAAGCGGCCTTGGCGATACCTGTTCTTTCGGTACGTTAAAAAGGTATTTCGCGGCCTTAGCATACAAATAACTATTTAACATGTGGTTGCAGTCCGGTGAAATTCTCGAGCAACTAAAAGAAGTAATGATTATTTTAATACTCAAACCTAACAAAGATCCAAATCTAAGCTCATCTTATCGCCCGATTTCTCTCCTGTCTTGCATAACAAAAACTTATGAACGGATGGTAAAGGCGAGAATAGATTGGTACTTGGAATATTATTCAAAATTGCTAACTACTCAGTATGGATTTCGGAGGGGTATGGGAACAATAGAGGCCGTTTCTCATCTAGTAACGGATATACAACTCGGTTCACGAAAAATGCTTATTTGGCTTGTCTCTTCATAGACATGAAGAGCGCGTACGACTCCGTTGATCTGAACATTTCAGCTGAAAAAATGGTAACCTTGAAATTTGACTCTAATGCATCAACTACTATCATTGAACTTTTCAGAAACCACAATATTTTTATTCGTGATCAAAATAATAACTTGCATGGTCCTAGACGAATTTGTCAAGGTCTACCTCAAGGAGCGGTCTTAAGCCCCATCTTATTCAATGTTTACCCACGATATTCATCACTTATTAGATAAAAGCATAAAATGCATTCAATATGCAGATTACTTCTGCTTCTATACCGTGCAGGAATCGTACGCCCAGTGTATCCGAGAACTTAAATACGCAGTTTTCTGCCTCAAGAATTGGTTTAGTGAACACACTATCGTTTTCTTTACAAAACACAGACTACCTACTCCAAATAGTGTATCTCTATGTGGCTTCGTTTTTCCCATAAGAAATCATTACAAATACCTAGGCATTGTCTTAGACAGTAAGTTGTTATGGAATAAGAATGTAGAACACGTTAAAAAGAAATGCGAAAACGGTAAGGATATGCTAAAGTGCGTCACAAAAACCAAATGGGGTGCAGACCCCAATATCTCAATCCAATTCTATAAGGCTTACATTCGCTCTATACTGGACTACGGTTGTTTTGACAATATACTTATTTTTACAAATAAAGTTTCTTTGTGACTTTGTCCTTTTTATTTATTAAACAAATCTGACATAATCCTTTGTAACTATATGAAAACAAAATAAAATCATGACTAAAGCATTAGCTAATGAAATATAGTCCATAATATTCTCCGGGGCTTTCAATTGACTACTTCGGCTTCATCAGAATAATTTTCGTAATAGGACGTCGATAAACTCCTGTTGCTGTTTTCACCTCAACAACCCTTACTTTGTTGTCTTTTCCTGGAAAAGTTCGTGTAATGATTCCTCTAGGCCACATATTTCTAGGAAAGCTATCATCTGCGACTATTACGATGTCTCCTTCAGAAACATCACAGTTATTGAACTGCCACTTGCTTCTTTTCACTAACGTTGGAACGTATTCTCGTAGGCATCGTTTCCCAAAAAGGTCTGCGAATCTTTGTGCTATTCGCCATTGTTTTCGTAGATGGAAGTCTTTGTCGGTAGAGACACATGGAGGATCCATTTCATTTGCCTTTCCAATAAGGAAATGGTTGGGCGTTAAAGCTTCATCATCCTGGTAGTCTGAAGAAACGTACGTCAGTGGATGGCTGTTTACCGAATATTCAATTTCAACCAGAAGAGTCGGCAATATTTCTTCTTTGGGGCTCTGTTGGGTGAGAATAGTCTTCAAGGCATTTTTAACTGATCTTATCATCCTTTCCCATACTCCTCCCATATGGCTTGCTGCTGGTGGATTTTTAAACCATTTAATATGTCTAACACAGCAAAACTGTTGGATCTCAACTGAATCTAGCTCTTGAACAGCCGATTCAAGTTCTTTTTCTGCCCTGCAAAGGTTAGTTCCATTATCGGAATGTATTTCAGATGAACTACCTCTTCTGCAAGCGAACCGACGAGTTGTCAAAATGTCGGAATCTTTGGTAAGGGAGGAGGCCAGTTCGAGATGGATGGCTCTTGTGGACATGCAGGTGAAGATGACTCCGTACCTTTTTTCTTTTCTTCTGCCGATGGTGACTGTCATCGGACCAAAATAATCCATTCCTGTGATTATGAATGCTCTGGCTTGCGGTGTTATTCTAAAATCTGGCATTTGTCCCATCTGTTGAGTTTCAAGTCTGGCATTCTTCTTTCTGCATATCATGCAAGATGATACACAAGTTTTTACCACCGTCCTTGCATTGATGATCCAAAATCTTTCCCTGAGATGGTTTACAACTTGCTCTCTTCCCTGATGGTGATTCAACTTGTGATAATGTCTTAATATCAGGATCGTCATCCAATGTTTTGAGTCCAGAATTATTGGCTGTCTCATATGTAAATTCAGATGTTGGGCTCCGTCTAACCGGCCGCTGAGCCTCATGATATTATTTTGGTCCAAAATCAAATTGAAACTGGAGAGGCGACTCTGTTTTCTTTGGTTCTTCTTGCGATGCATTCTCTCGATTTCTTCGAGAAAACGTTCTCTTTGAGAATGTCTGATAAGTTCAAATTCAGCAGTTCTTCAACAGTTAGTTCATCTGAATGGATTTGGGTGTTTGATATCCCGAGTCTATTTTTCATCAACTGAATAAATCTCATTAACCAAGCAGTTGATCTCACCAGGTGTAAATAATTTGAGAATCTTGAGACATCGAAAATTTTGCCATCTTGATGATTGTTATCGCTCACTACTAAAACGTTAATTTTCTTCTTTTCTATGTTTGTGTCAACTTCTATCGTTCCTTCATGTTGAGGCCAGGCATCTTCTTTCAAATTCAAAAACTGGGGGCCTACAAACCATTCATGGAAGTTATCAATATTCCAGAGACCTCGTGTTGCATCGTTGGCTACATTCATCTTTGTCGGTAGCCAATGCCAATCTTCAGAGTTTGTATTGTCCAAGATTTCTCCTATCCTGTTGGCAACGAAAGTCTTATACTTCTTTGGGTGTGACTTGATCCAACTCAGAACTATTTTCGAGTCAATCCAGAAAAATGTCCTATCAATTTTGAAGTTGAGGCCATTTTCAATCGTTTTTGCTAGTCGTGATCCAAGTAAAGCTGCTTGGAGTTCAATTCTTGGTACAGTTATGGGTTTTAATGAAGTTACTCTTGATTTAGCCATCACCAACGATGTCGTAACGTGCTGGTTGACATCTTTCATTCGAAAATAAGACACAGAAGCATATCCTTTTTCGCTGCCATCGTTGAAAGTATGTAGTTGGATATCAACAATGTAACTACTGAGGCCATACCATCGAGGAATCTTCAAATTTCTGATTTTATAAAGTGCTGCCACCCAAGATTTCCACTTTTCGAAAAGATCAGAACTAAGTTTATCATCCCAACCAATTTTTTGTGACCAAACTTCTTGCATCAATATTCTTGCTAAAATAGTGAAAGCTGCTAGGAGACCCAGAGGATCATAAAATGACATCACCACCTTGATTACTTCTCTCTTCGTAGGACTGTTGGTTGCTTTCAGTACATTTTCGTGTTTGCTCAAAAATGTATCAGAAAAACTCAAAAGATCGTCTTTAGGGCTCCATATCAAACCCAGTGTTCGTTCAGATGTGGCCCACTCTTGAAAGTCTATGTTGATTCTGGATCGTAACTCATCTGGTACATTTTCCATAAATTTACTTGAATTACTGATCCTACTCGTCATTCGAAATGAACCACGACTATGAATATTGATGACTCCTTTCACTACTTTGATGGCTGTTTCTTCGGTTTCAAAACTATCTAGGTAATCATCCATATAGTGGTATTTTTCGATGGCTTCCGCAGCTTCGGAGCATTCCTTGGCATATTTTTTGGCGTTCTGGCGAATTACGTAAGTTGCACAGCTTGGAGAACAAATTGCACCGAATATCATGGCTTGCATTTGATAAATAAGAATGGGACCTTCTTCATTTCTTTTCCGCCACACAAAACGTTGCGAGTCCTGATTGTCCTCTCGTATTCGTATTCTCAAAAACATGTCCTCAATATCTCCCATCACAGCAACTTGATTTTGACGAAATTTGAACAAAACGTTTATCAAAGAATTTAATAAGTCTGGCCCCTTCAATAAATTCTCGTTTAAATTTTTTCCATCAACTTTGGCTCTAGCGTCAAAAACAAATCGAAATTTTTGTGGTTTACTAGGGTGTTTGTTTCAGTGCGAAGTGTGGTAGGTACCATGTCTTGTTGGTTGTAGCAGCGGCTTCTTCGTTGGTCAACAATCTGGCGTATCCTTTTTCAATAAAACTTTAAATTTTTTCAGAATATTTTTCTGCAAAGTGTTTATCTCGTTGCATTTTCTTTTCTACAGTGAAAAATCTATTTAAAGCACTAGATTTACTATCGGGCAAAATTATATTGTCTGTTTTCCAAAGTAATTCAATTTCCCAATGGTTGTTTTCTAACTGTTGGCATGTTTCTTCCATTATCTGTAGTGCTTTTTTGTCTTCTTCAGAATAAAACTTCTTTGTTTCATTTTCTACTCCCATGTTGTCCATTAGAATAGTTTTATTCATCAATTCTTTCAACTCTTCATCTTCCGGTGCTCCACTTCTTGAACAGCAAGTCATAGAGTAATGTGCATCAACTCGATCTTTGAAAAATGATGAATTTCCATGTACAACCCATCCTAGTTTTGTTTTGGAAACGATAGGTGCATTAGCGGGACCCTGTATAACATCTCTTGCAATTGTCAAGTCGATGTTATCCTGACCAATTAGAATTGACGGTTTGCTCCTCTGAGATCGACCAATGGGATTTGAGACAAATATTTCCATTTCGTAGCGAGTTTCTTCACATCCACGGATTGGACAGGAAGTTTCAAATTCTAAACTGTTCGTACTTGTCACAGATCGAAAATGTCTTGGTTGAGGTTTCCCTGAATTTTTAAATCAACTCTTTTTGATCAATTGTCTGTATATGAAGTAGAATTCGTCCAATACATCTTCAATGGGTCATTTATTCCTTCTACCCCTATCTCCTCGGCAAGATTGACGTCCATCAAAGTTACTGTGCTTCCTTCATCGAACAAGGCGAATATTTTCTTAGAATTTTTCGTGCCAATGACAGTGACAGGAATTATTCGAAGTAAAACAGTTTTGTATTCGGAATGGATCTGAAGGGAATGCTCATTTATGAAATATGCAGAGTTTTCAGTTTCCTAGTCTTTATCGTCGGGAATAACAGTAGATGACAATTCTTGTACTTGCAAAATGTGTTGAGGCAATTCATTCTGATGGAGTAAACGATGGTGATATCTTTTGCAGTTTTCAAATCCGCATTATCTACGATTTCTACAGTTGAAAGTGCGATGGGAAGAATTGAGGTATGAGAAACAAAGATTGTGTTCTTTTACCCAATTCCATTTCATATCGAAGTCGAGATCTAAGAAATGTTCACATTTATAAATGGAGTGGCTGGATTCTGAACAAAATCGGCAAGTTTTTTTCGTTGATGGATCTTCTGATCCTACAAAAACTGTAGTTTTGGGTTTTTTATCTGTATATTGAGTAATTGGTTGAGGGTTTGAAGTTGATGGTCTGCATAACATACAGGCTGCTGAAGATTCTTCTTGTAACCAATCTGAGAACTCTTTCAACTTTGGTATTGGCATGTTTTCTTGGCTTTTGACAACGATTCGGGCCCATTGAAACTGCAGATGCACTGGCAATTTCTGAACGAGCTGGCTGAGAAGTTGTGGATTATTTATGTAAGTTCCCATTTTCAGACATTTTGCAGTGACAGTGAGATTCAAGACAGAATTCGCAAATTTGATAAAGGATATTGGATAACGAGTATTCACTGGCGGTAGTAACTTAACTTTGTTCATCATAGATTCTATTATGAATTCGGGACGGCCAAATCTTCTTTCTAATGTTCTAAGGATATCATCAAGATTTTCTGGAGAGACAAAGAGTGATTTCACTGCATCCAGTGCTTCATTTTTCAAAGCTTTTTGTAGGCGTATAAAATTTTCTTCATCAGAGAATCCACAGGTCTCGGCAGATCTTCGATATAATGAAACAAACATGGGCCAGTCTTCGACATTATCGTTGAAGGTTGGAAGTTCTTTACCGAGTACGTTCCTCAATGTTGTCTTTGAGGAATCATTGCGGTTCTGATTCGTTATGGACTTGAAAGCATGGGTCATGGCAGTTGTGAATTCTCGTATCACTTGTGAAGTATCAAGATGAACTTTGGCAAATTCTGCATGGCATCGTTTTCTTGATAAGACTGGTCTAAAAGTGGCGAATTATTTTCCAGTAACCAAGAAGTAACTTTCTCATGTACAGGCTGGGTACTTTCCATTATAATGTCCGTCGCTTTGGTGCTCTTAGTTTCACTGCTTCTCACATTTTTGCTTCGGAAGCTGTTGTTTTCAACACTTTCCACTGATTTTTCCGCTTCCAGGGAGGTTTGTACTTCAATAATAGCTAGTTTTCTCTTCGTTTCACGTTCCAACTGTTCTAATTTTCGTTGTTCAAATTCTAATTGTTTCTCTTCTAATTCTGTCTGCAATTGATTCTCGGATTCCAGCTTTTTCAGTTCTAACTCTTTCAGTCTGCTTGTAACTGAACTAATATGTGACTTTGTAGATTTCTTCGAGTTAACTGACTCGTGTGGACTGTATTTTGATGGTGGTATTCCAGCATTGACTCTGCTTGTTCTTCGTACAGCAACTTCTTCTCGTGACATCATTCAATATGGGTTTAACGTTAATTCGGCTAAAGTATATATTCCCCTTCTCAGAATGCGGCTTCGACTCGAGGAAGTACTGAACAAAGCTCGAAAGGACCAAAATGTTTTGGCAATATACTTATTTTTACAAATAAAGTTTCTTTGTGACTTTGTCCTTTTTATTTATTAAACAAATCTGACATAATCCTTTGTAACTATATGAAAACAAAATAAAATCTAAAATAAAATGACTAAAGCATTAGCTAATGAAATATAGTCCATAACAACGGTAGTTTTCTGTAAGAACCGCCCCTCGATATCAGACGTTCATATCTAGCAGGCAAAGAAATGATAAAAATTAAGTGTTTTGCAAATGATACTATTCTCCTAAAGGGCATATCAAATTTGTCTATAGAGACACTCACATCCAAATTTTGGGCGCTGAAAAAAAGTTCCCTTTTAGTGGATGCATTTATTGATGAAAAAACATTTACAAAAGAGTTATTTGACAAATACCCCATCTACACGTTAGAATTCAACGCTATCATGCTCAAACCACAGAATTATATCCAGAGAGAAAAAGGAGATTGTGTTTTGCAAACGCGTTTATACAAGGAAGAATTTCAGCGTAGTCGGACACATGCGCAGTACCATCATAGCAGGGTCGGACGTGCTATTTGTGATATTCTGAAATATTTATTGGGTATTGTATTATAATGGTATCTATATTTTAAGTAGTAACAGGAAATTATTCGATCATCACTTATTAGTGGTCAAAATAATAATAATTGCAGGAGATAAATTTGTAAAAATATAATGGTTAAAAATAAAAGTGAATTTTTTTAATGCCGAACCGAACTTGAAAAGTTAACAGTACAATGATGGAAAGTACTTTCAAACTGTTTTGAATTCTCATTTCAATTAGGATGATACCATCAACACGGTGATGCCTTTGTATTATAATCTGTTGGAATATTGAATTTAATGAAATATATATATATCAAGTCACACTGTATTTTATATTTTTGTTTGGAGTCAGGTTGCTGCGTATTTTTCAATGAATGTTTTTTAGAATTGTTGAAATAAAAAATAATTCGAAGTTGTCAAACAGTTTCTTCAAGTAAAAACCCAATTTATAACAGGTTATGGGCCCAGACATGTTCTGAAGAATTATTTAATCTGTTCTGATTAGTCTCTGCAAATATGGAAAGCAAATTAACAAAAATCGAAAAATTGCAAGACTATAATTGGGGTCAGTGGAAGTTCCTGATCAGTATCTATCTCAAGGCAGCTGAACTATGGAAATTCGTGTCTGGACAAAAGAAGAAACCACCTGAAACAGTACAAGATGCCGAGATCGACAAATAGAATAAAAGCGACAGTAAAGCTCAAAAAATAATAGTATCCAGTATCGACACAAAGATATTAGTGCATCTGATGAACTGTAACTCCAGTAAAGAAATGTGGACAAATTGTGTCAACTGAATGAACATAAAACCGAAGCGAGTATCCATCTATTGCAGTCAGAATTCTACAAGTTCCAGAAATCCAAAGATGACAACATGTCAACTCATTTAGCCAAACTTGAAAACATCCAACAAAAATTATGTTTGATGGGAGAAAAAATATCCGACTCAATGATGATCACTAAAATTTTGATGACAATGCCAGAACAGTTCAACCATTTCCATACGGCATGGGAGTCTACTGGAGAAGATAAGAAAAATCTAGAAAATGTGACATCACGACTATTATTGGAAGAATCTCGACTGCAAATGCAAGAATTATCTCTGACAGATGACAAAAATGCCCTGATCGGAAAGAAACAGAATAGTGAGACAAGAACCAATTCAAGGAAGAAACCAGGAATATGTAATTATTGTAAGAAGGAAGGCCATTGGAAGAAAGAATGCAGATATAGAATCAAAGCGGAACAACAAGGAAAATATGGAAGTAGTTCAAGAAATTTTAAATCAGAAAATACCCCTACTTTCAGAAACATTCATTTGGCGAATTCATCAGCTGACGATTTTCAAGCTCTCATAACAACCCAGCGAAACAGAGCAGAAAAAGACACTTGGAAGAGAATGGTTTGTTGACTATCAGCTTTTTACAGAACCTAAAAATGTCAGAATAGCCAATGGTACATTCATAAATGCAGTAGGAATTGGAAATATCAATATAAAACTGAAAGTCGGCAATAACTACCCGAACAAGCAGCTCATCAATGTTCTTTACGTTCCAGAAATATCTTTAACTTATTCTCGGTGAGTTCAGCACTTGCAAAAGGCCTGACTCTTCAATCTGATGATAGAAAGTGCGAATTTCTGAAAAATAGTGTAGTGATTGCTGTAGGTCAACGAATTGATGAACTGTATTAAATGGATTTCGAAGTTTCAATGTCAGAAACACATTTGGCGGACGTAAATCAAGAGAAGATCTTAAGATTATGGCATGAACGCATCGGTCATCAGAACATGAACCAGGTGGTCCACATTATGAAAAAGTCCGGTATACAGTTGACCTCCAGACCAAGTAAGCAGTTTTGCAATGGCTGTTTGTATGGCAAACAACACAGATTACCTTTCCCAAAGAGCAAATACAATTCGTCAGAAAAAGGCCAGTTAATTCATTCAGATCTATGTGGCCTTCGGTGGATCGAAATATTTTCTCCTCTTCAAAGATGATTCTACCCACTATAGATTCGTTTACTTTATAAAACATAAAGACGAAGTCAAGCATAGAATGAAGGAATTTTTGACATTTATGACAAATAATAAATCGCCAGTTCAAATTTTGAGAACAGATAATGGAAAGGAATATTGCAATCATGAAATAAGTTCACTCCTCAAGGAGTTTGGGATCGTCCACCAACGAAGTGTACGTTAGCCAGAACATAACGGTTCCTTCAGAGAGAGAAAATAGGACAGTGGTAGAAATGGCAAGAACTCTTCTGGAAACAAGTCAGTTACCGAAAAACTTATGGGCTGAAGCGACAAATTCTGCTATTTATGTACTAAACAGGTACGAGTTCAGTTTTTGGTTAAACACCGTATGAACTTTGGTACGGAAAATCAGCCGATTTGAATGTTCTGCGTGTATTTGGAGCAGAAGTATTCATACATATCCCTAAGGAGAAACGCAAAAAATGGGACCCAGAAAGTAAAAAAGGGATATTTGTTGGCTATCCAAAAAACGTGAAAGGTTATCGTGTATGGTTTGGCCAAAATAAGATAGAAATTTTCCGAGATGTAGTCTTCAACGAAAATAAAAACCAGATTGGAAACCAGGAATTTGACGCTGCAAATGAAGAAAAACTAGTAGTATTGCCTCCTGTATCTAATACTGAAGAAGAAAATAGAGAAGAGCAGCATGAAGAAACAGAAGCTTCGTCAGAAGAAAATTTAGATGAAATATCTCAGGAACCGATCGAAATTACAGATACAAATTCTCCAGAAACGAGTGGAACATATAATCTGAGAAGTCGCAATATAAGTCGAACACCACAAAATTATTTGAGTCTCATCCAAGCAGCAGTTTGTTCAACAGAAAATGAACCAAATACCTTCGAATCATGCTATGAAGGAAGAACTTCTCTCCTTGGAGAAAAATGAAACATGGATTCTCACCGATTTACCGCCGTCAAGACAAGCCATTTCAAATAAATGGGTGTATAAAATGAAAACGAAACCCAATAAAACGGAAACATTGTTCAAAGCTAGACTGGTTGTGAAAGCGTATGCTCAAAAATTTGGAATTGACTATGAAGAGACATTTAGTCCGGTAGTCAAGTTTGTCTCTGTCAGAACAATTGTGTCAATAGCAGCCAAAAGAAGAATGTATTCATCACAATTTGATATCAAAACTGCATTTCTGTATGGATACCTGGAAGAAGAGATACACATGAAGCAACCATATGGTTTTGAAGACGGAACAGACAGAGTTTGCAATTTGAATAGAAGTTTATACGGCCTAAAGCAAGCTCCTCGAGTGTGGAATAACCAATTTACAGTATTCTTAAAGAAATATAAATTTAAAGCAACTGATGCTGATTTTTGCGTATTTTCTAAGCAATCTGAAGATTTCGTCATTTTGGCCCTTTCTGTTGATGATGGATTAGTTGCTGCTGAAAAATCTGAACAAATAGAGGAGATTTTGGAGTACTTGGAACAAGAATTTGAGATCAAACATAGCAGTCTCGAATATTATCTTGGTTTGCAGATTTCCGGACGGTTCAATATTTCTGAGTCAGTCTTCTTATACTCAGAAAATTCTTCAGAAATTTGGAATGGAAAATTCAAAACCAATGACAACACCTATAGATGTATCTTCTGTAAGAACAGATGGTGAAAAAGCAGTGGGAGTACCGTTTCGAAAGCTGTTGGGAGTTTGATCTACCTTTCGATAGGAACAAGACCTGATTTTTCATTCGCCATTTCAAAGGTTAGTAAATATCTTGAACATCCGACAGTAGATCACTGGAAAATGGTGAAGAGGATTTTTCGGTATCTAACTGGAAATGTTGGCCTGAGATATGATTCTTCGTGCACATTTCAAATTAACGGATATAGTGATGATGATTTTGCTGGGGAAGTCGAAACTCGGAAATCAACAACGGGATTTATATTCAATTTGGGATCTGGTGCTGTCACTTGGAATTCAAAAAGGCAAGGAGGGGTCGTTTTGTCAACTACTGAATCCGAGTATGTAGCTGTTAGTACTGCAGTAAAGGATTTGATATGGATGAATCGTTTGTGTTTGGATCTAGATTGTCATTTGAAACAACTAGTGCTGTATATTGATAATCAGAGTGCGATACGATTGATAAAAAACCAAGAGTTTCATAAAAGAACCAAACATGTCGATATAAAATTCCATTTCATAAGAGAAAAATATGACGAAAATTTGATGGATATCCAGTATCTAGAGTCTTCAGAGCAGATAGCAGATATTCTCACCAAACCTCTGTGCAAGATGAAATTCCACTACTTCAGGAAGAGGTTGGGGCTGTGTTGCAGAGAAGATTTTATTTCAATAAATTAGTGTTGGAATATTGAATTTAATGAAATATATATCAAGTCACACTATATTTTATATTTTTGTTTGGAGTCAAGTTGCTGTGTATTTTTCAATGAATGTTTTTTAGAGTTGTTGAAATAAAAAATAATTCGAAGTTGTCAAACAGTTTCTTCAAGTAAAAACCCAATTCACAACATAATCATATAAATTTTATACACGACTTTTTTTCATTATTTTGTAAAAAGCATTTCTCTATACACTTTATTTATTCTACTATAATTCTAAAAATGTATGTATTATTTTTCAAGAATGTCTTCTTTTTATATTTTAACGAGTCTACTTCAACTGGCTTACGTGGAAATTCGTCAATTTTAATCGTTTTCTTCATACAATAAACACATCTCTCTATTCGTCATTTTGACACCCAAAAATTAGTACCTAAAATCATTATTTATTAAATTCTTCCACCAAACATATTTACAAGTTATGGCAACAAAAATGTCTGTCATTGTAATAATTAGTGCATTACCCCATAATAACAACTCAATTCAAACAAAAGAAATAGAAATATATTTATTTATCCAAAACCTCTTATTCATTACATACTTACATCATGCATAATTCACATTGACTCCAACGGGATAACTACAACAACTAAAATATAATACTCTGACTTTTCTAACCATCCAAGTAATCAGATATTAGACATTTCTCGACCTTAAAAGGGCATTTGAAACAATTGACAGAACCATTCTATTTGAAAAATTAAAGTATTATGGAATTTCAGGGATTGTTCTTGATTGGATTCAAAGTAACTTATTTAACAAAAGACAAAAAACTAAATTTGGAAAAGAATTGTCAGATGAATTTGTAATTGAGACCGGCATACCCCAGGGTAGTGTGTTAGGTCCATTGCTTTTTATTATTTATCTAAATAATATCAACTACATATCTGGAACGTTCTGCGAACATATTCAGAGGTTTTGCTCGAATAAAAATGGAGAGTAAGAACAAAACTGTGTATAACTGACAACTAACTTTTACACTATTGGAATTCTTCAACGTTCTATTCATGATAGCTAAAGGAGTTCCAGAGAAAGTTATTTTCTAGAACTGAACATGCCTCTGATCAATCTTTCTTCGAAGCCTCTTTCAATTTTTTATTCTGTTTCTGGTTTTTATATCGTAGAGATTTAACTTTTTCCTAATGTTCTCTTGGTTGCCTTCTTATATTTTCTGGAGTGGACCTGAAAAACAAAAAGTTTCAAAAATGTTCGATTATGTAGTTATTCTGAAAGATAAAAAATAATTTACTCTCTAATATTGTGAGAATTCGAACGAAGTTAGTAAATTTTGCCGTAGAGTATAAATTAAGTGATTAGAATAAAATTGATAATGTCGAAGTACCCTTCTCTCTAAATATTTCCACCAAGTGGAAAATATGAGGCAAACATCTGACAGAAAACAACTACTTTACATCCTAATACCAGAACAGACATTGAACTACATCTGACAGATATTTGTGCAACGTTTCCCCAAAAGGACCGCAAGTGCCAAGGAATATTGTCTGAAAGTTTTCTGTGGAAGAATAGTGATATTTGCTATTGATTTCTGGGTTTTCAACTTTTCACATGGATTAAAAATAAAATTATTAGAGAAATCAACGGCAAACTGAAGATTTACCCCAAAAAGTTTGCTGCATTTGTCAATACTTGATAAATGTCAGCAACTTCTCGCATCTACCGATTTTGCCTATCTTGGAGTGAAATTAATTATATCTGTACTTATCTGGAGTTGACAATTCTGTTTTCAAAACCTGAAGAATAGAATGTTTCGATGATCCCCTTCACATTCTTTCAATCTGTTTGGTTTTGTTCTCAGGTCGAAACTGCTGAAACTGATATTTAGTACACATACAAATTATTCCTCTCCAAGATGGGTTGAATTGGTAAAAAGAAAAAGTTGCTGATAATTATTAGGTATTAAAAAAAACGCAGCTACTTTTCAGGCTTAACTTTTCATGAGCCATTTTAAGTAGGAAACTCAGAAATCGATGGCAAAAAACAATGATCTAATTTCAAGCCCTGATAAGTTTATACATTTACGTATAAGTGTGAATTTTTTCATCAACTTCCTATTTTTGATTGAAGACCCCTTCAATCCTGCACGTTCAGTACCTACTACTGAGTCCCCTGGAACATGAAAGAGAAAATTGTAGCCTCATTCAATAACCTCCATAGAATTCAATCAACAGGAATTTTATTTTTCTCGTGAACATTTTCCAGTGTGTCACCATCACAGGACACAGTACAACTGTATCTGAAAAGGAAAATTTTCAAAACAATGTACACAACCAATATTATTATTGAGTATTTGTACTCACGAACATAAGAGACTCACCTAGGTTTTTAGTGGACGAAAATCGGCATTTTTAGGCAAAAATACTGAAATCTTTTTCTTTCAAATGTTTCTAGCAAATCAGATTACGAGGCCAAGATTTTCTTCTTAAGGCCTACCAATGGCATGTAGCCAACTTGCATAATTTTTTTTCTAACCTGCAAGAGATGAGAACACTTTATATCTGAATATTTCCCAAATACGGTTCTGCTATTCTGATGGTTTGAAGTGTGCTCACCTGTGATAGGTGATACCAGCGATATTTCCGCGGTTTCCACAACCGATCACTAAACAAGTCTTTGACATTTTAATCAAATATTCTTCTCTGAATTGAATAAATACCAAATAAAATAAAAACAAGCCAATAAAACGAACAAACAAATTCAAACTGAATTCTCTGCTATGTCATATGTCAAATGATACCATCAAAGCGCATGCGTCCCACTACGCCGACACCGCCATGTTGCATAAACGTTTTTCTAATGATTTGATATCTTAATGCCATTCTCTCTCTGGATATAGTTCTGTCACCGAAGTGTTGACTGTAGCTTGGAGTCATCCAGATCTTTTGGACTCAGTAGTGGTGTCTGCCGATAGGTCTCTCTTTTGGATTTTCTCGTGGTTCACTCTATTTCTCTGGTGTATTTTATATTTCTTCTTTTGTACGACAAAATGGGTTCGCCGCATCTACGAACTCAACCAATATTCCGGTTTTTTTCACTCACGATTCAAAAACCATGTTCATGCTCAACTTTTAACTTGGAAGCATTGCTCACTCTCCCCTCTTTCCTGCGCGAATACGTCCAACCGCCTCGGGCACGCGCATTCAATCAACGAACCTCGGATTATCAGTGCCACATCGCCGCAACCCGTAAAACAATAGTGTTTTGAAATTGACATCACCGATTTAACTATTTTCGCGGTTATTAAATAAGGAGATTAACTATGAATCTTGATAATGGATCATTACCGGAATTTAAATTCAATTAATTTCTCAAACAAAAACTATAATTCTGAATACAAACAATGAGGGCGAAATAATTTTATTTAAAGTGACCAATGTGCATTGTGCAGATCATTGGTTGTTATTGAACCGGCTAACAAAGCTGAGACCAAAAGCAATGTCTGGTCTAGACACCTACCATGCAAAGAACAAACTTCCCACCGCTTCTTGATATGGAATATCCTCCATCTTCCTTTTCTCGTTCAAAGAGCTGGGCTGCTGGTCCCTCGATAGCTTTGCTTCGAGATCTAAAGAACTTGTCGCAGAGTTGCAGCTCTCCATATGAAAAGGAGTTAAAACGTTCTCAATATACGTTTTCTGATCAATCCATAGCTTTTTCACTTTCCTGTCCCTTGAAATTTGAAATCCTATAACACATTTGGCTTCTCCAATGTCGGTCATCTTGAAGCTTTTCATCAGCTGAGATTTCATCTCGTGTTTCAGTTCATGGTCATCAGAAGAGGTTAACAGGTCATCATGCTAGACTGCTATAACCACCATCTTTGACTGACTGCGGCAGTGTTCTGTGACTTTTCCAAAGCTTCAGAATGTGTGAACCATGGAATTCTGTTGCAGAAACTTGAGCACTATGGCATCAGAGGCATATCTATTAAGTGGATGACATTTTACTTGGAAGACCGGGAACAATGTATACGTAAAAGTTTCGTGTGTAGTATCTGAGAAAAAAAAAGTTGAACAGTGGAGTTTTGCAAGGCTCTGTCTTGGGGCCCATATTATTTTTGTTGTATATAAATGATCTCACTAACTTGGATATAAGCGGTAGGTTCATTTTATTTGCAGATGAAGCAACTATAGAATGGCACACTAAAGATAAAAATACTCTCAGGCCAATTGATCTCTATAGATCTAGCTGAAATAAAAAAGTGGTGTGATGCCAATCAAATGGTTTTCAACTCTAAGAAAACTAAGGAGTTATCATTTAAATGGGACATTGACAAAATACAACTAAATAATGACACACTCACGAAATCTGAAAATCTCAGGTTCTCAGGCATGGTATTGGATTATAACTGTTCAATGAACATATTATGTCAATGATGAAGAAATTATCATCGGAGTGTTATGCTACTAGAATTATTCGGAATGAGATTGGTCATCTTATTGCGAGAAAAGGCTACTTTACTCTTCTGGAATCTCACATCAGATATGATATAGCATTTTGGGGAGCCTGCTGACCTGTTATCCAGGGGTGTTTTCCAAGATCAAATAGGTAATCAATATTTCTGGTGGTTCGGTCCTAAGTGGCTAACGGAGGATGAATCAGAATGGCCAAGAATAGAATCCATCAGCAAAGTTGTATCCGAAATGCGTGAAAAGAAACCCATTGACTTACTAATAAATACACAAGTTATTTTTGAAAAGTTGAAGTGGATTGCGGCTTCCATATTTCAAGAATAATTACTTGAAAGGATATGCTGATTGACATACGGGTCCTTTGTCACCAACAGAAAGCGAAGAGGCTTTTTTTAGCCTACGATTGTCTCAAATGGAGTGTTTTACTCAGGATTACAATAATTTAAAGCAAGGTAAGAATATCAGTCCAAAAAGTTAGATTTTGAGTCTTGATCCACTGATATATGAAAGAGGTTTGATGAGGGTTGGACGACGATTGAGAAATTCAAATTTTGAATTCAATGAAAAAATCCCATTTTGCTTTCTCCACATCATCGAATAACTCGAATGATTTCCAATAATGAACATATACGCCTTCTGCATCCCGATCCTCAATTGTTACTGGCCTCAGTTAGAGACAAATTCTGGCCTATCTCCGGGCAAAATATGGCTAAGAAAACTGTTCGAGATTGCGTCAAATGTTTTCGTTTTTCTGCAAAACTTATAACTCCCATTATGGGAGATTTGCCAAGCAGTCGATTTGTTTCGGATAATCCATTTCAGATAACTGGACTTGACTACGCTGGTTCTTTCTTTATCAAAGACCGCAAAGGTCGCGGTGCGAGAATTTCTAAAAGTTATGTTTGCCTATTTGTGTGCTTTGCGACAAAGGCCTTGTATCTGGAGCTTGTTTCCGATTTAACAACAGAGTGTTTCATTTTAGCTTTGAGGCGATTTGCAGCTCGACGTGGTAAACTATCTTGGCTCTACTCTGATAATGCATCAAATTTCATTGAAGCAAATAGAGAGTTGAAAGATTTAAGTAAATATTTGACAGAAAACAGGAACGATCTTGTAGACTCATTTGCTACAGGAGGGATAGATTGGCGATTCATTTAATCTCATTCACCGCATTTTGGCGGTATATGGGAAGTAGGGGTGAAAAGCACAAAACGTCACCTTGAAAGGGTCATGGGTAAGGCAAGTCTCATATTTGAGGAATTTTATACTGTGCTGGTGCAAATTGAGTGCCCCTTTTTTCCTTATCCTCGGATCCAAATGATTTCGCACCTATAAACCCGGCTCATTTTCTGGTGGGAAAAGTATTAACCGCCTTACCAGATCCCGATGTGAGACATATACCTGAAAACAGGTTATCACGATACCAAAGGATCCAAGCTCTCCGGCAACATTTTTGGAATGTATAGAATTGGTGGACTGTAGTTTACTTTTAGCGTAAATGAAACGAATTCTGCTTCTGGAAGACATTTGAATCGAATTCTGCTTCTGGAAGACTTTTGAATCGAATTTCTTCTTGACAAGAAAATACAAGGTCAAACTTATTTTTCGTTATGTAAAATAATCAAACCATTCGAATTCATAATGAGGAAATGAAAGATTAGATTCAGTAAGGGGACTACACGGTTGTGAAAAGAATTTGTTTTTCAATACAACGATAAGACTTATCCATGGATATCTATGGAATATTCAATCATTATCCTAAACTATCTCTGAAACTGAAACTTATCAGCAATTAAAAAGACCAATTAAACAAATGAGTTTTTTCAAAAAAAATATCGGTTCAATTATCCTAATCGCATGAATAAGTTATCATTGAAAATGAAGACTCTCAATATGGACGAAATTAGAATATGTTGATAGGCTCTAACATATATAAAGTTCGTAATTTTTTTTTACTGTTTCATTCCAGTAACTCACAACTTGGAGAGTGCAAATATGTCATTCTCTTTCCATTTGGCATTTGCTTTACTGTCTGTATTGCATATAAGTGATGTTCTTAGCGCTGGTGAGATATTATTTTTCCAATTTCTCCAAGAACTTTTTTCAAATCACCATTCCGACTCCATCGGGTCACAACTCACTTGTTCTACTCTCAGGATAAAAAAAAACTTTCGCGGACTCGACAAAAATTCAGCGTGGAGTGCCGGTATTTTTTGGGGTTTGAAAGTCCCCAGCGGGTTGACTGCCGAAAGTCAAAAAACTGGGTTAGGCCCTCAAAGGCCTGTTATCAAAATTTTCAGCTGAAATTTCCCTCAGACTCAGATCACGTCTTGTATTCTGATCAATTGAAAAATTGTTTCGAGATTCATCATTATTATCTCCATCAGGACAGCCCACAACGTGACTTTTATCCACATTCACATCATCCATACTAAAATGCGCAGGGTTTAACCTAGAAGATGCAAATAAATTCAAATGAACCGCTTTTTGAGAATCCAGGTGGTTACTAGATTCTGTGTAGTTATTTTCGACGCGACGCAATTCAATAACCACTTGTGAGCGCTTCGGGAAAAATGCGTGGGGCCCGCCTTCCTTGTCGGTGGTGAAACCCTTGGGTTTCTATTGATTGTAGAGTTCTCCAAACTAGAGCCAAAAGAAAAAATATTTTCAACATAAAATGTACCACTTATAGGAGCAGTTAGGATGGGCTGTAAGGCCGGATGCTTCTCAAACAGAGAACAGTCAAGAGCTTGGTTGGATATAAAACTCGTGAAATTTTTTCAGCAGGGTTGGGTACACATGAAGTTGGTTGAAATTTTGTTTGTCTGCGAGTCCTCAGACGTAAATTGTAGAACATTATAGACCGTCAGATAGTGAAAGATTTAGGTGCCCCATTTTCACATACAAGCCTCGAATTGGGTTGAGAAGTACATCGATGTTGAGTAAAATGGAGGGAAATTTACGAGTGGCTCCTGGGGATAACATATGAAAAATTCTATTTTTCATGGAAAATTCGATTTTCCATATTTTAACGCGAGCCGTGTTCACCTAATCATTAATTAATAGAACCTGGCTTCAGAAGATCAAAGGCTTGAGTGTTGAAGGTGGCTAAAGGGTTAAAATGAGGCTGTAATCTTGTAAAGAAAAATCGAGATTTTAACTGGTTTTCTCACGCAAGCCCATCGAAACTATGAAAACCAACATCGTCACTAGACCGAAAAACATGGCTTGAGTGGCGTGAATGGAAAAGTAGATTTTGTCGTCGGAAAATTTAATGGAAATTCTTTTTGATTTTTCCATATGTTTTCCCCACGAGCCACTCGTAAATTTTCCTTCATTTTACTCAACATCGACTTACTTTTCAACCCTATTTGATGCTTGTATGTGAAAATGGGGCACCTAAATCTGTCACTATCTGACGGCCTATTAGAGGGAATGTCAAAAGTGAAGTTACGTCCTAAGAAAAAAATAATCGCGTACCGTGATTTATACTTAGTGAATGCCCCTGAGACAGAACTGAATAACACGTACCATGCTAAACCCTATATTCAAGTAATCTCTGGAAAACAAATGGGGGTGAATATCAGCTGTGCGGAATTCGCATACAGTACCCTCAAATATTTACTGAAAATAAAGGTATAGTTATATTATCTGCTCTGTACTCGGGAACGCTAGTGCCAGGAACGCTATAAAAAAACAATACCATCAAATAGTTGCTGAAAATGGAAGGTATAGTTATGTTATACGACCTGTCCTCAGAAATACTAGTGGCACAACCAATAGCGCCATAAAAACACTCAAGGGAATACGCAACACTGCACTGCAATAATCGCAAACCGCAATAATCTCCGCACAATAATTAAGCCGTGGCAAGAACTCTGTCTCGTTGACGGACAGTAATCACTCGAATAATCGACTAGCGTATCGTCGCGATGATCTTAAACGTCTCCTACGCCCACGTCTCGTTTGAACCGAAGCCCGACGCTGAGTGTCAAAATGACGCTCGACGCGAAGTGTACTATTCGCGTATTGTCCGAATCGATGTCCGACGCCGAGTGTACTATGTCCACGTCGTCCGTACCGACGTTCGACGCTAAACCATTTGTATACAGTTTTCCGCCAGAAATTTCAAAATCTACCATATTTCTAGGTGTATTTCTGGACAGTAATATGGATTGGAACACTAATATAAATCATATTTGCAAAAAATTAAATAGCAGTTACTTATAGTTATTACAACTGCAAAATATTCTTATGTCGAATCAGACAATAAGCGTTTACTACGGTATTGTTTATTTCCACATATATAACATTATTCTTTGGGGTGAGGCAGTGGCTGCATCCAGAGTTTTCATTTCTCAAAAGAGGACTATACGATTAATATTCAACCTAGATTATAGAAAATTCATTTTAAATGCAAAAAGTATAAAATATTTATATTATAAGTACAAGAAGAGTCAAATTTTCACTTTTACTTATAATATCAGCATTTTGTATTTGAAATGAGGTATTTCATATAAAATACATATATTATTAACTATTATACTGCAAGTAATATATTATGTCCATAAATAATAGTAAGCCCAAACGTCGATAAAAACTTTCCTGGCAAAATAATGTATACCCGCCTTGGAAACTATCGAAAAATGTGTATAATCCCAAAACTTCCAGTAATTTCAGATAGTTCAAGATATTTACAAGTGATATATTCGACTTAAGAAACACAGTTCGGTCTATTTACCTATACGACGCAATCATTCATTTCACACTCTGATCGAACACTGATGATCGTAACTGTTCTGATATCGCAATATGCAAGACTAGCTCGGGAAGAATCTTTGGAACTATCACTCTGTGTGCTTGTGACTATCAATGCCACTCCAATTATACAGTGCCTTAATTTCAAAACTTCCCTCCCCTATTACTTTTTTTAGCAGGGAGAATTTGCCGTAGGCAAAAAACACGACAATTTAAATTAATTAGGGAGAAGTTTAGAACCAGTGCCAGTGGTATTTTAGGTTTAACCCCCTTACCCCTAGCTACCCCCACTTAATAATTTTAAATGACACCCCCTATCTTGTAACACATCATTTTGAAGTTCTTGAAAATCCTCTCAACCCCGTTAAGAAAACTGAAATTGATTGATCCTTTCTCGTAAAAAGGGCAAAAAGAAAATTAATTATAATAAAAAATAAGATAATAGCAATTGCAATTGAGTAAATGTACCTCACATTGGTAGCTAAGCAAAAGTACAATCCATTCTCGAATTTATGTCGGACTTTTGTAAATGTTTCGTTATTAATTCTTCTGCATGTGTCAGTAATCCCGTGTCTTAGATCCTCAATGTCCTGCGGGGGAGTTTTGTATACCATTGTCTTCAAATAGCCCCAGAGAAAGAAATCCAATAGCGTTAAATCCGGAGATCTCGCTGGCCATTCCAGAGCGCCTCTTCTGCAAATTCATTTGTCAGGATACCGTTGATCGAGCCACTGTCGGACATGCAATGCGTAGTGTGGCGGTGCGCCGTCCTGTTGAAAATGTAAATTTTGTTCATTCAAGAGCGGGTTGTCTTCTTCATCAACTTGACTTTCTAAGGACTGTGTTATGAGTGGATCGATTACATTTTCCAATAAGTTTAAATAAAATTGACCAGTTAAATTTTCTTCGATAAAAATAGGGCCAATTATTTCGTTTCCCAGAATTCCAGCCCAGACGTTAATTTTTTGTGGATATTACGTATGATCCTCTCGAAACAAGTGTGGATTTTCATCATCTCAGTATCTACAGTTATGCTTATTTACAAAGCCATTAAGAAAAAAGTTGATTCATCACTGAAGCAAATATTTTTTATTAAACTCGGGTTATTTTGAATTCTCACGGTCATTATTTCACAAAATTCAATTCTCCTATCAAAGTCATCCTCACTGCATTGCTGAAGAATACTCATTTTGTAAGGAAAGAACTTGTTCAGTTTTGAAACTTTGTGTATAGAACCAACTGAAATATTAACTAACTAAGCGACTTTCGAAATTGAAGTAGTAGGCTCAACGGCGATTTGGCCCAAAATCTCAATCTGTGAGGCTTCAGTACTCTCGACTGCTTTACTGCTCTGTTGCACACAGAACCGGTCTCTTCAGATTTTTAAACAAGGTCTAGAACATATCGGTGACTCACATTTTGGCCTGCATGCCTTTCATTAAAAACCCGGGCTGTCATACGAGCACACCTATTTTCAGCACCATAAATTAAAATAATTTCAGTCCTTTCTTGTACGAGGATGTATCGATATCTAGTTAGCCTAGACCAGTTCCCTGCATAAACAAAATATTGCGTTACCATAGCAACGAACAATAACTTATTAGAAGTGTCCGTGTAAAGTTTGACGTCAAAAAATTAAACCAGATTTACGCAATAAATTAATAGAAAAAATATGTCCACCGAAATTGTGAAAATCGAAAAATTGGAGTATCGAGCCATCATCAAGTACCTGTATTTAAAAGGGTTAAGAGGTAAGCAGATTTACGAAGATAAGCTTAATACCCTTGGTGAGCAATGTCCTTCGTATGCAACCGTGAAAAATTGGACTGCAAGCTTCAAAAGAAGTAAATTTTTCATTGAAGATGATGACCGATCGGAAAGGCCAGCTTCTGTGTCAGTCCCCGAAAATATCGATGCAGTTCATGACATGATTTTGACAGACCGTCGAATTGGGCTAAAACGAATATCTGAAGTACTGAATATTTCATACGAATGCGTTCATCATATAGTGCACGTCAATTTGGACATGAGAAAAATTGCTGCAAAATGAATCCCCAAATGTTTGAATGTTGACCAAAAGCGTGCAAGGGTAGTAGCATCGCGTTCGATCTGTGCTCGTTTTGAAAACGATGTAGACTTCTTAAACCGAATTGTTACTATGGATGAGACTAAGGTACATTTCTACGATCCAGAAACAAATCAACAATCGATGGAATGGCGACACTCCGGTTCTCCAAGACCTAAGAAGTTTCGTGTCCAAAAATCTGCTGGAAAAGTTCTTGCTTCAGTTTTTTGGGATTGCCATGGAGTAATCATTATTGATTTTTTTGTAAGGGTAGAACAATAACTGGAGATTACTATTCGACATTACTGACCACTCTGAGGGAAAAAAATTGAAGAGAAAAGACGCGGAAAGCTATCCAAAGTTGTTTTGTTTTTGCAGGACAACGCCCCTGCACACAAATCTCATGTTGCCATGCAAAAAATTCGTGATTTAGGGTTTGAATTACTAGAACACCCCCCTTATTCACCAGATTTGGCTCCGTCCGACTATCATCTCTTTCCTCAACTGAAAAAAAGGTTGAAAGGTCGTAAATTATCTCTCAACGAGGTAATAAAAGCTGTGGAGGTCTGGTTTGCAGAGCAAGAAGAAACATTTTTTTTAGAGATTACTTATTTCCTGCGAACTTATAATTATGAAAAAGTTTTATATGGTGGGTTTGACGCCTAGCTTATATAATACAAAGTTCAAATTTGAAAAACTACAGGTTGGAGTCCCTCATCAATTCTTTATCAATATACTTCCTCAAAACAAAGTTTATGAGAGGTCAACCTTGAGGACAATATTTTTCATTTATTTCACTATTCAATTCGAATAATTCTCTCCTTGTTTTTATATCACTCCAATCAATTTTAATGAGTATCTGCGCCTCCGAGCAATAAAAGATATAGAGACTTTTTATTGTTATTTACGAAGAAACACAGCTTTTCTGACCAAAAAACTGCCTTCAAAATTGTAACTTTTTATTGACGTCTATCAATCATATAAATCTGTTTACAAAACTTTTATCTATCACAGAGTTTGTTTTTAACATACAAAGTCTTCTAAATTATGATAATAAATATTTACCATTTCTCCTCCTCAGTAAATAAAAACAATTTCTCTTTTTTTTTACTAAAAACTATAAATTATTGTAGATCAAAAATGCAAATTTTTCCACTGGTCTTCTGTACGTGCCCATTTTTGTCTTAACATCTGCACTCCTGACGCAACCGTCTTTTCCTTGATACACAGTCGTGACAATTCCCTTCAGCCAGCAATTTCTTGGTAAGTTCGAATCAACGATGATCACCACGTCACCAGTTTTAAAATTTTCCCTCTTCTGGTACCAGTTAGTTCGTTTCGTAAGGGTTGATAAGTATTCTCTCACCCAACGCTTCCAAAAATTGCCTGCCAAACGTTGCGAAATTTTCCACTGCTTCCTGGTGACGATATCCTTTTCTGTTAAGAGACATGGAATGTGGGCTGCACTGGACGTTCCCAACAGAAAATGGTTGGGTGTGATAGCTTCTTCATCTTGGGCATCTAAAGATACATGAACTTAGGGTCTGCTGTTGATCATAGCTTCTGCCTCCACCATCAAAGTAGACTTCATCTTTCGGAGCCTGTTCATTCAGAGTTGATTTCAGGGCTACTTTCACACTCTTTACCAGTCTCTCCCAACTTCCACCCATGTGTGGACTTACTGGAGGAAGAAAAGACCATGATATACTTTCAATGGCTAATTTTTTGACAATGATATCTTTATTCATCTCTTCCAGGCATTTTTTTAATTCGGTGTCAGCGCCTTTCAAATTGGTGCCATTGTCAAAAAATATTGTTTGTGGTTTTCCTCTTCTTCCAATCATGCGCCTTATCGCCATAATTGCTGAGTCTGTACTCAATGAATGAGCTATTTCCAAATGGATTGCTCTGGTGGATTAACAGGTGAATAAGACTCCATATCGCTTTTCTCGTCTTCTACCTACAGTAACATTCATTGAACCAAAATAGTCCATCCCAGTGTACGTTAAAGGTCTGACAAATCCACTCAATCTGCATTTAGGCAACGAAGACATTTCAGGTATAATTGGCTTCGTTCTTGAGATTTTGCATTTCTGGCATGCACTCCAGCAACTCCTCACTGCAGCTCGAGCTCGAAGTATCCAATACTTTTGACAAATTTTATTCAACACATACTCTTGACCAATATGTCCTGCTTAAACATGATAGTGCAAAATGAGTAAGCGTGCAAATGTATTTTTTGGGTCCAAAATGATTGGATACTTCACAGTTTCTTCGATTTCTGCTTGAACCAGCCTACCTCGAACTCTCAAAATATCGTCATCATCCAACATTGGAGATAACTGAAAAAGCCTGCTTGACTGTAAAATAGGCTCCATTTTCTTGAAGCAAATAATTTCCTATTGAAAATCCTGGTATTAAACTAATCGTATCCAAGCTTTTTCAGCTCTCTGAATTTCTTGAACGGTTAATTCAGAAGGAAGTTTCAGTTCTTTCTTTTCCAGCACTCGATAAATCCATGCAGTGCATCTTATCAATTTCATCCACGATGAAAATCTGTCTATTTTCGGGAGTGACTCTGACAGATTCTTCATTTCCACAGTCAGTGCCACATATGCATTATCTTCTTCTACAAATTCCTTTTTAATTTCTATTAGATGAAACTTTCCTTCTTCGGGTATCTCAACTGTTTTTTCAAAATTCCAATCGTTTTCGCAAGTTTTAAGAAATTTCGGCCCATTTATCCATCTGCTCGATTCGTTCCAATCAATTTTTATATTTTCCCTAGTTCCTTCATCAACATTGTGGGCAGTGAGAACCCAATGCCAACTTGAGAGTTCGGTTAGATCTAATATCTCACTCACCCTATGTGCCAATTTCCTAGTATCAGTTTTGAGCCAGCTCAAAATTGTACGAGAATCTGTCCAAAAATAAACTTTGGAAATATGGAATGAAGTATTTTCTATGATACATTTAGACAATCTACTACCCATAACTGCTGCTTGCAGTTCAAGTCGTGGAATAGAAACTGCTTTCAGAGGTGATACTCTGGACCTAGCCATGATGAAACTGATATGAATTTCAGAAAGACTATTGAAATAAAAATAAGCGAAAGAAGAAAAGGCTTTTGCACTGGAATCGCAAAATATATGGAGTTGAACGTCTTTTGAAAGTGGAGAATTTCCATGAAAACATCTCGAAATTTTCAAGTTTGTGATGCAAGACATTTCCCCTAACAAATTTTTCCAAATATTGTTTGTTTTCTCATCCAATTCATCATCCCATCCGATTCCTTGCCTCCAAATGTCCGGAAGTAGTATTTTTGCTTTAATAGTAAAGTTACTTAAAAATCCAAATGGGTCAAATACTGACATAACTATCTTCAGAATTATCCTTTTTGTACTTCTTCCATTGCTTTCCTTTGTTTTTTACAATTCTTCTATATTTAGTTTGAATGAAAACTGATCACAATTTGGGTCCCAATATAAACCCAAAACACGTTCTATAGGAAGCTCTTTAACTAAATCCATATCTTTCATTTCTCCCGCTCTGAGTTCTTCAGGTATCCGCTTTAAAATGTCTCTAGAATTACTTGTCCAATTTCTTATTTTGAATCCACCTCTTCTATGAACCTCTATTACGGACTGTATTAAAATTGAAGCCTCCTCTTCCGTATCAACACTATCCAAATAATCATCTACATAATGTTGATCGTGAATAGCTCGGACAGCAGGAAATTCTTTTTCGAATTCTTCTGCATTTTTTCTCATTATGTATTGCGCACATGTTGGTGACGATTTGGCTCCAAAAATCATAACATTCATTTCATTTTCTCCAATTTCATTCTCCTCATTCCTCCACAAGAATCTTTGGGCTACTCTATCCTCTTGCATTATATTAACTCGATGGAACATGTCTTGAATATCTCCTGTGAAAGCAATTTTTCTCAAAGGGAATTTGAAAAGAACATTCAGCAAGGGGTTCAGCAAATCTGGACCTTTTAGAAGGACGTCATTCAGACTCACTCCATTTATTTTAGAAGCAGCATCAAAAACAAAACGAAGTTTATCAGGCTTCTTGGGATTAAACACTCCAAAGTGAGGTAAATACCACTTTCTTCCATTTTTACCAGTTTCTTCTACTTCATTTACTTTTTTTGCGTATCCCTTGCTCAAATACTCTTTTATTTTCAGTGGATATTTCTCTGTGAATATTGGATTTCTCAGCATTTTATTTTCAATGAATTGTAATCTGCGGGTTGCTGTAGACTTTGAGTTCGGAAGATCTATTTCATCTGTTTTCCATAATAAACCGACCTCCCATTTATCTTCTTCAACCCTTCTAGCTGTTTCTTCCATAATTTTTAATGCTCTTCGATTTTCTTTCGATTCTATCTGCTTTTCTATCAACTTGACTCCCATATTTTCGAAACTAAAAGACTGTTTTACCATCTCATGTAAACCTTTATCATATTCTTCATGAATTATATGAAGCGTAAATTCATTATCAACCCGGTTCCGAAATTGTGACACGTTACCGTGTAAGACCCAACCCAGTTTGGTTTTAGAGAGAACAGGTGCATTTCTCCCCTCTTCAATTACTTTACTATCATTAAATATATATTATCCTGTCCTATCAACATTTTTGGCTCGATATTGGTCATGTGAGGAATTTCAACTGCTGCTAAATGTTTCCATTTTTTTAATAAAACTTTGTAGTTTATTGACTGAACTGGCAAGTTGAGATTGCTCACTGTTCGAATGTTTGATAGCGAGTATGATGTTTTTTCATGTTCGCCTCTTATATTCAGTTTTATTCTACGAGAATTATTTTCATTGTTTGTCATAGAATTAGTCCATCTTAATGTCAGAGGATCAATAGGTCCAACTGCTCCTAAGTGATAGGCCACAGCGACATCTATCAGTGTTACTGTCGACGCATCGTCAAACAAAGCATAAGTATGAATTTCACTAAAAAAGCCAGCTAAAACTACAGGAGCTATTCTCAAAAGTACTTGATTTCCATTAAGGAATGAATGACATATTGTTTCCTCTGGATTAGGATTGGAAAAAGAAGCTTGCTCACCTGTAGAATCCCTGTGTAGCAGTGGGTGATGGAAACTTTTGCACCCGCCTTTGTTACACTTCTTTTGTCTCTTGCATCTTTTGATATTATGATTATTCAATCCAATACAGTAAAAGCAAACCTTTCTATTATTCACCCAATCCCATCTCTTGTCGATACTGAGTTGTCTGAAGAAGTGACATTCTTCAATTTTGTGATTTTCCTTCTTGCAGTAGGTACAGCTTTGGTGATGTGGAACTTCCGAAGTTGAACAAACGAATTTCTTCTTTTTTTCACAATCGGCATCGGCGAATGCTACATTGTTCACTGCATCGGCCATTTCCGTGAACCAATTCGAGAAATCTAAAATTGTAATATGCTTATTGCCTGTTTTCAAGATATTAACAGTTTTTCCCCATTCGAATTTCGAATTGGGTGTAAGCTTACAGAATATTTCATTGACAAGTTGAGGATTTGACAAATATTCTTGACAGTTTAGTTTTGTCAATGTGACAGCAAGATTTTGAATGGAACACGAAAGGTCCATGATTGATTCTAATCTATCTTCTCTCAAAGAAGGATACTTTCTTACCGTATGTATCAAGTCTTCTATTATGTACTCCGATTTTCCTAATCTTTTTTCCAAAGTACCAATTACCTTATCCACTTCTGTAGTAAAATTCAGAAGAGCCTGTACACTCTCCCTTGCTTTGCCCTTCAGGGATTTTTGCAGACGTGCCATGTTTTCCCTTTTTGTGAAACCACACATACCTGTTGTTTCTCTGAATACCGAAATAAATCGTAACCACTCCATTGGATTTCCTGTGAAAACTGAAAGTTCTTCATTCACCGACTGCCTTGCCATGAACAACATAAATTTGTCATTTTCAGTAAGTGAACCTGCATTTTTCGTTTTTTGGACACCACCTAATTCTACCTTTTCTGCTCCAAAATTTGTCACTAAATTTGCAGATTGAGTAACTTTCAATATCATTACAATAACAAATCTCCCCCTCCGAAGTCTTCACCCACAAACCATCACAAAGCAGCTTTCATAACAACGTGTGTTGTGCATATAGAAATGGCACCTATATATCTTTTATTGCTCGGAGGTCTGCGCTGGTAAAGGATTTCTGTCCGCATAGCATGTGTTTGTTGAATAAAACTGTGATGTTCTAAAGTAAACTTATAAGCAGTATCTCTTCGCATCCCAAAGTTTTTTTTGGAACTGCAAAAACATATATGAAGCATGAAAAACTACAATTATAAATAAGTTTTTGACCACTTTATCACTGAATTTACAGACATTTTCTACAAAATAGTCAATTTTAGGGCGTGGTTTCATCTCCTTTGTTACTTCGTACATGTCTTCATCACTGCTTGACGACAATGTTAACAAAAATGCTACTAGAAATAGTCTGAATTTTTTAATTTTTGAGCTTTTCGCCATTTTCACAACTGCAATGACTTCGCACGACTCAAAGAGCTCGTGCTAAAATTTTGCACTGAGTTCAAAACTAAGTGCACCAGATTTCCAATGGAATACAAAACTCTAAACCAGTTTTACCAATGAAATTCGCTATAAATCATTTATACGCGAGAAAAAAATTAAATACTGAAAAATCGGTTTTTCACCATTTTGTCGGTCAATTTGAGGTTATGACGAAAAGTGTTCAAAAAAAAGTTTTTGATTTATTTAATATCCAAAACTTTTTCATTCAACATTTTCCGCTAAGAAGTTACGTTTCGCCACAAATCGTAATAAACCGTTTTCAACCCATAAACTGCATCCAAATTTCACCATTTTGAGTATTTTTACGTTTAAATATCTTTTTCCTCAAAGTGGAACCTCTACAACATTCTCCACCTGGTCCTGGCCAGTTAATGCCTTTCTTATTTTAGGCGTTTTGATTGGGAAGTAGTAGTTTATTTGCCATAATAGCCTACAGCATAGGAGAATGGTGGTAAAAGCATAGAAATATATATTATATACTTACTGTAGAATGCTAATACCGCCAATTCTCACGGCGAAAAGCATGCCGCGTATGCGATCCATTTATGATGTGCGCATGCGCGTCATCAGTGTAGTTTGGGTGAATCGTCGCCAAGTTTGAAAATGATTTGGTGTTCCAATTCAGAGTTTTTTTGTTATGAGGCAATAAAACACATGTCATTTGAAAGAGAGAAATTTGACAGCGCATTTAGGACTTTTTAAAACCGAAAAGAACCTTTTACTTCGAATTTTAGGAGCGAAAGAAACTTATTTAAAACAATAATGTACCCTATGCTACTGTAATTATAATGACCGTGCAACAGTGCTTTTTCTTCAACAGGAAGAGTTGTCACTAAGATCTGTCACTCTTGTCAGAGACAGAGACGGTTTTTAGAATTTCGAATTTTCTCTGTCGTTTTGTGTGGTGTTTGTTGTCGTCGGTTATTCTTTCATCATTCGTCACTTTGCATTAATCTTGTTCCTTTAAAGACAATTTCTAATAAAGCCGTTTCTTCCTACAAATAAACGATGAACTGTTAAGTGTTTTGTAAAGGAAAAATAACTGAAATAGGTAAATCATTTATGGTAGATAATGGAATTTTTTATAAACCTATGATTTGCTCAAAATAGCTTAAATATTATTGAATGATTGGCTGATTGATTTTTGGTAATTGTTTTTAAGAAGAGACCCCAGCAGAACATTTGTGTGAGAAAATTGTAATTTTGTGGCAGACATTTTCCTCATGAAGATTCATGTGAAAACGACAATAGAATAATTTGAAACCTAGCGCAGTACCAATACTTTGTCTGCGTATAAGCATGCATGGCGAGTGATACAACTTTCTACCACACCGCTTATATTATGAGTTCCATAGATTCCTACAAAAAGTACTAAACATACACAGAATCGCCTCAGAAAACTAATGTCAATATGATGGTAAGGAAAATGCTTCTGGCCTCACTTTTTCATGCACCCCCATTGTGGAAATTGCACTAAGGTAATACAACCAGAAATACTCGTAGATATAGCATGTTAATCACTTCAAATGATTTAAATTAAATGCAGTTGCATATTTTGACATGAATCGTTCTAGAAAAAAAACCTCGAGCTTCCAAGCATTCAATTATATAAATCCAATTTTATAAATCCAATTTCAGTTGAAATTATTCATGATATTAGCTGAAATAAATTTTCATACTTTTTTGTACTTTTAATTTATTTTCCAATCCAGTGCTTCCTTGAAATTCGCATCGACGATTTGGGGTGGTACCGTAGGTTTTTGTTGGTTAACTACAGCTGAAAAATGAATGTGATACCAAAAAATCAGTCGCTTCAGAGCGGCAAATAATAATAATAACCGTACCCTACTTTCTGATGGCCTTTGCTGAATATTTGGGATCCTAAATATGTGAAAATATGTATTCAAATCGGCTAAATACAAATAACAGGTATAAGTACAATGAGATTTCCTACCTTACTCTCCGAGATTCAGAATTAACGTTTGTTAATCTTCACAAGTAACATAATACTTTACTAAAACCGGGCCTGTTACAAAAATCACTAATGACGCGCATACACATTGCGGACTATCCTGAACTTTTTACAACACTTTTGACATGGGGATTAGCATTCTAGAGTAAGTATACAGGGTGATTCAAAAGTGATTTGACAAACTTCAGGAGGTGATTCCTCACAATATTCTAATATAGTCTAAGAGCTGAGGGACCAAAACTGCAAGAGTTTTATAAAAGCTGATATTTTGATATTGGGTCATGAATAGGTTGAATATCAATAGCCTGCCGTCAGTCAGCCAGTTTTTGGGACAACTGGCGTGGGGGTGGTTCCAAACTTGTAAAAAAAACACGTGTGTCGCAACTGTTTTATAAAATCTGAAAATTTGTCTGTGTATAGCTAGGCAACCAACAAACTGTGTGGACATAGTCAGTCAGCACAATATTGGAACACTACGCGTCAGCGGTCCGGCAAACACGTCAAAAAAAATGGGTTCGTGAAAGAGTGTTATAAAATCTGAAAATTGGTCTGTGGATAGCAAGACAACTAACAAACTGTGTGGACATAGTCAGTCATCAGAATATTCGGACACTTCGCGTCAGCGGTTCGTTAAACCCGTCAAAATAAATGGGTTCGTGAAAGAGTTTTATAAATACTGAAAATTAGTCTGTGGATAGCAACATAACTAAGAAACTGTGTAGACATAGTCAGTCAGCACAATATTGGAACACGATGCGTCAGCGGTCCGGTAAACCCGTCAAAAAAAATGGGTTTGTAAAAGAGTTTTATAAAATATGAAAATTTTTGTGTAAGTAGTTCATATTACCTAAAATAAGACTAACATAATCAGTCAAACGTTTCATGGAACAAACGCCGTCAGCAGGCAATAGAAAGGCGCCGTTATTTTGACATGTACTCGTGAGAATATGGAAAAAGAACAACGTTACTAAAATATTCCTTTATTAGAGGACGTATAAAGGCGAGGATTGAAGTTCCTTTATGTTCTTTTCTGTTCCTTTGACATGACTCATGATTGATAAATATATAATATGTTTAGCAGGAATCGATGTTTCAGCCCCTATCTATCATAAGAATAATTTTATCTGATACTGAAATGAATTATGTAGAAAGAAAAATCGAAGTTTCTAAGATTTAATTTAGGTTATGAATAATGAACGCCACATATAAACTGGCAGAATAGCGGCAGTCACTATTAAAATAAAGTTGCCTTAAATACTGCCTGACGTTATTGCAATATCTCTCTACTGAGTCAGCAGAATCTGTCCTTATCTGACGGTCAGTAATAAATGAGTGCAAGCATATTATTTGTCAGCCATTTTTTTCATGAACAAACTAGTCAAACGTACTTAATATACGTTTACTAATTTACAGATGCTGAGTCGGAGGTGACCGACACCGAAGAAGAGTCTTATAAAGCCTATTATAGCGGCGATTCTGATTAGAACATTTATTTTTATTTTCAAAGTATTGATTTAAAAATAATATTGAAATAACCTTAATTTTTTTAAAGAGACGACATTCAAATTGAGACGTTTGTTTTTCATATTTCCAATCCCATAAACACTCAAAGAACATAATAGTTTAAATTAACCAAAAAGAGCATACTAACATGAAATTGCGTCTATCTAGTTTAGCATTTATTTCAAGTGGCTAAAAATAATGTTTAGGCGTATATAGCTACTATACTATTTATATAGATATTTCGAACAGTAATATTAGTTCTTTATGTAAGTAAGCATTTTTCAGTAACATAACAAATGTATTTGATTACATGAAGACACAATAATTCGTAATTACTACCATCTTGTTGCTCAACAAAATTAAAAGTAAATAAACCACTTTTTCTTTGTTTTCCAATTGTCAATTCCTGGAATTATTTTCTAACGTTATCATATGAAGGTTGTTTCATTCAACAAAATCAACGATATTGTTGACGGAACATTTCTTTTCATTGAATTAACCTGTAGTACCTACTATTTCTTTGAATGAACTAATTGTTATATAAAACATTTCTCCAACCACATTTTGTCCCATTGTTTATTTGAATGTTGCATGTTGACCAAAATATAGATATTGCTTGTTGCATTATTAAATATCTCTTTCCTATCGTTTCTTATTGAATATCTTTTCATCATTGTATTGTAATATTGAAAAACTTAGTCAGCGCCATAAAACACGCTATATGAATTAAGCGCGCGGCGCGCCTTTCCATTGCCTGCTGACGGCGTTTGTTTAATGAAACTTCTGACTGAGTATGTTAGTCTTGTTTTAGGTACTATGAACTAGTTTCTCGAAAATTTTCTGATATTATGAACAGTCTTTCACGAACCAAATTTTTTTGATGGGTTTAGCGGCAGCTGACGCGAAGTGCCCGAATATTCTGATGACTGACTATGTCCACTATATTTGTTAGTTGTCTTGCTATCCACAGAATAATTTTCATATTTTATAAAACTCTTTCACGAACCCATTTTTTTTGACGGGTTTACCGGACCGCTGACGCGTCGTGTTCCAATATGTTGCTGATGACCGACTATGTCCACACAGTTTGTTAGTTGTCTTGCTATCCACAGACTAATTTTCAGATTTTATAAAACTCTTTCAAGAACTAATTTTTTTTGACGGGTTTACCGGACCGCTGACGCGTCGTGTTCCAATATGGTGCTGACTGACTATGTCCACACAGTTCGTTGGTTGCCTAGCTATCCACAGACAAATTTTCAGATTTTATAAAACAGTTGCTACATACGTGTTTTTTTTACAAGTTTGGTACCACCCCCACGCCAGTTGTCCCAAAAACTGGCTGACTGACGGCAGGCTCTTGATATTCAACCCATTCATGACCTAATATCAAAATATCAGCTTTTATAAAACTCTTGCAGTTTTGGTCCCTCATCTCGCGGTCTAATATGAATTGCTCAAATAAATATATGTATAGGGTGTTGAAGTTTTATTTTTATTTTGGTTTTATTCAAATAACTCTTGAAATACTGAACTTAATTAAACGAAACTTGGTAATAAGAGGTTTTTGAGGTGTCGAATTCGAACCTGATGTTATTATTCCTCTTACTCGTAGGGGGCGCCACCTACCCGTCTTTTTCTTTTTTGAAGATTCATAACTTTTTTGAGCGTACTTCTAGCACATTTTTCAGTAAAAAGAATCGATTCCACTATCATATCTACGTAAAAAAGCTACCCTTGTTAAAAGTCGCTGTAAGCAACCGTTTTCTAAATATTTGGACTTGAAAATTTCAAGTCAATTATTTGATAATCGATGCATGTTGAAGTTATTACCAATATTTTGCATTTTTCACAAGAATGCTTTGGAAAAGAATTTGACGTTTAAGTAAGTAGTTTTGGTAATTACATATTTTGTGACAGTTAAACGTTTTGTTGAAGTTTCCGTAAGTAGAAGTAGAAAACACTAATTTTGAAAAAATGGATTATTTAAATAATAATGCTCATTTCGTTTATGGCCTTGCGGATGGCAATGCGCGCAAAGCAAGACGTATTTACCAGGAGCGATTTCCTAATCGAGTACTGCCTTCAGCTCCAACATTTGCTAGTCTCCACCGTCATTTGGCACAAACAGGTAGCTTTAAGAGGGCAGCTGATATTATTGGAAGACCACGATCAGTCCGAACCCCAGAATTGGAAGAAGCTGTTTTGAACGCTCTCGAGGAGAATCCAGAAACAAGTACAAGAATAATTGCTGAAGCTGTCAATTCTACTCAGTCCACAGTTTGGAGGATTATCCACGATCAACAGTATTATCCATACCATATTCAAAGGGTATGTGAAGCAATAAGGAACACACCAATAATTTTTGCGCGGGTACGAGATTCAATGACTAGACGACTGACTGCCTGTATCTCCGCTGAAGGTGGACACTTTCATCAATTTATTTGAATACAATTTGGTTTCGTTTATTTTAGTTTATTCTACATATTCAAAATTTCCTGAAATAAAATGTTGACATTTCTTGCAAATTTTATTACTATTAATTATTACTATTGAATTATTATCATTAAATTACTATTTCGCTTAAGGATGTCATTGAGGAACGTACCCAACAGTAATGACATCTTCAAGCGAGTAAAAAGTAATAGAATAGGTGGCGCCCTCTACAAAAAAAACAAAACTGCTTACTTAAACGTCAAATTGATGCAAATGCAAATGCAAAATAAAGTTAATATTTATTCCATGCAAATAATCCACTTGAAATTTTCAAGTCCTGATATCTAGAAAACGGTTGCTTACAGCGACTTGTAACAAGGGTAGCTTTTTTACGTAGATATGATAGAGGAATCGATTTTTTAACTGAAAAATATGCTAGAAGAACACTCAAAAAAGTTATGAATCTTCAAAAAAGAAAAAGACGTGTTGGTATCGCCCCCTACGAGTACGAGCAATAATAACATCAGGTTCGAATTCGACACCTCAAAAACTTCTTATTACCAAGTTTCGTTTCATTAAGTTCAGTATTTCAAAAGTTATTTGAAACAAACGAAAATAAAAATAATACTTCAACACCCTATATCTTGGAAATGAAGCGTTTCCGGGCATATATTTATTTGGACAATTCATATTAGAATTTTGTGAGGAATCACCTCTTGAAGTTTGTCAAAGTACTTTTGAATCACCCTGTATATTTCTATGGGTAAAAGTCGATCACTAACAACTATCGTTAGTTAATGAACTGAAAGTGGTTATATCTGACTTTCTTCCATCAGTCTCGTTCTATAGCCCAATAGTTATTGAAAAGGTGTTCAATGTACAAGATAATTGCATATCGTTTTTTGAATGTTATACTTCTTTTAAATGAAAAAATACAATGTAAAAAATATCGTTAGATCAATAAATAAATCTGTATTTAAAATTTTCAGATATTTCATCTGCAAAGGATTTTTATGTGGGAAACAAGCAGGTAATTACCAATATCAATAATTAGATTTCAGATTTGTTAATTTCAATGTTTTCAAAGGTAACTCACAGCACAGCACTCAGGAAGTGTAATGCGCGATACATGAAGCTTGTGGGAATCGAAAGCCCCGAGAAAGAAAAACAGATTACCGAATTGTTGCAACATCATGGTGAGTATAATAATATTCAATAACAAACCCATTTTTTTTTTGTTATCAAATGATAGCAGTTTTAGTTCGACAGCTCAACTAGAATCACATTGGATTCAAATTACCTTCACATTGGTATTGGTTTGTTATACAAATGGTTCCTGCCAACCCGATTCGGCTTATTTTATACCGGGTGTCCCAGTATTTATTTATTTGGCTTAGAAAAAAACAGACATCAATAGTCTAATTACATGTTTCCACTAAAGAAAGTAACTAAATAAAGTATACTAAAATAATAACTAGAAAGTATACCTGCTCCAATGGATTATCTCAGCCATTCCAAAAGATAAAAATTTGAAAATTACATGATCTTTAATTCGTTCAAAGAACCTTCAACTGAGAAAAACATAAATTGAAATTCACTTCCGGTTTAATGTTGTCAATAAAAACTCAAAACATTCAAAAACAATCAAAAAACCAACTTGTGAAATATACTAAATATACCATGTCACTCTGGACAGGTAAAACAAACAAAGGCTCCCATTATATTCCTGGTGCAAGATTCATGCCACCAACCATTACAGGAAGAACACATAATCCATTCGTCATCCTCCAAATATTCTGAGTACAAGTCTGCACATCCTGGACAACGTGCATCCTTTTCGTTTTCGTCACATTTATTTTTAATTTTTGGCAACTTCTTTAATTTCTGACATTTTGAGCCACTGGCAACTAGTTTTCGTTTTGCTGCTACAATTTTCTTCTCTTCTCTACCTTTTTTTATCTTAGCAATTTCTTCAAGTTCTTCCTTGAATGGCGTACTGGTCAGTATTTCAGACTTTTGTGATCTGGATTTGCGACGATTTGGTTTTTTTTTTTATTTGCGGCAAAGGTAAAATTGAGGAAGCTGGTACTGACCGATTTGAAACTTCTTCTTAAAAATTTTGCAAATTATTTGGTAGAAGTATCCCGTCTTCATATACTATATCAAGATTGGCAATATCTAGCGGTGGTGTAATGGAATAGTCTTAGAAGATTTGGGATCGTCCATTTCTTCCACGGTAGAGGATTGGGGCTTTTCTACTTCTCCCAGGGTAGAGGATCCGGGCTCTTCCACTTCTTCACCAGTAGAGGATACGGGCTCTCCCACTTCTCCATCGGTAGAGAATTCGGGTTCTTTCACTTCTCCATCGGTACAGGATTCGGGCTCTTCCACTTCTCCATCGGTAGAGGATTCGGGCTCTTCTACTTCTTCCGCAATTTTTTCATTGGGCTGGACATTCTCTGTATTAATGGGTGCGTCTGTCACACAGGAGGGCGCAAAGTCATTGTCGTTAAACTGATCTGGATTGTTGGGATAGATTCCGGAAGCTCTGAATGAGTTCTTGGATTTTTCAATATTGGAAATGCTGGTGTAAGCATAGTTAAACAGTCCGGCAACTTGCATCAAACATTCAATGGTAGAACCTCCTCGAAGCTGTTGACCAGCTTCGAGGAGGTGGAAGAAGCCATAAAAAGCTCCCGAGAAACAGGGCGCCTGGCCTGGATGGAGTTGACACAGTCCTGCTCTGGAACCTCCCGAGGGAGTCCCTGGTGCAAATACTGCACATCGTCAATGGCATAATTAATTGGCAGTATTACCCACAGTGCCTGAAGCAGGCAGAGATTATCCCTATATTAAAGGATAGAGAGCTATCGCCCGATATACCTTCTTAGTTCTTTCGCCAAACTGGTGGACAGAATCCTTTTGAAACGATTTCGGGATTACGAAGAAGAGCACGAACTCATCCCGGAGGAATAGTTTGGTTCCCGAAGATGTCACTCAACGACCTCCCAGGTTGCTAGAATTGTCCACGAGGTGAGGGAGGGTTTTGTTCATGATACCAACACAGCCATGTTAGATATACAAAAACCTTCCGATACCGTCTGGATAGAAGGCCTAGTCATGAAGATGTTGAAGGCAGGCATATATGCCAAAATACATGGTAAATATCATGGACTCTCACCTAGTCGTTAGGACGTACAACGTTGGAGTGAATGGAACAAGCTCCACATTGTGTAAGGCCGAAGCAAGAGTGCCACAGGGATCAAGCCTGTCCCCACTTTTGTATTCGCTACCTACGTACGACTTTCCAATATTCCCCAACACAATCACGGCTATATATGCCGACGTTATGGCAATATACGCCCACGCATATCGCAGCATTACAGCAGCAGCTCTGCTGGGAAAGTATCTGCAGAGTAAAGTAGTACCGTATCTAGCGAAAAACAAAATAGTGCTGAACTCCGATGAAACGGAGCTCATAAATTTCATAAAGAAGAGAAAACGCTCTCGCGTGGTTATCTCTGGGAGATTTAGAGCTCTGGGAAATTGGATAGATGAGACCGACTCCGTGCGGTACCTGGGGGTACAACTGAACAGGAAATCAATGCTTGGGAAACATGTCAACTTGGCAATTAAACGAGCTGCGGGGCCATGAAACGGACATACCCGTTGAAAGCCACGAATTCCAAGTTGTCCATGTCTAATGTCTACCAAAGTATTGATCTACAAGCAAGTTATTAGACCAAAAATTACCTTTGCATACCCAGTAATCTGCAGCAAAAGGTACTCCGTATCGTCACCAACAGTGACAGATACATTCGGCTGAACGCACTAAGGGAGCTGGCCGATATTTCAACCTTCGAAGAATCTATCAGTCTGAGAAATTAATAATTCAATAAGGAAAGTCCAACTATCTGATGTCTAACATACAGAAACAGCGAACATCCCCTGCATAACTTGGAGGAGGCAGGAAGACCCATAGCTATGCGACTTGGCAATCACAACATTCTAGCCTACACAACAACGTAGCGTCTGTCTCGCGACAGTCGTTAACTGGTTAGGCCTGCCCGCTGAATTCCTCAGAAGGACAGATCCAAACCGTCAACCCTAAAAAAGTCGAACTCCCTCCCTTACCACTACTTTGTGGCAGTATCGAGATAGTTTCAGATACGCTTTTTATATATTTAAATGTTGTTTTTTAGCTATACCTTTTCAAATTGTGAAGGAGCCCGCACTAATCTTATGGAAAACCGATTTTAGTGAAAATCGCTAAAATTTCTATATGATATAGCCCATATCATGCTGAACAAAAGTTATCATTGCGCCAACTCTCTGAATGCCGGCGTTTGGATCCTACAGGGGGTCAAAGTTTGAAATTTTGACGATTCTTCAAAAAATCCGGAAATTAATTTTTATCGTATCGATCTGAATTCTCGTAATGAAATAGTCCATAATATATGCATCAAAAAGTTCAACTGACAAAAGTTTCTAAAATCAAAACTGGCGGATATACAGAGGGTTAAACTTTGTTTTTTGGTAATTTTTATCAAACTTTTTTCGAGAAAATATTCGTTTTTTTGCAGATCCATATGCAATTGATGTTAATCATAGTAGGTTTGAATTATACAGGGGTTTGAAGTATAGTATAGACTACAAGCCCACATAACAATTTGGAGAGGTCATTTGACCCAGGAAGAAACATATTCAGAACGACACTACCATACGAAAAAATAATTTAAGGCACTATACCGTCAATTCTCGGTGGTGCAAAGAACTATAATATTAGTAATGATAATTTTTCATCCGAAGATATGCTCTTCCGACAAAATATGCTTGTACGGCATTCCTCAGGTTGGTAGATTATGAGCTTATAATCTCCTAGAACCTACTGCCGTACAAAAATAATGGGACCGGAATCCAGGATTTTTTTTTTACTTTCGGAAATTGAAATTTTTTTCTGTCTTCCGGTCCCATTATTTCTGTACGGCAGTAGGTTCTAGGAGATTATTATTTCATAATCTACCAACGTGAGGAATACCGTACAAGAATATTTTGTCACAGCACATCTTCAGATGAAAAATTACTATTATTAATATTACAGTCATTTGCACCACCAAGAATTGACGGAATAGTGCCCAAAGTTATTTTATCATATGGCAGCATCGTTCTAAATATGTTTCATCTTGGGTCAAATGACCCTCCCAAATTGTTATATGGGCTTGTAGTCTAGTAGTTCATCGATTTCTAGAATAATCAGTAATTCCCTTGTAAGGGAAAATAATATTGTTTCCTAGACAAACTTCGAAACATTTCAATGACAAAATATCTGAAACGAGAATTCATGAATAAACAGAGGTTGCAACTCAGTCTCATTCTGTGAGATTTCATGAATATACAAAAATGTACTTGCTGAATTGATTCGACTCAGTTCAGTAGCTGTAGTGGATTAACTCCAAACTGCGGGCGCGGTCTCAGTTTCGGTCTGTAAATGGGTTTGGTTGTCGATTCATTCATTGCAGTCATTAGTTATTGACTGCTAGACCTACCCTATACTGATGAGGAGCAACATTCCGAAATCGATATATAGGTGGTCCGAATGTTTCGATGAACATTCCCATGCAACCAAGCAATTGCAGAGATAACCTTGTAGGAACTCTGCACGGAAATTTCATCAGATATAATTCAATGTTCGTCGTGGCATTAGCCAGGAAAGTAGTTGTTTTCTGATGGATTTTCGACCCAACTTTTCCTATTGTATAGGATATTAGCAATGAGCAGTCCTCCGGACATCTTATGCCTCTTGTCATAAGCTCATTGTGACCTACAGTTTTCTTTTTCGTATCTTTTATACTAACACGCATAATGATGCCGTGATCCTCTCCAGAAGACACTTGTTTATCAGCATACAATCTTTTTCGAAAATAAGTTATTGTTCTCATCCTGTATTCTTCTAAAACATCGGAGACGAGGTGGTCCTGGTCCAAATAGAATTTCTGGATACATAAAATATGAATAGTAAACAAATAGTAATGTTTTGGATTTTTTTTTTTTTGAACAAGTTGCAACCTTTATTTATTCATGATATCTCATTCCAGATGATTTGTCATTGAAATGTTTCGAAGTTTGTCTAGGAAACAATAATATTTTCCGTAACAAAGGAATTATTGATTATTCGAGAAATCGATTGAATACTATACTTCACATGACTCATCTACATCATCTGAGCTTTGTGAACCAATTACGCGCATAATTAACATTTCCTTTTCAACAGGTAATTTTCCAAAAAATCTAAAAATTTAACATGTTAAAGCCATTTTTAAAAAGGAAAAAAAGTAACATTAATAGTTATAGGCCCATTGCTATACTTCCTTACATGAGCAAAGTGATACAGTAGACTGATATCATACCTGGATAATCATAATATTTTAAGTGATACTTAGAATGGATTTAGGAAGAAGAAATCGACTATTAGAGCTTATTATCAAGCTTTATGTAAAGTTATAGAATCTATTAATAGCAAAAAATTCACAACAGCTGTCAATTTAGATTTGTCAAAAGCATTTGATAGTGTTGACCATCTGCTACTGATCATGAAATTGCCACTGTATGGTATCAGAGGGCTGCCACTAGAGTTAACTACATCTTACCTAAAAAATAGACAGCAATGTGTTACTGAAAGGGACTCTGATGGCAATCTTGTGAAATCAGAGAAATTAGGTATCATAAGAGGTGTACCCCAAGGGTCAGTGTTGGGGCCTCTACAATACATACTATACACCAATAACGTGCCTGAGGGACGAGACCCAAATAATATCTTTTGCCCAAAATGGCCCTGACAATAGTATAAGTAATGGTGTAACCAGTATCCCAACTTTCTTTTCTTGGCATTATAATCGACTCAAAACTGGACTGGAAGAGTCACACTGATAAAGTTGCAACACGTATATCTAGATACTGCTATGCCCTGAAAATAATATCACAGAATATTTCCACTGAGACTGCAATGCTAGCATACAATGGATATATACAGAGTCACATTAGATATGGATCATTCTTTGGGGGATGTCTGCCCACATACAAAAAATATTCATCCTACAAAAACGATGCCTGAGAAAAATCTTTAACATTTCTCAAAGAGAAAGCTGCAAACCAGTGTTCATATAAAAAAGAATACTAACTTTAACTAGTCTCTATATTTATGAGTCTGTGATATTTGTTAAAGATAACATTTCTCTTTTTAGGATTCATAATCAGAATCACACCCACAATACGCGTAACAAAAGTCATCTGCTGAATACCAAGACACATTTAACTTATCTTCAAAAAAATTCACCTTTTTCATTAATTTCAATTTACAACAAGATACCTGAATCTCTCCGAACCATGAAGATTAAATTGATAACATTACTTCTCTCCAAAGCATATTATTCACTGCAAGAGTTTTTCACTGTGTTTTAAAATTTTGCATGATATGGATAAAATCTTGGGATATTTCAGATTGAATTATTTTATAATGCATGTTTTATACCGTTTGTGTTTTATTTATTTTTCATGTTTAATTACGCGACAATAATGTTTATGTATTGTCTTTGCTGTTGATATTTATAATTATTTTAGCGATTATGGCATGTAGATGTTCATAATCTTTTACTTGTTTTTATATTATTTGTATATATACATACATATTCATTTGTGTATGTGTGTATGAGTGAACTTGTGTACAACTGTAGTTGTACGTAGTTGTACATAGAGATATTTTATTTTATTGTAAAATTTTTATTTTTATGTCAGCAGATAAAATGATATGTTCTACACCCGTAAGGGTATTTGTAAAAAAAGAACTAATAAAGACTCTATCTATAAGTCAGAGAATAAAAAAATTCACGTACGATTTTAGAAATCATTTAAAAATTCTTCCGAAGCATCCTTTCTCCATATTTTTTGGACCATCGCCGCAACTTTATTTGGATTCAGATTAATGAGCACAGACATTGACACATTTGTATTTTTTTTGTTAAAATTGTTTTTTTTCCCTTGACCAGCTGTCGTCCCCTTACGAACGGCAGCCGTCAAAAGTCGAAACTTGTGCGAGCCAAGGATTAACGAGGTCTTACCATTTTACGTGCGATTCTTAGCACTTTCTCGGGCCATCAGAAAAAGTTCTGCAGTCGCTAAGGGTTTGAACCTTTAACTGGCAGCCAAAAAGTGATTGAAACAATGTCGCTTTAACCACTCGGCTACCTGGCCCCGTGCCATATATATTGTCATGAAATGGAACGTGGAAAAGAAAAAAGCACTTTGAAAAAAATCATAAAATCAACAAAATTATCATCAGAAAGCCCAACTAGATACTTAATTTTCATGTAAATGTCTTACTTTTCTTTGGAAAGATCATTGTCAAAAACTGAAACCATGCAGTAGCATCAAAAAGTAAAAATAATCACTGAAATCTTACATTACGATTTGAACCTTCAGAAAGCTCGAAGCGATTTCAAGAATCATGCAAAATCATAATCATTTTACAAATTACAGAGCTAAAACTTGCTTAGTTTCCTAGTAAAGACATTACTAATCCAAAAAGACACAAAAATTCAAAAAAAAAATAATAAATTTTTCAAACAAGAATAAAAATTCAGAATATAACTTCAAATCATCCAGTATATCAAATTCCAATGACAGACAATAACAGGCAAGCTTTTCAAGTGGATGGACGAGGTGGAAAAAGAGATCAAATTTATTTACTTCATAACGAGCCTCGCCTAACTTCAGGTCAATTTTGGTAGTAGTTACTGATCCGCTTGCGAGATCTTGGCTCAATTGCAGTTTTAAAAGTAAAAATCAAGAAAACAAAATTACGAAGTAAGTTAGCTTGAGCAGAACAGGTAGATTAAGTGTTGGAGACATGAATCCGTCCCAATTGAGGCTTTCCAAATGAAAGTGTTTTTCTTTATGTTGTTTTTAATGTTTGATAAAATAAAAACCTTATTGTTTGATGATTTAAATACGTATTTTATTATGAAAATTTTGATTTTTTTGTGACAAATAGTCACACTTTTGAACCATAAACTAGCAACCCGATTCCTGAACTCTACCTTGAGAACAAAGAGTTTTTTTTGTTCATTTCTTCATGCTACAAGACCGACTGAGTAAGGCGCTGCACCAGAGAAAGAAAGTAAGTAAAGTAAGTATTTAGCCTAGCAATCGAAAGGTAAAATTTAGAAAATCTATAAACAATACAAAATGATATTTTGTAGAACCATAAAAACAAACATTTTATCCACTTTCCATTTCAAATCTACCAAAAAAAAATTAGGAGAACAACTCCAACAGCCACCTAAAAAATATTGTTATTATTATTATTACTATTGTTAATAATATTATTATTATTATTGTTAATAATTAAAACAATATATAATACATATTAGCTACATTAGTTTAAAAATATTAGCTAGATACATTGGTGACAGCTGAATATACAAAGGGATACGAAAATATATTTTTGATCGCCCCGTATCTTCCAAATAGTTGAAGTTGGATGGTTGATTTGAATGCAAAATATGATTGCCCTCTCAAGTACTGTAAGTGACATCAATTGCATATGGATCTGCAGGAAACGAATATATTCTCGAAAAAATTTCAATAAAAATTACCAAAAACAAAGTTTAACTCTCTGTATACTCGCCAGTTTTGATTCAAGAAACTTTTGTCAGTTGTACTTTTTGATGCACATATTGTGGACTATTCCATTATGAAAATTCAGATCGATACGATGAAAATGAAATTCCAGATTTTTTGAAAAATCGTCAAAATTTCAAAATTTGACCCCCCGTAGAATCCAAACGCCGACATTCAGAGAGTTGGCGCAGTGGTATCTTTTGTTCAGGATGGCATGGGCTACATTAAATTGAAATTTCAGCGATTTTTACCGAAACTGGTTTTCCATAAGATTAGTGCGGGTTCCTTTAATTTAATAAATATTTTTGAGATTTGATAACTTCATTAGAATGTAAGTTCGTTTGATTGTCAATTATCGTCTCGATATTTGAGGAAACTGTCGTTCAAAGTCACTTTGTATTTCTAGTTTGCAGCAGCAAAATGAAGGGAATGATCATGTTATATCTGCAGACAGGGTTTGAAAGGATTCAGACAGTAACTCAATAAGTTCTACTGCTTTTAATAACATCAAAAATAACATAACATGTCAAAACTACAACGTGGTTATCTGCCACTGTTCCACACCAAGACACAACACTCCTTCCTCCTGGATGATTTCATGGTGTGTAATCCTCCAAGTATTTTGGAGGATGTCGACATCTGGAAGGCCTAGGGGTTCCCACTTTTGGGGCTTGTGATACTGGTCTATCCTCAACTGGCTGTGGCAAATTCACAATAACGTCGGTTGTTCTTTCCTGGGTTACCTCATAGTTTTCCGAACCAAAGTCTGCATACACGAGAACGGATCTGGTCGATATGCCTGTGCCTCACCTGACCATCAGGTGTCTGGACTCGATAGCTTAGAGATCCTGTGTTTCCGACTATCGTCGATGGTATCCATTTTCGGCCTGATGTGAACGATCTTGTAAAAACTGGATCGTTTTCTTGGAAATATCTAGTTTCACCACTGGGGAAGAGTTTCTCTTGTTTTGCCAACATCTCCTTTCGAAAAACAGTTTGTATTCTGTCTAGTCTTCTGCCCATTAATAGTTCAGCAGGAGATCTGCCCGTAACACAATGAGGCGTAATATGTTGGGTAAATAAGTATCTGGCTAGGGCTAGAGATACATTTGTATCTGATATTTTCGACAGAGCCTTCTTAACATTCTGTACCACCCTTTCTACTTGACCATTGCTGCTGGGATGGTAAGGGGCCACCAATGCAGAGCGTATCTGATTACGCCTCAGAAATTCCTGGAATTCTACAGACGTGAAAGCTGTACCATTATCCGATATAATGGCATTAGGGATACCATGCATAGCAAATAATTTGTCGTAATACCTTAATCGTGGAGGCACTTGAAGTACTTGGCACCAATCTAACCTCTAACCATTTTGAATTGGAATCGATAACAATTGAAATATTTTTCCATTTATTGGACCGGCAAAATCCACATGCAGCCGAGTCCATGGCTAACGTGCCTACTCCCACGGATGGATTGGGGCTTTTTTAGGCATGTTACGTGATTACTGGCATTCAGGACATCTGTTTACCACATCTTCAATCTGTTTGTCCAGATTCGGCCACCATACATACGACCTGGCCAGTGCTTTCATTTTAACCATTCCTAGATGTGCATTGTGAAGCACTTGGAGTACTTTTAACCTTCCGTCTGGTGGAATTATAACACAAGTACCCCACAACAAACAGTCTTGGTAGCAAGTTATCTCGTTTTTCCGTTGCAGGTATGGAGAGTATTCTGGTGGGAAGTTACTCTTATCGTCTGGCCAACCCTTCCATACACATTGAAGGACTTTTGATTACAGTAGGTCTTTTTTCGTCTTTTGAAAAATTTCTCTAGCATCATCTAGCATCTAGCATCATCTGATGCAGGGGCCTCCAGTCCATGTGTTTCGCTTGGGAGATGACTCAATGCATCAGCATTTTGTATCTTTGATCCAGGCACATATTCTAGATCGTAATCATATGCTGATAACATTAAAGCCCACCTGAGCATTCCAGGCAGAAGTATCTCTGGGATTCCTTTCTTTGGGTTGAAAATGCCCTACAATGGTTTGTGGTCTGTTTTTATTGTAATTTTTCTTCCAAAAACGTAGTCATGGAACTTTTTTATGCCTTTGATAATAGAAAGGGCTTCCTTGTCTATCTGAGCGAAGTTTTTTCCGCTAGCTGAGAGGGTACAACTGTGGAACGCAACTGGAATGTCTCTCCCGTCATTATCAGGCTATACAGCCCACCCCGTATGGGCTTGCATCGCACGTTAGAATGAAATCCTTTTTGTCATTGTAATGCCCTATTGATTAAAATTTCTTTCATATTATCAAACGACTTCTGTTCAGTACTGCTCCACTGCCAAGAAGTGTCCTACTTGAGCAACTTATACGCAGGATTAGCAACAGTTGCTTTATCTTTAATGAAGACATGATTAAAACATTGTCAGAGCATTTCAGCCCTCAAACATCGGAAATAGTGTGCCGTTTCAAGTTTTATCGCCGTGATCAACAAAAAGGCGAATCGTTTTCGGTTTATTTGAAAGAACTTAGACATTTGGCGGAATCTTGCGGGTTCGGAGATGTATCGAGTCTCGAGACGATGCTCCGTGACAGGCTCGTGTGCGGAATCCAAGACGAGTCCTTACAGAGGAAACTCCTCGCTGAGGAAAAATTGACATTCAAAAAACCGCAGGAATTGTGCCTAGAACATGAAGTGGCGGGACTGAGCATCGCGGTACTGAAGGAAACCGAAGTGGCAACAACAAGTGATGTACACGCGCTGAAATCGGGTAAAAAACTACTGACCGAGGCAAAACAAACTTCAACTGGTGACCGTGAAACTATGAAGTGTTTCCGCTGTGAAAAAGAACATTAGCCGGACCTGTGTACTTACAAAAACGCTATTTGGAATTATTGTGGGAAACTGGGACACATTGCGTGTTTTCTCAAAAAGAAAAATTTTGATAAAATAAAGCGAAGGGTACATCAACAAAACGTCGAAACGAATGCAAATAACGTGTTATGAAATACTATATGAAATGCGTTTTTTTTTTTAATGTCAATTTTTCCTCAGAGAGGAGTTTCCTCTGTGAGGACTCGTCTTGGATTCCGCACACGAGCCTGTCGCGGAGCATCGTCTCGAGACTCGATGCATCTCCGAACCCGCAAGATTCCGCCAAATGTCTAAGTTTTTTCAAATAAACCGAAAAAGATTCGCCTTTTTGTTGATCACGGCGATAAAACTTGAAACGACACACTATTTCCGATGTTCGAGGGCAGAAATGCTCTGACAATGTTTTAATTATGTCTTCATAACTTTTACCTGACACTTTACTCGGAGCGTCCAACGACCTTAAAACTTCGTATGTCTGCGGTCCACAAAGACTTAAAAATATTGATGTTTTCTTATTTTCGTCTGTAACACCGTTAGCCGTAAAGTAAAAAGTCACACGCTCGACGTACGATTCCCAACTTTTAGGTTCAGCCACGTTGAATTGTTCAATGTCCCCGAAAAAAGCCATCGTTCACTTTCTGCGGGTAGACTAGCAACTTACACATTCACGATATCACGATGAATATGATCCTATCCTCTTCGCCAAAATGTTATATCTGCAGACAGGGTTTAAAAGGATTCAGACAGTAACTCAATGAGTTCTACTGCTTTCAATAACATCAAAAATAACATAACATGTCAAAACTATATGAACTCATCTCATGTACAACGTGCTTATCTGCCACTGTTCCACACCAAGACACAACAGATCATGAAGGAAAATATTTTGTTGAGTCTGAATTTAGAGGAATAATCGTTAAGTTTTTGTACCGTTTGTTACAGGCATCAACACCTCTACGTCTCTATGGACGTCTGGTCAGTCAGATGATGATATCTGGATTTGGCCCAATGGAGATGAAATCACAAATTTCAGCTGGGGCCCAGGTGAACCCAATGTCGCTGGAGACACTGATAAGTGTATAGCAGTTTCCTTGAAAAATGGGACGCAATTTTGGGACGATCGTTTATGTGGAGAGAAACGTGGCTACATATGTGAAAAATTAACAACTGAAGATCTTATGAACAATAACAAAAACCCGGTTTATATTCCAACAAAGCAGTTCGTCATCATCAAAAAAGAGGTTGTTAAATCTTTTTCTCAAGTATCGTAGATATTATATCATGATGAATTAAGGAAAATAGAACTTAAAAATTTTACTTTTCTATGTGCAGGTTGAATGTTCGATCTTGCGACAGTTTCCGAAAGACTATTCAACCCAAGTTATATATGGAATTTCGATTACGTCATGCAGTTACTTCGATATTTTTATATACTTATCCTATAATCCTGAGAAGGTAAACTTTCACGACCGGTATTCTCTGAACTTCCGGTGGGTTTCGATTTTGTTAGTCGTGGTGTCGTGGTAATCCTACCTGAAGACTTTATCTGCTGTCGACATTTTCAAAGGCGGTGTGGCAACGGACAAACCGATCGATTTCTTCGACTGAGCCTGACTATTTCGGTGTCTGCTTGGGTTTCTTCTTTTATTGTGCTCATTCTCACAGAAAGCGTGACTTCATTCCGTTCCGTATTACGCATGGTCACTCAATTCCGGTACTTGTTTATTTTTACGGTTATTATTGCTTGTACCTGGATAGGTTCTGTTTTGATCTCTCTGATTACCTGCCTCCACGTTTTACTCAGACTCAGGCCTTCTATCTTTCGAATGAAATTCTTTGGATGTCAATGAGGAACAGAGTCACTTGAAAAGTGCATTGGGTGATAATGGGTATACTCAGCGAGAAATGAAACAGGTCATATGGAAAAGAACCTCCAACAAAGCAGAGATCATAAAACATTGGACACCACAAGGAAAAGCATTTCTTCCGTACATCAAAAATGTTACAGACAGGATTGGCAAGCTTCTGGAAAAACATGAAGTCGAAACGATATTCAAACCAACTAAGACCATTGGACAAAGCCAGAGATCCGCAAAAGGCTCGAGAGACCCCCTCTCCACTCCAGGTGTTTAACGCATTCCTTGCAGCTGCGATGACGTATATATCGGTATGACAAAAAGGAGGGATGAACACCTGCCTAACCAACCACGAGGAACTGCAGGTATGGGCACTTCGGAAAATCTACGGTTGACTAGCATGCACGACTAGCTGAGGACAACCACCCAATCATGTTCAATGAAACACAGGTATTGAATAGAACCAAAAAGTATTACCCGCGAATTTTAAGAAATGCCATTGAAATTCAGAAAAGATATTGACGTGATGTGTTTCAATCTGGCTACAACCAAACAGACCAAATTCTCATGCTGTAGTTACTTCTCACCTAATAAACCATCCTTTAGCGACCTCTTCGAGTTATCATCTATCAAATTATATTCAGCCAAATCTCTCTACAACTGAAGAATTCATGTCTCAAATTTACCAACAGAACAGACGAGACTGGTTGTTAAACTGAGGCCTGCGCTATCACGTATGGATTACAATAGATGGTTGAGCTACCCCCACACAATCCTGCTATCAACAACCAGTCTGCCAATACACTCGATCTTTTTCTCACCACCAATTCTGTTACATACAGTATAGAAGTGTGTGCTACAATTGGGAAAACCTAGCACAACCTCATCTCAAGTTTTTCCTATTTTTCAACTCCATGGAGAAGCACAACACTGCCCCGTCTCATATGGCACTACATTTCAGCAGAGAAGGAGTCTTCTCATGTTTTTCTCAGCATCTCCATGAGGAAGAGTGTGTTTCTCTTTCAGAAATCCAATACAATGCGCTGAGATAATTTCTGCAATCACAATGCTGCGGATGCAAACATGCAATAAATACTCCAAGGAGAACATCATCTGATAAACCCTGGTTTTCAGCAGACACTGCCCAAGAGCTGTCTCCTTCAAGCACGCAGCATACCTCCGATGGTACAAAAATGACAGCCCTGAGACCAGACTAGAATTTGTTGAAGCTAGAAACATGTCTACCAAAACAATAGAATCTTCCGAAAGAGGCTTATAAGGCCAAGATATGGTCAGAACTTGTCAAGAGTCCTAACGGGTCCCGCTCTTTTTGGTCTCTTGCCGAAATTTCACATCCAGCTCATATGCTCCCCTAACCAAGGAAGATGGATAACTAGCGAACGCTCAGGAAGAATCCAATATCTTTGCAAACATGTTTGCTGCAAATTCTACTATAGATTCACTGGGAAAACAACCCCATCGATAGTCGAATGCCTGAAATAACCTTTCGCCAATGATCTATTAGTCCGCAAGCCCTCGTACAAAATCTTAAATGATAACCAGCAAGTTGTAACTTTGTATACTGTTTAAATATGCCGACAAAATTTCGCAGAGAGGAATATTGGCAGTGGTAAATTTTTCTTTGGCTTTCTGAAAAACATGTTAATTTCGCATTTATATGTAAGGTAATGACCAGCATTTAGTTTGTAAGGTGAAGTGAAAGATATTTACTAAAAGTAATCTAATAAAAATTGTCCGACAAAAAGTTTCGGTGCTTCTAGTTTGTCCCACACTCTAAATGTGTCGAGTTCACGACTTGTAAGTTGGCGACAAGCAGCAATCTGAGTTTTCTAGGAGCATACAATGATTAAATGAGATTTTCAATGGCACCATTGTCCGACAAAATTAATAAGGATCTTCAGGAGTCCGACGCTACAAAATGTCGATTTGACGACAACAATATTGGTGATAACCAGCTGTCGGACAAAAGTGGCAATTGAGGAATAAATATAATACTTATCGGAAGTATCGATTGTCCGACAAAAAATGTTGAAATTTTGTATTTTCAATATTTCTTGCGATAGAAGTAAACATTTGCAACTATATAAAAATACAGTGATGATTCATAGTTTATTTCTTAACTTGAAATATAAATAAATATAAATAATTATAAAAAAGAAAAAGAATCATTCATCATCTTCTTCAGTAGATTCTTCGCTCGCACTGAAAGTATCACTTTCATCGCTTGTCTCGGTTTCTGATTGTGCTGCACTGGCGGAGTGAACGTAATCTTAATCTATATTAACATCGAGATATTTATACAGTGTATCCAATTATGTCGGTGCCATATGGAAAACATTTTTAATGTTAATTCTTGGAAAAAAAGTAATTCGTCATAAAAAGTTCTGTATGGTCGTAAGTCCAAAATGCATCTATCAAATATCGAATTTTTTCAATCGTATACGAGGTTTCTTAAAAAATATATATTCCATGCTAGATTATAGTTCCTTTATTTTTGACAATAGCAAAATTTGCTTTGGTAAAAAGTTGTTCAGAATTAAAAAGTACCTTACAATTACCTCTATCTACCATGAAATTTGGTTAGTTTTCACATTTTTCTTTTTTTTATTAGTTTTCAGAAAAAAAACTCAGGTTTTAAGTTTTGCAGAACTTTTTAGGAACAATGAGTTTTTTTCCTAAAACTGACGAAAAAAAGAAAAATGTAAAAATAACTAAATTTTGTTTTTTATGGTAGATACAAGTGATTGTATATCAGTAAACAGTAAAATTTTGATTTTTTTTGTCAGTTTTTTAACAAATTTACCAACTTCATTGTCGGACAAGTATATCATTGTCGTATATATTCTATTTCTTTGAAAAAAAGTCAAGACAACATTGCTGGTTATCACCAACATTGTTAAGAAAACAGAATTCTTTGGGAGATCGTTATTTTTTTTTTTTTTGGACATAATACATCCAACAGGCCTAGGGCTGTAACTTGACCCTAGACGAAAAAAAATGAAAATTAATGTTTGAAGAGTGAGAGAAGTGGAAACTATAAAAATATAGAAAGCGATAGAAAAAAAAATGTTAACAATTAAAAATTAACTAGTTCGGTAGGAGAGTATACAGTTGCTTTCTAAATTGAGTAATATTGGAAAAGAAAACATCAACCGAAGGTACATTATTTAAGCTTCTACACATAGATGTGATTGGACTATGAAAGTGGTGTTGTGAATTCGGTACATCTATTCTGAAAAACTGATTTGATCTAGACGAAGTACGAGGTACATTGAAATTGAGTAGGGATAGTAGGGACGTTGAGACAATGTGATTGTTGATCAGTTTATATGCGAATATTATGTCCGCTATCTCCCTACGTTTTCTCAGACTAACAAATTCAAACTCATCCAACAATAAATCATACTCGTAGTGACGTTCCGGATAAATGTTGTGTTTCTTGAAAAACATAAACTTGAGAAATTTTTTTGGACTGCCTCTAGGGCTGATATATATTTGAAAAAGTTTGGGTTCCATATTGTACTGCAATTCTCCAGTTTGCTACGTACTAAGCAATAATAAACAGACTTGATTGCTTTGAGCCTCGTAAATTCCTTACACGTATCAAAAAACCCATAGATTTATTGGCATTGGTTATAATTTTTTCGATGTTTTGATTGAATGTTAGCTTGTTATCAAATATTACCCCCAAATCATTGCATTCGCTTACCCGACTTAGTTTAAAGTTATCGATCATATAGTCGAATTTAATAGAGGATATTTTCCTAGAATAGCTCATGACCTTACATTTATTAATGTTCAGTGGTAATTTATTTGTAGAACACCACTCGAGTAGGATATCTAGGTCATTTTGTAGCCGAAGGCAATCAGTAATATTTGTGATTTCTGCATAAATTTCCATATCATCTGCGAAAAGAAGTTTACTCGAGTGGATTGTATCGCAAATATCATTAAAAAATAAAAGGAACAGAAGAGGCCCCAAATTAGATCCTTGAGGTACCCCTGATTGAGCTATGAAAGTTGCTGATTGCACACCTTCATAGTCCACAAACAATTGTCTATTATTTAGGAAGGATTTCAATAACATTTGGATGCTAGTAGATATACCAAATTTTCCCAATTTATGCAGAAGTTGCTTATGCGATACCTTGTCAAACGCTTGGCTAAAATCAGTATATATCACGTCTACTTTATGGCGATTATCGAGTGAATTTGATATGTATTGTGTGAACGTGCAAAGGTTCGACAAAACCATGTTGGAACTCTGATAAAGAGTTACAAACGTGTGAATATATGAAATCGTAGAGAATAATTTCAAATAATTTCGAAAAAACTGAGATGAGTGCAATAGGCCTATAATTGAGAATATCTCCTACTTTTCCAGATTTGAATACTGGGCAGATACGGGATATTTTCCAGACGGAAGGAAATGTTTCGGTTTTCAGAATAAGATTGAAAATCATTAGCAAAGGCCGGCAAAGGATTTTAACATGAGATTTAACTAATTTAGTAGGGATATTATCAGGACCGCATGTCAGTTTATTTTTTAATTTTTTCGCTGCGCTAAAATGTGGTTTTCTGAAATACCCTTGATATGTTGATAATGACTGGAACTCCCGGTGTGTGCAGAAATAGTGTTATCATTCAAGGAGGAAGTATAGGACTCGTAACCACTACTGAAGTGTTTTGCGAAAGCATTTACGATGGTTTGTGAAGTTGTTAGTTTTTCATTATTGTGGAACATGAGCCCAGGGATACGGGATTTATTTTTCTTAGAATTCAGAAACGACCAGAATTCACGGGGGCTACTTGCCAAATTATTTTCAGATTTTTTAATGTATCCTGAATAAGCCAGTGCTATCTCTTGTTTTACAATTCGTCTCATATGTCTGTAACGTGTTAAATAAAAATGATATTTGCTCTTTCTATACATTTTGCGAAAATTATGTTTTTTTCGAATATTAATTATAATATTTCTGTTGAACCACGTTGGGTATTTGCGAGTCCTGCTAACTTCGAGAGGGGTGCATTGATAAATTATATTTTATATTATAAATAGTCTCATTGAATTTTTCACACATTGTATTTACGTTGGGGGTGGTTTCCAAAGAATCCCAATCCGTTTCATTAATCAGCTGTGCAAATTTATTGTTGTAAATTTTTCGAAAATTGTAACGTTTGGTACCTGACATAAATACCTTTTCAGTTTCGCAGTCTAGATCCAAACTCACAACAAGACTGTTGATTCCAACTAACGGGTCGGAGTCGGCTAGCACCTCACAGTTGATGTTTTCGGGAGACAGTACCAAATCTAGAATTCTATTGTTACCATTTTTTATAAAATTATTCTGTACGAAGTTACAGTAGCTAATGAAAGAATTGAGTGTAAGAACTGAATTTGTTGACTCGTTGGTATCATAACGAAGCTGTAAATTTGTGACATTGAAATCTCCCAAGATAACTGACCTATCAATATAATCTAAATTTACCAATAATTCAAACAATTCATCATACTGTGCAAGATTAGTATCAGGGGGAATATAAATTAAGATAATATAAATTGGTAGGCCTACAGCGTTGATAATCTTCGCACTTGTTATATCAATAGACTGAATAGGACACTCAATATCACAGAGTTCAGATGCATAATAGTTGCTGTCAATTGCTAATATAACACCACCTCCTCGGGAACCATACGTCCTGTCTTTACGATAGACCACAAAGTTACTCGGAAATAGTTCAGAACTCAGAACTCTATCTCTCAACCAGCTCTCCGTGATTCCAATAATTTTATGCTCACTTGATAAAACTTTCGTAAAAAATGTGTGAGTTTTGGAGTTAAGCCCATTGCAGTTCTAATAGTATATTGAGGTGACTTTTCTGCTAGTTACATTAGGCTTGTTGGATAGGATATTAGTATTCCTTTAGGTGGTATAGGCACCATCCTCACCATTGCTGCGGAGTTGATTCCATAGATGCCGATTGTATTCCCTCTGGTTTATAGTCAAATCTGGTTTTATATGGATATTTTCTATCCCATTCATGTCTTTTAATTTCTTTTTGTTTTTCAACATAAGAATAGCGTGACCGTTATTTGAATAAGTTACTTTAACTGGACTATTCTTATTGGCCTGTTGGTATCCCAATCTTTTTGTCCGAATACTGCTAGTATCAAGGTCGGGAATAACTTTGATACAGATACTATTGATAAAATCAGCTAGATTTGGATTATTCTCTGGAATACCAAACATTAATATATTATTTTCTCTTTGCTTTATTTCATTCACTTCTGACACAACCTGTATAATGTTTGGGGATTCATTACTGCAATCGTGCACTTTTTTCTTCAATTCAACGATCTCCTCCGATAATTTATTTATCTGTTCATCGTATTTTTTCTCCACATTCAGTAAACTAGTTTTTACATCATCTAGCTTTTTTCAAATATATTCAGTTTTTCATCCAGCATGGTCTGCACATTAGTGGATACCTTATCAGCTAACGTTTTTATGAAATTGTCGTCTAGACAAATTCGTTTTACTAATTCGTCGGCTAGGACTTTGACCTCCATTTGCTGTTCACGTGTAAGCGGCATCGTGTGATATCACTGATATCTGAGAGTTTAGTAACGAACAGTCGTTGCAGACCGATGATGAACCCTTTGCTCCCATATACACCTACTAAGTAGGCTTATTAAGGCAAGTACCCGACAGAAAACAATTACTCCCCTGGCTAAGACCACGACGAGTATTGAATTAAATCTAACAGATAATTGTGCAACGTTCCTTAAACATAATTCTGCTGTTTGGTCACAGAGGGCACCTGCAATTGCGTCCTCTGATATTTTGAGGAACGTTGCACAAGTATCTGTTAGATTTAATTCAATACCCGTCGTGGTCTTAGCCAGGGTAGTAGTTGTTTTCTGTCAGGTACTTGCCTTAATAAGCCTACTTAGTAGGAGTATATGAGAGTAAAGGGTTCATCATCGGTCGGCAACGACTATTCGTTATATTACATGATGTTGTAGTAAACCTACATTCAATTACAATTAACAGTGCATGAAATATGATAGATCTTAGAAATTGTTTATTTATGTGAAAGAATAATCACCAATTTGTATTCTCTTGCAGGAATTCATGTTTTATAATATCACAAAGAATTCATTACTTCAGCAATCTTGGGTGCTCCTACCTTATACCTAAATCGCAGTTTTTCGTTGTTCTTTTGTTCATGAATACTAACCTGTTCCATACAAACATCGACTGATTGAATGGAAATTCCAATTTTCTTCAGCCTCTACATCCTTGATATATTTATCGAAATTCCTTTGGTTTTTCAATGGAGGCCACAACAGATCCTGTTTTCTTAGCTTTAGCCACCTTTTGTCCTTCTCGAAGAACTCTACCAGTACGAAGGACATTATTTGATGATTGATCCGAGAGAGTAACAACAAAAAACACAAAAATGTTAGCACCGAACCACCAAACAAACCTACACAGCAGGAAACCAGAAAAAAGGTTTTAGCTTCATGCTAAATGCAATGTCATTCGACGAGGTAAAACATAATCCAAAAGCAGAACCCGTACCGTACCGCTGACGACCGAATCCAGCCGAGTCCGACCGACAACCCACGCTGCCGCGACAGAGTTGCCAGGTCAAAGAAACCATTATTTGATTCCACCAAATTATTTTGAAATTATCAATAACTTTTTCAGACTTGACCCATTGTGAGAACCTTTTTGTACTGATAATTTAATTGACAGAATTTAAAAAATATACTTGACTACCAGCTAGTGACAAAACAAAAATAAAATGTTCTTGGGAACAAATGGATATCATTTGCAACGCTGTCCGCTACCATGGCTTTTGGCCTGAGTGTTTTCAACAAGCGTCTACGGCCCGACTGCAGCAACTCAGCGATTGGTCACTGTAGTAGCGGGAAGTTTAAATGACAAGACAGAGTTGAAAATGCGTCAATTACTAGCCAACCTAACCTGACTAATCTTACGTAAACAAAATACTATACAAAATTGTTACAATATAACAACCATTTATCCAAATTTCAGTCGTGAAGTAGACGCAATGTAACAGAACGCTTCATACAACCGACCCTAAGTCATTTTTGGCGAATTGCTAACAGGAGAGGTCCAGATTTCTGTAATGACGTATTCTGGAATAATTCTCAGTAACGGACTCTTTATGTCGACAAGTTTCGAATAACAAACAGTTGACTTCCCAGGGACGTTATTATGACCTCCACGAAATACATCAATTTGACGTCATGAAATAAGACGTCATTTTGAGGTCTGATTTCGGTCGAGGACGTCACGGACCAACGGAATTTAATAAGACGTCATTAGGACGTCATTTCACTAACCTGTGCTACCTAGGAATCTAACTTGGTACCTAACATAGTCATTAAGCCACACCTCTTTCTGATTTTTATTTTTTCATGCGAATCCCGTGTTCGGGACCCTAGACACTTTCTATTATTTATGATGACCTTTAAGTGGACGAAAGAGTGAGTTGTCCGCTAAATCAATCGAAAATTGTCTACTTCATGAGTGTTTATGGAACTCAGGGCACATACATTAGAATTGCAGGAACGCAAAACCCGATGCTTGGGCAGCATTGGCTAAAATTACTGGAACATATTTTCTAGAAGTGAGACGAAAAATAGAAAATATAATTGCCCAGTTCTTTCTTGAACATATCACTGAAAACGACTACTGACTATTGACAATTAATTTCAGTTGTTGCAGTGGAAATAAGAAATTTACTTATGAATGGTCCAGTGGAAGAACGATGAGGTTCCACTTTTTGAAAAGTTGAGAAAAGCGAATTCTAACGTGGGAGTCTCACAGTTTTTCCACTGTGTTGCCTACTTTCGACCGCAGTTTTTTATGGAATCTCATTTTTTGTCCCCCGTATGGTTTGGTATGTTGATACTTCATGCTACAAGCTGACAGATGCCGCTAAAATGTCGATTTCTGAAAAAGGTGGAACCTCATCGTTTTTCCACTGGACCCTTCATTTGATTCTATATGTTTATATCCATGGGAACACGTACAATCATATAGCAACAAAACAGTTCATTAATGTGAAAATCTAGCTTAGGGCAGCTAGATATTCAGAATATTAAAAAAAATATATTTTCAGGCCACGTATTATGAAGCGATAGAGGAGTGCGAAAAAAAGAACATGAGACTTGTCATTATAGATAATGCGGAGGAGAATGGAGACCTAGAGGACTTGATAGAGGCCGATTCGAAAGGTAATGAAAATATCACCAGTAATTTCCAATTGTAGTGTTTCAGTTCGATAATAATTATTGTTCTTTGAAATCTGAGTAGCTCTTGCCAGCAATATCTCACTCGTAATAGTAGGAGAGCAGTAGCCGAAATTTCACCCTCATTATTCAATTCGGATAACTAGTGGATGAAGAGAGTAGCTATGAGGAGTTGAGGAGAATACATCATTTGTTATTTTGGAAAATTATCAGCTTCGATAAAACCCTTTGCACAGCCAAGAGCTCGTGAACCTTCTGAGTACGGTCTTTCCGTAAAGCTACAAATTTTTTTAGTGACCTGTCATAGCATGTTGAGTACGGTATTAAAAGACTAAGAGATGGTGAGAGATTTCAGATAACGAATATAATAATAATAATAATAATAATTTTATTCTCCAAAAAAGAAAATACAAATATTGTATAGGAGTGGTCGTTAATCTAAATTGAAAATAAACAATATTTAATAACATTCAGTTATTTGTAATATATATATATATATATATAGAGAGAGAGAGAGAGAGAGAGAGAAGATAGGTAGTCTATTGCTGACTAGTTAGAAACAAATCTTGACAATATTTGGGGCAGCAGCAAAACGCAAGTGTACTCTTATAACATTATATTTCCAATATTTCGACAGTGGTTACTGTCATCATCAGGGAGCTACAAAAATATATGAAACTATGGTAAAATGGTGAGGATGAGAGTCCTATACTTACAATGTTAGTGAGATTGGTAGCTTAACAAAGATGTTACAAAATTAAACAAGACAAAATCCATGTACAACATGGGGTACTGAATAAAATTTATGTAAAACATTAATAACAATTTTTTTTTTTTAAATGTGTCCGATGCAGACAACACTTGTAGGATACCACGAGGAGCGTGGGAGAAGAGAAAATCATTGGGTTAGAATTTATTGAAAATAATCATATGTCATATGTCAAAAGTCAAAGTCAAAATTTCATAGAAGTTATAGAACGAGAGAACAATTGGCCTGAGCTGCTGGGGTTTACAGTACAGTTGCAATTACTGCTAAAAAGGAGATATAATTATGGATTTCATGTAATTGTTGAGAAATTTATTAATATTGTTCGAAAAAGTTTTTTTAAATTATTGTGGAAATTGTGGGAAGTAAAAAAGTGTAAGAAATAACGAATGAAATTAAGTAATGCCAAAAGAACTGTTATTGAACAAACTGGCAACATGCCATTTCCGCAAAACAAAAATGGTGCCATTAGAATCAACTGATGGCACAAAATGGCGATGTTCAATTGTTTTTCCATATCATACTTTGATTTATCCCAAGTGACAAAAACTTGGCAACGGTGTATTTCCGGAAACTAAAAATAGTACTATTAAAATACCAATAATTTTTTTCATATCAGATTTTCATTAATCCGAAGAAGTCAACTTCGTAACAGGGCATTTCTGAGGGCCCACAAACGCGACGTTCAACTTTTTTTTTCACAACAGATTTCCAGTAAATCAAATTATCACCAAAATAGCCATTTAAATATTCAATAAATACATATTCTTATATAGATATCATAATGAATGAATATTGTGAAGAATAAATATTCGCAGCAAATCCTAGCAGACTTTGGAACATATTCAGTTGAACATTTCATCCCCAACTTTTTCAACAAAACCGCCTTTTCTGTGCCAGTTGCTGGAAAGCCAAAGATAAATCCTAATTTCATGGACTTTTTGGCAACCTTTTTTCTAAATGCATCATCCAAAGTCCTATTTGATTATCTCCACATACAAAGGTTTGAATACAAGTATTAATTTAAATTTTTTCGGCTAAAACAGATTTTGATACCCACTGTAACGCCAATGGTATTTACGAATGGTATCTGATATTCGGGTTCGAAAACATGGATTGTTTGCAAACCCAACAAGATTGCACCATTATGAGTCTCTGTCTATTATACTGCCACTATATAAACACTGTTGGGATGTTTGGATTGAAACAACGAGTTGTTCAGCTTACTTTATTCCGGAGATCACCTCGACTTTCAACCGTCCTCTAACAAGTTCTAAAACGCACTCCCTCTCCAAAAAACCATTTACAAGCATAAAATCAACCTGTCCTCATTGCGAAGTTCGTTGACTTCCCCCCATTCAACAGGGAATCGATTAATTGCAAAAAAAAACCTCTAGGACAACGAACCTCGCAAACAAGAACATGTTTGTCAATAATTATTGCAACTAATGCTAAATATACACCTACATATGAAATTGAAAACAATATTACAGGTACTTTGAAATAGTTCTAAAATAATCAATATTTGGGAAAAATGAATATGTTATCTGAGGAAAATATCTACTTCACAACACCTCCCTACCTAATTTTGAAAATTGTACCTAGGAACGGTGCAATTTTCACCAATTCGTGATACACTACTACACTCATTATCATCCTGGTTATTTTCTTTAGTTTTCTCTGCCTCTGCAGAGCTTTGTGCCCCCCTGTAGAATTTTCCTCGACAGGTGGTGAATCATTATTCAAGTGAAATTTGTCCAGCTGTGTGCACGTTCCAATGTAATTGAATGAAGAAAAGTTGTATTTCGTGCAGAAATTTATCTATAAAATCATAGCAGAGCGCTTTCGACTATAAAGTCATCATCAGTGCGTACCTGTAAGTAAGTGACATCGAATTGAATTTAAGAAATTTTGATAAAAAGAATTTTGAAAATTGAAAAGTTACTTACTCGTCAGGTGTACAAGAGCCAGACCATAAAAATATCATGTGTCCAGAGGACCATGTAAAATTTAAAAACGGGACATCATATTAATAACATTTTAAAAAAGTCCTTATTCCAGGATTCACCTGGATAAAAGTTTCAACAGGCAGAGTAACACATGTCTGTTGGAGCTTAGTCTACTGTTAAACTGAATGAATGAAATTTACATTGTGTTGTCAACTTTTGACACAATGTAAATTTCATTCATTCAGTTTAACAGTAGACTAAGCTCCAACAGACATGTGTTACTCTGCCTGTTGAAACTTTTATCCAGGTGAATCCTGGAATAAGGACTTTTTTAAAATGTTATTAATATGATGTCCCGTTTTTAAATTTTACATGGTCCTCTGGACACATGATATTTTTATGGTCTGGCTCTTGTACACCTGACGAGTAAGTAACTTTTCAATTTTCAAAATTCTTTTTATGAAAATTTCTTAAATTCAATTCGATGTCACTTACTTACAGGTACGCACTGATGATGACTTTATAGTCGAAAGCGCTCTGCTATGATTTTATAGATAAATTTCTGCACGAAATACAACTTTTCTTCATTCAATCATTATTCAGTTTTAAATTGAGAAAGCGTTTGCATCGACTGTGCAAAAGGCGACAAATTGCAAACACTACAATTGAACCTACCAGGAAATATAATACCCAATAGTGAGGTAGGTCGGGTTTGCTTAATCGTAGTTCTTTCTCGCTCTGATGCAGAAACTCTACATCTTTACTGATTTTGGGTAGCTCGTAAAAATTCCTCGAAACCACCGTTAAAGGTATGTCGAGCGATTTTAACCTTGAAATATGTGTCGATTGGTCAAAATTAATTTCTGCCTTCAAGTCTAGCGGTGCAATGTATGACATCGTTATTTCACTGGAGAATTCATGATGAGGTGTAAGAATGACTGACTCGCATAAGCCGCACAGTTTGAATTTATACTGAGAATTCCAGTGTTTTTTAAAGTGAAGGAAAGTTTTTGTTCGGTGTCTTTGCAATTCAAATCGACATATTCTTCACAAGGTGAAACATATATCCAAGAATTTTTTTCAGCTAATTGAATGAATATTGGTTCATCGGCTGTCATGATTCGTTATTGGCATGATTCAGGGATGAATGTAGTAGGCATGAATAATTGTGACTCGCATCCTTCATGCAAGTGCGCTAAATAAACTGGCTCAATTTGTTTGCATAAATATTTGTCTGTCAAAAAGACCTTACAACTAGCTAATTCTGCGCCACTTAAGAAAAAAATATTGTTTGATAACATCTGACATGAAGAAATTATTTCCAGGCACGACAAAAGCAAAAGTGTTATTCCCTAAGGGCATAGGTAAACTGGATAACCTAAACATATTATAACTACGTTTTTCAATGAGTGGAATATATATATATATATATATATATATATATATATATATATATATATCTATATATATATATATATATATATATATATATATATATATATATATATCAAAAATGTTAGTCTCTTATTGACGAAAAATACATTGGTAGTCAACAGATTATACAGGATATGCATATTTTGAATGGCAGGAACAACGGGAAAAGTAGAATCGTTCATAAAACTTTGTTTTGTGTAATTGATGACTTGTTTATTTTGTGGAAATTCATGATCACTTTAATGAAACGAAAGAAACACAATTTTGTCTTATTTCCACTAGTTTTTTATATTTACGACCGGTTTCGGGCTTTATCCCATTATCAAGTATAAAAACTAACTAATACAATTGCACTCTTAAACCTAGTTATATAGGGAGTTTGCAGGTAAACTGGATGGAGAGGTAATTAAATGAAAATAAATGAAATCAAATGAACATGGGTGAAACGATATAAATTCAATACTGGAGGTTATGGAAACTACCTGGGTTGTCAAAATCACAAATTCAAAACTTTGTATTTCTGTTAATTCTTTTGTCAGTTTCATTGGGCTCATTACTAAGGGGTTCAAAAGTCCTCTTTGGGCATAGGATATTATTTCAATAAGATTGTTTTGATTGATCCTGAAGGTTGTCAGAACAATGTTCAACAACGATACAAGTTCATTCGTCTCGATCGTGATCGTCTCGAAGTTCGAATTTTGAAATATTTTCTCGCAATGTATCCAGTGCTGCTACAACTTTATTAACTTTGTGGTCAAAATTATCTAACTCTATGAGTGACGAATTTATCAAATGTACTGTATTTTGAATGATTGATGTCTGTTGTTTCAATAATGTTGAAATATGTTCTTGATTTCCTTTGAGATTATCTATTTGTGAGTTGAAATAAATTACATCATCTGCATCTAGAGTACCAAATAGAGTTTTTGATATTGAACCAACACCATCCATCAAACCTCTTCGTGTTTTTATATTTCGGCGAATCCCTAAAAGCTCAAAGATCAAATTGTCCTGCGTGTCGATGTTTTCAAGGGTGTGTTTAATAGCTTTCTCAAAAGAATCGCATTCAGTAGCCAAAAATTTTTTTCTCCGGCTTAAGAGGCATAATCTTTGTATCTGATGTACATAAAATCGAAAAAGGTCGAGCTCCTCATGATAATTTTGCAAATCAAGATATGTGATCAATTTCCAATCATCATTATACAAGTTCATGATACCTATTTTTTCGTAATAAATTCTTGGACCCGTTTCCAGTGGTCTAATATGGTAGTGACCCTCGCTTGCTTCCGCCACGAAGACGCATAACATGAGAGAGATAAATTCCAAGCAAGCCATTACTATCCCTGCACCTGCGAACAAAATGCCTAACGTTAATGTCCCGTTTATTCATTTACGATTTATGTGTACTTTAACTTTTTTTTTTGTATCAATTAATATTGTAACATTAACTCCCGAATCGATTGATATAACTTCATACGGCCCGTTGTACAGGGGCATCAGTTTTTTTGATTTACCGATGACCTTTGATTCGTTCCGCAATAATATTTTGTCTTCAATTTTTAGCTTTAGTTCGCGGGTATTTCTATCACAGTATGCTTTCGAAATTTCTTTGTTTTTGATAAGATTTTCTCGAGCCGCTTCGTAAGATACTTGTAATCGCAATTTCATTTCATTATAATAATCGTCGAAGTTGTACAGGGTTTCCGGGTTTTTTGTTATGCTAGAGGGTAAGATTGCTTTTCTGCCAAATAGAAGTTCGAAGGGCGTGAACCCAGTAGAAGTGTGGGGTGGTGTTGTAGGTATACTGCACATACGAGATTTGAGTATCCCATGTATTCATGTCTCTGTCTGAAAAATTACGCAAATATTCCGCTAAAGTTCTGTGGCGGCGTTCTAAGCTACCGTTCGATTGTGGGTGATAGGCAGTCGTGGAAATTTGGCTAATTATCAAAAGCTTACACGACTCTTTGAATATATTACTTAGAAATGCTGTACCTTGATTGGTGACCAGATATTTGGGTATTCCGTATTGACAAATAATATTTTCAACAAAGTGGCGTGCTATAGTGCAAGCCTCCTGATTCTCTAGGGGGATGGCTATCAAGTACTTCGTCAAATCATCTATAAAAGTCAGTAGGTATTTATTTAATCTGTCCGTCTGGTTCAGGGGTCCGACAATGTCAAGAAATATTTTCTCAATGGGATAGGTCGACGTCGTTGTCACTGTCATCGGTAGTTTTGTTTTGCGTGCAATTTTGTTTTTCTGGCAATCTTCGCATGACCTGATGTATTTCTTTATATCGCGAAACATTTTGTCCCATTTATAATATTGTCTAATCCGTCTGAACGTCATGTTTACCCCCTGATGTCCACCACTGTGTGATATGGAATTCATCCAAAATTTTTTCTATTTCTTGTTTTGTCAAGTCTTTTTCAATTTTGTTGTGAAAAATAGTAATCTTTATGACAGAATCCCTAAAAATGTACCTCAACATGATTCTAATTGTTTGAAGCTTTAGGTTGTCGCTTCTGCAGATCTCCGTCGAAATCACAAGTTTATTAATGTCGCGATCGTCGCAAAAGGATTTCTAATTAGATGAACAGGCGAATATATTTTCGTAATCGGCTTTATGCATTATATCGGGTTTTGTAATGAGGTAAATCATATATCTGTCGTCAAACTGTATATATGCAATTTCGTGCAACTTTTTCTGCTGAGACTTCGGTTCGTATAAGCTATCGTGATATTCATTTGGTAGAGAAAATGTTTCGTCTGCAAAATAAACAATACTATATTCTTTTGGACAACTATCCGAGTTTTCGTCAGTTTCTACGACGTTCGGATTGTTAATTACTTTCCTTTCTATCACTTTTAAAAAATCGTTATAAGACGAATCTGAGAGATTTTCCTTATTCGAACGGGTCTGAAGTTTGTAAATCCTACTTAGAGCATCTGCATTTGTATTGAAACGACCGGGTTTGTGGGTTATGTTAAACTCGAATTCTTCCAATTTCAAACGAAAACGCATAAGCCTACTAGACGGGTTCGATATCGTAAAAAGGTAAATGAGGGGCTTGTGGTCAGTGAAAATTTCGAATCTTAGGCCGTAGAGGTATGGTCGGTAGTGTTGACAACTCCAGAGGATCGCTAAAAGCTTCCTTTCTATCGTACTGTAGTTTTGTTCGGCCTTATTCAAAATTCTTGATGCATATGCGTTCGGGAGATCAGAGCCAATCTCGCCTTGGCTCAAAATACCGGAAATGGCATATTGAGAATCGTCTGTGGTCAAAATGACGATTTTCTGGAAATCGGGGTAAGCAAGGATAGGCGTGCTAATCAACCTCTCTTTCAATACTGCAAAAGATTCGTCACACAGTGAGGACCATTAAAATTTTGCATCCTTCTAGAGTAACTTATTTAAAGGTTGGGCTATTTTCGCAAAGTTCTCGATAAATCTGCGATAATAAGACGCTAACCCCAGGAATGATTTCACTTCCTTTTGATTATAGAGTTTTTTAAAGTTCTTGACTACTTCGATTTTCCCTAGATCAGGCTTTACTCCTTCCCCTGAAATTACGTGGCCTAGATAAGTTATTTCTTTCCGGAGGAATTCACACTTATCTGGCTGCAATTTCAAGTTGTGTTTACGTAACCTTGAGAATACGTCGACTAATTTAGAATTATGAGATTCCAAGGAACCCTCGTAGATTACCACGTCGTCTAAATAGACGAAGCACTTCAAGCCGGTGAGCCCGGTGAGTACATTATTCATCAAACGCTGAAAAGTTGCAGGGGACCCCCGTAGGACCATAGCCAAGCGTTTGTATTGGTAGTGTCCCTAAAAAAAAAGGCAGTGCAGGGTTTTGATTCGCCACTGAGTAAGATCTGATGGAATCCCTGAGCTAAGTCTACGACTGAGAAGTATGTTGATTTTCCTAATTGATCCAAGATTTCCGTGATATTTGGAAGGGGATAGGCATCCGCTTCAGTAAGGTCATTCAGTTTCCTGAAATCTACAACTAGCCTGAATCGTTTATTTCCCTGACTATCTGGTTTCTTCGGTACAATGGGGATGGGGCTATTATAGGGAGAATTGCTATTTTCGATTATGTCATTTGCCAACATTTTTTTTATTTCATTTCGAACTTCTTTCTTTTGAAATTCGGGGATGCGGTATGGTTTGACAGAATCTGGTTTTCTGGAGGTTAAAGGTATGGAGTGGAGGACTGCGTCTGTGTGAGTCAGTTTATCACCCTTCAGAAAAAAAAATGTCATTGTATTCGCGTACAATATCGAGTATCCTTTCTCTCTCTTCCGAGTTTAAATGGTCCGTTCTTATTGCTTGCTCTAGGAGGGATAACCGCTCTTTATTCTCCAGATTCGACAAGTTGAGAATATCATGGTTAACTAGATCATATGAGTCGATTTTATCAATGTCCGATTGATTTAAGTAAACATTACTTTCAGTGGCGTTCAGAACGTTTATTTTTGAATTTATTCCGTCGATTAAGCAGTTGCCTACGAAAACACCAGGTTTTATTTCCTTCTGAAAGCAAACCTTGGGTCCTGTGCAATTTATTTGCACTGTATCAATTATTTCTGACCTAGCAGGAATTTTTATAACGTGATTCACGGTTGGATTGGTCATGTTCAATGTATACAATTTGCCGCGAAGTGGAATTGAAATTGTTGACGTTTCATAATCTATGTTGGCCTTGTAGTGCGCCAAGAAATCCTTGCCCAAAATACCATCATATGAAATTGGAAAATTATTCGGTACGATTTGAATACCATGCGAAATAGAAGTATCGTCGGAAAGTTTGATTTCACAGTAGCAGATTCCAAAGATAGCACAGACTGCTCGGTAATGTCTTTCAAACATGTTTTCTTGTCTGGGTATAACAACGCGTCTCCGTCTGTCTGTCATAGTTTAAGAATTGTGACGTCGCTTCCTGTATCGACTAACATACGCGCGAAACCCGTAATCGACAAGTTTAGCGGTAGTTCAATGCATGAACAAGTATGGTTTCTACTTACAGTATAAACATTTATTTCTTCGTTACAATGATCTGATTCAGCGAAATTATGATAGAGATCAATGGAAACAGATTTAGAATTTTCTGGTTGACCGATTTTATCTGCTGGACGGAAAATTGAAGAATGATGATATGGATTAATTGGTCTGAATTTATCGGCTTGCTACGATATATATTCTGGCGAGCGTTCCGCTGGCCTACCTGAACTTGAAAATTTGTTTTCGGGTAGAGATTTGTCTGGCATTCAAAAATAATCAGTGGAGATAGCAAGTGTTGGTGAACTCTTTGAACTTTGGGAAATGGAGATAGGATCTTGGGGACTAGAAAATATAATTATAATTTAAAAAACACTATTTCAACAATAATCTCACAAAAAGGCAATGACTGAGAACTGTCAGAAGTTTGTGGAAAACATAAACATTGATATTCAACAGCGTTGTCAAACGATCAGACAGAACAAACTCTACACAACCATCTGAAGGCGCAAGTAATGATTTTTTTCACAACGCCCAACTCAATATCACGACTACAGATTGAGTAGTGAAAAATAAAATCTTTTATGCACCACGAGTGTTACTAGATCCTAACGCTCATCATCATCATCATATATATTTAGTTATTACCTGTTACACCTGTTGCTTCTGAGGGTTCACCAATGTTTATTTGCAAAATGTATAGTCTTGTTATGCTTGCTGTATCACTTTATGTGAATAAACGATGATGATGATGATGATGTTTGAGAAAGTAATTCAGGAAAAGGGGGTACAAAGACATGCTAGCATAAGTACTCGACAAACAAGAAAAACTATGCTATGGGAACGCGAGAGAGAGACGTAACGTGAACTTAATGGTGCGAAATGAATGACATTACGTGGAGATAAAAATCATGGGTTACCTGGTATGTATTCCTCAGCATCACTTAACTTGTTTACGGCAGTATCAGTGATGTGGGAGTATGTCATAAATTGAAGACGGAATTGTATCCCTCCCAAGCCAATTAAAATCATAGTGGTAATCGATCAAATTCCAACCATTATCTTCAGGTGTGAAAACCGTTATTGGATCTTTTAAATGACTATTCCGCCAAATGGTTTTAGTGTATACAGTTCTTAATAATTGTTGTCGCAGTTCCCGTTGGCATGTAGGTGAATTTGCCGAATCATAACTAATAGTGAATACTTTCTCTCTCACCTGTCAAGGACTTATGCTAGCCAGAACAGCCTGTCATTGTACCCACTTTCTTTAAATCGCTTACTCAAACATATATGTGAATTTCAGATTTACGGGACAAAGTTTATTTTAACTCATATACTACACACCTTTCGATTCACCTGTCAGGTAGTAGAAGTAGTTCTTTGGGGAGGTCGCAACCGCAGCCAGGCAAGTAGGCCATCATAGACACTTTTTGCCATCCCCTGTTCTTCACTTATATACATTCATCCTTCCAGTTTTCATTTTCGAACCTTTATGACCTCCTAATGAAGGTCAGTATGTTCGACCACTCCAAGTCGATAAGTTCCCCTTGTTGGAGTTTCTCAATTCCGAAGGTTCCGAATCTTAGCCTCCCGTATGCCTCACACTCGCCGAGGAAGTGAGATGAAGTTTATTCGCCTTCTTCGCATTTGCGGCAAGTGGGGCTGTCTTCTATACCTATAACTGATAGGTGTCTGCCTAACTTATTATGTTCTGTTAGTATTCCTATAAGGAGGCGTAGTGCTTGGCGGTTTCTGCCTAAGAGCCATGTCGTCCTTGACTTATTGGAGCCGGCCACGAAGTCTTTCGACTGCCTGCAGCCGGTGTTATCCCTACAAAGTTTATTCAGCTATTCTTCTGCCCACTCATCGAGGGCTGAAGAGGTTTGGCTTCTTGAGATGCCTAGTACAGTATCCGGCCCACAGAACGACGTTGCGGATCCGGATCCGGCAAGTCCGTCTGCCATTTCGTTTCCGCGCACCCCTCTGTGACCCGGGACCCATACCAGCTGAACTTCCTTCGTTTCAGATAGCTTCTCGAGCGCATCTCCGCATTTCAGTTCAAGAACTGAGCTTGGATTAGGATGGCAGATGGCTCTGAGCGCTGCCGACCATCCGAGCAGATATAAATTCTCTGTTCGGACCCTTCTCTCATCTCTTGCCTCGTAGCAATGCATAGGATGGTGAACACATTAGCTTAAAAAACTGTTGTGTATCTGCCCAAAGCATAGCTCTCTCGTACTCCTCTTCCCTCCAGGTAGATTCCGGCACCCGATGCCTGTTTGTCAGTCAGACGCGAACCGTCCGTATAACATATTAGACTTCCTGTGCTAAACTCCACCGTGTTTACTTCCCATTGTTGTCTGCTCGGAATAGTAAGAGTAAACTCTCTGTTCCATCGCAGTCTGCCTTGTGCGATTTTCACTCTGAGGGCAGAGATCAAGATCTTCTGTTCCGCCCACTTTGCGATTTCCGCATGACCTATAATCGCTCCTTCGTTCACCTAGACTCCCGAGTCCCGCATCCTCAAATGGGCTGACATTGCCTCCTTGATCCAGACTGGAAGTGGTGGCAGCCTCAGCAGTACCTCCAACACTGCGGTTGGAGTCGTCCTCATTGCGCCCGTTATTACCAAACCTTGCCTTGCCTTGCTGAGTTCGGCCTATTGTGCTGCCCTGTGCGCCTGGCCACCACACGGCTGACTCATAATGGATCTTTGGTCTTACGACTGCCGTGTACAGTCAGCGCATGATCTCTGGATTGGTGTTCCAATTGCTTTCTACAATTCTCCGCAGTTGCCATTGGATTGCTACCAACTTTTGAATAACCCTATCCACGTGCAGCCTCCATGAAAGTTTGGAGTCCAGGACCACCCTCAGGTATTTGACCTGCTGAACTAGCTCCAGCTCTTGACCAAACATAATAGATGGACTGAATCCATCTTTTTTCTTCCGTTTTGGTGAACAGGATTATCTCTATTTTTGTCGGATTCTCTGAGAGTCCTGCATAACCGCACCATCTCTCAATTATTCTGCAGGCAGCCTGCATACGGTCGCAGACGACTCCGATGAATCGTCCGCTGATTAGGACAACTCCATCGTCCGTGTATGTCTACGCCTCGGAACCTTCATCTGTGAGTTTACCCAGGAGTTCATCCATTACTAGGCACCACAGATGGTGAGAGAGGCAGCGCCTTCCACATCGAAAAATACTCCTACCTTAATGTCCTTTCGATCCTCCGCACTACAGCGTGGAGGGCCGATTCAGTCGACCTTCCCTTTCTATATGCGTGCTGATTTCTATGGAAAGGGCTCCCTTAGGGGCCCCACCACCACCTTTTTCAGCTTTCTAAGCGGGAACGGTGTTAGGCTCATGGGTCTAAAGGACTTTGCTATTGTGTAGTCTCTTTTTCCCGCCTTGTGGATAAAGACTACTCTTGCTGACTTCCAGACCTTTGGTACGTACCCTAGCGCTATACTGGACCGGAATATCCTTCCCAAGATTGGGGTGAGAAGTTCCAGGCCCCTCTGTAGCATTGTCGGGACAATTCCGTCGGGTCCTGCTGCCTTATATGGGTTGAACTCGTTCACTGCCAGGCTATAGCATCAGACGTAACGACCCTCTCTGCCAGTTGCCAGTCCCCGTAGGGGACCTGATGTGTTGGCAGAGCCCGTTGGTCGTCCCCGACACCACCTGGGAAGTGTACTTCCAGCAGATATCTGAGCAAATCTTCGGCGGAAGTTGTCCATGTCCCATCTGGTATCTTCAAGGTTGTTATGAAACCTTCTGTCTCGTTGCTTAGGATTCTCATGAGCCTAGCGGATTCCGTCATGGAATTGATTTCTCCACAGTAAGACCTCCAGCTAGCTCTTTAACTTTTTCTTAGCTCCTTCTTGTATTTCCTTCTCGCGGTTTTGTAATTTTCCCACGCATCCTTGTTGCTCTCCTTAATGGCTTTGTTATGAGCCTTTCTGGTCACTTTTCTCAGGCCCTTCTGCAACTGGTTCCACCAGCGAACCCCCGGCACTTTTGGGCCATTCTCAAAGGACATGCCTCTTCAAATGCCCTGGTCGTTGTTTTTCCTAGTTCTTCTACTTCCTGATCAGTTGTTCCTCCAAGAAAATCTCTGTCTGATCCCTCTAGAGTTTCGGCGTTGAGGAACAGCCTCTGCTTCAGCGTAGACATCAAACCTCATCATTCGGTGATCTGACATCGATATGTCTTCCGATACTCTCCAGTTTGTTATATACCTGTCAGGTACTTGTGCTCATAAAAATCGCCTGTGAATTTTTTTTCCTACTTACTAGTGAATTAACCAACACATATTGAAATTTCAAGCGTACAGTGCCAAGTTTATTTTCATTCACACTTTTGAAAATATGAGGGCAGATGACGTGCAGGGATGATGCCTGCCAGGTGGTTGTACCGTAATTAGCATGCTACGACTCATCACAAAAAAAAAAAAAATTCTAGCCTTACAGAAAGACCGTTACCCAGAGGGTTCATTACTTCTCTGTCTAGTAGCCATGTTCTCAAATAGTCTGCCATATTGAATCTTTTCAAAAGTTTCTCTAAGTTACTGGTCTGATCTAAGAAAATTGTACCTTCTATACGATTTCTTCTTATTCGTATTCCTAAACAATGGTTTGCTCCTCCCAAGTCTCTGCTACGTATCCTTTTCTGCAATTCATCTTTGATCCAACATTTTATTTTATTATTATTACAGAATATCAGCATGTCATCAACATATACTGCAATGATGATGATATTTCCTTCTTTCAAATAATAATAAACACAGACATCAAATTTAGCTCGTATTAAACCAATATTTCGTAATTATTCATCAAGTTTCTGATTCCGCAATCTACTAGATTGCTTTAAACCATATAAAGCCTTCTTCAGTCTGCAAACTTTCTGCAGGATATTTTATTTCAAATAACTCCGGTCGATTCATATAGATTTCACCACTGTCGACTTTTGGTTGAAGAAAAACTGCATCCATTTGGTCGATATTCCAGTCAAAAATTGCTGCTAATGCTATTAAATAACGAAGAGTTACTTTCCTCACAACAGGTGAGAAAGTCTCATTATAATCAACTCCATATACTTTGATAACGACTGTAGATTTTAACAGTTGAAACGTCGTGATTAAAAATTGAAGAAAATTGAATTTTTCTTTGTTCTTTTCTAGACAATGAAAGTCCAGAATAACCTTACTCAAAGTGAAACATTGTCAACCACTTTCAAACAAACGTTTCATTTTCTTGTTCAGATATTCATCCACACTTGTACAATCAGCATAACGGATCGAAACTTACTGTTCAATCAAAGCTGCTACTATTGAAAATCATTTACTCTCGTAAATACTTTGCAGACGATCCCAAACTTCTTTTTCTGTTCTGAGATTTCGAATTTCAGTATAAGTATGACTTTTGACTCCTGAGATGATAGCTGCCAGATCACGTTTGCTCATCTTCGTATCATTTGAAGTACCATTATAGCTCCACATAGCTTCAGTTTGGGTATTGTTACTGTTTTAATGGGAGCCACCCTTAATTTAGAGCAAACCAAATGTATACACTGATTCCCCCCTGAGACGACAAATTCCGAACGTACGTGTGCTGCGAGGGCTTGTAGTGATGAGTTACCGAAGCCATGGATATCCAGTGAGGTTGGCTGGTGGCAAGAAACATGTCTCTGAATTTCGTATCATTTATTTCGGTAATTTGGTCATGTTATTTTTGTTGAAACATGATGGTTTTGTTGAAACATGTCTTCATCAACCGGAAAGTATATCTTTCAAATAATTTGCTTTGCTTTGGCACAAAGTATTCGTCCAGTTTTTTATAGCTACCCTGAAGACATCCACTCCTTGGTTCTCTTCCAAAGTTGCATCAACTTCTGCCCCTGGCAAGCTGAAGAATATTTCTTGTAGCCCTATTCCACCCAATGATATATAATAATAATAATAATAATAATAATAATAATAATAATAATAATAATAATAATAATAATAATAATAATAATAATAATAATAATAATAATAATAATAATAATAATAATAATAATAATAATAATAATAATAATAATAATAATAATAATAATAATAATAATAATAATAATAATAATAATAATAATAATAATAATAATAATAATAATAATAATAATAATAATAATAATAATAATAATAATAATAATAATAATAATAATAATAATAATAATAATAATAATAATAATAATAATAATAATAATAATAATAGGCAGGGGGGTCAACCAACACCTAAGGCCCTGGTGAGTAGCGACACCACCTACCCGAGCAAAGGATGCAAAATCGGACCGGCAGCTCATGCGCATCCGGGAGGGAAAAAGCAACTTTCCCTCCGGTGTCGGCCGTGGGTTTACTGGGTTAACCCCCCAGTAAACTCTACCACTCGGTTCCGAACGATCGAGGAAGAGGCCCCCACAACCGACCCCCTCGGATTAGGGGTCATAGGCAAGGTGGTGGGGCCAACGATGATTTGCCAAACGATGACGACCGCGATAACAACGGACGCTTTGAGTGGACGGACGAATTAAGGGACGGACTTCTGCATTGCTACGAGAGCAGTGAGCCCGCCCGGAGAGGATACATGGCGAGAATGCATGCTCTGTGGTGTGAGAGACACCCAGAGCATGCAGCGTTTTCCGCACAAAATCTCAGGGATTATGTATCCCATCTTCGGGCTCGAGGCTACGTTAGAGCTCCTCCTCAGCCAGTTATCGAAGTGGCAGATATGCCACGTGTCGGTTTGGCTGTGGAGGAGAATCGCATTGTTCCACTGATGGAGAATATCAGAACCCGCAGGGCGCTTCACAATATAAAGCCCCTGAAGCCGCAAGAACTGGCACGGGTGGATGCGGAGATTGGCGATGTTCTTCCAGAAGAGGCTGACATCTGGCAGATCAATTCTGTCGTGTACGACGCCGCTCATGCTCTATGCCAAACGGAGAGGAGGGACACCACCGCTCTGGTAGGGAGGCATGAACGACGTGTACACAAGATGGAAGCCAAGATCAAGTCGGCGAGACAACACGCGTCTCGTATCCAGTGTGTGGTGGACTTCGTGGCGGCCAATAGGCCTTTCACGCTCGCAGTGCGGCGAATTGCCGCAAAATTGAGACGAGCTCACCACACATTAAATCAAGGTGTGCTGTTCACCATCAAACAGCACTGCCTTGATAGGATACGAATGCTAGTGGCTGCAAAGAAGTCACTAGTGAGGCGGGCGAGAGGTATCGCGAGAGGTATCGCGGAAAACATAAAGTTCCGCGATAAAAAACCTTCTCGCTTATTCCAAGAGCCTCCACGTGTTGTCGATAACCCGCCGGCTGCAGATCGGGTGGAAACATTCTGGAAGAATATCTATGAGTATCCGCAACCACTCAACGTAGATACTCCAGCCCTAGCGCAGTTCGAAGCATTTTGCAGGAGGCTTCGGCAGCCTGAGCTCAATGATCTGCGCATTCCGATAACCACGGAAGAAGTACGAGGGGCCCTAAAAGGCTCTAAGAATTTCGCTGCTCCAGGCCCTGATGGGTTGAATAACTATTGGTGGAAAAAGTTTCCAACAACCCACCGCCATCTGGCCAGAGTTTTCAACTCATGGCTAGATGGGGAGCAGCAGATTCCGGAGTGGTTTGTCGAGGGGCGAACCGTGCTCATCCCCAAAAACGGAGATTTGTCTGATCCAAAGAATTACAGGCCGATAACATGCTTGAATGCGTGTTATAAGGTGTTTACGCGCATCTTATACACGCGCATTCTTTCCGCAGTTGATCCGGTGTATGAACGGATAAATGAGCAAAGAGGGTCAAAGAAAGGGGTCGCCGGGTGCAAGGAGAACCTGCTCATCGATAGATGTATCACGCAGGACTCCGTGCAGTATAAGCGTAACCTTTCGATGGCCTGGATCGATTACCGCAAGGCATTTGATACAACATCGCATGAGTTAATCATGCATTTGCTCAGATGCCTTGAGGTACCCGGTCAAATAGTGGGATGCATTGGACAACTGATGCCGCTCTGGAGGACTCGCTTCACCATAAGATCTGGTAGAGACATAGTCCAAACAGAGCAGGTCATCATTAGAAGAGGTGTGTTTCAGGGAGACTCCCTTAGCCCTCTTCTCTTCTGCATCTCACTATTGCCATTGTCCGTTGCACTCAGGAATACCCGTGGGTACAACTGCGGCACCCCCAGCAACTGGAGGCATAATGTCACCCATCTATTTTACATGGATGACCTCAAATTGTATGCCTCTGGAGAAAGGGACCTACATCAGTCCCTTAGGGTGGTGGAAGAATATACGCATGCTATCGGTATGGAATTTGGGATCGACAAATGTGCCACGGTTCATCTCAAAAGAGGACGATGCGAGGAATATGGAGAGGATGTCCAGCTCGTAGACGGAAGCATCCTACATCATCTGGATGCCGGAGAGACTTATACCTACCTTGGGGTGGAACAACGCCGCTCCCAAGAGGTATTTGCAGTTAAAAACTCTCTCCGCGGCAAGTATCAGCATAAACTCCGACAGATCTGGTCATCAGAACTGTCGGGGAAGAACAAAGTTGCTGCAACTAATATGCTTGCCGTTCCGATCCTTCTTTACTCTTTCGGAGTGATAAAGTGGACTAAGGAAGAGCTGCGACAACTTGACGTTAAGACTCGCAAAATGATGCATCTCAATAGGAGCTTGCATCCTAAATCGTCCGTTCCACGGTTATACTTTCCCAGACAACGGGGAGGCCGTGGACTTTTGAGTTTGGAGTGTCTGCATAACAGAATGGTTCTGGATGGGGCCTGTAAAGTCATCAGGAGTTCAGATCCCCTTCTCTGTATGGTCCGCGACCATGAGAAAGCAGGGATTGGAGCATTCCTTTTTAAGGCAGCTACCCGTGCGGCCGATGAACTCGGTCTCGTTTTCGACACTGAACGGGCTAACCCAAACTCTGTCACCGAGTTGGGACCCGTTCAGCAAAAAGCTCACATAAAAGCTGCGGAGACAGAGGTCCTGCTACAGCTACATATGGATAAGCCAATGCATGGTGTCTTCTTTCATAACATCGAAGACCTTGGCTTATCCAAAAGCTTGACCTTTGCCTTCCTCAGGTCGAGTGAGCTAAAGTCGGAGACCGAGGGATTCATAATGGCCTGCCAGGATGGTGTCTTCAACACCCTTGTCTACCGTAGTCGCGTGATGGGTATAGTCGTCCCTGACACCCGATGCAGGGCATGTCGTGGGGCACCTGAGACCGTAATGCATTTGCTATCAGCATGCCCATCTTATGCGGTCTTAGCCTATATCCACAGGCATAACGCGGCGCTACGAGTGTTGTACTACCACCTACGACACTCGTACGGTATAGACGAGATACCGGTGTTGCCTTATGCTCCGGGGGATATTGAGTCCGTGGTGGAGAATGAGAGATGCCGAATCTATTGGAACTACTCATTCCCCACCCTAAGGCAAATACAAGCCAATAAGCCTGATGTTGTCCTCCTCGACCACCAAAGTAGAACGATATTCGTCATGGAGTTTTCCGCTCCAGGCGAAATGAATATCGTTCGAAAAGAGGAGGAAAAACGGACTAAATATCGAGATCTTCTCTTTGAACTCCGCAGGTTATATCCGGACCATTCTGTCAAAATGGTGGTTCTGATTATAGGAGTCCTTGGTGGAATGATGGACACACTGCTCTCTAACTTGAAAATAATACCCGCTTGCCGTAATATGGCAGAAATCTTAGCAGCAAGAATGCAGAAGGCCGTTATACTTGGTTCGCTCCGTCTACTCAGGGCACACGATTCTCGGACCCAATAATTACTCACCCTACGGACGTAGGGAGTGGTTATTGGGGTTAACGACACCAGCGCGCCCTCCGGATGGGTCGGAGCACCGGAGACAGGGCCTGACTGGTACACTCCTAAGGAGAAAAAAAAAAAAAAAAAATAATAATAATAATAATAATAATAATAATAGTAATAATAATAATAATAATAATAATACACACGATTCCCGGACCCAATAGCTGCTTACCCCATAGTTTGGGGAGTGGTTATTGGGGTAATGATGTTGCCAGCGCGCCCTCCGAATGTATCGGAGCATCGGAGACAGGGTCCGACTGGAGAATTTTAATTCAAAATAGATGATAATAATAATAATAATAATAATAATAATAATAATAATAATAATAATAATAATAATAATAATAATAATAATAATAATAATAATAATAATAATAATAATAATAATAATAATAATAATAATAATAATAATAATAATAATAATAATAATAATAATAATAATAATAATAATAATAATAATAATAATAATAATAATAATAATAATAATAATAATAATAATAATAATAATAATAATAATAATAATAATAATAATAATAATAATAATAATAATAATAATAATAAATTTATTTATTGACAGATTTGACAAATTATTTACAAATGGAAAAAAAGATCGCTATCTGCCAAAAGGTAACAAGATTGGATTTATCATCCATTCTTGCTCTTGTACATGTTTACCAAACTAATTTTAACAAATACAAAATGTCTATGTATATATGTATTACCAAAACCTTTATACAGGGTGTTTCTTGAGTACGTGTAGAAAGAAACTTCAAGAGCATGTTGCTGACGTCGAAATAAGAAAAAAAGTTTCCATAAATACATGTCCGCAAGTTGTTCGTTTCTAAGATACAGAGTGTCAAAGTTTAATAATTATATTTGTTTTTTTGTGAATAAATGCCAAAATATTTGTGATATTCGAGTAAAGTTTGGTATCTGGGATGATTTTTCAATGACAAAATCAAATTTTGTGTTAATTGTGAAAAAACTAATTTCTAATTGAATTTATTTTGTATTAAAAAATCTTGTCATTCAAAATCACTTGCATCGATTATTTCAAATCTCAATAACTCGAAAACAGTTGCTCGCAGTGACCTCTATGAAGAATTTATTTTTTACACAAAGAATAATAAATATTCCCCGATACCAAACTTTACCCAAATATCAAAAATTATTTTGAAATTATTCACAACAAAATAAAAATAAGAATTCAACTTTGACACTCTGTATCTCAGAAAAGAATAACTTGTGGACATATCTTTATAGGAACTTTTCTTCTTATTTTGATGTCAGCAATACGCTCCTAAATTGTCTACACGTACTTAAGAAACACCCTGTATAAGTACTACCTTACGATCTATTGCTAAACTAATTTTAACAATTACATTTCTATCTAAAAACTACCAAAACTTTATATACTTTCTACCTTTTAAACAAACAGTCATTCAACGCGTTATGAGAGAAGATGATAATTTGTTATTGATTAGAAAATAGCATTTTTTTTATTTAAGTTTGAAAGATACAATGCTAGAGCTTTTAAAGTTGTTTGGGATATCATTATAAACATGCGTTACGTTATATGTCAATGACCTCTTGAATTGTTGTGTGCTATGTTTAGTGATATGGATAGACTTATTCCTGATATTCACGTTATGAACATCAGTTCGATATCTGATTTTTTCGTGAAGGTACGATGGTGTTTTCAACATTATTATTTTGTGAAATAATACTGAAATATGAAGCATGCGTCTATTGTATATATTCAACCAATTAGCAGTTTTTAATTTATGCGAAATATGATCTTTTCTCCTGATTCCAAATGAAAACCTCATATATGCATTCTGTACCCTCTGGACTCGTTGCTGTTCAGTGGTATTCAGAAAATTGTGGTAAACAGTATCACAATGATTGAAATTTGAGAGAATCAAAGCGTCGCATAATAACAATTTTGTATTTGTGTTCAGGGTATGTCTATGCTGATAAAGAATTTTTAGTTTCCCGAATGATTTTTGAATTAGACTCTATATGTGTTTTCTAAATTTTAATTCGTCATCGATAATAACCCCCAAATTTTTCATGTTGCTTACGACAGGTAATTCATTTCCATCTATATTTATATGTATTGCCCCAACTTTGGATTTTGTGTGCGGTCTTCCAAATACCATAATAGAACATTTGCTAATATTGATTTTCATAGCATGTTTATTTGACAAATCAACTAGATGGTTTATTTCCCTGTTTATGGTATTTATGCTAGGAGTAAAATCATTCAATTTGAAAGAAAAGTACAGCTGCGTATCATCGGCGTACATATGATATTTAATATGATTCAAATTAGCTGCCAACTGAGCAGTGTACACAATATATAGTATGGGGCCGGGTATATAACGGAGCGACTCCGTTATTTACATCAACAGCTGCGGTCAACACGGTGTCACGTCAATTGGACGTGGAAAATTGGACGCACGACTATTGGTCGCAGTCAATTGGACGCGCGACAGTTGGACGCAAGGACAACTGGGCGCAGGGACAACTGGGCGCAGGGAAAACTGGGCGCAGGGACGACTGGGTGCCAAAAACACAAAATTATTAATAATAATAATAAAATGAATTTTTCTTCAATTTCCAAGCTCCCAACTTGCGAGCTAGGTTAGTTCGGTCAGGTTGGATCAGACTAATGAAATATACACTTAAAATGAATTTTTATTCAACTTTCAAGCTCCCAATTTGCGAGCTGGGTTAGTTCGGTCAGGTTAGATCAGACTAATGAAATAATACACTCGAAATGAATTTATGATAATAATTATGATTAGTAGATATTTTTTTGGCGCCCAGTCGTCCCTGCGCCCGGTAGTCCCTGCGTCCAATTGTCGCCGCGTCCAACTGTTGCCGCGTCCAACTGTCGCGACGTCCAATTGTCGCCGCGACCAATTCTCCGCGTCCAATTTTCGTGCGCCCAATTGACTGCGTCGAATTGTCGGTAATCCGGTCAACACAGAGTCACATTCTAAGCACACTTTTTACTGCCGCTTATTTCGCGGCAATTATCTGCTTATATACATTTCAAATAAGCAAACTTAGCTTTGCCGAATTTTGGGTATATTTGCAACTATTTTCCGCGAAACAAGCTGCAATAAAGATTGTGCTTAGAATGTGACCGCAGATCGAAATGTAAATAACAAAGTCTATCCGTAATATGTCATTGATTCCACCCGAATGCAGGAGAATGGCTCGCTTTTTTACTGCCTCCGTTATGTCAGAGGCGGCTAGGTAAATTCCTAGTACTCCCTTCCACTTCTTCTATCTTGTTGGAAGCGAAAATGGATCGCCTTTACATTGGAACTGCTCTGCGTCTGACATACTAGACATCTCTGAAATTCAGGAAAACTATTTTATTTCATTTGTTCTCCTTAGTATTTGTCTCGCTGAACCGAAATAATTCACCCGCCCAGTCACACCCTCCAGGGAGACCCCTCTGGTTTGACCACTAACTCTCTCACTAAGCCTTACAGCTATTTGTTCAACTAAGCCAGATTGACTTGTTCAGTTCTATGATTCACTTTTTTTCCTAGAGCCGTTCCGACTCTCTAAGCATTTCGGCTTATTTGTTCACCCAAGTCAAATTGACTTACTGAGTCATATGACTAATTTTTCTTCAGAGCCGTTTCGACTCTTTAAGCTTTTTCGCTTATTTATTTTACCCAAGCCAGATTGACTTGCTGAGTTCTATGCTCATTTTTTTTCCAGAACCGTTTTGACTTTCTAAGCCTTTCGACTTATTTGTTCAACCAAGCCAAATGGACTTGTCGAGTCCTATGACCCATTTTCTGAGCCGTTCAGACTTACTAAGCTTTTCAGCTTATTTGTTTAACCAAGCCAACGGACTTGCTGAGTCATACGACTCATTTTCCAGGCCCATTTCGACTCTCTGAACTACTTGAATATTTGTTTTAATAAACCAAATTTACCTATATGTGTTCTGTCTCATCTGTTTCATAAAGTATATTCCTCAACACCATTACTAACGTGCACCTTGTGTGTTTAAACACAATTGTATTTGAAATAATGAGTTATAATTATGTAACTATTGTATTTCATATAAATACTTTTGTGACAAGACTCAATTCATATTATACTATAACTAGATATGTAACATTGTAGAATAGGCTAATTCGTGTGTTCCAATAAATTAACAACTTTATAGGTTTCTATACACCACATTTGCAAAGACAAGAATTGTTTGGGATTCATAACTTGCTCTTACTTTTCAATGAACGAGCTTATGAATATTGAGTTATTTTGGACAATTATTATCCAACCGTCAATCGTTCGTTCCGTGTGATAGAAATAATTAAACTAGATCAAATTTGACATTGTTGCACTTTCTTTTCTATCCAATTTTTCTTCCAGTTTTTCTTCATTTAATCACTTTTCACTCAACGGCAATGTAATATTCCAATGAAACTCTTCAACACTTTCTGAGACTTTATTATCAGTCTCTCATATTCGGGTTCCCGATGCAGACTGAATCATATTCTGTTTCACCTCCTCATCAGTTACAAAGACATCTTCATATACTACAATACTACTGAATGAAATAATGGAAAAAATAGGTATACTAGAACTACACTTGAACATTACTGGAGAACCGTGGCGATTAATCTAGGTTCAATTTCACTTTACCGGTTTTTTTTTTCGAAAAAATCCCAATATTGAGAAATGCCACAGAAGCCGAAGTTGCTGCTGTGATTGAAGTATTTCATTTTAAATGATTCTTCATTAAACTTTTTGTGACATTTCTATAAATTCAAAGTTTATTTTGTTACTAATTAGGTCATTTTTAGAGTAAAATTGAATGTCAATTTTTTGTACATTCAAGAAAACTTTACTTATCATCCATTAATTACATAAGATTCATATTGGGCCAGTCCAACCCTCTGAGTGGATTACATATACAATATGTTTACCGGGCCATGAAAGATTGCCACAGCTTCACTCACGTAGTAGGTATACGAGTATATGGGAGCAAAGGTTGAAACATCGGTTGGCAACGACTGTTCGTTACTAAGGGATCTCCCAAAAGAACTCTGTTTTCGAATATTTTCGAATAAATATTTTGGTTAGCTATTTTTTCCTTAAACGTATTTTCTGCCGTTAACAAATTAATGATTTCTGCATTAAATATTTTAGACTAACTAGCATTAAATTTTTTCAGGGAAAATTCGAGCATACTGGACGGCAGGGCAATCTACCAAAAAACAACGAGGCTATTCGTATATTCAGGTCTGGAAATGGTTTTCAGTTACGCCCATAAAATATTTCAATTGGAGGAAAGGAGAACCCAACAACAACGCAGTATACAATGATCCTTGTATTGAAGTATCCATAAAAGGCGAGGGTTTGAAATGGAATGACGATAACTGTTCGTCGAAACGCAGATTTGTCTGTCAAAAAAAGTGATTGAATGTGAAAATGTCAATATAACTAAGCAACTATTGTAATGATGTGAATAGAATGGCATGAAAAATGAAACAAATATTTGTTTTAGTTTATTTCGAGGGGCAAACTTTTACTTTGAATCTTGTACAACTAGAAAACTAGAAATTTTGAATAATTTGAGTCAATTTTCAGTACTTGAATCTCCGTCTTTCAGTCTTCGGCTTGAACCAGAAAATAGTAAACATACTCTATTACCACATATTGCTAAAATTTGCAACCCTATTTTCTAAAAAGTTAAACAAAAAGGAGCAATGCGGACGGCAGCTCTTCGTCGGTAGGCACTATGGGTTCGTTTATACTTTATAAAAGAATTAAATCATTGAACAGTAACAGAATGGTCACAAAAATAAGAGGGGGCGCCACAGAAACTTTCAATGTTTATGTCAAAGAGTACTTACTCGGAAAGTTGAGCAACCAAATAATGACAATTTAGATGTTATACCCAAAACTATAAGAGACTTTTCCATACGATGTTGTAAAGTTGATGAGTGTTGATTAATAAATAAATAAAACACAAATAAACACACAAACATTTAATACCAATAAATCTTCACTGGTCAGAGTAACAGTTTCCCGAAATAAGATTGTCATTCTAATAATATTCCTTATTAGATATCTGTTACGTATGAGGTTAAAGGACCACGCACGTTTCTTATTGAAAATGGCTTTTCGTGAATTTGTCCGAATATGGTATGGTATGGTGTAGATCTGGATGCACTGATCAAAAGTGTCCATTGCCAAAAACTCCAAAAATGGACACTTTTCGAGATATGGCTCTATCAATGTCATTTTTTTGCATTTTTTGGATTTTGATACGTAATCAGTTCACTCTCATACTTAGGAAAACCCGAGTTTCAATGATTTGACTGCAGGAATCGATTGAAAAATAATTCTTTCTTCGTTTCAGATACTGCCATTTGAAGAAATTATTATACACTGCTCGTCACTGACGATGTAACTGGACTATTATTTTCAATTTCTATAGTCCAGTTTTTGTAGAAACAAAAACTTCTGAATTGCTCAAGGTATTACAGAGTCACATATATTCAACACCTTTCGATAGGGGCACTAGAAAAATAATATTCGATATACACTATAGGAACTGAATTTGAGATACTTTTTTTTTAAATAGTTTCCTAGTCGTCAAAGAAATAGTGGTAAATGCAAAATGAGCATATAGCAAATCTTTCCTAATGTAGGCTGACGACATAGATACTCGTATCGAATGCAGTTTGTTTATACCGAGTGTTAAATATCAATAGAAACAAGGGAATACATACCCAATAATCATTTCTAATCGCTAATCGAACCGTTAAGGCAAACGGATCCGTGAAAATGTCTGAATATTTGATATGACGTGGATTTCGATGCACTGATCAAGTGTCTAAGTAGTGGGACAACGTTCATACGAAAACATGCATGCGCATTGACGAAGCTCGCTGGGTTCACCGCGTGACGTTGGGTGTTGCCGGATTTAAAATTAAGGAGTAGAGTTACGGAGGGTGGGACGTTGCTGGTTTTTAAATTTAATTATGGAAGAAAAAAGATATACACGGTGTAGCAACGTAACATGACAGAAAAAACAGTTTGTCAAAAATCGTATTATATACAGGGTGTCTCAAAATACATCGGAAAAATCAATCATCACATCATTGGGGCATCGCATCATTGGGGCATGTAGGGATTCAGAAGTTTTCGTTTTACGTATACAGGGTGTGTCAAAATACATCATTTGAGAAAAAAAATAAATACGGGGTGTCTCATAAACGTGCATCGTGATGGGGTTTGTCATTTAAGAAAAAAATATATACCAGGTGTACCAACGTGCCAGTTGAGACAAAAAATATATACAGGATGTCTCATAAATGTGCATCGTGACGGGGTCCGTCATTTCTAAAGTGCGATACCAATTCGTTTTCAAGGAATACATCAGAGCCATCTGTCGTTCAATATATACATTAATGATATTTTGGATGTGTACGAATCATCAAAAAATAAACACTTCCGGTTTCAAAAAATTAAGAGAAGAAAAGCAATAGTAAATTCGGATTACCCACATCGAGGAGAGTCCAAATCTGCAATAAAATGGCTACTTCCGGTCCAAACCGGAAATGGCACTTCCGGTCGTCCGATTTTGATGATTTTGGCATCAATAGATTCGTTTGGATGTTCAGAAACATTTTTAAGCATTTTCCGAGGTCAAAAGGGCATAGGAGGCTATCTTCGTTATTAGTAAAGTTACAGAAACGTGCGGGTACTCTAAGAAGACAACTTTCATGGGAGATCAAGAAAATAATAGAATTTGCGTACGTCAACTACCATAAGGGCCGTAAACCGCACATATTAATGCGTTATGTACTTATTGCTTAAATCTTAGAAGCTGATTCGTAAGTTTAGTAAAATGGGTGTACCAACTCGACATTTATGAAAAAACATGGCAGCTGTCATATTTGGTATACCGGATGTCTCAAAATACATCGATTAAGAGAAAAAAACATGGCGGCTGTCAAATTTGGTATACCGGGTGTTTCAAAATATATCGATTAAGAGAAAAAAACATGGCTGATGCCATACAGGGTGTACCATCATAGTATTTAAGAGAAAAAAACATGGCTGCTACCATACAGGGTGTACCAACTTGGCATTTAAGAGAAAAAAACATGGCAGCTATGAATATTGGTATACCGGGTGAACCAACGCAACATTTAAGAGAAAAAACCATGGCTGATTGTCAAATGACATAAGACAGAGAAAAAAAAAACATGGCAGCTGTCAAATTTAGTATACAGGATGTCTCAAAATACATCGATTAAGAGAAAAAATACATGGCTGCTGCCATACAGGGTGTACCATCATAGTATTTAAGAGAAAAAACATGGCTGCTACCATACAGGGTGTACCAACTTGGCATTGAAGAGAAAAAAACATGGCAGCTATGAAAATTGGTATACCGGGTGAACCAACGCAACATTTAAAAGAAAAAAACATGACTGATTGTCAAATGGCATGAGACAGAGAAAAAAAACATGGCAGCTGTCAAATTTGGTATACAGGATGTCTCAAAATACATCGATTAAAAGAAAAAATACATGGTGGCTGGTTGTCAACGTATATACAGGGTGTCCTACAACGTTTGAGAGAAAAAAATATAGTGAATCATTAAGAGAAAAAACATAGCTGCATGAGTGATGGAAGAACGCTTCAATGGACATATGGAGATTCGAAACAATTACTTGCCCATGCAGAGATTGAATTACATCCGACATCTAAATATGTAATAAGAGGACATTTGGACCGTTCATTTGGGGAAAAAAACATAGCGGAGTCTGATTGGTCAAAGCTCATTATAGTAGTGCCATTGGGTAGTTGAAATAATCACCAATAGAATGGTATCTGAAGAGTACAGACAGAAGATTGAGGATTCTTTCGTTCCAAAAAACAACTTAAATTACGAACGCCAAAAATACACTTTTACATGTAATTCTTATGGACAATAGGCATTTCTAAATTACTCAAAATGATTGTTTTCGCGTCCCAAAAAACAACTAAAGTTTGAAACGCTGAAAAACGTAAAAAATGCAACGAAAATAGACGTTTTCGCGTCCAAAAAAAATGATTGAAATTATAAGCGTTAAAACAAGTAAAAAATCCTATCAAAAAGTACCAGTTATCACACTTATATAGTAAATTTTACTGAATGCACTTAGAATAGAAGTTTACGCGTCCCAAGAAATGATTAAAATTACAAGCGATAGAAATTTACTTTTACATGTATTTCTTATGGAGATTTGACATTTCAAAATCGTTCAAAATTATTGTTTTCGCGTCCCAAAAAACAAGTAAAATTAGAAGCGTTAAAACACGTAAAAAATGCAACAAAAATAGACGTTTTCGCGTCCCAAAAAACGAGTAAAATTATAAGCGTTAAAACAAGTAAAAAATCCTAACAAAAAGTACCAGTCATCACACTTATATAGTAAATTTTACTCAATTGCACTTAGCTTTAAGTATTTTGGTGGTTATGAGGCTTCAACTACTTGCACTCAGTTCTGGACGTTTTGTAGTTATTATTAAAAATTACTATTTAGTTATCAGTTTGTATAGTAAATTTTCATAAAGTGAGGTTATATAAATAAATCGAAAAAAAAAGGATTCGAACCCACGCTCCCTTTCGGGAATCGCAACTTAAAGACAACGCCACAACGCCTTAGACCCTCTGCCAACCTAACTAGTAAGTATACATAATGAAATGTTGGTATTGTAGGATAGGGTAAAAAATTCAAACATCGTGAATACAAAATTTATTAAGTATTTTTATTTCGGTAATATATCACATAGCCATTTGTAAAGAATATCTACGTTTCGGAGGCTGCAATTGTAGTTGGTGCGGCGATTGCGACGAATACATGCATACAAGGTGAGATGCTATCATGGTCGCTGAATGTGGGAACCATCCAAAACGTAATATCATAATCCTCCAAGTTCACAACTCGTGTAAGTAGGCCCAACTGGTGAAATTTGGCAGTAAGATAGTCACGTTTTTGAAGTGGGAAAAATCGACCATTTTTCTTCAATAGTTGATGTGTAGAGTGATCTTTGTATTAAGGTTTTTTGTATACAAATTGATGAGAACGTCAATACACACAAAAAAATGCAACCAAAATAGACGTTCCTCACGCTCCAAAAAAAAGAGTAAATTTAAAAAGCGTTTGAACTCGCAAAAATGTGAACAGAACATACGTTTTACGCGTTTCAAAAAAGATAAAAAATACGATCGTCAATTCACGCAAAAATACGTAAGAAAATAGCCGTTTTCGCATTAATTATTATGACGAAAATTAAGGCAAACAATATACACGTTTACATGTATTTCTTATGTAGATTTGACATTTGTAAATTGTTTGAAATGAACGGTTTTACACGCTACAAATAAGATAAATGTCAATTCACTCAAATAATATGACCAAAATATACGTTTATTACGTTCAAAATTGAAATTTTAAAAGCACAATTCACGCAAAAATGAGTATCACTACATGTTGAGCTTACGTCGTGGACGTAAAAAAGGTAAGACCTTCGGTAGGTAGAGATTATTTCTATTGAACAATCCATAAAAAAGCATGAGTTTTCTTGCTTTCGTGTATGGTGATAGTGGCCACAGAACGGATCTTAGAGGCACAAAACAAAACTCGATTATTACAACCGACGTACTTCCCGTGGAGTTATTATCGCATTTCCTGTGAGCGAAAACCCAGAAATGAAAATGTTATTCATAGTTATTTTGTGACCTGTACCGGCATCATTTTAAGTATGTGCAGCTTGTAATTCAATATAATATGGATTATGTTTGAAAGTACAGAGGATTTTGAGATAAGTGGGTTTCAGTTAATCATGTAGCAACGTAGTCTAAAGATGACAATAATTGATCATTCAGTCGAGAAAACATAATTTCAGCAAATATCGTGTTTTATTATTGGAGTTATCACCATTGTGTAGTTTAGGGCGATAGGCGTTTATATTTCATATCTTGAATTTATCCAGGAAATTATGAGTATTATTATTCATTTTCAGTTAGCATCTACAAAAATTTATTTCGTGTTGTCGATTTTCACCATGTTCATTTCAAATAAAGTCCGTTTTGGATACATAAGTCCATTATGATTTTTTTTTTTGAGATAGTCAGTTTTATTAAATATAGGGTAGAATTTTTTTCTCATCAAAATTACCAATTTCCAAAAAGTTTACTGATTGCATGGCTGAAGGGGTGATTCCTTCTAACGGAAAAACAAGAGTTTACAAATTAAAATGAAAAAATATAAAATTTTCAAGTGAAATTCTATGAATATGAAAATTTTCAATTAAAAAAATAAATATCAAAATATTATTTGAGATATGAGAATTCAAGTCGAAATGAACATGCAACAATTTGGCATTCATGGATTCTTATCACAACGAGATATCTAAAAAAAATTAATATGAGTGAAATGGAAATGAGCGAGTTAAAATCACTATCAACCATTCGGCTGAAGTTGAAGTGCCAGATCGCATCATGAATCAATATCAAGAAACTCCGTAGAGAAGGAAGGTGTCTGACAAAAAATGCGGAAAGTTGAAAGTATCTAAAAAATTTCTTCAAAAAGAATATCTAATTTGATCAGTATTTGGAGCAAAATTCTAGAGTTGTATCATCACCAATGTTACGGCTTCAAGTTTATCAACCGTACAAAGACAAAAATCGAATTTTTGAGTGAAGAAAACTCACGTTGAAAATACAGGAATGTCTATTAATTTTTATTTCAAATGCTAAAGTTTGCAAAATAACAAAAAATTAAACAAATAAGCATGTTTGAGGAATTGAAATTATTTGTTGAACAAGATGCTGTGAATAGATGATTAAAATGATTAAAACAGATAAACAACCTTGAATACCTTTATCACTCGGGATGTATCATCTTTAAATCCTGCTGAGGTGATACAATTCATTTATAATTATACCAATTTGAGGAATATTTTCATCAATTGGTAGTAATGAGCAAACTGATGCAAAATTGTCAATGGAAAAAATTATTAATTATTTTTATTCAGATTTTGTTCAAATATGATATAACTGGAACTGCACTGAGCAAACACACTCAAAAATATATTTTGGATTTTCTCAGTTCAATTGTAATCTGGTCGAAATTGCACAGCACAAACTCGGTAACATAGATATGGCAGGATTATTTCAGTACAGATGAAATGTTGCCAAAACTACACTGCGCAAACTAGTTCAAATAAATATCAGTGTACCATACACCGATAAAAAGAGGCTGATCAAGAGGAGGCAGGACGATGGAGAAAAAATTATATACAAAATTATTTTATTCACATAAATCGTCATTGTCGTCAAAACCCTTGAAAAGTTTCTATTTTTGAATAATGTCACTTGGTATGAATATTTCATTAGACCACATGTTATAATTTTTTCATAGAATTGAGATATGATCAAAAGTCTTTCAACGAATGTAAACATCATAACCATCATTATGTTCTTTCTTTCTTTTGGTCGTGAATTAGAATTGATCCATTGATGAAAGTCTTGGGCTTTTGGCATCTTGGGAGCATTAATCACCTCAAAAATTCCAGCATGATTGATGAATTTTGATTGTGGGCGAATTCGTTTCGAGAGGTACCCTGAACAGGCGCCTTTCAAATCCCCATATTGGCATTGGTTTTCTTCGGACACATGTACTCGTTTTATTGCGAAACATAGAATCTTCAGAAATATTTAGATTGACACCTTTTTGAAGCCAGACCAAACTGTTCTGACTTTAAATGTTTTGAATAACATGGTTTTATTGCATGATTTAGAGTATTCAGAAATATTTGGAATGAACAGTTTTGAAGATTGGGTCGACTTCAACTTTTGTAGTTTGTATTCCGAAATATTTGGTTGAATTGAGATCTGCCGGAGAATTTACGTGAATTTAACACAATAAAATTCTCTGAAATAATTCAATATATTTATTTGAAACAAACAGTTTTTTCATTTCTATATCAAAAAGCACCTTAGTTTTTAAGTAGTACATACATAAATAGCATTAGAAAAAGATGGTGGTGTTTGATTAGTCAACGCGCATCATGGTACGACACACATTTTGAGATACCCTATATATATTTTCCTAAACGTAACGGAACGTCCCTGTACAACTGCGTTGACCAATCAATTCAGTCAATCCTTCGGTGAAATTAAAGTTTATCCTCCATACCTCCAATTAAACGTTTTTTCATTGCCTCATTTTCCACCAGACATTTGACAAGCAGCAGCCATGTTTTTTTCCTCTTAAATGCTGTGTTTTTTCTCTGTCTCTTGACATTCGACAGGCAGCCATGTTTTTTCTCTTAAATGTTAGGTTCGATCACCCGGTATACCAAATTTGACCATTCAAAATGGGGGGGCAATTATTTTCTCAGCTTCTGCAATACGTCTCTTGAAGCGACTGCGATCTATTGCAAAAAACGAAAAATCCCGATGTCTATCTGGTGAAGTCTATGTGAAATGGCTTGGACTTGACAATTCTCTCAATAGTTGGATTGACGCATCAAATCGTCTATAAAATTTAGTTAGTATTGAGCAGTCATGGGTGAATGTTGTGAAAATTTCAACGATGAAAACATGTGTATAAGTTCGCCGGACTTTGATCATGAACTCAACAACATTTGTTTGAAATATGAAGAAGCTATCAAAAACGAACATTTTTACGTGCTAAATACAGTTTTCGAATTCTCCAACAACACTGACTACAACGTACATTGTGGGCTGAGTCCTGCGAGGAGTTTTGAACCTGCAGTCAAGCTGTTCAACAAGTTAGACGCCACCTCTCAAATTTCCTTCAATAGTTTTGAGTGGCCTGTTTTCATGAAGTCGATGAATGGATTGTTGAGGAACAATTTAACACTTTCAGAGACGTCGTCTCAAATGAAGGTGGACTTTGGCGATCCCATCCAAATCAGTTTGATATTTCATGATAATTGTGACGATGACAACGATGACGTGGTGGTGAGAATTAGCAAAGACACTATGAGTTTTCATTTTACCAAAGAACATGTATGTTAACTCATTCAAATGGACCGTCTCCTATCGAAAAAATTTGTTGTATTACATAAAATGAAATTTCTTGATATTTATCATAATTTTCTGAAAATTATTGCGAAACTTTCAGAGAGATGTACAGAGGCTGATGATGAGGAAATTTTTGAAACATTATGTAATTTGTGTCAAAGTATTGAAAGTTATTGCATGAAAGAATGTATGTACTACTTAAAAACTAAGGTGCTTTTTGATATAGGAATGAAAAAACTGTTTGTTTCAAATAAATATATATTGAATTATTTCAGAGACTTTTATTGCGTTAAATTCACGTAAATTCTCCGGCAGATTTCAATTCATCCAAATATTTCGAAATACAAACTACAAACGTTAAAGTCGACCCAATCTTCAAAACTGTTCGTTCCAAATATTTCTGAATACTCTAAATCATGCAATAAAACCATGTTATTCAAAACATTTGAAGTCAGAACAATTTGGTCTGGCTTCAAAAAGGTGTCAATCTAAATATTTCTGAAGATTCTATGTTTCGCAATAAAACGAGTACATGTGTCCAAAAAAAACCAATGCGAATATGGGGATTTGAAAGGCGCCTGTTCAGGGTACCTCTCAAAACGAATTCGCCCACAATCAAAATTCATCAATCATGCTGGAATTTTTGAGGTGATTAATGCTCCCAAGATGCCAAAAGCCCAAGACTTTCATCAATGGATCCATTCTAATCTACGACCAAAAGAAAGAAAGAACATAATGATGGTTATGATGTTTACATTCATTGAAAGACTTTTGATCATATCTCAATTCTATGAAAAAATTATAACATGTGGTCTAAAGAAATATTCATACCAAGTGACATTATTCAAAAATAGAAACTTTTCAAGGGTTTTGACGACAATGACGATTTATGTGAATAAAATAATTTTGTATATAATTTTTTCTCCATCGTCCTGCCTCCTCTTGATCAGCCTCCTTTTATCGGTGTATGGTACACTGATATTTATTTGAACTAGTTTGCGCAGTGTAGTTTTGGCAACATTTCATCTGTACTGAAATAATCCTGCCATATCCATGTTACCGAGTTTGTGTTGTGCAATTTCGACCAGATTACAATTGAACTGAGAAAATCAAAAATATATTTTTGAGTGTGTTTGCTCAGTGCAGTTCCAGTTATATCATATTTGAACAAAATCTGAATAAAAATAATTAATAATTTTTTCCATTGACAATTTTGCATCAGTTTGCTCATTACCACCAATTGATGAAAATATTCCTCAAATTGGTATAATTATAAATGAATTGTATCACCTCAGCAGGATTTAAAGATGATACATCCCGAGTGATAAAGGTATTCAAGGTTGTTTATCTGTTTTAATCATTTTAATCATCTATTCACAGCATCTTGTTCAACAAATAATTTCAATTCCTCAAACATGCTTATTTGTTTAATTTTTTGTTATTTTGCAAACTTTAGCATTTGAAATAAAAATTAATAGACATTCCTGTATTTTCAACGTGAGTCTTCTTCACTCAAAAATTCGATTTTTGTCTTTGTACGGTTGATAAACTTGAAGCCGTAACATTGGTAATGAAACAACTCTAGAATTTTGTTCCAAATACTGATCAAATTAGATATTCTTTTTGAAGAAATTTTTTAGATACTTTCAACCTTCCGCATTTTTTGTCAGACACCTTCCTTCTCTACGGAGTTTCTTGATATTGATTCATGATGCGATCTGGCACTTCAACTTCAGCCGATTGGTTGATAGTGATTTTAACTCGCTCATTTCCTTTTCACTCATATTAATTACAAGTGTCACAATGAACTTTTCTTGGTTGATTTGTCAATTCTAAAACTATTCTACTATCAACATTTTATATATTTTGCCAAAACTCTTAATTTTTTTAGATATCTCGTTGTGATAAGAATCCATGAATGCCAAATTGTTGCATGTTCATTTCGACTTGAATTCTCATATCTCAAATAATATTTTGATATTTATTTTTTTAATTGATTATTTTCATATTCATAGAATTTCACTTGAAAATTTTTTATTTTTTCATTTTAATTTGTAAACTATTGTTTTTCCGTTAGAAGGAATCACCCCTTCAGCCATGCAATCAGTAAACTTTTTGGAAATTGGTAATTTTGATGAGAAAAAAATTCTACCCTATATTTAATAAAACTGACTATCTCAAAAAAAAATCATAATGGACTTATGTATCCAAAACGGACTTTATTTGAAATGCACATTGTGAAAATCGACAACACGAAATAAATTTTTGTAGATGCTAACTGAAAATGAATAATAATACTCATAATTTCCTGGATAAATTCAAGATATGAAATATAAACGCCTATCGCCCTAAACCACACAATGGTGATAACTCCAATAATAAAACACGATATTTGCTGAAATTATGTTTTCTCGACTGAATGATCAATTATTGTCATCTTTAGACTACGTTGCTACATGATTAACTGAAACCCACTTATCTCAAAATCCTCTGTACTTTCAAACATAATCCATATTATATTGAATTACAAGCTGCACATACTTAAAATGATGCCGGTACTGGTCACAAAATAACTATGAATAACATTTTCATTTCTGGGTTTTCGCTCACAGGAAATGCGATAATAACTCAACGGGAAGTACGTCGGTTGTAATAATCGAGTTTTGTTTTGTGCCTCTAAGATCCGTTCTGTAGCCACTATCACCATACACGAAATCAAGAAAACTCATGCTTTTTTATGGATTGTTCAATAGAAATAATCTCTACCGACCGAAGGTCTTACCTTTTTTACGTCCACGACGTAAGCTCAACATGTAGTGATACTCATTTTTGCGTGAATTGTGCTTTTAAAATTTCAATTTTGAACGTAATAAACGTATATTTTGGTCATATTATTTGAGTTAATTGACGTTTATCTTATTTGTAGCGTGTAAAACCGTCCATTTTAAACAATTCACAAATGTCAAATCTACATAAGAAATACATGTAAACGTGTATATTGTTTGCCTTAATTTTCGTCATAATAATTAATGCGAAAACGGCTATTTTTGTACGTATTTCTGCGTGAATTGACGTTCGTATTTTTTATCTTTCTTGAAACGCGTGAAACGTATGTTCTGTTCACATTTTTGCGAATTCAGACGCTTTTTAAATTCACTCTTTTTTTTTGGAGCGTGAGGAACGTCTATTTTGGTTGCATTTTTTTGTGTGTATTGAAGTTCTCATCAATTTGTATACAAAAAACCTTAATACAAAGATCACTCTACACATCAACTATTGAAGAAAAATGGTCGATTTTTCCCACTTCAAAAACGTGACTATCTTACTGCCAAATTTCACCAGTTGGGCCTACTTACACGAGTTGTGAACTTGGAGGATTATGATAATACGTTTTGGATGGTTCCCACATTCAGCAACCATGATAGCATCTCACCTTGTATGCATATATTCGTCGCAATCGCCGCACCAACTACAATTGCCACCTCCGAAACGTAGATATTTTTTACAAATGGCTATGTGATATATTACCGAAATAAAAATACTTAATAAATTTTGTAATCACGATGTTTGAATTTTTTAGCCTATTCTACAATACCAACATTTCATTATGTATACTTACTAGTTAGGTTGGCAGAGGGTCTAAGGCGTTGTGGCGTTGTCTTTAAGTTGCGATTCCCGAAAGGGAGCGTGGGTTCGAATCCTTTTTTTTTCGATTTATTTATCTAACCTCACTTTATGAAAATTTACTATACACACTGATAACTAAATAGTAATCTTTAATAATAACTACAAATCGTCCAGAACTGAGTGCAAGTAGTTGAAGCCTCATAACCACCAAAATACTTAAAGCTAAGTGCAATTGAGTAAAATTTACTATATAAGTGTGATAACTGGTACTTTTTGATAGGATTTTTTACTTGTTTTAACGCTTATAATTTTACTCGTTTTTTGGGACGCGAAAACGTCTATTTTTGTTGCATTTTTTACGTGTTTTAACGCTTCTAATTTTACTTGTTTTTGGGGACGCGAAAACAATGATTTTGAACGATTTTGAAATGTCAAATCTCCATAAGAAATACATGTAAAAGTAAATTTCTATCGCTTGCAATTTTAATCATTTCTTGGGACGCGTAAACTTCTATTTTCATTGCATTTTTTACGTGCTTTAACGCTTCTAATTTTACTTGTTTTTTGGGAAGCGAAAACGTCTATTTTCGTTGCATTTTTTACGTGTTCCAGCGTTTCAAATTTTATACAAAACGTCCAGAACTGAGTGCAAGTAGTTGAAGCCTCATAACCACCAAAATACTCAAAGCTAAGTGCAATTGAGTAAAATTTACTATATAAGTGTGATAACTGGTACTTTTTGATAGGATTTTTTACTTGTTTTAACGCTTATAATTTCAATCATTTTTTTTGAACGCGAAAACGTCTATTTTGGTTGCATTTTTTACGTGTTTCAGCGTTTCAAATTTTAGTTGTTTTTTGGGACGCAAAAACAATCATTTTGAGTAATTTTGAAAAGCCTATTGTCCATAAGAATTACATGTAAAAGTGTATTTTTGGAATTCGTAATTTTAGTTGTTTTTTGGAACGAAAGAATCCTCAATCTTCTGTCTGTACTCTTCAGATACCATTCTATTGGTGATTATTTCAACTACCCAATGGCACTACTATAATGAGCTTTGACCAATCATACTCCGCTATGTTTTTTTTCCCAAATGAACGGTCCAAACGTCCTCTTATTACACATTTAGATGTCGGATGTAATTCAATCTCTGCATGGGCAAGTAGTTGTTTCGAATCTCCATATGTCCATTGAAGCGTTCTTCCATCACTCATGCAGCCATGTTTTTTCTCTTAATGATTCACCATGTTTTTTCTCTCAAACGTTGTAGGACACCCTGTATATACGTTGACAACCAGCCATCATGGATTTTTTCTCTTAATCGATGTATTTTGAGACATCCTGTATACCAAATTTGACAGCTGCCATGTTTTTTTTCTCTGCCTCATGCCATTTGACAATCAGCCATGTTTTTTTCTTTTAAATGTTGCGTTGGTTCACCCGGTATACCAATTTTCATAACTCCCATGTTTTTTTCTCTTAAGTGCCAAGCTGGTACACCCTGTATGGTAGCAGCCATGTTTTTTCTCTTAAATACTATGATGGTACACCCTGTATGGCAGCAGCCATGTATTTTTTCTCTTAATCGATGTATTTTGAGACATCCTGTATACCAAATTTGACAGCTGCCATGTTTTTTTTTCTCGGTCTCATGTCATTTGACAATCAGCCATGTTTTTTCTCTTAAATGTTGCGTTGGTTCACCCGGTATACCAATTTTCATAGCTGCCATGTTTTTTTCTCTTAAATGCCAAGTTGGTACACCCTGTATGGTAGCAGCCATGTTTTTTTCTCTTAAATACTATGATGGTACACCCTGTATGGCATCAGCCATGTTTTTTTTTTCTCTTAATCGATGTATTTTGAGACACCCGGTATACCAAATTTGACAGCCGCCATGTTTTTTTCTCTTAATCGATGTATTTTGAGACATCCGGTATACCAAATTTGACAGCTGCCATGTTTTTTTTCATAAATGTCGAGTTGGTACACCCATTTTACTAAACTTACGAATCAGCTTCTAAGATTTAAGCAATAAGTACATAACGCATTAATATGTGCGGTTTACGGCCCTTATGGCAGTTGACGTACGCAAATTCTATTATTTTCTTGATCTCCCATGAAAGTTGTCTTCTTAGAGTACCCGCACGTTTCTGTAACTTTACTAATAACGAAGATAGCCTCCTGTGTCCTTTTGACCTCGGAAAATGCTTAAAAATGTTTCTTGACATCCAAACGAATCTGATGCCAAAATCATCAAAATCGGACGACCGGAAGTGCCATTTCCGGTATGGACCGGAAGTAGCCATTTTATTGCAGATTTGGACTCTCCTCGATGTGGGTAATCTGAATTTACTATTGCTTTTCTTCTATCTTAATTTTTTGAAACCGGAAGTGTTTATCTTTTGATGATTCGTACACATCCAAAATATCATTAATGTATATATTGAACGACAGTTGGCTCTGATGTATTCCTTGAAAACGAATTGGTATCGCACTTTAAAAATGACGAACCCCGTCACGATGCACATTTATGAGATATCCTGTATATATTTTTTGTCTCAACTGGCACGTTGGTACACCTGGTATTTATTTTTTTTCTTAAATGATGTATTTTGACACACCCTGTTTACGTAAAACGAAAACTTCTGAATCCCTGCATGCCCCAATGATGCGATGCCCCAATGATGTGATGATTAATTTTTCCGATGTATTTTGAGACACCCTGTATATAATACGATTTTTGACAAACTGTTTTTTTTGTCATGTTACGTTGCTACACCGTGTATATCTTTTTTCTTCCATAATTAAATTTAAAAACCGGCAACGTCCCACCCTCCGTAACTTTCCTCCTTAATTTTAAATCCGGCAACACCCAACGTCACGCGGTGAACCCAGCGAGCTTCGTCAATGCGCATGCGTGTTTTCGTATGAACGTTGTCCCACTACTTGTCTATTGCTACAGACTACAAAAATGGACAGTTTTCAAAATATGGCCGTATCAATATCTGATTTTTTTCGTTTTCTAGATTGTGGCCCATAATCGCTTAGCTCTTATACCCAACAAAAACGGAATTTTATCGATTTCTGCGCAGGAATTGACTGAAAAACAGTTGTATTTCATTTCAGATACATTTATTTGGAGAAATTAGCATACACTGCTCGTCACTGGCGATGTAGCTGGGCTATTATTTTCAACTTTTGTATTTCCGTGTTCGTAGAAACAAAACTCCTGAATTGTTCTAGTTCTAACAAACATACTTATATCCAACACAATTCAATTGTGGCATTTGAAAAAATAATAAGCGATACACACTCTAAATATGATTTGTATTTTTTTTTAAATATTCTCCTGGCCATCAGGAAAATTGTGGAAAATGCAAAATGAGAAACTAGAAAATCGTATTTATAATGTACGCTGACGAGATGAATGCAGTTTGTTTATACCGAGTGTTAAATATCAATAGCACCAAGGAAATACATACCCAAAAATCATTACTACTCTTATTGTTGATTGAACCGTTGTTAAGGCAAACGGATTCGTAAAAATGTCTGAATTTTTCATTCGGTATAGGCAATAGCTTTTTCAGTTAAACAATTTATGAGTGGGAGGTCAACAATAGTTGACATATCATAAGAAAAATATTCAATTTGTTAATGGACAGATTGAACCACAGTTACTTAACCGTGTTCACTTCATCAAAAATATTGATTCTTCACTCAAATTATATTGATAGGTACGGTTCTTGGTTATGCATGGTATTTGCAAATGTTGAAACATGTCTCTGGTAATTGACGGCAAATCCAAGTTTGGAGGGACGAAACGTGACTTTCTGGCTGCAGACATCGTTTGACTCACAGCTGAATTAAATATTCGAAAATGATTTTAAAAAATCATTTGTCAAAACTTGGATTTGCCGTCAATTACCAGAGACATATTACAACATTTGCAAATAACATGCATAACCAAGAACCGTACCTATCTGTATAGTTTTTGTGAAGAATCTATATGTTTGATGAAGTGAACACGGTTAAGTAACTGTGGTTCAATCTGTCCATAACAAAATTCAGACATTTTTACGAATCCGTTTTCCTCAACAACGGTTCAATCAACAATAACAGTAGTAATGATTTTTGGGTATGTATTTCCTTGGTGCTATTGATATTTAACACTCGGTATAAACAAACTGCATTCATCTCGTCAGAGTACATTATAAATACAATTTTCTAGTTTCTCATTTTGCATTTTCCACTATTTTCCTGATGGCAAGGAGAATATTTAAAAAAAAAATCAAATCATATTTAGAGTGTGTATCGCATATTATTTTTTCAAATGCCACAATTGAATTGTGTTGGATATAAGTATGTTCGTTAGAACTAGAACAATTCAAGAGTTTTTGTTTCTACGAACACGGAAATACAAAACTTGAAAATAATAGCCTAGCTACATCGCCAGTGACGAGCAGTGTGTGCTAATTTCTCCAAATGAATGTATCTGAAATGAAATTCAACTGTTTTTCAGTCAATTCCTGCGCAAAAATCTATAGAATTCCGTTTTTGTTGGGTATAAGAGCTAAGCGATTATGGGCCACAATCTAGAAAACGAAAAGAATCAGATATTGATACGGCCATATCTTGGAAACTGTCCATTTTTGTAGTCTGTAGCAATAGACAATTGATCAGTGCATCGAAATCCACATCATATCAAATATTCAGACATTTTCACGGATCCGTTTGCCTTAACGGTTCTATTAGCGATTAGAAATGATTATTGGGTATGTACTCCCTGGTTTCTATTGATATTTAACACTCGGTATAAACAAACTGCATTCGATACGAGTATTTATGTCGTCAGCCTACATTAATGAACGATCTTCTATATGCTCATTTTGCATTTACCACTATTTCTTTGACGACTAGGAAACTATTTAAAAAAAAGTATCTCAGATTCAGTTCCTATAGCGTGTATCGAATATTACTTTTCTAGTGCCCCTATCGAAAGATGTTGTATATATGTGACTCTGTGATACCTTGAGCAATTCAGAAGTTCTTGTTTCTACATAAACTGGACTTTAGAAATTGAAAATAATAGTCCAGTTATATCGTCAGTGACGAGCAGTGTATAATACTTTCTTCAAATGGCAGTATCTGAAACGAAGGAAGAATTATCTTTCAATCGATTCCTGCAGTCAAATCATTGAAACTCGGTTTTTCCTAGGTATGAGAGTGAACTGATTATGTGTCAAAATCCAAAAAACGCAAAAAAATTTACATAGATAGAGCCATATCTCGAAAACTGTCCATTTTTGTAGTTTTTGGCAATGGACACTTTTGATGAGTGCATCCAGATCTATACCATACCAAAAATTCGGACAAATTCACGGAAACCCATTTTCCATAAGAAACGTGCGTGGTCCTTTATTACATGCAAGATTTTATTAAGAATTCAATTTTCCCAGCGCATAGGACTGTGTGGTGGTTTACAGATAGTCGTTGAAAGATACAAACTTCAACTGGAGAATATCAATATTAAATAAGAATGAATTAATAATTGAAAACAAAATGGTAGGATTTCATCCTATATAAAGAAGGGTAAGTGAAACCTGTTCCTCTGGTGACACCACCGTGAAGATTTTGGACTCGATCCTAGGCCAACCAGGACTGGAGTGATGAGGAAAGGGAGTCTACGAAGACTTTCTATGAAGAAGGCTTCACCATATCTGACAGCAATCAGGAATTCATCAGGCGATACCAGACAGACAGGAACCGTGACAATTCCCTGGGTTAATTCCTCCGGGTACAACAACTCTATAAATGTTTTTTAGTAAATAACTGTTCTATACAGTTGCTAGCATGAAAACGATGACAAGAAAAGTTGGATAACTCACCTTCCGTGAAGGGTTTTATCTTGTAGAAAAAAGGTGTTGGCGTGGTACAAAGTTTTCAAACACCAAATTATCGTAACTGTCCAAGATATGCATCTATCAAAAGCCAGGACTTTGGAGTTGATGGTGGGATTGGTACTACGGAATATCCACGAAGGACAACTTTACAAATTCAGGATTCGTCAGCCGAACAAAACCAGGAACCCCTGTATGGCTAGACACATGTAGCTTCAACGAATTCTACTATCAAATCTCTCTTGGTCGGAAACGAAATCCACCTTGAAGATTTTTTTTTATTCCGAAGTTAGGGTACCAACATTCAGATATTTCAAGAAAAAGAAACTACCAAAACACCAAAACTGCTTTACAATCACACTCGACGCGCGTTTCGCCAACAAAGTTAGCATCTTCAGGAGCTAAGAGCTTACTGCTTCATTTATTTGATTCAGATATTTCACTATTTGCATGTTCCATGCATTACCGATCAATCAGACCAGCTTAAGAATGATGATGTGATTGGTTGTCTCTGATCAGACACCCCAAAAGCTAATAATAAGCTAATAAAAGAAATAAATCATTGTTTTACTCAGACAACATTCCTGAAATATAGTGGTTTGCAAAACTCACTACCTGAAGTCAGAAATACTACCCAACTGAAACGTCTGAATTAGACCCGAAATAAGGATTCGAATCATCAATCTGCCAATCACTTGCTGGAGCACCATTCTCAAAGTCTAGAGAATAAACCAAACGTGAAACTGCAAATGAGAAACCTCTCTTTCTCAAATTGTAAGTTCGTGCATTTCTCCAATATGCTTTATGAAACTTTTCTTCAACTTCAGCAAAAACGTTATCTAAACCAGAAATTTTATCTACACAATCAGTCCTATCAAGCTGTAATTTAATGTCTCTAGTTACTTGAGATGTTTCCATAATATTTTCCAGAAAAAGGAATATTTCTTGTCAAAACCCAAAATGCAGGAGAATAATTGAGAACTTTATGAACAGATGTATTTATGGCAAACTGAATTTTTGATAATTCTCTATCTCAATCTTTATGTTCATCAATGTAACACGCATTGCTTGACCTATTGTTTCATTGTTTCGTTCTACAAAATATCACTGGGCTGCATACCACGGTGTAAACCAAATTTTTACTCCATATGAATCAGTAAGTGCTTTGAATATTTTTCATGCAACACAAGTATCACTGTCTGTTATAGTTATTTGGGGAGTTCCGTACACTAACAATACTTGATTTTCAATAAATTTAACTTAGGAGCTTTATCATCACGAAGTGGACACAACAGGGTTTATTTTGGAAACCAGTCTGCAACTACGGGTAAATAAGTGGAGTGTGCCCTACCTAAACGCTAGACACATAAACTTAACCAAAACAAATGTCAAGTTGGTATTTGCGGCTACACTACATTGGAGATGGGGTGAGTTCGGATTATTAATAAAGGATCTTGATCTGGGCGCCAGGTAAATTTGCCGACCCACAAATACCTACCATACTAAACCTATACCATCAACTTACCAAATGATAAAGGAAAAACAAACTTGAGATGTAGTACAATTTATTTTTGTGGTCACGTCACAACAAGATCTAAGTGCGACTGTTCAATTGTTAGGCTTGGTAAATGTCTACATTAAAAACATATATACATAAGTGATAAATAAAATATTATAAACTAAAGATTCTGAAAGCAGGGCAACAATTGACAACAAGCACTGGAAAGCAATGCGCACAGCAATCGAACACTATCGTAACAGGCCTAGAGATTCCAATAACTCCAATTAATCAAGGGGTATGCAAACTACAAGCGCAAAGCAATCAACACCGCATAGCAAACAACACCGCATGTAATGCTAAACTACCCCGCTCATAATTCCTAAACAGGTTGCAACATTCAATATTTCAAGGAGCGCAGAAATCGAAGGGTTCAATACCAAATATGTTCCAAGGGCGTCGCGAGAGCTCAAGCGCAGGCCGCAATATATAAATCGAGAAATCAAGCAAGTGTTAACCGCATTCAATTTCCGCTTAACAATGGTAATCTTCACCAGCAAGTAGGCAAGAATGTTCATAAGCTAGTAAAGCAATAAGCTAGCGAAAAATAAATGTGAACCAATGTAACTAAATTGTCTTAAGCTAGTAAACTAAAGCTAATAAACCCAATAATTACTGATGATGTAAGCTCGTAAAGCAAAAATAGTATGAGCTAGTGGACTTTCAAGCTAATAAAGCAAAAGCTAGTTAAGTTTTAAGCTATTTAAGCAGGAAGCTGATCAAAGACTTGCGTGTAATCCCACGGAGGTCGTAGGCATCGGATTATCTCTAGAAGTTTCCTGGTACCGTCAACTTTCCAGCCAATGGTGAAATATCGCCGCAGGGAAACCAAATCAGGGACCACTGATATCTGGGAACCTCCAAGTCTGAGTGTTGTTGTCAATAAGGCAGTCGAGCCCCCAAGAAAAAAACCCTAGGATAGGAAATTACTATCAGCAAGTAAACCTAACTATATCCCCCTTCCCAGTTTAAATTAAACTTTTCAGACAGCTCCTCGATATAGAAACTCACTCTATCATCGGGAACATTGTTTCTGTTTCAGACTATTCTTTTGGGACAACCTGTATGTCCAAAAGATGCTTTCTAAATCAACTCTATATTTACAGATATCTATATACATTACTTCTAATTAAATATTTGAATTAACTCGGTAGTTGTTTGATGGCATGTTTTGAGACAACCTGTATAAATGGATTTCCCATAACTCAGTCGCGATCATCGACTACCTGAATCAAGACAAAAGACACTTGTAAAATAAACAACATTATTATTGGGACACTCTGTAACTGAGACGACCTGTATCAGTTCCTTGAGAAAAACGTAACCATCAGCATTTGCAAAAAAATATAAGCACCAGGGATTTCCGTAGCCTATGATGGCTATGAGACAACCTGATGTGATTTTCCAACAAATGCAAGTTGGGACACTCTGTACCATGCCCAAGAATTGAAATGAAATAATTTATGAATCACAGTAATTGAAAAATCAGAGCAGGAAAAACTCTCTGTACTTGCTTTGCCATGAAAATGTTAAGAAAATCAGGAAAATCAGCAAAATACTCTACTCTTATCTGAAATGAAATACTCGCTAATTTCACTCAAGTAATTTTGTCAAATGTAGGAGTCAACAGACAAAATCGAACCCATAGTGTGATATTTGATATTTATACAGGGATCATCACTGAATGTAAAAGTAATACACTTACCCTCGTCAAGGGGTTTTCTTTAACAAATATATGATGAACGTTCCGTAGCAAATGCCTCAGCCTGCCTCAGCTATCCTATAGGGCGCTTGGAGATACAGGGGCCCACGATTTATATGAACCTAATAAAAATGAAAAATATTTCAACATGGATCGAGGTAATTTGACTAGGCGACAAGGAGATAATGGATTTCATAACGAAATGTCGCTTACCGTGCCTGGGACTCGATTTCGGGTCACTCTGGATGATAACCACAAAAACCCTCTTGAAGAGTCTAATAATGGAATGAGCCAAAAAATTTTCCAACAGACCAACTGCTCATCCCAAAATCATCAAACACTGCTTTGCAGAAATATTCCCAAATTACGGATGAATTAAATATTTCATAAAATCCTGCAAAATCAGCAAAGTGGTTCACTGTCCAGAATCTGCCCGATCAAAAGAAAAAGAGACACAGAACAGACCCTGACGACCAAAAGTTTGACGCCAGATGTCAGCAGTGTGCTACCCTGTTGCCTTCTCTGGTCGCCAGTTCCAACCTAACCGGTAGATGTCACCCATATATCAACTTGTACGAAAAACCAATCTAATTTTGAATAACTAACTCCTAACGAATCACTAAATTACATATTTACATACAATTTACACCTAAATAGCACGATTAGTTACAAATTCGCTGAAATGCAACCCTCACCGGACAATAAAACCGTCAAGTACACCAGAACCAACACGGATCGTGAAACGAACGTACCCTTGTGAGGTATCGAAACGAACAACTGAATGACCTTCCCATAACCTAGCGAACAATAGTGTCAGGTTAGCTGCCAAGTTTCTGTTTACATACCTAACTTAAAAGACTCAAGATATCAAAATAAAGCACTGAACTCAAGGGGACGACATCCTACCATAAGGTAAGTAGTCCAAACAATTGGCACAACAAATCATTCACAGTAACGAATGGACTAAATCATTCTGCGAGCGTGAATGCTACCTGACAGTGTACAGCTTGAAACATTTACCTCTTTTGTAGATATTCCACTTCCTACCCAGAAAGGATTCATACAGGAGCCTCGTATTATGCTCTGCAATAGAAGAAAGAGCCCTCACAAGTCTTACGAATAGCTACAAGCATTCATAACATCAAACCTGTGGGTCAAAATTCCAGCAATAGTTGGCAATCGCTGCGAAAGAATGAACCATTTCTGATATGGATACCCACTAAAATTGAAATTAATAACGGTACTGAGAATCATCTTCTACTCTCGACAAAGTGCTGATACCTTTTTATGCGTTTTCCAGGTAGAGTTTACGATAAAGTAAACGTATCGCTGTTGTGTGACCAAAATATCCTTTTGTTATCAAGTATACAGTGTGAATAAGCAATGAATGAATGAATATCACGTTTATACCAAGTGTTCGAAATCTACTGGACTAATTTAGTGCACAGTTGCCTTATCAAAGTATCCTTTATCTGCTATTGGGTAAGTGTTCATTAATTATTGATATAAATACAAAATAAATTCTACGTTTATACGAGGGGCTGGTTAAACTAGTGCATTCGGGTTTAGATTAAATTTACAACGTAACAATTCCCCCCTTACTTCAAGAAATTTACCCTGTAAATTTCTCTTTCAGGATAGGGTGGCTAGCCTTGATCACTTTCCGAGTCTTCAGGACCAGGCTTGAGATCTTTGACATTCCACACGCCTTTGACCCTTCCCAAGTCGTCGCGAAGCTCGTAAGTCCAGGGAGACACTTTTTTCTTTATAAACAGAGGACCAATGAACTTTGGAGCCAGCTTCTTGGAAAAATATTTTCCAGCATCAGACAAGACATAATTCCTTTTCCAAACTGGTTGGTTGGGAAGAAACTCCACATGGCGTCGACGCAAATTGTATCGGTCACAACTTTTTTTATTGGCTTCCTCCAGACGCTTTTGAACATCGGCAAACAGTTTCCTGAAACTTTCACTCTTGCTTTGACCACATGTCTGAGTTCCATCTACAAGCGTCGGACTATTAGTCCCCCCATAATCCAAACCAGATAGAGCCATATTCCGGCCAAAGTTCGTAAAGAATGGAGTGACCTTGGTTACCTCATGCTTCGATGTCCTGATGGCACAACCAATTTGATCTAAATTTTCATCCCAGTACCTATGATTTTCCGAGCAATACATTGCGAGCATTGTTTTAACAGACTTGTTGATACGTTCAGTAGGGTTCGCCCTGGGATTATAATAAGGGGTGAACTTAATACGGCAATGATACCTTTCTGCTAACCTTGCAAATTCCTTACTGCGATACTGAACGCCATTATCACAGATTATCGTCTTTGGAACTCCAAAAACTAGGAAAACACTCTTTTCGATGTTCCGAACAACTGCTTCGGCATTGGCCTTCCGGAGCGGAAACAACAAACAGAATTTGCTTAAATAATCTGTTACGACCAGGATAAAACTATTTCCACGTTTTGATCTGGGAAGAGGTCCAATCAAATCTGTTGAGATCATCTCCCAGGGCGTATTCGCTTTTGGATGGGATACCATTTTATCGACTGGGCGATCTTGTGACGACTTATGAGCAGCGCAAACATTACAACGACGGACAAACCTCGCAATATCGCTGCGCATTCTAGGCCAAAAATAACGTTCCGCCACCCGCGCGAAGGTCTTGTACACTCCCGTATGACCTGACGTCGAAGGTTCATGTGCCGCTACGATTGTCGCATACCTGCTCTGTTTGGGGACTACTAACTTCCACGAATCCGCTGAAGGAGACAAATCAGGGTAATCTACTTTCACGTACTTATAGAAATGACCATCAGTTACCCTCCTCTTGCAAAATTTCAAAGGACTTCCTTCGACCTTAGCCATCATTTTGACATACCACCTGTCCGATACTGGTTCAACCTGTTCACTTGCATTCTGTATGCCATGTTGCCTGCTCAACCTTTCAAGTATGTATTCGAAAATGAATATTAAGAAAAATTCCATCTTTTCTTTAAAAAAAAAAATCTATCAAGTCTACTTATTATTATTATTATCGAGCCCCACGTTGGGCGCCAAAAATGTGCCCTACCTAAACGCTAGACACATAAACTTGACCAAAACAAATGTCAAGTTGGTATTTGCGGCTACACTACAGTGGAGATGGGGTGAGTTCGGATTATTAATAAAGAATCTAGATCTGGGCGCCAGGTGAATTTGCCGACCCACAAATACCTACCATACTAAACCTATACCATCAACTTACCAAATGATAAAGGAAAAACAAACTTGAGATGTAGTACAATTTATTTTTGTGGTCACGTCACAACATGATCTAAGTGCGACTGTTCAATTGTTAGGCTTGGTAAATGTCTACATTAAAAACATATATACATAAGTGATAAATAAAATATTATAAACTAAAGATTCTGAAAGCAGGGCAACAATTGACAACAAGCACTGGAAAGCAATGCGTACAGCAATCGAACACTATCGTAACAGGCCTAGGGATTCCAATAACTCCAATTAATCAAGGGGTATGCAAACTACAAGCGCAAAGCAATCAACACCGCATAGCAAACAACACCGCATGTAATGCTCAACTACCCCGCTCATAATTCCTGAACAGGTTGCAACATTCAATATTTCAAGGAGCGCAGAAATCGAAGGGTTCAGTACCAAATATGTTCCGAAGGCGTCGCGAGAGCTCAAGCGCAGGCCGCAATATATAAATCGAGAAATCAAGCAAGTGTTAACCGCATTCAATTTCCGCTTAACAATGGTAATCTTCACCAGCAAGTAGGCAAGAATGTTCATAAGCTAGTAAAGCAATAAGCTAGCGAAAAATAAATGTGAACCAATGTAACTAAATTGTCTTAAGCTAGTAAACTAAAGCTAATAAACCCAATAATTACTGATGATGTAAGCTCGTAAAGCAAAAATAGTAAGAGCTAGTGTACTTTCAAGCTTATAAAGCAAAAGCTAGTTAAGTTTTAAGCTATTTGAGCAGGAAGCTGATCAAAGACTTGCGTGTAATCCCACGGAGGTCGTAGGCATCGGATTATCTCTAGAAGTTTCCTGGTACCGTCAACTTTCCAGTCAATGGTGAAATATCGCCGCAGGGAAACCAAATCAGGGACCACTGATATCTGGGAACCTCCAAGTCTGAGTGTTGTTGTCAATAAGGCAGTCGAGCCCCCAAGAAAAAAACCCTAGGAAAGGAAATTACTATCAGCAAGTAAACTTAACTATATCCCCCTTCCCAGTTTGAATTAAAATTTTCAGACAGCTCCCCGATATAGAAACTCACTCTATCATCGGGAACATTGTTTCTGTTTCAGACTATTCTTTTGGGACAACCTGTATGTCCAAAAGATGCTTTCTAAATCAACTCTATATTTACAGATATCTATATACATTACTTCTAATTGAATATTTGAATTAACTCGGTAGTTGTTTGATGGCATGTTTTGAGACAACCTGTATAAATGGGTTTCCCATAACTCAGTCGCGATCATCGACTACCTGAATCAAGACAAAAGACACTTGTAAAATAAACAACATTATTATTGGGACACTCTGTAACTGAGACGACGTGTATCAGTTCCTTGAGAAAAACGTAACCATCAGCATTTGCAAAAAAATATAAGCACCAGGGATTTCCGTAGCCTATGATGGCTATGAGACAACCTGATGTGATTTTCCAACAAATGCAAGTTGGGACACTCTGTACCATGCCCAAGAATTGAAATGAAATAATTTATGAATCACACTAAATAAAAAATCAGAGCAGGAAAAAACTCTCTGTACTTGCTTTGCCATGAAAATGTTAAGAAAATCAGGAAAATCAGCAAAATACTCTACTCTTATCTGAAATGAAATACTCGCTAATTTCACTCAAGTAATTCTGTCAAATGTAGGAGTCAACAGACAAAATCGAACCCATAGTGTGATATTTGATATTTATACACGGATCATCACTGAATGTAAAAGTAATACACTTACCCTCGTCAAGGGGTTTTCTTTAACAAATATATGATGAACGTTCCGTAGCAAATGCCTCAGCCTGCCTCAGCTATCCTATAGGGCGCTTGGAGATACAGGGGCCCACGATTTATATGAACCTAATAAAAATGAAAAATATTTCAACATGGATCGAGGTAATTTGACTAGGCGACAAGGAGATAATGGATTTCATAACGAAATGTCGCTTACCGTGCCTGGGACTCGATTTCGGGTCACTCTGGATGATAACCACAAAAATCCTCTTGAAGAGTCTAATAATGGAATGAGCCAAAAAATATTCCAACAGACCAACTGCTCACCCCAAAATCATCAAACACTGCTTTGCAGAAATATTCCCAAATTACGGATGAATTAAATATTTCATAAAATCCTGCAAAATCAGCAAAGTGGTTCACCGTCCAGAATCTGCCCGATCAAAAGAAAAAGAGACACAGAACAGACCCTGACGACCAAAAGTATGACGCCAGATGACAGCAGTGTGCTACCCTGTTGCCTTCTCTGGTCGCCAGTTCCAACCTAACCGGTAGATGTCACTTAACCGTCACCCATATATCAACTTGTACGAATAACCAATCTAATTTTGAATAACTAACTCCTAACGAATCACTAAATTACATATTTACATACAATTTACATCTAAATAGCACGATTAGTTACAAATTCGCTGAAATGCAACCCTCACCGGACAATAAAACCGTCAAGTACACCAGAACCAACACGGATCGTGAAACGAACGTACCCTTGTGAGGTATCGAAACGAACAATTGAATGACCTTCCCATAACCTAGCGAACAATAGTGTCAGGTTAGCAGCCAAGTTTACATACCTAACTTAAAAGACTCAAGATATCAAAATAAAGCACTGAACCCAAGGGGACGACATCCTACCATAAGGTAAGTAGTCCAAACAATTGGCACAACAAATCATTCACAGTAACGAATGGACTAAATCATTCTGCGAGCGTGAATGCTACCTGACAGTGTACAGCTTGAAACATTTACCTCTTTTGTAGATATTCCACTTCCTACCCAGAAAGGATTCATACAAGAGCCTCGTATTATGCTCTGCAATAGAAGAAAGAGCCCTCACAAGTCTTACGAATAGCTACAAGCATTCATAACATCAAACCTGTGGGTCAAAATTCCAGCAATAGTTGGCAATCGCTGCGGAAGAATGAACCATTTCTGATATGGATACCCACTAAAATTGAAATTAATAACGGTACTGAGAATCATCTTCTACTCACGACAAAGTGCTGATACCTTTTTATGCGTTTTCCAGGTAGAGTTTACGATAAAGTAAACGTATCGCTGTTGTGTGACCAAAATATCCTTTTGTTATCAAGTATACAGTGTGAATAAGCAATGAATGAATGAATATCACGTTTATACCAAGTGTTCGAAATCTACTGGGCTAATTTAGTGCACAGGTGCCTTATCAAAGTATCCTTTATCTGCTATTAGGTAGGTGTTCATTAATTATTGATATAAATACAAAATAAATTCTACGTTTATACGAGGGGCTGGTTAAACTAGTGCATTCGGGTTTAGATTAAATTTACAACGTAACAGGAGTAAAGTTCTGGGAAAAGGACCCATGAGATCGACTGCTAAAATTTGATAGGAAAAGTTGACTTGTTTTTCACAGCCCATCAAACCCATACGTGAAGTGTTGGTTAATTTCTGTGATTGGCAAATTCACCAAGAAAGGACAAACTTCTTAACATCATATAACATTTTTGGCCAGTAGTAATTTTGTTGAATTCGAGAAAAAGTATTATAGATACCAAAATGCAAGCAAGTAGGTGGATCATGAGAATATCTAATAAATTCGGAACGTTATGTTTTTGAAACAAGTACAGCCGATACGATGTGCTACCTGGAAACCACCATGGAGTCCCCATATCACTCAACTCCGATAATGGAACCGCACTGAAAAATGAAATAATTCAAGAATTTGCTGATACTCACAATATCAAACTACATTACGTTACCCCTGATCATCTCAAATCGAAAGGAATCATCATCATTGATTATTTGAGAATACTCCAAACTACCCATAAGGAACTCGATATAATCAAACAAATGCCATATGCCATCATGGGATATAATCACTCAATACACTCTGCCACGAATATGAAACCCTCCAATGTCAACTTTGAAAACTTGGTAGGTACATAGCGCCTACATGATAGCTTGTAAGGAGAAAACCGCAGAATTATACAAACAAAAGAATGAATATAAACAAAAAACCATTGACAAACCCAACAAAGCACGGGAACCTTCCCTTACTTATAAGGAACGAACACCAGCGTACAAACGTACATACTGTCGCGACTAGGGCTGCTATGGTAGCACGCTGAGTCGTATAAGGGGTTGTTTCCCTTATACGAAATGCGACTCGGGGTGTAGCTACAGATGGTAGCTATAAAAACTCAAGGAGTAGCAACAGAACATAAACATTTATTGAATTACAACTGGAATACTGGGGGAAAGTTATATACATAATTCAAACAAGGGACATTCAATAACATGATATGGGACAAATAAAACTCTTACCTAAAACCATCACTAAACCAATACTTACAGATAATGCCATAAGGGCCTAGCCTAAAAGGCTAACTGAGCGCCAGGGCTCTCTCCTCTATAGGAGTCTATTACCCACTATCTTATCGATCCTTTCATCCTGTATTTATTTATTTTATCTATTTATTCATAATTGGTGGTATCACATAAATATTTCCACAAGTCAAGAGTCTAAATAAAGATAAAATTAAAATTGTACAGCTGTAAATACCTATAGACATACATACATACATACATACACACTCACACGAACACAAAATGTACACATACACCCATATACAGATAAGCACATAAGAACTGGTACTAACATTATATATAAATAAAAAATCATGTGGAATAAAAATGAATAGTACATTGTTGATGATATTGATTAGATATCTCGTGAAATTCATCAACACTGAAAAGTGCATTTTCTATCAGGATGTTTCGAATCTCTTTTTTTTAAGTTATAATTTGAAGATCTTTCAAGTTTTTAAGTAGTTTATTGAATAATTTCAATCCTGTTTTCTGGTCTTTTTTGGCACTTCCCAAGCCTATAGAATGGAACCACTAGATTATTTTTGTTTCTGGTGTTGTGTGTCTGAGTATCACTGTTTCTCAAATAGTTATCCTTTGTTTGTCTAATATACAGGAGATTTTCATAAATGTATAGGACGGTAATGTCATAATTCCAAGAAGTTTAAAAGCTAGTCTACAGTTATCTCTATACCCCAGTCCGCTTACAATTCTTATGGCTCTCCTTTGTAATCCGAAGACCCTTTCAGACTGCGATGTTCCACCCCATGAGATCAGTCCATAGGACAGAACAGAGTGGAATAAAGCGTGGTAAGCCGTTTTCAGTGTGCTTGAAGATACACTGTTAGATAGACGCTACTACGAAGTCGACCACAAATGTAATCTACATGAGCGTCCCATTGCAGTTTGGGATCAAGGTATACCCCTAGAAACTTAACTTTTTCGCATTGTGGTATATTATCCCCTATGCCTCTCAGTGAAAAGATAATGTTGTTTGTTTTATCATTATTTATTATTAATTTTTTCGAGGTAAACCAAGTTTCAGCCCTTGACAGTGCCTTCTGTGTATCCTGAACAACACTATCAAGAGATGAAGCAGTTAGGGAGATGGTAGTGTCATCCGCAAAGAGAGTATGCCCCACTCGGATGTCACACAGAGGCAGATCATTAATGTAGATCAGAATAAAGAGTACTGGCCCTAGGACAAACCCCTGTGGTACACCAGCATGTAGCAGACTCTCCGCCGAGGACACTCCATCCACCCTCGCTGATTGGTACCTGTTGGATAGGTATGATTCTAGTAGTCGGATACTACTGTCATGAAAGTTATAAACTTGGAGCTTTTTCATCAAGAGATTGTGAGAGACACAGTCCAATGCCTTGCTTAAGTCACAGAAAATAACTGAGTTATACTCCAAGTCTTCATAGCTGTCCACAATGCGTGAAGTTAAGTCGAGGATCCCTAAGGACGTGCTTTTTTCTTTTCTGAATCCAAATTGAGAGTCTGTAAATAGTTCATGTCTTTCAAAATATTCATTGATCGAGTTAGCCATGTATTTTTCAAATATCTTAGAAAACACAGGGAGCAGAGAGATAGGTCTGTAGTTCGCTGCCTGCTCAACATCTCCTTTTTTACATATTGGGATTACCGTAGCTCTTTTAAGGGCACTGGGAAATGTGTTTCCTTTGATGCAAGTGTTAATTAACTTGGTTAGTGGTATAATTATAAGGTGTTTTATCGTTTTGATTAGTTTACTACTGAGTCCAAATATGTCCGTACTGTTCTTGTTCTTCAAGATATTTATTATGTCTCTTATGACATTATAGCTCACTTCTTTGAAGACAAACCCTGCTTTTGGAGCAAGTATACTTTTCATATTTATCATAGGATCAACAGTGGCTGCTGGTAAGTCCCTGGTCAAGTTATGTGCTACGTTAACAAAAAATTCATTATACTGTGGCGAAGCTGCGGGCGATTCCGGACCTGAACTCTTACGTAGCCAACGCCCGACCGTCAATTACTCCCAAAGCGCGTCGCTTCGCGAAGGATCTGGTCTTATCGGAGAACGTTCCTATGGCTGTTCGAGAAATTTCATGAGCATTCGGAGAAGTGAGCGTTCGATATAAAAAGAACTACGCAGCAGACAGACGGACAGTCAGAGCGTGAAAGTCGAAATAAATAGTTCCGTGATTATAAATTAGAGTATTGTGTTATTGAATCATTGTATTTCGTTAAAATAAATTATTTTAGAGTGAATTAGAGTTTAAATATACAAAAGTGGTGATCAGAAGTGGATTTAAATATATAAATTCAGAGTGTTCGTGTTAGTAGACAGTTTGTGTATTTCGGACAATTGTTTTCGCGAAAAATAGACAGTGACTGTTAAACATTTTTTTCGTGAAGTTGACAGTTGTGTGTATAAACTGATACACTTCTCGCGTGTGAAATAGACAATAATAATAATAGACTGGTGGCCGTGGAATAGACTGTGTGAAATAGACAATAATAATAATAATAATAGACTGGTGTCCGGGAAATAGACTGTGAAATAGACAATAGTAATAATAATAGACTGGTGACCCGTGAAATAGACTGTGAGACATAAACTAAGACAAAATGTGTTCGAGGAAAGTTCGCCTGGTTGAATTGAAGGTTGCGGAATTGAAGCAAGAACTGGAGGAGAGGGAACTTGACACAAGTGGTAAAAAGGCCGTGCTTCAAACAAGACTTGCCGAGGGATTAGTTCAGGAGGGCGAGGACCCAGAAACATTTGTATTCGTAGTTTCTGGAATGGATATGAGTTCCGTAATGAGTAAACTCGACGGAATGGAAGACAAAATGCAACAGAATTCGGTGAGTCTGGAAGAAAAGCTGCAAGAAAACTCGAATAATCTGGAAGAAAAACTTCTAGAAAATTCGAAAAATCTTGAAGAAAAGCTGCTAGAAAATTCGAATAATCTGGAAGAAAAACTTCAGGAAAAACTTCTAGAAAATTCGAATAGTCTGAAAGAAGAATTTCTAGAAAGTTCGAGGAATTTGGAAGCAAAGCTGCTAGAAAATTCGAATACCATGAAAGAAGAACTTTGTGGCGTGGCGAATCGACTGGTAGGAAGGATAGGGACTGTCGAGACAGAGATGGAGAAAATCAAAGATGAAATCGAGGAAGAGATGGGAAAATTGAAGGAAACAATAGCGATGAAATCAGAGGCGGAATCGAGGAAGAAATCAACAAATTGAAGGAGAAAATTGAAAAACCAGAATGATACTACCCACACCACAGAGTCTGTCAGTGAAAATTCAACGCTGGAGCTGAGTTTGAACTTGAATGATGTTCAAAAGGGTCCGAAAGATGTGAAGATCAGTTCGGAAACAGGAAAACTCTCTATGAAACCACCTCAGTTTGGTGGAAAAACACCATGGGCAAACTACCGCCGACAATTTGAAGCTGCAGCAAAGGCGAATGGATGGAATGCAGGAGATAGAGCTGTGGCACTAACACTGGCGTTGCGTGGAGAAGCAACGAATATCTTACAAACCCCTCACGGCTCAAGAACAAGAGGACTATGAGCAGCTGATCAAACATCTAGAATTACGGTATGGACAGACCCATCTAGAACATGTATACCACTCACAGCTCAAAAACCGCTGCCAGAAATCAAGCGAATCCCCACAGGAATTTGAAGCCGACATTGCACGCTTGGTTCGCCTTGCATACCCAGCTACACCAGAAAAGGTAATGGAGCGACTAGCAGTTCAGGCATTCTTAGATAGACTTCGTGACCAGGAAACCAGACTAGCATTGACACTAGCTCGACCAACACATCTCCTGGATGCACTAGCACGCGCTTTGGAATTTGAGGGGGCGAAACAATCCTGTAAGAGCCAAAGCAAGGTCCGGATGATGGAAGAAGACCAACAGGAGCCTTCCGGTCTTGAAGCTGCCATAAGGAAAGTGATGAAGGAAGTGTTGCCCGAGAAGAGATTAGTGAGATGCCGGAACTGTAGGAACTTCAGACCTATATCTTTAATTCCCACACTTGCAAAAATTATCGAAAAACTAGTGAAGAAAAGAATTATGGAATTTTTGATGATTAATAGAATACTGAGTGCAGAGCAGTTTGGTTTTCAGAATTCAAAAAGCACAAATGATGCCATCCACAGACTGATGTCAATGATTTATAAAAGCATAAATGGTAAAGAAGCTGTCGCGGCGGTGCTGTGTGATCTTTCGAAAGCATTCGATTGTGTAGATCATGACATTTTGCTGCGGAAGCTTAATCGATATGGTCGGGGGTGTCACTCTGAACTGGTTCAGATCTTATCTCTCTGATAGAAAGCAGTGTGTAAAATTATCCACTACTTCTGGTACAATTGGAATAAGGTGTGGAGTGCCCCAGGGCTCTGTACTGGGTCCTATTCTTTTTCTATTGTATATAAATGACCTTCCACTTCTACCAATTTCGGGAAATTTAACGTTATTTGCGGATGATACAACCATATTATGGCACCATAAAGATAAAGAAAGACTCCATGAAATAATGTGTGATGACATGGTGTTAATCAAAGACTGGTGTGATTCTAGTTTACTTTCACTGAATACCAAAAAAACAAGTGCCATTTCCTTCAAAATTGTTATACCGGATGTGAATATAGGTGGTCAAATATTAGTAAATAAGGATACTGCTAAATTTTTGGGAATTTACATGGACACGAATCTGAAATTTGATGAGCAGATAAGAAACATGAATAAAAAATTGGCATCTGTTATGTTTTGAGGGTGGTTTCTAATGAGTTGGGATTTGCTGCTGCAAAATCAGTTTATTACGCACTTGTGGAATCCCATTTGCGTTATGGTATATCATTTTGGGGAGTTTGTAACAACCAATTGTTTCAGTCAGTGTTTATACTACAGAAGCGAGCAATTAGATACCTGTGTAAAATAAAATTTAGGGACTCATGTAAACCACTCTTCATTGAACATGGGATCCTGACTCTTGTTTCAATTTTTATATTGGAAACGGTTTCATTAATCCCCTATTATACTCGTCAAAACGAAAATAGTTTAAAGCTCCCCATTCGCATGACAAATCTAATGAAAGACTCTCTGATCTATAATGGGGTGAAGATGTACAACAAATTACCTTGTGAAATTAAAGAAAAAAGGTACAATATTTTCAGAAACCTGACAAAAAACTACTTAATGATAAGGCATATTATAGTTTAGCAGAGTATTATGACGATTCATTTTGATGTTTTCTTTGGTAATTTTAAAATGATGAACTTTATACTTACATTTCTTATTTTAACCGTAACATATCTTTATTGTTATTATTTGGCTATATTTTAAATTTTAAAAGTTTGTATATTACATGTTATTATAATTTTACCTATGTTTGTCAACAAGAATTTATTCTTATGTACAATAATAGTTATTTATGTACCAAGGACGAAAAACTGTCTATTATAGTCGAGCCTGCAATTGATAGCCGAGGCGCAGCCGAGGATAGCAAGCAGGCGAGACAGTAGACAGTTTTTCGCCGAGGTGCATATTACATTTTTTCGTCGACCTCTACATACCTTTATGAAAGTAAGTACTCGCATGTTTGCTGGCCTCAGCTACGTCCAACTCTTCGAACTATTTTAATGAATATTTTAATGAATATAAACAAAATGTATTTGAAGTGTAACAACTCTCTATTTCAATTATACTACAAAATTAAATCAATCTCGAAGATGAATATTGAACGTACAGTTTGTGCAATTATTGATATTAATTCCTGCTGTCGAAGAAGATGCAAGAGACAAGTTTTGATTTTGGGTACTTGTTGATGCAACTTCAGATGCAGGTGCTCCAACAGCACCATTTCCAAAACTTCTCTCTTGAAGTGCTTTACCTGAAATCTAGCGGATTTCGTAAATAATTAATTTGACAACAGCAAATGACAGTTATTGTCACAGGCGCCTATGTATTAATTAAAACGTGGATTTACGAAAATGACTCAATTGCCGCTCTCGTACCGTGCCGTATCATAGTGACCACAGCGGACGAAAAGAGTTTGCGGACGAAAAGTGTTTGCGGACGAAAAGTACTTGCCTTCAAAAATAGTCGATTTTTCGTCCGGAAATTAGTACGTAAAATGTCATTTTTTGCAGAGGTCGACGAAAAACATATATATATATATATATATATATATATATATATATACATATATATATCATCATCATCAAACCTAGACACGTCCGTAGCCAATGTCCAACCCTCACGGGGTCGAGACCAACGAAGGTTGTTGAGAAGGGGCAATCGTCGGCCTATACTCAGAAAGCCCCGGTGAACAACGCATATATCGCTGTCCTCCAACGACAGAACAAATGAGCCTTCGTAGATGGTTTCATCAACAACAAGCCTTGCGCAATGCTGCTGGATACAGTGCGACTAGGACAATCCTAGGGCATGCTTTTACTAAGACATCAGACAGAATGGAACCATCATCCTGGAAGCTACGCACAGCAACAGGGGAGCCGGCCAATGTACATGGAGAGCTACCGATTGAACTGATTCTAGGCAGCACAAAAGTGAAACATCGGGCATTAGTAGCGGACTAGCGTCCTACGTGTGAACGGAGAAGAGTTAGTGCTACATGGAAGAAGTGAAGAGATGATTCGTGTTCTGCTGACTGACGATGTAAGTGTACCCGAGAGGGCTGAGACCATAGTGGAGGCTCGCTTGGACGGAGGTGCGAGCGATGGAAGCGTGGTGATGTTTGAGCCCAAGTTTCATGATGAGAAAATTGGACGAGGGATTGCAGTAGGCAAGACTTTGTTGCATGCTGATAAATTTGTGCCAGTAAGGGTAATGAATGTCAATTATAACCCAGTGACCTTGAAGAAAGGAACTGTTTTGGGGCATTGCTCGTCAATTTCCTCTGTGATCAGGAGTGTACACGGTACTGTTAGTTAAGACAACAACCTGACAGCGGAATTGGAAAAATTGGTTACCCTCTCTTCCAAGGGCATTGAACCAGCTCAACAGCCCAGATTGAGAAAATTAGTCGAAAAGTACCAAGACATCTTCGATACCGGACAAGGAAAAGGGGGTCGAACGAATGTAGTTCAACATAAAATTGATACTGGGGATGCCCGACAAATCCGACAATCAGCTAGAAGACTTCCTCTTGCCAAAAGGGAAGAGGCTGACAAAATATTCAGTGAAATGGGGAAAGATGGAGTTATTGAACCATCTGACAGTCCATGGTCCTCTCCAGTCGTGCTGGTGAAGAAGAAAGATGGATCAACACGCAAAAGCGTCGACTTTCGTCAACTGAACAACGTGACCAAGAAGGACAGTTACCCTCTTCCAAGAATAGATGACACCTTGGACACGTTGGCCGGCCCCACGATTTTCTCGACCCTTGATCTAAAGAGTGGATACTGGCAGGTAGAACTGGCCCCAGAAGATAGAGAAAAAACAGCCTTCACCATCGGCTCAGAACTGTGGCATTTCACCGTTATGCCATTCGGGCTTTGTAATGCTCCAGCAACATTCGAGAGATTAATGGAGACGGTTTTGAAAGGACTCTCATGGAGGACGTGTCTGGTATATCTCGATGACATTATTGTAGTTGGCAAATCGTTCGAAGACCACGTTAAAAACCTGGAGGAGGTATTCCTGCGACTGAGTAATTCTGGATTAAAGCTGAGCCCCAAGAAATGCCACCTGTTCGAAAAAGAAGTACGTTACCTTGACAATGTTGTCTCTGGGCACGAAGTAGCAGTGGATGACGAGAAGATCAGAGCAGTGAAGAAGTGGCATATTCCGAGAGACATACACCAACTACGTAGTTTTCTTGGTTTGTGCACATACTATCGCCGATATGTGCTGGGGTTCGCCAACATCGCTAAATCACTGACGAGACTCACAGAAGGTCAAACAAAGTTCCAATGGTCCGAAGAATGCCATCGTTCAGGAAGCTGAACGGGGCATTGATCAACGCACCAATTCTAAGTTATCCCCTTCCGAGTGGAAAATTCATTTTGGACACGAACGCCAGCAACGTGGGACTTGGAGCTGTCATGTCCCAAATCCAGGATGGGCAAGAGAAGGTCATCGGATACTTCAGTAAAACTCTGAGTAAACCGGAGCGTAACTACTGTGTCACCAGACGAGAACTGTTGGCTGTTGTCAAGAGAGTAGAACACTTTTACAAATACGTGTACGGAAGAAGATTTCTGTTAAGGACCGACCACGCAGCCCTTAAATGGCTCCTACAGTTCAAAAACCCCGAGGGCCAAGTAGCACGTTGGATCGAAAGACTCCAAGAATTCGACTTCGAGATAGAGCATCGGGCAGGAAGTTGCCACAAGAACGCAGATGCCTTGTCAAGGAGACAATGCCTAGACGACTGCTCTCACTGCCGACGAGCAGAAGAGAAGGAAGCAGTGATTTATAGAACCACGGCAGTCGACAACAACTGGAATGACAACGAGGTCCTGAAAGACCAAGAAAGAGATCCAGATCTTGGTTTAATCATCGGTAGGAAAAAGAGTAATCAAAGACCGACATGGCAGGAAATCGCAAGATATTCCCCAGCAGTCAAATCCTACTGGGCCCAATGGAATTCTGTTACCTTGGAAAATGGGGTCCTGAAACGTGTATTGGAGACCGAAGATGGTGGGGAGGACATACGTCAGATAGTGGTACCCAAGAACAGAAGACATGAAGTACTCCGAGAGATCCATGATGGAGTTGCTGGAGGACATCTGGGTGTGACGAAGACCCTGCAGAAAGTAATGCAACGGTTCTACTGGGTCAATTGTCAAGTTGATGTCAATGACTGGTGCAGAAAGTGTGCTGTTTGTGCTGCCAGCAATGGACCTCGAACACGACCCAAGGCTCCGATGCGTCAGTATAACGTAGGTAGTCCATTCGAGAGAATCGCCATTGACATCGCCGGCCCGTTCCCCGTATCAGACCACGGAAATAAATACATCCTTGTGGCAATGGACTATTTCAGCAAGTGGGCCGAAGCCTATGCCCTGCCCAACCAGGAAGCCATCACCGTCGCGGACGTCTTGGTGAAAGAGTGGATAAGTCGATTCGGTGTCCCCTTGGAGCTGCACTCGGACCAAGGCAGAAATTTCGAATCCAACCTGTTCCAAGAAGTCTGCCAACTGTTGAACATCCGCAAGACGTGAACCACAGCTCTACATCTACAGACCGATGGAATGGTTGAGCGGATGAACAGGACTATCAATCGCCACTTGTCCAAGGTAGTCTCTGACCATCAAAGAGATTGGGACCAGTATCTCCATTTGTTTCTGATGGCCTACCGTTCCGCAGTACACGAATCGACCGGCCAAACCCCTGCTAGTATCATAATGGGCCGAGAGCTGCGACTTCCCTGTGACCTAAAGTTTGGGATGCCACCAGGACAGGATACCGCGGGAGAGGACTACATCAGCAAACTCCGTCAGCGAATGGAAGACATCCACGAACGAGTCCGTTTAAATATCCAGAGTGCCAGCGACGGAATGAAAGCGGTTTATGACATCAATGCCGATGCTGGAGGATTTCAGGTTGGTGATCTAGTTTGGCTGTACAACCCGAAGCGTCGCCGGGGCCTGTCACCGAAACTACGGAATTCATGGGAAGGTCCGTACAAGATCGTCAAGAGGATAAATGACCTACTTTACCGAATCCACAAGCCACCCAGAGGTAAACCCAGGGTCGCTCATTTCAACAGGTTGGCTCCTTACGCTGGGAACCATGATCAAGTCCGCACCCTCAGACCACCAGAGGATGCGATGACGTTCCAGAAATTCATGTCCTTATACTCCAATGGACAGAAAGTGACACACGGGGTAACTCGAGAGGAGCCACGGGACCTTTTCAAAGTGCCAGTCGACTACGCCCTAGCACACTGCGTCGAAGAAGATCTTCGTATATCCAGGGGCATCGCTGCGGTGTTCTTCAAGAAATTTGGCCAAACTCCAAACACTACGGAAACAGAATCCAGAAATTGGAGGTGTGCTACAACTGAAGAAGGGCCAGAGGAACATCTACTACTTGGTGACCAAGAAGCATTCCCAAGACAAACCGTCCCATGAAGATGTCTGGAGGAGCCTCACCCAACTGAGAGATACGATGGTGGACCAGAATCTGGTGGACTTGGCAATCCCAAATTTATCCTGTGGTATTGGTGGGCTGGATTGGAGAGTTATAAGAAGTACGTTGGAGACGATATACCGATCTAGTGGCATCCAGACTTTGGTTTGCTGTAATCCTATTCTACGACCCAACATGAAGACTGTAATAGAGTGTTATTTCTATCGAACTTCACGATGCAGATATGGGGAATCCTGCAAATATCGACACACTCCAAGGATGGCATTTCGGGACGAAATATCTCTAAGAAGGGGGCAATGTGGCGAAGCTGCGGACGATGCCGGACCTGAACTCTTACGTAGCCAACGCCCGACCGTCAATTACTCCCAAAGCGCGTCGCTTCGCGAAGAATCTGGTCTTATCGGAGAACGTTCCTATGGCTGTTCGAGAAATTTCATGAGCATTCGGAGAAGTGAGCGTTCGATATAAAAAGAACTACGCAGCAGTCAGACGGACAGTCAGAGCGAAATGAAAGTCGAAATAAATAGTTCCGTGATTATAAATTAGAGTATTGTGTAATTGAATCATTGTATTTTGTTAAAATAAATTATTTTAGAGTGAATTAGAGTTTAAATATACAACAATACTCATAGGGAGTTAAATTTGCACTATTTTCTTTTTTCTTTGAAGCCCTCTGTTGGTTAGTTATATTCCACATAGTTTTTGTTAGATTACTGGAAGTTTGAGTCAATCTATCATTAGAATTTATTTTTATATTCTTGCCAATTATGTGGATTTTTATGGGTATCTGCGAAATCTTTAAGGAAGTTGAGATGTTCCCCCATTTGCTTCAGTGGTTCATTAAACCAACCTACAATCGTATAAGACCAAGGCAAATGACCCCATTTGCCTTGGTCTTATACGATCTTACTGGAAATGACTCAAGATATGCTTTTCTTAAATATCAGTAAAATGATTAAACTTTTTGTCTGCATTTATAGTATCGTTGTCAAGAAAGTTCCACTACTGTTGCTCTATTAGATCATAAAAGGTATTAGGTGAGTGGTCTTAATGTTTTAATTTTTGTTATATAATGGATGTTTTTTGCAATTTGTTAGTTCAATGTGATATTTTGTGCAAGATGATCAGAAATGTGCAAGTCCAGGTTCATTTCCTCACTGTCGGTGTAAAAATTTAAGAAGATATTGTCCAGACAGGACTGCCCATGAGTGGGCTCAAATATTGTTTGTATGAAGCCGGACACCTCTAGGGTGTTACAAAGTTGAATACATTCTTTTTGGTTAGTCCCAAAAGGTACATTAAAATCACCTGTCAGAACAACGTTCTTCTTGTCACTGAGTCGTAGTAGCAAGGTTTCAATGGCATCTAGGAGGGTTCCAAAATTGCCTGATGGGCATCTCCCTTGTCGAGTGTACGTGTGGAGTATCCAGCTGAGTGATATCCAACAATGTTAAAAACATTGCCGAGGTGGACGGCTGGTAGTGCGTTCGCCTCGCATGGGTGGGGTCGTGGGTTCGATTCACCGATTGACCGATTCACCGGTCTCGTGCATGGCATCACACGTTAAAAGGTAAGGGCTGTGTCTTCCCTAGCTCACACAAGTCTCTCGAAGACTTCTGAGGGTTGTGCGTAGGGGTGTAATCGGTTGACGGAAATAACAACAACAACAACAGCTGCTTCCTCCTGGGTAAGACAAGGCTCTGTCAAGCATAGCACGTTAGCTCCAAGGTTTATCGAAGCTGCTTCGATTACGTTCGCTTCATTTCTTACCTATCTTACATTACAATGCAAGATGTTGAGAGTAAATTCTGTAAAAGGATCGATTTTAACTGTCGATCTGTCTAACCTAAGTTCATTTAATGATGATCCGACTAGTGTATGGATGTCGGGGTCCTTTTCCTGGCAAAAATTGAGATACCAGGCTGCCTCGAGGCCGAACATCTCGCCTCCAGGCATTCTTGAAGTGATCCTGTTTAATAATCACTTTCAGTGATGTATATAGTTCTGGATGTTTCTCAGGTAATTCCAGGAAATCGTTTTTCTAGGAATTTAGTGAGGTCCTCAGGGGTCGTACCGGGCTGTAGCCGAGTAACGTGAAGGGATACAAATTTTGGTACAGTTTGGATGGTTCCATTTGCTTCATTTTCTCCAACGACGAATCGCCTTGTGCGTTTATGTTTGACATCCATCCAATTTTCAGATATGTCCACATTGTCAAGTTCCTGCACATTTTTCACAGTTGTAGCTGTTTGAGCTTGTAATAATGCCACTTGAAAATCGTCTGTTTGGACGTATGGTACTTTCTGAAAGTTTTTGTTTTGTCTTCCGCTTTGATTAGACGTAGTTCGGTTGATAATTCCACCACTTTGTCTATCAACCTTAGGTGGTTTTGGGGGAGACGGTTTTTCCTTTTGAATTTCAGAGTTTTTATTATAGATAAATTCGTTCATCTTGATAATTTGAGCATTTTCCAATTCGAGTTTGTTTTTCCCAACCATTTCTCGGTCTTTTGAATGACCTGGCAACATTGAGGGTTCTGGAATATTTACTATAGATGTTGACGTTTTTTGTTGTTCCTTTGGAATTTGGCTGGTGGTTTTTTTGTTCATATTTGTTAGAGGTTTTTTTGTCAATTCGTTTATCTTCAGAACCTTACCAAATTTTTCTTCAAGTCGTTCACTATTTCTTTTCAGAAGTGAATTATTTTCTCGCAATATATTAAAATTTTCTTCTAGCTCAAAGATAATTTTTTTCAGCATTTCATTCTGCACTTCCAGATTTGCATAATCTATTTCTGTTTCCTGATCTCCCGGTTTTTTTGAACTATTACTATCACGGTATATGCATGTGTGTCATACATTGGTGTATTTTTGGTTGTATACTAGCCAATACCTATATTACAACGCACTTTCCGGAATAGGCCACCGACCTATAATAAAACTGGATAAGCACTTCCATATGAGAAAATTACGCCAACTAGTGTTTGACATTTTGGAGCAAAACACATGCGCGTTGAAGATATGTCAAGCAGAGGCGTCTCATACAGGTTGAGTTAAGGGACATTTTTAATCTCGTTGAAAATTATCAATTGTAAATTTTGTGAGGTCGGCAATTGGATAGCGATCAACTAAAAGATATCAAGCGCCAAATTATGGTATCGAACAATGACTTGGTGAAGTCAAATCATTTTAAAAAAGTAATTATTGGAATGGGGCTTGGCACTTTCAAGTTCAATAAATGATCTCGCTGTTTGAAACTTGAAACACAACTTGATCGCAGTACTGATTCACTTCGTCACCAATGAGTTCATCTGATGGAACATTGAGTTGCTTCACTGGAGCTCGAGACAATCTACGTTTTGATTATCCTGTCCTTTTTTTTAATTTGACAGAATAATGGAATCCAGACAGAAAAGAAGCATATCGAAGAAGGCGCGATGAAGTCATTTGCGGTAGAGCCTTGTAAGGGTGCAGTATCCTTGATAATGGTTCGTTGTCAATGACTAAAAGAAAATGAGTACCAAACAAGTACATGTAGTAATGAGTGACACCGAAAATAATTGCAAGAGCTTCTCTGTCCAACTGACTACAATTTTTCGTTGAATCTGCTAGTGAACGGGAAGCATACGCGATAGGTGTCTCGAAACCGTCAATTGTATGGCTCAGAACTGCAGCAACACCATATGGGCTCGCGTCCATCGTGAGAATCAGTGGCAGACTTGGGTCAAAAGGAAAGCAGATTCACAATTTGCTGACCATCTCCAGGGTTGATTTTTCTTGATTAAACAGCGAATCGGGTAGGACATCGTTGAAAAATCTGGTATAAACCGAGAATGATAAGTGACAAGTCCGAGAAATCATTTGATGTCATCGACATTTGAAGGTCGTGTTAGATTCTGAACGGCATGCATCTTTGCTAGAGACTTGCTTATTCTGTTACATTCAACGATATGACCCAGATATTCAATCTTCTGCACGAAGAATGTACATTTGTGCTTGTTGAGATGAATATTGCACTTTGAAAGTCTATTGAGGTATTTTTCAAGATTATGAGCACACTCATCGAACGTTGTACTATGAACAACAATGTCATCGAAATAAGCTTCAGTTTTTTTGAGTCCCTTCAGAATTTGAGATAGAATCCTATTAAACTCAGCTGGATCACTTTTGATCCCAAAACTTAGACGATTCATACGATAAGTTCCTCGATGTGTTGATATAGTTTGAATTATACTGCTATTCTCATCGACTCTGAGATGTAGGTATGCCTTGAAAAGGTCTAGCTTACAAAAGTACTGCGAGTTGCGAAGACTGTTCAATACATCTTCAATTCGTCGGATGGGGTATTTGCCTGAATGATTCGTTCGTTAACGCCACATTTATAATCTACGCACAAACGTACCCCTCCATCAGCTTTCGGAATAACCACAAGTGGAGAACCCCAGTCTGTAACAGCAACTGGAGAAATTATGCCGTCGGCTTCTACTAAGTCCAATTCTTTCTCCACTTGTTCTCGAAGCGCGTACGGAAAATCACGTTCTCTAGTGTAAATAGTTTTGGCATCTTCCCGAAGTTGAAGTGAAACTTGGAAACGCGGCACACATCCAACCTTTTCCAGAAAAGTTTTTGAATATACGAGGATATATTGAAAAATTTTCAGCATACTATAGAACCAAACAAAATTTCAATGTCAAAATATTTTATTACTCAACATATTCTCCTCTTAATAGAATACATTTATTACAGTGAACCTGCAACGTCTCTAGACCTTTCAAAAAAAATGTTTCTTCTTGCTCTGCAAACCAGACCTCCACAGCTTTTATTACTTCCTCGTTGGAAGAAAATTTACGACCTTTTAAACTTTTTTTCAGTTGAGGAAAAAGATGATAGTCGGACGGAGCCAAATCTGGTTAATAAGGGGGTTGTTCTGGTAATT